>JANIJI010000059.1:12282500-13482500 GCA_024500535.1 Leptonema lineaticorne
AAATATTGCAAACGAATTTTTTCCAATTTTTTTTCCTAGATCAATTAGATATTTATTCGATTTTAATTTTCATATATATATATGTATATATATATATATATATATATATATATATATATATATATATATATATATATATATATATATATATATATATATATATATATATATAATAGTTTTTATATCTTTTTATAGATATAAAAACTAAAACCATATTTGAAAAATATACAAAAATGTTCAGCTTCTAAAATATTCAACCCTATTAGCAATGACATATATTTTATGAACTCCTTGCAACAGTCAATTAAATTACTTTTTAAAAAGGTGATGGATTCAGCTTTTATTGAATGACCTTTAATCTGTACAATAGATTCATAATCTTATTATTGAATTTAATATTTTCAATCTTAGTAAAAACTTTTTTATATTTAATAGGGAAATATAAAACTAAAATATATTTTTTAAAAGATAACTAAAATTAATACATTTTTTTTTCATGTATTTCTTTTATTAATTTTGGATATATCAAAAATATAAATTGATATTATTAAAATCCTAATAAATCAAAATTCAAACTTTGTACTTTCACTTCTTCCAAAATATTTCCATTTAAAAAATTCATAAAAATGGTACAACTATATTACATATCAGTCTTATAAAAATATATATCAAAATAAAATTAATGCTCGTGTAAAAAAAACTAATCAAAATCATAAAAAAAGAAAAGAAAATCCAAGTTTACAAATCTTGTAGTGCTATTGATTTATTTTATAAGAGATAAAAATAATAAATTCACCTTTTTTTTATTGTAAGAATCAAAATACCACTATATTTTTAATAATAATTTAAACTAAAATATTAACGTTATTTTTTGTTCTGAAAATAGGTTTATTCTTTAACCACAAATAAATAAAAAATCATATATAATACCATCAGATTCGCATAAGTAAAATTACTGAATGTTATATTTTTTAATTATAGCTATAATTAAACGATTAGTTTGTAAAAACTCATCGAAATTTTGTTATTACAAAAACGTACATATATGTGATGAATGCATATATCGACAGATTCGAAATAAACCCACGTCTCCAAGCCTAAATCAATTACACATCGTCTTGATTGAATGTACAATGCAATACTTTACATCTTACAATAGGCACTCTATTTGGCAGAATTAACCTAAGGTTAATACTCGTTAACCCCATTTAGGACGTAACACTTTCAAACGTTGTTTGACACGGGACTATATAAAGCAAAAAAATATTGTTCATTTCGCTACAACTCTACAAATTCACAAAAAATTATATATATATATATATATACAAAAAAAATGTTTATTAATTTTCAATAACAATATATACATAAGTATACAATACAAAATTTATACAATACTTTTTTTTTTGGTATAAACATTTATGATATAAATTTAATAATACAATAGGACACTTTATACGAAGGCATGCCAAAAATTATGCATAAAAATTGAATAGATGATAATAAATTATACAAAAATTATTGAAAAGTATGTACATAAAATTTAATTTTTTTCACTAATATCAATTTCCAAAAATGATCCCTTTTAATTGATAAGGTGAAATAACCCATTTTGACAATATGATGTTCAATCATCTATAATTAATTTTATTATTTAAAACAATATTACAAGAAAACAAATATACCTTAAAGTATGAACAACCATACGGTGCTAGATACTGAAAGGCACTTGTTAACATCATTGTATTGTTTCAATTTGATATTAACAATATTTATACATTTTTTTTAATATAATAAAAAAACTTATATTTTTGACATCAAAAAAATGAAAACAAATAGTTTAAATAATTGATATTATATATATATATATATATATATATATATATATATATATATATATATATTGACATTTTTTATAGTCTTACAATAAAATTTGGAAAAAGCTTAAATGCGCCACAAATCACAAATATTACTATATTATACTAATTACTCATTTTATTGAAACATTAGTCCATCATTGCATTTATATCTTTTGACATTTGATAAACTTAATATGACAATACTACTTAATTGTAAAATGACATTTTCAAATAAACAGTAAAATAAATGATTATTTCTTCTAAATTAAATAATCACACCGGTAATAATAAATATAATAAAATTGAAAAAATAATATTCTGACTATATAAAAATATATAAAAATAAGAATCGACAGTTTATATTTTATTATATACATGTTTTATAATACATATTACACATTTTTAACAAAAATGTAAAGTGTTTCTAGCAATTTAATAAAAATTCTTTCTTCCTCGTGAATAAAAAACATTTTGTTATATCCAACAATTTTCTCCATAATACATACCATTATACGTATATAATATAATATACAATTATTTACAATAGTTCAATGGCAATGTCCTTGGTAACACAAATATTAATTATAATTATCATAACAATTATAGTGACAATGATAACAAATATGCATAAAACCATAAAAGTATACCCTGTATAATTCTTATTAATTAAGTGACAACTTAATTAATAATGAAGATTTTTTTTAATGATATATACATAAAATATTTTAAAAGCGAGGAAGCTCAAATATTTTATCTTTGACCAAATTCTAAGTTTTAATTCGTACTTTAAAATCTTTTTCGACACATACATACATTCTTAATTTCGGATTACATTAAAATTATAAAGTACATTTCAATAAGCACAATAAGTACACTTTATATAATTAAATATGGCAAAAATTTCATCTAACATTTAATACATGGATAACAATTAACAAAAAGTGTAAATAATGAGATATCTGTTTACAGCATTGTAACTAGATCTAATATTGTAAAAAAATAGAACTTACAATAAAACATATTTCTTATTAAACCAAATTTTAAAATGAATCTTCTCATATATTAAAAAATAAGGCTTCTTATTATAAAATTATTGCGCTCTCATCAACACACAATTTATGTTTCAAAATAAAATTTAAAATAGTGGAAAATAATATTAGATGTCAGATGAAATCTGCATTCACAATTTTATATATCAAACAATATAATAATATAAAAGTGAATAATTTTTACGTCTCATTAGTTTCTTCAGCCATCAATTGTTCAGTATCGGAAGTTCGTCGCATTCGTTTAGCTATCATAAATGCAGCACAGGAAAATAAAACGGCGGCAATCACAAGAAATGCATATAATATACCTTCCACAATTCGAGGTATTTTAAGTGCTAACCTTGCCAGAGAGGCGTATTCTTCAGTTAAAGCCACTTCTTGCGCAAACCATAACATGGGAAAAAATGTCATGTGGGGCAATTGATTCATAATTCTGCAATAAAAATATTTATAATATAATTTTCAACGTAATATTATTCTATTCTTGCAAAATTTAATATAAAATTTATTAACTGGATATCACATATGGAATTCCCTAACAATAACTTATTAACGATAAAAATATATTTTATATATAAATAAATTTTTATATAAAGTATTAATAATTAATAATTCTTAATAACGTTTAAAAACACACACACACACACACACATATATATATATATATATATATATATATATATATATATATATATATAAATTTAATTGATGATTTGGTAGAAAAAACTAATCTTAAAATGTTTACATTAAAAATGTCAAAACAAAAAAAAACATACTCAAATCCTTCCGATCGTTCAGCCAATAAATTGATTTGAAATTGTGCTCTAGCAGATAAAGGAACACCAGCAAATGTTTGCATACTAAATCGAAATTCGTCATCTTCTCTGAAAATAACATAAATAATATATCCAACTATTATAAAATAAATAGTAAAACTAGTACAAATTGGCACATACGGATTAGGTTTTATTCCATCGACTTTAGAAAGATAGTAATCATCGGCCAAATAGAAATGTGGATAGGACACATATGCTGGTGCTCCCCATTTACAGCGAGATACATCTCTAGCACCAGGAGGAGCACAATATTTGCCTTCTCTACAATAACACTTTTGTTTGTCGAATTTCCATCCATTATCGAATACAGTATTGTCGCCAACAAACAAGGTACCAGGGACTCCAAGAAGTTCAGTGTCTCCTTTTCGATTTAAAACAATCGTTCTGAAAATGTACAATTATTTTTTTTTTATAATTCTCAATACATTTTAAAATTTAACACACTTTATTTTTCACTTACGAGCATACATCCGGAGCAAATACAGACACATAATTAAACTCGTATTGAGGAGGAAATAATTCACCAGTGCTACCTTGCACTCTTCCGCATTCACCTTCATAAGTATTGAGTTGATTTTTTCTATTCCATGTATCCATTACTCCAAGCTTATTTATATCAGTAGCACCAGTAAACATGCCCAATAAACCATCATATGTATCAGAACCATTCCTCTAAGAAAAAAAATATATTCGCATTTTAAAATATACTGAAATTACAATTTATTTCACATATTTCAGAACTTTTAAGCCTTTTATAATTATAAGTTTTTTGTAAATTACTAATAATGTAATATTTTATATTTCTTTTATTTTCAAAAATAATTATTAAAAGTACAAAATATTAAAAATAACAATATTACACATTAAAATTAATGTAAAAACAACGTGATAAAATAATTTTATCTTTTAAATACCATTATATATTAATGAAGTCCAATACTCACATCAACAAGCCAACCAAATTTTTCAAATGGAAGTTTTATATTTGTTATATTCGAATATTTGTTGACCAAAGTTACAAGATCGTCTTCATAACCATCAAATACAAGCTCTTTAATCGTTTTAGTTACAATTACTTGTTGTTTTCTTAACCTCAAATATTCATCTATAATTAATTTTATACATGCAGGAAAATTTCGAAGATATCGTCCTGCGGTCTGAAAAAATAATGACAATTAAAATACATACATATATGAATTAAACAAAAGTTAAAAGATAAATTATACAACAAAAAAATTACACAAAATATTTTAATTTTTTTATTGTATTATATAAAAAATACATTATATTAAAAAATAATTATGTTTTGTATACTTATTTAGAATTTTCTTTCATACAAAACTTTTTCAAATTTAATATAATTGAAACTAACCACTATTACGCTGTTGACATTTGTATTTGTATCTGATAGATCACCGGCAGACATTTCACGTTCAAATTGCCAAGTTCTTCTTTGATAAAATGTTATCGTTCCATTATCATACCAAGTTTGATTCACCTTTAAAAATTAAAAACATTACATTAATCATTGGTAAAACCCATATTTAAATATGTTATAAAGCTGTGAATATACCTTTAAATGATACTCGCTAAATACATATGGTCCAGTTTCATTGAAATGTGGTTTAACATTATCCGGATCGGCTATCATTTCTTCGGCATTTGTAAGATTATAAAAATGGAATTTTAGGTACATTGGAATTGGTGTATCGACCCACATTTGATAACTTAAAGATGACTCTTTCAATACTAATTGCTAAAAATTACGAAAATAAATATCATTTTTTACATTATAGCAATTTAGTAGAGATATCGATTAATATTTTCTAATATTAATAAGGTGACCAACTTTCATAAATGAAAAGGAGGGCAGAGTGGAAGAATGTTTGTTAAAAAGGAGGACACTTTGAGATTGGTTTAACAGATTTTCGGATTGTAAATGAAAGATTTCCACTACTCCAAAAAAAGGTCTTCCATCTTAAAGTCAACTCTCTAAAAAGGACCTCCGTTTAAAGGTTGACTTAAAAAATGTTTTTTTTTTAATTAAAAATTTCTACCTAACACAAAAACTTTCGAAAAGGGGCACATTTAAAAAAAAGACAAAAAATAAGGCATTTTCAAAGGACAAGACTTAAAAAAGAAGGATTATCTTTCTAAAAGGAGGATGTTTGGTCACCTTAATATTAATATTATTTTTTTTACGATTATTTCTTCAATGAAATTATTAGAATTAAGTATTTTAATTTAATACAATATAAATATACTAGATCTTAAGAACTTAGGATCAAATAAGATGTATAAATATAAATAATAATAAAATGTGATTTTTTACATTTTTCATGATTGACAAAAATATTGTAGGCCATAAAATTAAAAGCGTGATCCCAATTATGGTCAAAACTCCCCCACAAGTAAAAAGAGAAATAAGTTTGCATTTTGGACTACAGCAAGCCATTGTTGATATATTATAAAATCTGAAATAATAAAAAAACGCAAGATAAATAAAAGTAATATTAGCGTTCATTTTTTTGAAAACGTAAATAAAATACAATATAATTTGTCACATAATTAAAAATTGAAGATTATTTTCCAAAATAACGCACGAAACATTTAGTTTTGTTTAATAATAATTATAATTATTAGATAAATCTATTATTACAAAAATAAACAAGTACAAATTAATCAAAATCGAGACAAGCATCTCTATTTTGTCAACGTGTTAACAATGAGATTATTTTTAATTAATGATATGATATTTAATTGCATGATGAAAAGAAATAAAGAATTGAGAGAGATTATTTCATATTTTAATAAAATATGATATATTTATCTTGAAAAAAAAAACATTTATCTGAAAAATGCTATGATATATTTTTACAAAATATAGAACATGCACTTTTTTCTTTAAACCAGTTTAAAATTTAACAACAATATATCTGTAATTATATATTATTATCAATTTATTTATTTCTTTGTAAAAGTAGTTTTATTCAAATTTTTCAATATATATATATATATATATATATATATATATATATATATATATATATATATATATATATATATATATATATATAAATTGAAATGTTCCTTCTCTTTAATAAGATAATAAATTAATTGAATTAAAGATATTACTCATTAAGATTTTTTCAAAAAACAATTATTAGAAATGGTAAAAAATAGTAAAATATATTTAACTATAAAAGTTACATATAATTATAACTAGAATGATAAGACGTTGCAATTTGTAGTTGTTTACTAACAATGAAATATTTAGCAAATTCTTATACAGATTGTATTTATCTAGAATAGCGTCACAAATATTTTTTTTTTTTTTTGTTAAAATCAGATAATATTGGAAATTTAGTATTTGTTGCTACATAGCGCCAACATAACATTATCAAATAACAAAGCATATTTTATGCATACTTATCATATATTAATTTTTATTGTGATTTCACATCTTCTAAAAACATTGATAAAAAAAAGATAAAATAAACAAGTACGCTATCAATCTGTTCCGAAATTAGTTCATGCAGAATAATAATAAATAGTTTATACTACATGTTAATAATTATTGTTCTTTAGTTTTAAAGAATTTTAATTGGAACTTAAAAAAGAGAATTGAAATATAATCAATCATACATATATTCTTATTATAAAATAATAAAATATTCTACAAAGTAAATTCATTAGAAATTCTAGTTAGTTTTTATTTAATAAAATATATATATTATATTTCTAAATTACAAAAAATTTTCATTAATTAATTAGATTACAATAGTAAACATATTAAAAACTAATTATATAATAAAAAAAAACATTTGTTATATAATCTCACACATTATCTAGAACTAGAATCAATCAAAACATTTAAAATCAAATTTCTTTAAACAATTAAATGACTTCACAATTAAAAATATGATAGTTATGTACTATATTATATAAACTTTTCTTATATAATAATTAAATTTATGAACAAAGTAAATAATCAAATGTATGAAATTAATAGTACACATTTACATGATATAAATAAAAAAACTACTGCTTAATTAAAAAACAAAGTGTTTGTATATGTACATTAAAATAGTTATAGAAAAGTTAACCACTGAAAAAACTTTAGAATTTTATTAATGATTAAATTTGTTTTAAAACTCTTATCGTGTTTTTTTTTTAATGAAAAACTTACAGTTTTTAGCGATGATATTAATCATATTAGAGTAAAATATGTCATCGTAAAAAAAATAAAAAGCAATAAAAATATCGCGTTTATATAAAAAAAATAAATTCCAACATATAAACTACAAAATTAACGTTAATAGTTTCATGCACATTATTGCAAATTTACTGTGGAATAACTTATTTATCAAAGGTCAATCGATATATATGTATTCAAATAAAGAAAAAATATATTCTTTTTGAATATAAACAAATATAAGCTAGTGTTGTTATAATTCATAAATATTCGTATATATCATATAATTTTAGCATATAAACATGTTATGTTAAATCATGTGATTATGAGCCATACTCGTGAGTAATATATTTAAATAATATACAGATCGATAAAATTATGAATCCACAGAATGATCTATGTTATTATCTTAAAGCACTAATATGCTATTGTATGTATGTATGTATGTATGTATATATATATATATATATATATATATATATATATATATATATATATATATATATATATAACACTGTGATCAAAAAGTAAGGTGAATTTGTTTATAAAATATAAATTCCCCATCTGATAAAACGCATTTTTGCCAAAAAAATACAATTTACCTGTCTTTCTAATGCCTGGGAGTTTTATATGACAATTTCACCTTATTTTTTGATCACAGTAGTATATATATATATTTATATATATATATATATATATATATATATATATATATATATATGTATATATATATATATACATATATATATATATATATATATATATATATATATATATATATATGTGTATGTATATATATATATATATATATATATATATATATATATATATATATATATATATATATTGTTCCATTTCTCTTTTCAATTCAGACATTGGCTTTATCAATAACATTATAAATAAATAAATACTCATTTTAATTTAAAAATAAAAAAAAATATTGGGTGAGAGTTATTAGACTATTTCGACGTAATTTATATATTTGAAACACATATTGATATCATAAGAATAAATAATGATTGGGCAATTAAATGTATAAAAATATAAATATATGTTATATATGGTATTTTAATTTGACCTCGTTATGAAAAAATCAAATCTATGTTTCTCAATAAATTGATTAATATTCTCAAAGATCATATATACCACACATCATTAAATATATATCAAATAAAAGTATTATCACATCTATAAATAAACACACATTACTACAAGTTAAATTTTAAATTTAAAAAAAATAAAATATTTTTTAATCATCAAAAAACTAAATATAATTGAAAGTTTATATTTTTGCAGTAAAATTTAATACTACATCATATTTTCATCTTAAAAACTGATTTTACGTAATCGATATTTTTAAGGAGAATTTAAATGCGCAACATAATATATTTTGATCAAACGCATATGATAATCAAAAACTATCTGCAAATTTATAAACAAAGTAAAAATATAACATTTGATGAATAAAAAAAAGTATGAAACAATATTGATTACAAAAGAATAGTACTATGAAATCGAAGGTAAACTACATTTTGTAACAATAAATCAAATTAACGTTAAAAATAAAAAATGTATACATATATATCAGTAATATGCGCGTACACACACACTATTTAGAATATGTATCATAAAATAATATATATATATATATATATATATATATATATATATATATATATATTATTTTATGATACATATTCTAAATTGTTATTTTATTCCTAATTGACGATTTATCATAAAAAACGTCCTTATTGTAAGCATTAATATGTAATATTTTTCATATTACAATTAAAATATTTTCAGTTTTAATTAATAAGATTTGTATTTTGGATATCCCGAATATAAAAAAAATATGTTTAAAATAGTTATTTTAATATGAAACGTTGATAATTCAACTTTGTTCAAATTTAGTTTTAATAAATAATTTGTAAAACAACTAATAATAAGAAACAACTTTAAAGATTTTCGTATGTATGAATATCAAAATAACATAATACATTTTCATGTAATACGGATATAGCCATATGAACAAACTAAATACAACGAGTAAATATTTACACAACGTAATACATATATATATAGTTAAAACATATATATTTATAAAGTGTAAATAAGAATTAATAACAAACAAATGTAATAAAAATAATATAAAATTATAAACACTAAGAATTGGTAATATATTATAGATTCTATAGATATAATAAATATCAAACCTTCATTAAAATATTTATGCGTAATAAGTTTTCCAGCTTTGTGCACTTATTACAAATATTTTTATAATATAAAAATGTATAAAAAAAATATATATTAGATAATGGTAACAAACAATATAAATTAGTAAACTAGAGCTGCATAACAATTACGTATGGTGCAATTAACTCAAATAAAAAGAATGGAAATTTAATTTATGCACAATCATTCATATTAACAAAAGAAAGGCTTTTTATAAAAACCAATATTTACCATAAGTGTGATGACCTGAAGTGATTTAAGATAAAAATATATATATATAATAATTTAATTATAAAGAAACAACAGAAAATATTTATTAACAACTACACACTACCAGCACTCCCACCGCCAAACACCAACTGACAGTAAAAGTAGCTTTGACATCAAATATAATAAAAAAAAAAGGCGACCATAACTAAAACAATATAAGTATATAAATCTGGATCATATTTATGTATGATTGTTTCTAATAAAAATATGATGTATTTTTATTCGATAAATGTTTAATAAACCGAATCAATGTGGAATAGAATTTTATTAGCTTCTGGTGCAAATAAATAAATGTATAGCAAATAGTTGTTATGTTTATAAAACAATTAAAAGAGTAAAGAATCTACGATTTTATTTGAACAATTTGTAGATTTGAAATTTTTGAAATCATATATATATATATATATATATATATATATATATATATAAAACAATTACTTATTATAATTAAAAATGTTATTCATAATATTATTATAATACAGAATTTGAGACAGATATTTTCTTGAAATAAATGCTTTGATTTTATATAAAGAAACAACCGAAAAGATTTAAAATACTGTGAAGTAAATAAATAATTGGTAGCCGTGTCGAAGTGACGTTTGCGGTCGCGGGTTGGCAGCGCCGTGTCGTAGCGCCGGGCGCGGTTCGTCAGCAATGAGCGTAGCCGCGGTCGCTGGCGGCGGAGGAAACGTAGCCGGGAGTGGCGCAGGACAGAGATCGACTCGCACCAATATGAGGGACACCAGTATTGTCAAAATCGCCGTGCAAATACCATCGGAAGCCGATAAACATCCGCAATTAATCGAATTCAACCAGAGACAACCTCTTGCCGGTATCGTGCACGAACTGTGTCAACTATGGGGTCTCTCGGAACCCGACCATTACGCACTGCAATTCTCAGATACGAACAATACCAAATATGTAACGGAAAAGAACCGTAACGAGATTAAAAACGGCTCGGTGCTCACCCTCGAACAGGCCCCGGCTAAGACCGCCGAGGAGATCTTGGCCGAAATGTCCTCCTCTTCGATCGAACGTCGCACCGATGCGCTCCGTCGTCTCTCTTCGCTCAGTCCGGACAATACGTTCGCGCAAGAATTTATCAGCAAAAAGGGCCACACTCAACTGATAGCGAGCATCGAAACGGGAAAGTTTGAAAGCCAAACCTTAGCCTACGCCCTATCTTCTTTCGTCGAGCTCATGGACCAAGGCGTCATGTCCTGGGACATTCTCGAAAATCAGTTCATCTCAAAAATTGCGAGTCACATTAACGCCCAATCTCCACCGCAAGAGGCCTCCATTGTCAAATCGTGCTTGTCCATTCTGGAAAACGTCGTTCTCAACGGAACCGGCAAAAACGTGCAGGTCGAGAAAGAAATCACGATACCTAATCTTATGATGCATTTGCATTCGACGTCGGATAATCAAGTTATTCAACAGAACACCATCGCTTTGATTAATGCATTACTTCACAAGGCCGATATTATGAAACGAAAAACTATATGCGAAACTTTGTGCTCGAAACACGTCAGACATATGATTTGGAGTAAAGTTATACAAACTCCTAGAGAAGTCGGAACGGAAATGGCGCATCAGCTATACGTTATGCAAACGTTGTGCTTCAGTTTACTAGAACATCGCATGGTCAAAGTTGATCCTCAAAATCCGGAACATTTAGATAAAATCAAAGAGCTTAGACGAATCGCCTTCGAAAATGACAGTATTAATTTAAATATCGACGTCACTACCAGAAGACAGCTCGGTTATGCGAAAGATTTCAAAAAACTTGGTTTCAAAAACGATTTAAATCCTCTTTCCGATTTAGCCGAAGATCAATGTCCAGGAATTTTGGCGTTGGATTGTATGTATTATTTTGCACGTTATTATAACGAGTCGTATACAAAAGTCGTGCTAGAAAACAGTTGTCGCGTGGACGAACACGAGTGTCCGTTTGGAAAAACTAGTATCGAACTTGTAAAATTATTATGCGAAATTTTAAGGATTAAGGAGCCTCCTAGTGAACAAGGACAGACCTATCATCCGATGTTTTTTACTCATGATCATCCATTTGAAGAATTTTTCTGCATATGTATAATGACATTGAATAAAACTTGGAAAGAAATGCGAGCCACAATTGAAGATTTCGCTAATGTATTTAGCGTTGTCAAGGAGCAAATCATTCGAGCGCTCGATTCTGTTCCAATGGGTTTAGATAAATTTCGACAAAAAATTCAACAACTCACTTATTCTGAAATCAGACAAATTTGGCAGCAAGAACAAACAACTCGCGAAGAGTGGGAATCTCACGCTAGACCAATTGTAGAATTAAAAGAACAGATCACACCTGAAATTATATGTCTTATTAAGCAACAAAGACTAGGATTATTAGTAAATGGCACTCGTTTTACCAAATATTCATCGAGAGGTCAGAGAATTAAAGACAAATTTTGGTTTGCTAGGTTATCTCCTAACCACAAAGTCATACACTATGGGGATTGTGATGAAAAAAGCAATCCTAGTTTAGAAGAACTTGGAAGTAAATTAGCTATATCAGATATAAAAGGATTAGTCGTTGGTAAAGATTGTCCTCATGTCAAAGATGTAAAAGGTCGTAAAACTGCTCATCATTTAGCATTCTCTTTAACCTTAGATTCTGTTGATTTGGCTTCATTAGATTTTGTTGCTCCTGATGAACAAGTATTCGATTATTGGACAGACGGTATTAATGCTCTCCTTGGAAATAAAATGGTCAGCAAAATGTGTGAAAACGATCTAGAAACGCTACTATCTATGGATATAAAATTAAGATTGTTGGATGCCGAAGGAATAGATATTCCACAAGAACCTCCTCCAATTCCTCTAGAACCAGATAACTACGACTTTTATTATGATCTCAAATAATTCTGTAATGTTTTAAAATTTTACGTTTATTTTTCATTTGTATGATTATTTTTTGTGCATGTTTCACAGATAAGTTATAGTAACTAAATAATTATATTTGAGTATTTTTAACCATTAAAAGTATTCCAATTGAAACTTTAATAAGTGTGAAGTTATAATTGGTGAAAAAATCTTATATTAATTTTAGATTTAAGTATTTAACTGGCTGAGTGAGTGAATGTAAATATATATATTGGTCTTGGTTTTATAGAAAATTAACTTTGCTATCATATTACCAAAATTTTAATCTTACTTTTTTGTAAAAGTAAATTGTTAATCATAATTTTAAAAACAAAACTGAATTTTTCACTTGGTAACGTGTAAATATCATTTTTATTACATCAATGAATGAACATTTTTCTAGAGTATCGAATATGAATACTTCTTAATACTAGAAAAAATATTAATATTAAGTAGAAATTAAGTATTAAATTGTATCATTAAAATAAGTCATTAGTTTTAACTGTTTAAAGTTCTTTTTTATTTTTATCATAATTTTAATGGAAAATTTCACAAAATGAAATTAGGAATTATTGTTTTCAAAGATCAAACATTTTGATTCTTCGTCATGACATATATATATATATATATATATATATATATATATATATATATATATATATATATATATATATATATATATATATATACCAAGTGTTTAACAAGTTATAAATTTGTAGTTCAAAATTTATTTTGAGTTATCTTTTATTTTTGTTGTAAATTGAATATTCAGAAAATTTTGTTTTAATTTAGAAAAGTTATACATAAAGCTAATAATAATCTGACTTCATGAAAATAGTTAACATCAAAATTTATGAACAAAAGGTGAAATATCTAAATAACATAAAATGTAAATAAGTTTAATATATTATAAACGTAACTTTGAAAATGTATTATCTTATCATACTTCAGAGTTTCACAGGGGACCCATAATCTTTAGAATACAGTAAAAATTCCTTATTCGCATAAATTTACCGCGAATACAGAGATACGAAATTATTATTTGTATAGGCTTATAGCAGAGGTAACCAATCTTTTGCTTTCCATGTGCCAATTTCATCAACCTAAAATTCAAATACGTTGCATAATTATTTTTTAATTTGGAAACAGCAAAAGAGACAATTGTTATTCAATAAAAAAATATTTAAAGAACGACAAGTTAAAACAAAAAATAATAAAACACTTATTTTGCTTTGACTTCAGTTTATTTAGCGAATAAAAAAAATCCTAATTGAATCCGCGAACAAAGAAATTTTAACCTGCGAATAAGGAGTGTTTTCACTATACTTTTATTAGTGCCATATACTGGAATTTAATTGTGCAAATTTATAAATTCCTTACTCGTTGAAATCGTAATCGTAAAAATTACAATCCATTTAATTTCAATCTTATACCATTGAAAGATGTGAATAAAAATATCACATTGTAATTTAGTGACAATATCTATATTTATAAAATCATTTATTTAAAAATATGTTTAATGAAAGAAAAAGTATTTTTATATGAATTATATATTTTTTAATTAGATTAAATATAATATATTTTGTTTTCAATGGTTACATTCCTGTGCGTGTGTGTGTCATACGATTTGTTTTGTCGTAAATTTTAATTTTTATTTATATATTGTAATTATTTACATATATCGTTATGTAAAAGTTATTTTTAAAACAGTTTTTATCACACGTGTATACCAAATATAACCAAATTTAATATTATTTATTTTAATAACTTTTCCAAAGATAATAAAAAATTTCAAAGATACTTATAGTTTTACTTAACAACAATGTTCCATTCCCAATTAATGAAAAAAAAATATTTCCACTGAATAATCGAAATTGATATATTTTACTTTTGATTTATTTTCTATATCAACATTTTTCACATTAAAATTTTGGCAAATGAATACATAAATTATATTGTTAATACGATAGTGTATTAAATAATAAATATAAATAAAATACTATTTTTGTAAAAGAATACTATACATCACAAAAAAAAAAAAACGCATATTGATATTTTATCACATTAAAAATAACTTTATTATTGAATTAGGAGTTGTAGATGCCGTGTCTCAGACAATTAAAAACTAAAAGTGGGAAATTATGTAGTAATTAAAAAAACAGAATTATCGTTACTTGCAGAAAATATTTCTAGTGAGTCAAAAATAATACAAATACAATAGATCAGCAGTTCCTAACCTTTTTTTTCATTAGTGTAACCTTTTAGCTGATTATCTCCTCAGTGTGTACCCCTAATATATATATATATATATATATATATATATATATATATATATATATATATATATATATATATATATATATATATATATATATATATATATATATATGGTGTGTTGTCAAATTTTGAACAATCGGTTTTTAATTATTTCGAAAATTTTATTTTTATACAATATAAAATATATAATTAGTGTCTTTCACAAGACGACGAGCAAAAAAAAAACGAGAAACTTTTGCATTTTACGAACGTTTCTCGTTTCTTTTTTGCTCGTTCTATAAAAGTTATTGTAATTAAATATTTTATACTGTATAAAAATAAATATATATATAATTTTTATATTTTTCGCCATTATAACTTTTGCGTACCCCTAAATTGTACAAGGTTGGGAACTGCTATAATAGATGATTAAATAACAGAAATAAATAATATACGCACAACAGTTATAATATGGACGTAGTTTTTTTTTATTATATAAACTGGAATACAATTTGTGTATCATCTACAAATTAAATTTACTATATATATATATATATATATATATATATATATATATATATATATATATATATATAAATTCTTATAAAAAAAATAATTTATATCAACAGTAAAATAATGTTACTTTTTTATATCTATTTAAATTTTGAAAAAAATGGAAATGATTACCTATTAAATTATCACTTTTCACAATACAAAAGAAGAATTACAAATTTGCTTTTTAATCTTATTTTATAATTATAACAAGAAAATATTTTTTTATATCAACTTTCGTCATAACGATGTATCGATGAAACTATTTTGTTTCCTATTTAACACTAATCAGGTAAATTTATAATAAATTTAATCAAATAATTAAGTTTCATGGCCAAAGAAATTTCTCACTAAAATAATTTATAATCACAATATTTTACAATATAATTTACATTTAATCTTCAATGTTAAATACTTTGAACGCAAATATTATATAAAATCTATATATTGATTAATTTTTAACAAAATGAAGGCTAATTTTTAATTTAATACATTACTTATAAAATAAACTTACAATTCACAGTAGCAAATTAACTTAATAAACACAATTCATTGTTTATTTATAGAAGAAAAAACAAAAGCAATATTAAGATAAATTCTGTATATTTTATTTAGTAAACAATTTCGTTATAAATTTAAAATACATAGATAAAAATAATAATGTTCTCTCAAATATATGCAATATTGTAAAAGTTTTAAACTAAACTTCTACGAACGAAGATGATATAAATATTCCCAAAGTAATTTTACTTCCTTAAATTATAATTTTCAATTTTAGTTTCTGTGAAAAACATATTAGAATATAAATTCAAAAAATTGTAATTGCTCCAAAAAGTATAAATGTCTATATATTAATGATAATATAAAGATTTTTTGGTGAAATTTTGGTGATATTAGTAGTACTGTATTATAATAATAACCATTCACACAGAGTCAAACTTAGATAAGGACCTTATGAAGTGAACATCTCTGAGGCTTCAAATTAGATATTTTTCACAAATTTTAAAACAGTGAAACTGGTATACTAAAACTAAAAATTCTACAAGATTTCAATATTTTAATTAATTTAATTTTGCAAATTTGAACAATTCAGAGTTCTCAAAATCTTAAATTTGGCTCTGAGATCACATATGGCTTTTGAAAAATAATTGACTACATAGTAAGAAATAAAATTACTAATTTAAATATATTACTATTATGTTGAAATAGGATGATTCTCATTAAATAAATTAAATTCTGTTCAACTATTTTTAACAATTTGATTCGAAACAACTTTGGTAGCTTCTCCTGCATTTGGTATCAAAAACCTATCCATATCTTTAATAACTAACGTATCGCCTTCTGGCATTCCATATTTGAAAGTTATTAACTCTGGATGCCTTTTTTTGGCAGTTATTTTCACTATAGACGATAAAGGTCGGCGAACAATAATTTGTGCATATCCTTTACGGGTTTCAACATCACGCATAACAATTAAATGGCTATTCGTTATAGCTAAATAAGCATCGTGCATATATCCGTTGGTTTTAACTTCTTGACACTTAAAGTGTTTGACTACATTAGGATTTTTCAACCATTCGTTCATTTCTACAATTTCTTGCGAAATTTCATCATCAGGAGTTAATTCTTCTAAACCAATTTCACCATCGTTATCTTCATCTATACTAAAAACAGGAGCAACGTTTCTGTAACGTTTTCCATTCTTATCATTTTTGGATACGTGACGTTCAAGTATTGGGGAATTGGCGTTTGGATTTACAATATAATCAATAAGTTTTCCAGTAACTTCCTGTGATTTACTTCGCATAGCAGCCGATAATTTATTGAATAAATCAACAGAGGTTGTATTACTCTTTTGTGGAAGTCTATCTTTAACTTGATGTTGAACATTTGGTGCACAAACCAAACAACGTGAAGAATCATGATCTTCTAAACAATCGACCATATGATTTCCGAAATAATCATGAATAGCTATATAACCTCCCTCCAACATTGATACATGACGTATATTCCGTTTTAAAAACGATGCAACTACCATATGTACATAGCCATCTTCTTCCATTCTTCCTGATCCAAGAATACATAAATGTTCTCCTGCAGCTAATGAATTAGCAGCCAAAGCTTGTCTTTGTGCATTGAGAAGTCCCTGAACAGCAGTTGCAAATGTAGATGGTTCTTGAAGCATAAGATTGCAATCTAAAGGAAATGCTGTAGACAAATGTCCCGCATTGTATTGATCAGCTGGACGACAATCAACCAAAAAGAATCGAACCCCTTCAGAATCTGGACTAATTTCCATAGTTGCATTTTCAACCAATTCATTAACAGAAACTGGTAAGCACAGAGCTTGAGTAACTCGTTTAGATGCATTATTCGAATCTTCATTTCCAAATAAAATTGGAGCTATATCAGCTTGAAAAGATTTTGGAGTTTTGTGAGCATAATATTTAGCAAGTGAACAAAAATCATTTACATCTTCTGTTTCTAAAGCACAAGGCATATTTATTAAAAATTCAGTAATTAAATCTTTTGATTCGTCTTTCTTCATTAATATTTGTTCGCGTGCATTTATCAGCATAATTAAAGAAAGAAAGAATATGAAAAATTGATCTGACTGTTGAAAGTATAAATCCCACATAGATTGTACTACTGGCAAAATACATGTGCCAGCGAATAAACTTTGAAACCAAACTAAACAATATTGTTCTGGTGTGATGCGTTTTGTGTCTAAAAATGAACATAATTCAGGATCATGGTATTGTAATAATAACCATAATACATGAAATGGTGCACCATTTTTACTACAATTTCTTGGTACGTAAACATTAATTAACTGCTCAAAGAGATTGTAAGTTTCCGCTCTAGGTAATTTAAGATTTAAAAGCGGTAAAAGCAACTCAATCCAACCATTGTTTTTGCTATAAATAATATTTCGAGATTTACAATAAAAAGTGAGAATAGATTCTAAATCAGATGCGACTGACACTTTATCACATTCGTCGTTTCCTAACTTTTGCACAAATTGCGTGACATCTTCTCGTAAAATATTTTGATTTGGCAGATCAAAAATTTCATTAAAATTACTCATTTGGTTTCCTTTATTTTGCACATTAAGACATACTTGCCATACATCGGAACGAACATTCTCTGGAATCGTTTTTCCTTTACAAATCGCGTAAATATCACTAGCTGTACAGTCATCCAAAAGCAATGCCTCTAATTCGATTACCCTATAAAAATAAATGTAAAATAGTATGAGTGAAAATTCAGTATTAAAAAGGGTACACTTAACTCAAAACCAAATCATATACATTAACATTAAGTAATTTTTTGTTAAATTAACGTAACATGGGAAACAATCTTCAGTTGTATTCAATAACGTTCCTCCCATCACAATTATTTAAGGATATTTACTTTTCTAGAACGTTTAATGTAAAAAGAATATATATATATATATATATATATATATATATATATATATATATATATATATATATATATATATATATATATATATATATATATATATAACTAAAATTACCTCTAAAATTTAGAACAAGCGGAACATATCTATTTTTTCATTGATACAAAAAATATTAATAAAGAAATCGTATAATTAGTTTATTTACAAGAATAGATAACAATAAATCGTGACATCAAAAGTAAACGATGCGCAAAGAATACTTTGAAGTGGTATTAGATTAGACATAAAAAGATAAAATATATAAAACATAAGTATGAATATATATATATATATATATATATATATATATATATATATATATATATATATATATATATATAATCATTGGAATATGTATTGTATATAAAATTAAAAATTATTTAAAAAGTTGAGAAAGGAATATTAAAAATAAAGAAAAGCAATCGAACATCTCAGAACTCAGAATGAATCATACAATAAAACATAGATAAAGAATTTCATAATAGAGATTATTTATAAAACGGTTATAAAAATAAATAAATAAATCAATACGAACCACGTATAGTCATCCTCGTCGAGAGCCATGATGTTATTTAAATTAAAATTTAGCGAAAATAATCTTACTATAACGAGAAATAACAAAACGCGAAACAGATTTTAGCGGTGACGACGACGATGACAGATCACTAGAAATGACAGATACAATAATAGTACAAATCGAGACCGTGCGCGTTTACGATACACGAATTTGTAAAAATAATCGGTAAATATTCTATCGCATAACTAGAAATAAATTTGTTCGTCAAAGAAAGATTTCGAGAGAACAATCTACTTCGTGCCGTTTAAAATAATATTTAAAAATACAAGGATCGAAAAGGAAAATAACGTTTTATAAAATTTCGGTAAATCCTTTCGATAGAATTTATATTTAAAGTTAGACGAAATATGTTTATTTATATATAAAATAAGAGATATTTTACGATACAATAAAATATTTCAAATATAATATTTTTATAGTCGTAAATATTAGTTTAAATTATTTTTATCGCATAGTAGTTTTCTTTTATAAATTTATAACGAAATAATTAATTTCAAAAATTTGTCGTATTTATTAAAATTTGTTTGTAATTTTTAACGTTCCGTTTTCGCATTTTTTAAATAAAAATGGAGCGTCAAAAACGTCATAATTAAAGATTTTTCGTAACAATGACCTTAATGTCGACGTCGTCTCTCAATAAAGACAATGCGAGTTTCGCATCGTAGAAAAGGCAGAGGCGCCGGTTTGCGTTCGCGAAACCTTGCGTCGCGTCGGTGTGTTCGCGAACGCGCTCGTCAAATGTCAGATCGGGGGGGCGTCGGACGGTCGAGTCGAAGTCGGAACCGAGTCGAGTAGAGCGCGATGGGCGAAACGGAGTCGAGGGGCGCTCCGTGCGCGCGATGAGCTCGCGGTCGCGTCGAGCGCTGCACCGCAGCACCGGCAGCCTCGAACTGGTGCCGGCCGACAGCGAGACCTCCGAGTGCCTCGTCTCGTCCGTCGGCGCCCGGCGCGAGTTCGGCTCCCACGGCGAACTCCGCGTCGTTCCTCGGGACGACGACGACGGGGAAGACAGGGAAGACGGGGACGATAGGGACGCGATCGCTCCTCTCCACCGCAATCGTTCCCATCCTCATCCGCATTCGCACCCGCATCCGCACGCTCGCGCCCATCCCCATTCTCACTCTCACCCCCGTTCGCATTCTCGCGCGAATTCGCAATCCCAGTCTCAACCGCAGACTCGGACGCAGTCCCAGTCGCGTTTGCAGCATCACGCTCAGCTCGACTCCGGGGACAGTTTCTTTGCTATGCTACAGAACATCAAACCGACGCTCACCGTAGATCAACGTTCCCCAGGTTAAATTATATCTCTTACGTTTATCGCTCTATTGGTATTTTGAAAAGTTTTAAAGAATCGCACGCGCTAATCGTCTATTATTTTGACGACGAATTAACCGCAATCGTACTGTGCTTTCTTAATTTATTGAACTCGTTCGCATTTTCTTATTATAATTGTCCATCTTTAAAAATGTGTTCTCGTTTCCGATCTAAAGAATCGACACCGTTCCTTCGGTATTGAATTTCCCCTTTGTTAATTAACGAACGCTCAATTTTCGATCGACGAATTTATAATTATGACCAAAGTTATAAAATCAAACGTTAAAGATAACAATCGCTATAAAATATGATTTCGTTCCGAATGAAAACCGTTTTCCCGGAAGCGCTCGCAAATAAACTGCGTCACCATATTTAAGATATAAAATTTACCTTATACGCCTCGTAAATGTCAGGTAAATACCTTAAAATGTAATATTTCCTAAAGATTGATTTAAAAAATTTAAAAATATTACATATTCTATCTAATTAATTTTAGCGGAAGATGTGAGCGATTGCGACGTCGAATCGCTACGAAAATATAAAGATTTCATTAAATTTTATATTAATATAAACATTTTAAATTTATTTTTTAATTGTTTCAGACGTATTCGAAAATAATTTTATCAAATATAAAAACATAATTGTATTTGCCTCGTTATCGATAAATATTCTTTTGTTATTCATTGCGTATCAATTTATTGTATTAGTTATACAATTTTTTCTGAATCAAATTATTTAGATTATATTCTATTTACATTTAGTACTTATTTCAAAGCTGACTTTAGAATATACCTAAAAAAGATTATAAATATCCATAATCGATACTTTTTGATGCTAATGGTTAATAATATCTCTTCAATATATATATTATAAACGTTTTTTATTTCTGCAGTATACTTATTTAAATCACAATAAAATTTGTTTTAATTGTATTTAAATCAAAATTAATTATCTAATCTATTTTTAGATTTAAAATATCACAAAAATAACTATTTTTTTTAATTAGGTCCAGCAGACTATTTACGTACACGACCAGATCCACCTTTGGAAACTGACGACGGTCCAAAGCCACAAGCTAGTCCAAAATTAAAAATAAAATTTCATAAATTTTGGGCAGCTAGTGGTTCTACTAAAATGAGACCTTTAGACGATTCGGCTCTTACCGCGCCGTGTTATTCAGAGATGGAGGAGAGCACTAAAAGACGGAATTTTGCGCATTATGATTGCCAATCGCTTACTGCCAACTTAGGATTGGCCGCTAAACTTAGAGGTGTTTTGTTAGGCAGACGTAGAAACACTACTACTGGTGCTTCAGCTGCTTCTATGTTAGCAGCAAAAACGATCGATTTGGATGGTGATACTGACGAAGATGCAGGAGATGGATGTACCAATGAGCTAATAGAAAATTGTCCATTTTTTAGAAATGAAATTGGAGGTAATTTGATGTGATGTGATATTTTTTAAAAATTGCATTTTTTTACTTTTTATAAATATTTTACAGGTGAGGAAGAACGTAATATTAGTTTAAACTGGAAAACCGGAAGACCAAAGAAATCTTTATCTCATAACGCAATATTAAGTTCTTGTATGCATCAACCAAGTATTGCTTATGGTTTATCAATTTTGGAATTTCCACCTGGACAAACACATTGGAATCAAATGTGTTATCTTACCCGTCAATCTCCGCATGCCCCTCGTCCAATTGAATGTCAAGATCAAGGTGCTCTCTATTATAGGAAACATTTTTACAACCAAGGTTTTTTTTAATTTTATAATACCATTTTATTTTTGAAGTTACATTTCTTTCAATACATATTTTAAATAATTCCCAGAACATCAAAATTGGTTTGGTATGGATGAACAACTAGGACCTGTTGCAATCTCTATAAGAAAACAAAAGACTGATTCTGGAAATTCTTTAGAAGTTTTAAATAATACTTCTAACGTAACTAATAATAGTTTATGGCAATATAGAGTAATTATTCGTACATCAGAATTATTAACATTACGAGGTTCTATATTGGAAGATGCAATTCCTAATATTAAACCAACAAATAATAATAAATTAGTAAACGCTAAAGAAGTTATAGAATATGTTGCTCCTGAAGTTCAACTGTCATGTTTAAGGTTACTGCAATATATATATATATATATATATATATATATATATATATATATACACTTTTGTGTGCATCCATTTCACTCTATAATGTAAGCTACTTTATTATTTTAGATTGGGTATTAGTGGAGGTGGAGCTGAAGAACAATTATTAAGATTGGATGAACAGTGTATTAGTAGACATTATAAAGTAGGTATCATGTATTGTCGTCAAGGACAAGCTAGCGAAGAAGATATGTATAATAATCAAGAGGCTGGTCCTGCTTTAGTTGAATTTTTACAAATGATTGGGCAGACTGTACGATTAAAAGGATTTGAAAATTATAAAGCTGGTCTTGATAATAAAACTGATTCTACAGGATTGTATTCAGTATATACAACTTATCAGGATTGTGAAATAATGTTTCATGTATCTACAATGCTACCTTATACTCCCAATAATCGACAACAATTACTTAGAAAAAGACATATTGGAAATGATATTGTTACTATCGTATTTCAAGAACCTGGGGCGCAAAGATTTACACCAAAGAATATAAGATCGCAATTTCAACATGTATTTATCGTTGTTCGTGCTATTAGCCCTTGTACTGATAACACTCATTATAGTATAGCTGTGTCTAGATCAAAAGAAGTCCCTATATTTGGTCCACCTATTATTGATGGTGCTGTCTATCCAAAAGGAAAAGCATTTACTGATTTATTATTAGCTAAAGTAAGCGATATTTATTAAATAATGTATGGAAAATGTTATTATATAAAACAAAAGTTTAATTAAATTTAAAATATTATTCTAGGTTATTAATGGTGAGAACGCTGCACATAGATCACCTAAATTTTCAACAATGGCAACAAGAACACGCCAAGAATATCTTAAAGACCTAGCAAAAAATTATATATCTACTACAGCTCCAGATACGGGACAAAAATTTTGTGAATAATTAATTTTATATTTGAGATCATTTTAGATATTGTTGATATAAATCTCTAATTTTATATATTTTTTAGCACTTTTTTCATCTTTATTAAAAACTGGTGGCACAAGTGGAGTTAGTGGAGTTAAGTTTTTAGGAAATGGGAATGCAAATCTCAGTTGGAATATGGGTGGTGCTTTGTGTTGGCCTGTTTTGGCTCGCGATGAAGGACGAAAAGGAACATATACTGATTGTTTTCTTGGTTTATCTGGAGATACTTTTGTTTTAATAGAAGAATGTACACGACAGATAGTCTTTGTTGCTCCTACTGTAGCTATTCTTGGTTAGTTACAATTACACTTTACTATTTTATTACATTAAAAAAAACTAAGTTAAATTGTCAATAATAGGATGGAGTTGGTTGGGTGAAACTAGTGGTATACGTATTTATTACCATCGTGGAGAAAGTGTAGCAATTCGGCCTCGTGAAACTTATGAAGGTGGAGAATTAGTTCGAGCTCTTTCTTTAGCTGCTCCATCTGCTGCATTGGCTGAACAGCTTCAAATACGTCGCAACAATGCTGGCCAACTAGGTACGTATGATTATGTAAATTTACTATATTTTTTTCATTTATTTTCAATTATTCTTAAGAAAATATTTTAGGTTTTCATGTACAACCTGATGGCGTAGTTACTCAAGTAGAATCAGGAGGAGGTGCAGATAGAGCAGGTTTAAGACAAGGTGCACGACTTGTTGAAATATGCACTGTGGCAGTATGCACTCTTTCTCATGATCAAATGGTCGATTTATTAAAAACTTCTGCCACTGTAACTCTTACTGCTATTCCACCTTTATCTAATGGTTCTACAAGGGGATGTTGCTCTGGAGCTGAATGTCCTGGTGCAAATGGATTAATTATTGGTGGTGGGCAATTGCCAGGTCGTCATCGTCGTCGTTATGAAAGAAGTTTTTCGCCACCTAGATCGAGTACTAGTTCTGGATATGGTACTGGTAGTTCAAGTAAAAGTTATTGCCCACCTGATCCCTGGACTAGTGAAACACTTTCTGCTGAAATCGATAAATCGCTAGTTATTCCAGAAAATAGAGCCATATATCGATCATCTGAATTAGATTACGTCCCTGTTAAAACTGACATTGACACTTCTCTGTCTCTTCAAAGTGCTAAAGTCATTCTCACGCAAAGACATTCTCAAGAAATTATAAGCGTAAATCATAATGAATTTAGAAATGACAAAGCTCGACCAGATGGTAATATTGAACGTACAGACTCGTCACCACACCCTCAACAAAATTCTGGTTCTAGACGAGGTACACCCGCAAGTGGTCATCAGTCACCTGCAAGTACTGGTGAAGCCCGCTTAAGAGTTCCACGTACTCAACGACATAGTGCTAATGTGAGCACAACGCTTCAAGAAGATTTAATGAGACTAATTAACCCAGATTATATTGAAAGTGGAAACAATTCAAGAGAAGAGGGTATTCTTACACAAGCTCGTCCTGCTACTGTTATATCAAGTACTTCTAGCAGTGGATCGCCAGCCCCTAATCCTCCTCTACCATTACCTGATGCACGTCTTATGGATTGGTCTTCTCTTGTTGATACTGCTACAAGGGCTATGTTACAAGTAATTTACCTATAATATATTATGTAAATATTTTGAAAATATAACTTATCTTTAATTGTTATTATAAATTTTAGATATGTGAAGAACAGTATCCATCGTTGGGAGATGGGGAAGGTAGCATTGCTTCGGGTGGTGCCGAAGGCTTAGAAATTGGAGAATCTTGGAATTCTCTTGGAAGTTCTTCAGATTTACCATCTGGTCCTGAATGCTGTCAATTACGGCGACAAGTAAATGAATTAGAAAATAGAATTAGTAGAGAAATTCGTACCAGAAAAGCATTGGAAGAAGAGGTTAGTATTAAAACATAACACTTTATTTGTCTAACTGTATTACGGTATAATATTTCATATATAACACTATGTTTTCTAATTATTGACCCTTATATAAACAACAAGAATCTATTTGAACATTTTTTATTAAATATTATCGTTTTTGATTAAATTAGCTTTCAAATTCTCAATAAAAATATTTTCATAAATAAATTAATATTTATTTATTAATTAATCAATATTTATTAAATAATTAACGCGAACTCAAACAATCACATCTAGAATGCGACTCAATGTAATCAAAAGAATTTTGTAATTTAAGTATTAAGATATCTGTTAAATATATAAATAATTTAATGATTAAATAAAAATATAAGAATTATCATATTAGATTTATTTTATAAATGAAAATAATTTCAAACACTTTATTTTAGGTGAAACGTTTAAAACATCAAAATAAGCGATTAAGTGAAGACAGTATGAGGGTTCTGCAGCAATTGCAGCAATTCACCAATTGGTTTTATCAAACGAAAGAATGACAGTGATATTTATAATCTTTAAATTGTAATATTTGTTTACTGTATAAAATAATTATGACTCCAAAGAAATTGTTATACTGATCCTGTGAATTTTTAAGTACTTTATATTATATATATATTGCTCGAGTTACAATTATATTTGTACAATTTGTCTAACTGAAATGCAGATTTTAATTTTAATCTTTTGACCATGTGATTTTTAAAATAATTTTCAATGAAAATTACAGATACGACTTTATTTGTAAACTTGTATAAACAATGTATTAGTGGTAAGAAGTTAAATTGTTATAAATTTTGAGAGTTAAAAAAATTGTTGATTATGAAGTGGCACTTATAAAATGTACGTATATCGTTTTGTGATTTATACTATATTTTTGAATGTTAAGTGCCTTTTAAATGCTTTTTACTCTTTGAGTTCACATTAAATGTAATTTAGAATATATAATGTTTATATGCATATTTTTAATCTAACATTACAATTTTAAGTATTTTTTGTCTTTTCTTAATATTTTAAGGTATATTTGTAGTTCTTATATCGGCAGTGTTATTGAGATTTCTATTCCTATTTTTTATTATTTTTATGTTAGACCATACAGAAATAAGAACATTGTTAGAATATAAAATATGTATGCACTTTTTCATTATCATTAAAATATTTAAGATTTTAACAATTAATAGTGTATTTGGCATTCTTTTTTCTTATTCAAAAATGAAAAATTAGAAATATTACTCTAAGAAGGAATTTTTCTAGTTTTATTTTATTTATCATTCTAAAACTAGCATTTTATTCACATAGACAATTAGTCGTAAAATAACTAAATGTTATTCCTATTTATTGTAGTAAGAGAAATGCTTATCATGTAGTTTGAATTTTATACAAAATTACAATTCTGAAAATTATTAACAATAAAAACTATTTTTTTGCATCATTTCTTAATCTCTAATATTCAACGTGATATATTTTGATATACAATGTGTCTAACATAAAATACAGCTACTACTTTGATATTTCGTACTTATATTTTTTTATTTGATTTATTTTATGTGCAAGTGTTATAAGTATTATTTTAATTTAAAAAATATCTGGTAACTATCTGTGACAAAAAAGTATTTTTGATGTTATAACTATTTTTTAATATAACATATTAATTTTTCTACTTTTATTTCTTCTCTTATTATTTTATTTATGTACTATAGTATTGTTATTCTTGACAGCTTGTCGATAAAATGAAACGGACGTAATTTTAAGTTTATATTATATATTCTTGTCTTCGAAAATAAAATGATAATTTGTGTAATTTGCTTTTATTAAGGCTATAATTTCTATGTTAGAATGAATTCTCGACATTTTTATATTATTTATTATTAATCATATCTATGTTACTTCCAACAGTATTAGATTTTTTTTCTTATATACATTCCAATAATTGTATTTCATCTGTATATTATGATGAATAATTATGTCTGTAACTTGTTTTTTTTTTACAGTTAATACCTATTATACATATTAAGGAATAAAAAAAATATAAGATAATTGAACTTATTTGTACTTTGCAGATTTATTATATTCTATAATTCACTTTATTCAACAAGAAAATAATTTTAAATTTACAATTACATATTTTTTTAAATTGTTTTATTTGTTAATTTTTGTGCAGAGGCTTACCTCTCTAAATCTATATATTGCTATTTTTTTTTGTATATTCATATGAAGTTTATTTTTTTACGTATTATAAGAATACAGAGCAATTGAATATTCATCAATTATACATTTGTCAATTATGCAAACATTTAAAACTTACAAACAATATTAATGTTTATATAAATATTGAGTTTTTAATTATTTTAATGGTGCCATGAATTGAAAAAGTAATACGTGTACAATTATTTTACAATATGCTATATTTTTAATTTACTCTTAATTGTTTTTTTTTCATAAAATAAAAAAAAATCATATTTTTCATATCCTTGCATTTTCTTGTAATATTAACACTTTAATAACTGTTTTAGAATTTGAAAAATATTAGAAAAATGATAATTTTTCCTCATTATTATTACAATAATTATATCTTAAAAATATACTGTATATTTAACGATCTCTTATAGTGACACCAAAATTACAATGCTAGTTATTAAAGTGTTAAATAACCCAGTGAAGTGAAAATAATAAAATTAATCATTTTTATAATAAAAAAATCAATTTAAAAAGAGAACTGTTGCTTTTTGTATATGTATATAGTAAAATCGGTGATAAATTTGGCCTTTCAATAATTGTGTTATAGTAGTTTAAGCTTAACGTATAAATTAAAATATTACTTTTTTTTTGTATTCATAATACGTATGTAATAATTATATATTTATATACGAGCGTAAAAAATTCTGCTGAGCTACAGAATGTGTTAAAATTACAGGTCATTCCAAATTATTATTATTTTTTTTAAATCTATTTGTTTGTTAACGTCGCAAAAAGAACAAATATTACGTTTATTAAAATATATATAGGATATAAACTGTATTATATATTTTTTTCGTACAACGTTAGGTTTATTTAATGTATGTTTATTTTGTACTTAGTGAATTTATTTTAATTATTATTACATATTGTGTGTTGAAATGATAATCATTTACTCGTTGTTATATAAATAATTGATTCCACCATTTTATATGTTACAATTTTTGAACTTATAAAAAAACGTTATTGTGTTTTTTTTAATCTTATTTCTTTTAATATGCATATAAAAAGTTATACATTTATAATCTAATAACTGTTTTGTTGAAATTATTTGTAATTTCTCTTGTAAACGATGAGATTTTCTAATATTTATATTTTATTATGTCAGATTTATAACTTTTATTATTTTTCACATATTATGCCAATAATTTTGAGCTTGTAAATTAGATCTGATTCCAGATTAATATAATGTAACAACATTAAAAAGTATGTATATCAGCGATACTCGAGGACGCGTCAATTTATTCTTGTAATTCAACCTTTGGTATCGTAATTTGATACAAATTATAAAAAGAAAGTATTACGTGAGTAAATACAATCGTGTTTTTTTTTAAATGTAATTGTATATGTTTAATTATTTACTCATATATGAACTAGTTTATAAAAACGATATAATGCATAAAATTAATACCACTATTCAGTGTCGTAACTAGGTAAATTCTAATAATTATTGTATTTTTGTTTTCAATATGAAGCTGTCATATTGGAATATTCAAATGTCATGAAATATTCTGAATAATATATTTAGAAATTATATTTTTATGCATTAAAAATATCTTATAATTGAATATTATTTATGGATACACGAGCGTTTAGAAGACTAATAAAAACTCCAATATGATATAAATCCTTTTACGATACTGATTATGACTTTAAAATATGTAGCGCTTTTCACTAGTTTACGCTTTACAAAAATTAAAATTCTACCATTTTTATATAATATCGGTACAATAATTTGATCATCAGATTCGTGCTTTTGTTGTATAGTGCCTTATATATAATATATTACATAAATATTAAATATTCAAGCCTTAAAATAATTAATATTAAAAAAAAAAACAATTTTTTGACTAATTAATATTTCTGCATATTCTTATTGACACAGTTGCCAAAACAGTCGACTTAAATTTACAATTATACAAATAAACATAATAATTATTGTCATATTAAATAAACATTTATCGAATGCCAAAGTAGAACAATCTTTTTCTATATATTTATAATAAATCACTTATATTTATAATGTTTAAGCTGTGGTTTCATTGCTGGAAATATTTCAATGATTCGTTTTGCTATGTTCTTTTTCTTCACATTTTTTATGGAGTTTTCTTCGTTTACATATTTTTTATATATCGAACCAAAGAATTCACGAATTTTCTTGATAACTTTATGACAACGTCCGGTGACTGATGAATCGCCACGAAAGTCTTCCTTGAATCTGATCAATTAAAATATATTTATTTTCTTTTTATGCAGAGGCCTTGTTTTTTTTACTTTATGTTTAGATTATAACTTGTATTAACTAGTATGTAAAATTAGTATTGATTAAAAAAGAGAAAATGAGAATTCTCACTATTTATTGTTTAATAAAAATACAAATTTTAATCTTTTTTTTTCATTTATTTATTTTATCTCACACATTTCCTTCTGAGGTAAATCATTTACATAATCAATAATAACTAAATTATTGCTCTAACTGTAGTTAACTAGTATAATTAAGATGAAATGTGATTTTACGATTACGAATTATGACACTAACATTAAAAGTAAATCTATGTGACAACGGCGAAGAATAGACTACAGTTAAATGATGGAAGCGTATCACAGTTATTTTTAAAATCATTACTGAAAACGAAACGATGATGGAAAAGCATAAAAATAATTTAACATCACTTTTAAAATATCGTGTATTTATTTAATTAAATAGCGACTCCTGCAAATGAATCAACATTTAAATGATATTATTTTTCATGAAAAATAGATTTTTAGATAAGCAATGGAATGTTGAAAGCGATTTAGGTCATCACAAGTCAGCAATTATTAAGTAATAATAAAAAATTATAAAAAGTAACCTTTTTATTTTACAATAAAAAAATAAAGAATAGCAATAATCACAAAATCTAAAAGTAAACATTTATATTATATATTTGTACAGAATACTTATTTTTTTCTACTTTTAATTATCAACCTTTACCCTGCCACAGATAATAATAAAAAAATCCTGGCGCGAGAGGCTATCACATTTAAAATATTAAACAGCAAAAAGCGTATCTATAAATATATTTAAATTAATAACCAAATAAATTACAAATAATAAATATTAAAAAAATAATAATAATAATGCCAAGTAGAAAATTTTATATATTGTATTATCATTTTTTCCGGTTTTTATTATTTGAAATAGGGTTATCGATTTGAATATTAAATTGTTATAAGTCTTATACAATAGTAAATATTTCTGCATATGATATAATGTCTTCATTAAAGAACATGGTTTAAAAAGTTAAGCATCATTTTTTTTTTTGTAACAAAAAAGATACAAAATATCTAAAAGAGTATAACATCGATATTAAAAAAAATCTAATCTAACAGTTGAACATAAAACATTCACTTAATATTAAGACTTAAGACTAGAAATGGAAGAACAAGACAACACTATGTGTTTTCACAAAAACTATAAACGTAAGAAATTCGAACAAAATCTACAAATGTATATACACTTTATTCACGACGAATTCTTTTGGGACGAATACTACAGTGCGCACTCTGTTCTAATGTATCACCAACTTTTTGTTTCTTACTGACAAAAACTTGGCTCTGAGCTGTTAAATGCAAAGAAATTGCATGTGTATTTAATTTTTCTGCCAATAGTAAATTTTTAAGTCCTTTCATTTTATGACTATAAAGTATAGTAGTCGGATGACTATTAGCTACTTCTTGTAAATAACCATCTAATTCTTTGCTCGATTCTTTAGGAACATTATCTGAAAACTGTGTTTGATATTTAGGAATAAAACTGTCTTTGTTTGAATCTTTTTGTTCACTAGAACTGTTCTCATCTTTCACTAAATTCTCAATACCAACTTTCGTCTCAGTTTTAGAAGAATCAATTTGGTTATTGCTCGATCCATCGAGTTTCTTTTCCTCTGACTCGTTTTGCTTTAAATCTGAAGTGCTTACATCAGAATTTTCATCATAACAAATGACATTAACTTGAGCTCTAACGTCAGCTTCAAATTTCGATATCGTACTGACTAACGGTTTTGCCCAACCTATATGCAATATAGGAGTTTGACTTTCTTCTTCCCATTTACAAATACCATCGTAAAATCTAAAATAACAAATGTTATATCAAAATATAAAATTAGAAAGTATTACCATAAAAAACTTTGTGTTAATACCTCAAAAGATGAGCAAAACACTGAGGATCTTTTAAAATCGAACGAGCAGAATGACCGGAACTCTCAGTTTTCATAATTTGAGGAATCAATTCATTAGCTATTTCCAAAAATTCCTTGTATATTTCCTCATCGTCTCTCGAATAATTATATCTAAATATCACGAATAATTAAAATAGAGAAATCAAAAGTAATTTAAATCGAATAAAGAAAATTATATACGATCGTATAACGTCTCCAGCATCAGCCCAACTACTAAAAGCTTCTTTGTACATTTTATTTCGAAAGAAATATCCTCCTTGATATGTATAGGGATAAACGTGCCTATTGGAATAGTTTTTACGAGCACAATCTATAGCTTCTAAAAATAGTTCCGGTGCATCGGGTCGAGATTTTCCATCATTGTATCGACTCACTTCTTCTAATTCTCCCAAGTTTCCCAAAGCCATCGGATACATTTTTAAATAACCTGTTTTCATTGAGAGAAAATATGATTTAAAATAGAAAATTTTTAAAATTTTCTAGTAAATCGTTTTATACCTTCGTCATATAAAAACCATAATAAATGTTGCTGCATTAACGCCACTTCGTATACGTCCGTGGTAGAATTCAAAGATGGATTTATCGAAGACACCAAAGCCGCCACTTCGGTATGTCTGTTACATATGACGGGATAACCGGCAACATATAACCAAGACGTCGAAATAGCACCGGATCCGATAGGTTGGCCGCGTCTGTCTTCGTTACCTTTTCCGTGCCACGTTACCTAAAAGCGATATTTCTTTATGTATATTGAATGTTATCGAGCGTAAAATATATTATTGTAATACGATTTGAATTTTTTAGCTAACGTTTCGGTAATCTATTAGGTTCATATTTACCTCGGCGGTTTCGGTACCGTCGGGTCCAAATATCACCCAAGCGTGGTCTTCGGAGAGCGCCAAGTGGACATCGGAATAACCGAGCACTTGACAAGCGGCGACGACGGCGAAAGCGACACCGAAACAATCCAACTTTCTACCAGTCAAATAGCTGTAGAGACTTTGGAGATGAGCTCTGTCCTTGTAATAGCTCCTGGTGAGCGAGTTCCAGATCACATCGGAAACTTTCTTGACGAGAGCCCTCGACGCGTGCTGGTTAGGTTTCGTTTTGGCTTCGTTACCCAGAGCGGTGCGAATGATGCTGACGAACTTGTCGTAAAGCGAACGCACCTCGTCGTACGTGATCTGAGGGAAGCCGACCTTCACCAGTTTCTCGCCGTGCTGATCTTGCGACTGAGTCGGCTTCGGTTCGGTGAGACTATTTTCTATAGCTCCGACGACTATCGACAATAGGGCGAGATCCGGCTCCCCGGCGACCTGATTCCTGAACAGCTCGAGCAGCCTGCACACTCCGCCGATCGGAAAACTGCCGCGGTCCGGCGCTCGGCACCACATTCTGTTCCGTTCCGCTCGATAATCAACGTTTCAAACGCCTTCCTGCGCCCCAACATTTGTTTTATCACATCAAAACAATCGCCGGCTTTCCTAACCTCAAAACACTAACACGCGCCAACAATGGCGGACGGGCGCGAAATGCGCAACGCCTAAAACCGATGCCGTTTCGGTTTATTTCGAAAATAAATAATCACATTTTACTTTAATAAATTAATTAAAAGATTCCTATAAAAAGTGTTCTATAATTTTATAAAAATAGTATTCTTTTGGATTTTTTCTCATTGTCGCTTATATAAATATTTACGAATAGATATCGTCACAAAAATGTAGATAATTATTTGTAAATTTATTGTAAATAATTCTTGAATTTGGATTTTCGTAGTCTCATTTTGATTAAATTAGATTAGATTGAAAAAACTTTGAATTATAAAAAATTTAGAGTTTATACTTTTTTATGACGACCCTTGAAAACGATTCACGAAATATTAAATTGGCGTCGATCGCAACGAAAACAAGTCCATAAAAAATATTAATCATATTAGAAAAATAATAATCGTTTCATAATTATAGCAAAAAAAATTAAATTAAAATCCACATTTTGTATTGGAGATTTATTTTTTTCGCGATAGCAACAAATATAACTGTTTTGACGTTTGTGAATTTAAACTCGCCGTTTGTTTCGCGCTTGCGATTGCTTTTAGTAAAATAATGAATTTTGAAGGTCTATTGCCTCTAGACGAGCAAAAACCTTCTTATTTAAAATCTTTAGTCGGCAAATATGCATCTATTTACACTAAAGATAAGACCAATTTCTCGGGATTCATCGATGCAATTGACCCTTTAACTGGAAGGTAAGTAAATTTCTGTATCATTAAATATTGAATTCTATTTTTGTTGTTTATGTTATCAGAATTGTATGATAAAATATGTAATATGCGCGAGTTTTTTCGACTTTTTGTATTAGCAGTAAACTATATTGTAATATACTTTACTGCTAACTAATTATATATTTTACTTCATATTTCAGTATTATATTATCGACCGCATTTGATAAAGAGACACAGACGTCTATCATTATCGGACAGAATATTTGCAAATTAATTTTAGAGGAAGCGCCACCGGGACGGAGTCGAAAAATTATTGAATTCGAAGAAAACTCGTTAAATCGCGAGGATGTATTAAGAATTAAAAATAAAGTTCACAATTGGCTAGTTAGAAATCTTCTTCCGGTAACAGACGTAAACGACGTATTAAACGTTCACGATGGTCAAGTTACGATTTCGCCTCCATATCTTCCAGAGAATTGTATCAGTAATAATTCTATCATATTAGGAAGAATTCAACATTTACTGCAGAATATGCCAAAAGAGTCTACAGATTGACCAGTCAAGGACCCATTATGGGATGAAATTAAAATAACATTTTCAGTCTTATTGTAATTTATTTAAACATAATTTGTGATTTTCTTAATGTACATTACGTTATAAAAATACTAAATAAAATACGAATTTGTACTTTTAGTTTACTTTATTATTGAAATGCAATATTTCTATGTTATTAGCAATCCTGTGCTAAATTCTAGTATGTGATGGAAATATAATTTGAAACTACTGTTACGAAGCTGAATTTGATAACTTAGCAATTTAGTACATGAATATGATTCCAATTTCAAAAAATTGCAGATCTCTAAACACAACAGTTTATTTTTTTTTCTCAATAGAAACTACAAAATTTTAATATTGCGCAACAATCATATTGAATACACCTGTAAAATTTAATTTTAATATACATTTTATAAATATAATGTTTGTCATGAGTTGTTTTATAATTAAAATGATGTATTTAATTTTCCTTGTTATTCGTACTGAAGTACAATAAAACAATTTCAAAAATAGATTCTCACTTAAAATTAAAAAAACATAATTATAAAATAAAACATATAAAAAAGTTTTATATAAAAAATATTCGACATAAATTTAAATAAAATATCGAAAAGGAACTATATAATGTCTCAAAATGTATGTTCAGTCGTCAATGCGAATATATAGTGTACTGAAAAAAAATTTGTATAGCAAATATTAGCTTTGGAATAAAAATACTCGTAGAAATAATCACAGTTTAAAACCTAATGATACTATTTGAATATTGATAAAATCTAAGAATCAGATCTATGTCAGTAATGATGTAAGATACCTATATAATATTTATGGCACTCAATTTATCATAAAATAACTATATTTACAAATAAAAAAAAAACTTAACAAGAGCCCTTAACGATATATTCTAGCATGCCTTCTTTAATTTGAACAAATCTCTTTTTGAATTCCAGACCACAACCTTTCGATAAACGAAAATCTACGAGTAATTTTCCATCCATATCGATATAATTAATTTTAAATACTAGCTGCATCTTTCTTGAATCAACAGTAGTAACTGTTAACTGTAAAATAATAATAATAACAATATTGTTTATGTTTTATGGCGTAAAATAAGTATATAAGATATAAATTATAATGCGATTTACCCCTCTAGTTTGTGAAGCTTTTAATTGACATTGCATACTTCGTAAAAGAATTTTAAGTTTTTTGGTGATCTCATTACTATCACAATTAACGAAAAATCGAGTCATTCGTTTAACCAATCTTTGAAAGACGCCCTAAAAAAAATGGAAATATATTTAGAAAAATTAAAATACAATTTAATATCTCACTAAAAATATTAATAAACCTGTGATGCTGTTTGTGTTAAATTAAATTGTGATGCCAAAAGTAAATCATCACAAGCAGTAGGCTGTGAGAAGCATTTTGTTTCCTTAGTATCATAATCCTGAGCTATTAAGTTAGCAGTATGATCTCCACTAGGTAAAGGTTGAGATAGAGTTATTCCAGATTCCTGCATTCCTCTATCATATTCTGTAAGAATACGTTTTTTATTTGTATATAAATTAAAATACATCGTCTCGAACAAAGATATTAGAAATACATTATCAACATATTAAAATATAAATATATATATATCGATGAATATTATCCAACGTAGATTACATCAGTAGCAATGCTTTGGTAATCTAGCTTTATGAGTTCCAAAATCAATCACACAGCTAAATCGCCAAAGTACAGACACTGATTGACATATATCACTTAAATTATATACTATGAAGTGATGTTGAAAAACAATGCACGCTATCTCAAGGTACGGATGACCCTGAGAACAAAACAGCTCAGAGTCACCTAGTACCTGATACAGAATACATTTATGAGAGCGATAGTAATTTTTACAGTGCTAAAAAAAGTAGATTAAAAATATAAATACTATATATATATTATATAGAGTACCATCATCTACTATGTGACTTGACATCCAGGGATGACCTTGAATGCGTTCTAAAGATGATCGATGAAGTGGATTTTGGCAAAGTAAACCTTTTACTAATCCTAAAACACCAGCAGCGAGACTTTTCCAAGGTCCACTTATACCAAGTACATCACCAGAACACCAGTCTCTATAATTTTTACATGATTCTGTTGGTTGATCCCAAGGTAAGACTAAAAACAAAAAAGTTTAAAGAAACATAAGAAACAAATTAAAAACAAAAACACAATTACATACAAAAGAAAAAAAAATATAAAAAGTTTAAAATAATTAGTTTATATATACCGTAATTGACGAAAGAAATAGAAAGTGTGGGAGATCAAATATGGTGTTAAATACTTTAATAAAATGGTATAAAATAAAAAAAAAATTAAATAACATATACTTACCAATAACTACAAAAAATGTGCAAAAATAAACGATAAAGGTGTTATACTGAAGTGTTTGTGACTTCGGTACCGTAACTTCAGGTAATATAAAAATATCCTACAGCTAGGATACCAAAGATACAACCGCTTCAATTAATCCATGCAGCAACAGCAACACACATATAACAAAATGCAATTCCAGGCAACAAAATAAATAAATAAAAACAAAATAACATGTAAATATAAAAATATCAGATAAAATAAAAGAAAACATGCCAACATGCTGCATCGTTTTAATATAACTGAAAATTTATATTTTTACATATATATTAACATGCATTAAAATAAAAATTGGAAAGTTTGTCTCGCAATATTTGGAAAAATTAAACGACTAAAAATTTTGTAGGACTATAAACAAAAGGAAGTTATGAAGTATTTTTATATCGATAATTAATAATATTCATTTTAACATAAAAAAAATTAAAAGCAAAGAGAAAGTACTTTTTAATCTCACCTAGACATCAATACTGATTGCTAAAAAAATATAGTACTTTTGTAATCGATAGACGTAGACAAAATATTAAGTACTTATTAAAATATTCAGAAGTATTAACAAAAAGAAAATAATACACACCTCCGGCTAACATAGTTACTAGTATAATGCCACACGACCATAGATCTGCAGCGGCGGCTCTATAAGGACTGGTTAAAACTTCCGGGGCGACATACGGTAATGTACCGCATCTTTTTTCTAATAATCGTTCGATTCCTTTGAGCCTATAAAAATAAAAAAATATTCAGCGAGTTTCTTTTTAAATTTCATAATTTATTTTTGGGACGCAAGATTAACGAAATAAGAAATTCTCATATTTCAATATATAGATTAAAGTTAAACGAGTACGATGCCAAATTTTAAAATATGAAATTCTTACGATTCGCTCGAACGCTTAAGTGCCAAAATTAAAGCACAATTCAATACGGCCCACCGTTCTTCGCTATAACTATTATACGATACCTAAACATCGTCGCCATTCCGAAATCGGAAATTTTAATATTATCATACTGGTCTAGTAGTAAATTTTCAGGTTTCAAATCTCTATGAGCCACGCCGCGAGAGTGCAAATATTCGACTCCGGACATTAATTGACGGAAATATCTCCTGGCGTTTTTGACGGGCATTCCGACGTCGGGTTCTAAAAGCGAAGGCGGCATAAAATTTAAAAGCGCAACGGAAAAAATTATAAACGAAGGCGGTCTCACCTATTCTGTCGAATAATTCGCCGCCGGAACAGTATTCTAAGAAAATGTACTCGAAATTCGCATGAGATCTCTTGCCGTAATACTGCAGTACGTTCGGATGCTTCAGAGTGCGCTGTATGGCGGTCTCTTTTTTGACTAAAAAAGCGGCGTCCGCGTGCTTTCTCAGGTCCACCGTCTTCATCGCGACCGGTTCGTTCGTCGCGCTGTTGATTAGCAGTTTGACTCTGTATAAAAGAAAACTATCTTTTATTTCGACGAGTCGACGAAAGCCGAAAGAGATCGATTTAAAGTCCGTCGTCCGGGGTCTCGAACGTTTCGCGAACGGGTATACGTATTTGTAACAATAACTTAGAGAGAGTTCGAGCGCGTCGAACGTTCGAAATCGAAGAAAATCGGCGACCGAACGTGCGAATACGCAAAAATTACCGAGAATGGCGGAAACGAAGCGATCGGCTTCCGAATTTCGAAATCGCCGGCGAATCGATCGCAAAGTTTCGCGACGGGCTTCGGGTTCGCCGCGTTAATTTCTTCGCGAACGAAAGAGGAGAGGAGGGACGGTTAAAAACCGCGCGAGACGAACAAAGGTCGCGGAGAAGAGAGAGGCGAAACGCGATGCGAAAAACGAAGACACGCGGTCGTCACCGTTCCGTCGTTTCGTCGACGGACGATCGAAAGATCGCGACAAGGGAAGCGAAACGAGAAACGAGACGAGCCACTCGACGAGATACGAACTCTCCGAAGGCGCCTTCGCCGAGCGTCTGTCCGAGCAGCCATCCGTCCACGAAGTCGGCCGCCATTCGCGTCGAGCCGTCGTCCGACGTTCGGCGGCGAAGTCTCGCGTCGCGTCGCTTCCGGAAACGGCCGACGCCGGAATTCCGATCGGGGGGCGAAACGGAACGGGGAGACGGGGACGCGGGTAAGCGGAGGCGGCGAGGGCGAGGGCGGGCGCGGTCGACACGACGGGTCGCCGCCGATGCCGCCGGCGCCGGCCGCGAGATCAATCGACCATAGACGAGCGCCGCTCCGTCGGCCTCCGCGCGCGCGAACGCGACGCCTCTCATATGGCGTCCGTTTTATCCGTTTGTCGCGTTTATAAAATAGAAAAATCTATTTTAACTAGTTTTTAAATTTTATCGAAAGAGACGTTTCCTTTAAGTATTAAAAATTACGTCTAAAAAATTTTTAACGTTTCGTCGGGAAAAATTTAGAATCGTCGAATAAAAAAATTATGTCGAAAAAGTTCAGTTTTTATTCTGATTTTTGACTCAATATTCGTAAAATAAAATATTTCACTAATTAATATTTATAAACTAAATTATTTCTTTTAATTTTGATTTTCTCGTAGGAGAGTAATCTTTACCTCTTATCTTTTTTTTGTAATTTAAAAATTTAATTTATAGCTTTGTTGTCGAACACACACACACACACACACACACACATATATATTTATATATATATATATATATATATATATATATATATATATTAATATTTGAAATTTAAATTTTGTGCATTCAATTTGACACAAATAATATTTTAAAATTAGTATTTTGTTTTCAGGACTTCAGGAAAGGTTTAAGAATCGGATTTAAAAAATAAAGAAATTAATAATCTGTAACTATAAGGCACATATATTTTATGTAATATGTAATCGGATTACATTATATATATATATAATACATAATTCGTGTTTCAAAATCATATAAAATAAATAAGTATTAGAAATTAAACAATACGTTTTGCGCTATTACCAAAAAAATCTAAATTTATCAAATATTTAAAAAATCAACCCGATTTTCTCGAAAAATCTTAAAACAAAAAAATAAAACGTCCGTAATTAAATATTTTTTTTATACGCGGTATAAATTATTAAAAATATTGTTTTAAAATTTAACGGAAAATTTTATATAATCGATTATTAAAAATTTACATAAATGCGTACTTTCGACTACGAATATTATTGCTATCTAAATATTTTAAGGAACAGTAGATTTATATTTTGGCATTTTAATGTAATAAAATATACATAATTATTAATTAACTAAATAAATTAATACATTCTAATATATATATATATATATATATATATATATATATATATATATATATATATATATATATATATATATATATATATATATTTACATAGACTATACGTTAATAAGTTATATATTGTTATAATTATGTATTTTACAAATTTATTTACTCATATGCGCACATTTACAAATTGAAATTAGTTAATAACGACGATACAAAAATTTCTTTAATAAAAACGAAGATCTGTTTCAAAAATATAATTGTCATTGCTATAAAATATTGTTAACCGACGCTTTCGTTTTCTTTATAATTCTTATATTATTTATCCACGCCCCTCGTAATGTTCTATAAAATGTGTTGATTATATATATGTAAACGATGATAGTTTACTTGGTAAAAAAATTATTATCATTTATATGGAGTTGAAATTAATGTCATATATGTCATGAAAGAGACGAAACAAATTTTTAAGTATTAAAACTTTATACATAGTATATGCTAATAATTTATTTAATATTTTAAAATTAGAAATAAAATATGAAGTTGATAATTAATAGTAAAATTTGTTTACCAAGATACCGTTTTACCTGTATTATTGATACGCAGAGTTAGAAGGGTAAAAAATTATATTTTTTCTAACCGAATGATATTTTATATAATTAGGAATTTCAAGTATAATTTCTGTTCATATATATATTGATTTGACTTTTATGAAATGAATATTAATGAAATGTAGCGAGAATTAAATACATATAATATATAAAATTAAAAGTGATTAATACGATATTTCTATTACAAAAATTAGATGATATTTTGGCTTATTTCTTCTCCACTATCGAACTGACAATTAGAAAATATACTTCATGTTATTTATTCGTCGCTACATTATTGGTAAGACGGTGATTTTGATTATATTTCTCAAAATTAAGCTGGATTAGGAGGTGGAGCTGTCGTTCCGGGTAATTCTGATACTGTCGAAGCAACATCTTCGGTTTCCGCCTTCGCTGGTCCCTCTGTATTGTCTCTCCATAAAGCTCTATAGCGTTTTGCTATCGTTTCCCAGTCTGCAACATTTTCAATTCGTGTCGTACTAGAGAAACTCAATTGAGAGCCTAATGGACTCAGATGAACTACCGATAGTGCTACAGAATCTGAAATAGTGAAACGAAATCCAAATTATTTTGTTTATTATAGGTAAAATATATATCGTCATTAAATTTATTAACCTTTAGGCACAACTTGCGTTTTCTTAACTTTAGACAACCATTTGGCACCAGCTTTGGTTCTGGCACTCATTTGGTTACGTTGAAGTCCAATAAGATGCACTAAACTGGGTCGTTTTCGTTTAGCCATTCTCGCCTTTATGAAATATTTAATAAATTATTAATAAAAATATATAATGATGCTCTATTTAAGTAATATAATAATTGTATTTTATTCCATATATACGACGTACCTTACACATTGCTATAAGCCACATTAGCCAAGTTGTAACTAAATTGAGTGGTGAAGGTGCTGTAGTAGTTCGATGCATATTTCTGATTAATTTGGAAAGACCGTACTTCCATTCTATATCTGATTGTGCCTGTAATTAATTTGTTCATTTCATAAATAATTTTCATTACTAATTTCACTAATAATTTTGATTAATTTCGAATTGAATTATAATTGTATTATATTTTTTTTGTAATACATATTAAGAAATGTATTATTGAGTAATTTTATAATTAAAGTATTTTTTTTAATAATAATTTTAAATATATTCAACATTTCACAAAAATATCTGAATATGGTCATATCATTAAGTTTAATATTATGAATGAATTTAACATATTAATAATGAAAGTTTTATTTAAAATCAATATATTTTTAAAATATAACTAAATCTTATCTAGAACCATGTTTAAAAAAATATTAGGTTTTTTTCATATTGAAATGAATAGGAAATTTATTGTAAGGGAGTACGGTCGCACATTTCGTTGGATTTTATTGGAGTGCGACCGCACATTACCTGTATTCTTTGATATGTGTCTGACATCATAGCAATGAGCAGATTGATCAGAACGACCACCGAGACCAACATATAAATTCCGAAGACGATTTTGTATAGATATTCCGTCCATTGTGGCTGTTGAACCGCTGGTGTGGCATGAGTCTGGTCGGTAGTTGTCTGACCGAAGACAGCGAAGAACAGTAGCTCGAAGGACAGTATCGGATTCATTTTGACTGTAATCCAAAAAGAAAAAGCGAAACAAACGCTCGTTTAATTACCTGAATGCGTTGATAAGTGTCTGACATCATAGCAATGAGCAGGTTAATTAGCACGACCACCGACACCAACAAGTATACTCCGAATACCAGCTTGAAGAAACTCTCTGTCCATTCAGGTCTCGAATCGGGCATGTAGTTGATGTCATCAGGTGTCGTGTGTCCGAATACGGCGAAAAATAACTTCTCGAAAGCCTCCACCGGCGTCATTTTCGCTGGTGTGGACAACGGGAAAAAGAAATAACAACCGACCATGAGTTCCTCATTCGTGAGGAAAGAACATACTGGACACGGAGACAAAAAACATGGCAAGCCTCGCATGTACACGCACTTTTGGATGCAACTAACAAAACAGATCGTCGGCCGATCGACGACGAACAAAACTAATCCAAAATATTCAAACCATCGAAACGATCGACAAATAAAAATAATAACATTTACATGAAAATGCAATCGAAAGGCTAAAACAAACAAGGCATTCTTGAAATTGAATAACGAACAAAAAAAATCTACGCAAAACTGAATATTTGTAGAGGTTTGTTGCCATTTTTTCTAGATTCTAACCTGAATTTAATTAGAAAAATATTTTTTAACATTTTGAAAGTATATTTTTTTATTTCGAATCTATTAAAATGTATTTGAATATCTATAAAGAAGTTTCATTTTAAATTTCAATTTTCTTTTTTTTCCTTAACCATCACTCTTTAAAGTCTTTATTGTATTCGATTCGATTAAACATGAAAATACTAGGTGCAAACTATAATAAAGTAAATTTTAAACTTATTATTTTTTAATAAAAAAACTATAAACTCTTTATTTAAAATAAAAATGTTTTGATTTTATAATTCTTTAAATATTATCAGTTAAAAAAGTTTTTATATATTGATGTGTATCTACACAAATATAATTATATTATAATAATATAAAACTTTGGAAAATGTTGTTTTATTTATATTTTAAAAAATATTTTGTTGAAAATTGAGAATCAAAAAAATAACTGATTTCTGACAAACTCAGCTTTTATCTGAATTAATGGCAACAATAAAAGCAATAATTAAAACATAATTTAAACAAAAGTAAAAATAAACACGTTCCCAAGACAAACACAAACAAATAAAGTTGTTTTTCAAACATTCCAAAAAAAAAAATAGGTTGAGAAAGAAAACAAGCATTGTATCAAAAATAAAAGAGAGAAAAACTAATTTGAGAAATGAAAAATTTTTTGCCAAGACGTTGAAAACATACTGAGAACATCCCTGTGCTGCGGGCGGGCGAGGAGTGAAGAACGAGCAGGTTTTTAGGAAGAGGCGCCTCTACTCAACACAGCCTAAAACTGAAAAAAATGGCTAAAATCGTATCATTCACTGATTTTAAACGTGCGCCCTGAAACAATCATAACAGCTAAAGAATAACAAAAAAAAAAAACTATGGTCAAAAAAGGAAAACATCAATAATGACAACAACAACATCAACATTGACAATGCTCAATCATTGGAGAAGTGGGTGCTTCGACATTCCGAAAAAAATGACCGATTATATTTAAATATAAAAAGCGCACACATTCTCTAAATAAAGAAAATCAAACTAAAAATCGATCTAAAACTAGATAAAAATAACACTAACATGAATACGCAATAAAAACCTGGTTTTTACACGTAAAAAATCACCATGCTATGACATTTTGGTAAAAGTTTTCATTCCGGGCGATATGCATCACACTTGCAATTTTCAAATTTCTGCTTGATTCCATTGACTTTTTTATCATTTTGGTTCATTCCTTAACGCAAAAGCATTCCATAGGGCAATTGTGAAAATTTTGAGTGGTAATGTCATGTGAACATAAACAAAAACAAAACGTTTGGAGAAGGTTGGCATTCCAAAACATTGATAGTCTAGGTGAAGCGGATCAAGACAAAGGTAGCACATAGATGATTTTCAAAGCTCCAAGGATATGCTTTGTCAGTCATGTAGTGTGCACCCCTTGCTTGTCCCTACATTTCCTGACATGTAACTTACTCCCAGGTCTGTGTTTTCTTCTGTAGCTATCCGTGTAATATGATTTTTTCGGTGACGTATCGATCCATTCTACGTCACTTGATATTCCTCGTTTAGTTCGCATTTGAGAAATTTCATCTAATTGCATAAGTCAGTTTAATAAAATATATTTATATGTTTAAATAATTTCGATTCAACTTTTACATTTAAATTCCATTTTATTAATTTGCAACTACTACTGATTTCTAATAAATGAACTATGGGGAATTGAACCCAAAATATTAAATTTATAATGCATTCAATTAATCTGAGAAAATACATGTTTCTTATAGAAGTATTATACGGTTAAAATTTTATAATCCAAATTTAAATTTAATATTTGTTTTTAAAATGGAAAATCGAAACTTATAACATATTAAATCAAATGTTGTAAATGATGAAATTAAAAAAAAAGGAATTATACATTACCGTCTGAAAAGTATTCCTTATTTCTTGGTCTGGACAATCTTCGTACTTCTTCTGGCGTGAAATTCTTGAAAGGTTGATTTAGAGCGACAATATGCATAGAAAATCCAAAAACGAATATCGCCAACACAGCCAAGAATCTGGCCAAATCCTTCATCAAATCGCCAATGATGATAGCCCAAGGTCCAAACAAATAATGAAACGATAAAAAGTCCAATATTTGAACACATGCCAATAGGAACGATAGAGCGAAAAATTGATTTCTGCAGTACATTAACGTTGGCCAATACGCTTTTTCAATAAATAACATGCCCGATACATGAGCACCTACACCACACATTCCAAATAATAAAACTGCCAGTTTAATCCATCCGAGACCACTTTTTTCACTAGGGTTAGTCAATTCGAATAATAATAAACCACTTAACCAAACTAGTAAACCCCATTCATACCAGTATGGAAGCAGACTTGCTCTCACCACTGGATATATAGGAGTTATACCGACAATCATCAGCAGCACCATCAGATATATATGTGAAGTTAAATATGACATAAATTTAATTATTGGCACTTTGTTGTATTTGTGCCCGAGCGGTAATGTGAACACTATCCACACAGGCGGGCAGATAAGGAAGCCAACGAATAGGAACATGGTACGCCAAGGTGCCCACGTTAAACTACCCCGCCAAAGTTCCTGGAATAACAAATGAAAATTCATAAAAATCATATAATCAATTTAATAAAATGATCTTTGTAAATAAATTATTCTTTGTTATACACTATATGAAAATTTTTCAAAAATAAAATTTAGTAGGTATTTTGATTTTTTTTAATATATAATTGTAATTTTCTACTTTGAAAATTACCTATCTTTTACCTGAAGGTATCTTTGTACTACGGTGTGGGCAATAACTTCCTTTTGTTCATTTTCAATTAAAACATCTAAAAATTCCATGTTTCTACGATCCGTGGCAGTTAGTATTCTTCCAGCTGAATCTGAACCAGCGGCTAATGCAAGTAATTCAGTCGCCATCAGTTCGCATTGTTTTCCTGCTGATATCAAATCTTTGGCTCGTTCTTTTTCCTATAAACATAATTTCAATTAATATATGATTTTGATTTAAAAATCAATTTAAACATAAAGTATACCTTAGATGATAAATTAATGTAAATATTAGATAATTTGGCAGCTGCGTCTACTGGTGCAGGTGAAACTAAAATAAATTCTTCAATGGGTTTATTGTTGTAGTTCTTCGAACACACCATTAAATTATATACAAATCTTCTATCTTCCATTAATGAATATGTATCGTGTTCTTTATGCATTAAATATTCGAGCACATCATTATGCCCTTCTGATGCCGCAAACCATATAGGTGAACAATTAAAATTTGTTTCACTTTTTGGAGATGCTCCTGATTCACATAATAATTTAACTACGTCTAAATGGCCTGCTTTTGCTGCACAATGTAAAGAAGTCCATCCATTTTTATCTGTTGCATTAATTTCAGCTCCTTGTCCCAATAAAACTTCAACCATCTGATAATGTCCATGTGTTGACGCTATATGCAGACCAGTTTTTCCATGACGATCAGTACTTTGAAGTAATTCGGCTGATCTACTTAATAGTAGGCCAACGACCGACATATGACCACCGAAGCAAGCCAAGTGTAGTGAATTATAACCCTTTAAAAAAAATTAGTAGAAATAAAAATATAATTTACATCCAAAATTATATTCACTTACATTTTCTGTAGTAGCAGCTTCGACTTGTACACCAGCTGAATTCAACAATAACCGTACAACATTTTCATTTCCAGAATAAGATGCTAAATGTAAAGGTGTCATTCCAGATTCAGTTCCCAATTCACCAACCAAAGAAGTTCCAGTAGGTGCATCGGATTTTACTGTACCAGGTACGTGAGTCAACAATTCTCTAACCGTATCTGAAATAGAAAAAAAGCAAAATCAAAATAATGAAATTATGATTTACCAAAATATAATTGATAATAATAAATTAAAATTAAACCTGCTTGTCCAAAATATGCAGCTATATGTAAAGGGGTCAATCCAAGCTTTTTACTAGATATTTTTAAAGAGTTTGATGTTCTCATAACTTCTAATACTGGTCCATGGCCATTTTGAGCAGCTAAATGTACAGCAGTAAATCCTGATTTGTTTTCATCAGTTATTGATGCACCAGCACGTACTAAAGCTTTGACAACGTCTGCATGTCCACCTTCTGCAGCTAATTGTAACGGAGTTGAATCATTTAGTCGATTTCTCGCAGAAATGACACCATTTCGATCAAATTTCATTAGTTCTTCTATTACTTTAACAGACCCTTGCATTGCAGCTATGTGGGCGCAAGTGTTACCATCTCGATTTGTTGCCATTACAAGGCTGGGATGTTGTTGTAAAAAAAGTTGAGCTACTTCAGAAAAATTATTTAAAGCAGCAGCATGTATTGGTTTTTGACCCTGTTCATCTGTTGCATCGATATTTGCTCCAAGTTCTAATAATAAACGACAGACTTCTAATTGACCACTGGCAGAAGCTAAATGTAAAGGTGTTTGTTTTTTCAATGTTAATATATCTATTACAGCATTGTGATCTCGGATAAGAAATTTTACTAAATGTGTATATCCATTCATTGCAGCTAAATGTAACGCCGTTCGTCCATTTCGTGATTTAGAATTTATAAATGCTTTATTTGTGAGTAAAGCATTACAGACTTCTAAATATCCTTTTTCAGCAGCCAAATGTAGGGCAGAACGACCTTCTGTATCGAAAACGTCTACTCTAGCATGATTAGCCAGTAATGTATTTACAAGCGCTTCGTGTCCTCTATGACAAGCGATTAATAAAGGTGTCCAGCCTATTGATGATTGTTTATTCATTGATTTTTGAATATCTGATGTAGTGATATGCTCAATCATTTCAGTCATAACTTCGTTATTTCCGGCGACAGCGCAATAGTGAAAGGCAGTTTCGCGAACTTGCTTTGTTTCTAAAAAGACATCTGCTCCATGCTGTAATAATAATTTTACCACTTCACGATCATTCCCTACAGTTTCCACATCAGATGAACTGATATGACAGGCGCAATGTAAAGCACTTGCTCCATCTTCATTTGTCATATTTATGTAAGACGTGGTTGCTTCAGCGCCATGTTTTTCCGTAACAAATTCAATTAAATATTTTACTATATCTGGTCTACAACTCTTACACGCTAAATGCAATGGTGTTTCTCCGACCTATCAAAACAAAAAATAAATAAATGAACCGAAATATTTAATAATTATTTCAAAATAATAATTATAATTTACTTTTGATTTATATAAAGGATCCCCTCCATCTTCTAATAAGAGAACTAATGTTGGATGGTTGCCATATCGAGCCGCTACATGGACTGGTGTTTGTCCATCTTCAGTTGGTAAATTGGTGCCAGCACCAGATTTTAACAACATCAATGCACATCTATCACCTCCAGAAACGCGTGCTGCTATATGCAATGGAGTATCTCTTTGTTTTCCTCCTCTTATATGTACATCCGCTCCATAACCAAGTAATGTTTCAACGACAGCCGGTTTACAAGCTTCAACAGCAATATGTAATGCTGTATAGTTATCCTTAAAACAAAAATGATAATAAGTGAAAATAATTCATAAATAATTATTTACTGTTTACTATTTATATTTACATTGGTTGTAACATCAACTTTTTCGCCCTTTTGTAAAAGAGTATTGATAATTCCAACGTGTCCATATCGTGCCGCTGTATGAATACTTCTGGCACCGCCCTATTGATATTTAAATAGTATATTAAATAGTATTCGTTTTAGTTTATGTTTATTACATTAAACAATTTTTTTTAAAAAAAACCTTATTTGGCATGTGAAGATAAACACCCTTTTTAAAGAGCATCATTGCGCAATCTGCATGTCCATTTAACGATGCTATGTGCATCAAAGTGCTGCCATCTTTGGTTCTTTCAAATATACTCGCTTTAAATTTGTCCGCTAGTAATTCAATAATACCAGCATGGCCATTCTCAGCAGCCAAATGCATAGGAGTCCGATCTTAAGTACATAATTAAACATGTCATTATTATTTTAATTCACTTTATTTATTGTATTTAATATATCGATAAACGTACCTTGGTGGTCAGCTATAGAAGCTGAAGCTTTGACTCCATAAAAATATTTGACTAGAGTTTCATCTCCTTCTGCTGATGCTATATGAAGGGGTGTTTGTCCATCTCCATTTTGAGCATCTACATTACTTCCATAATCTACTAATATTCTGATCATATCAACATCTCTTCTTCTAGCTGCTAGATGTAAAGCGCAATCACCATTTACTGTAGTTGCCTGAAAATAATATGATAAAAAATATTTTATTTTTTATTATATGAATTTAAATATATGCATTATAATTTTACCTTTAATTGCTCAGAAGTTTGAGATGATAGCAATTCTCTGCACATGGATTGATTACCAGCTTCTACGGCTAGCAGCAAAGGTATTTTTCCACGCTGAAACACCAATATATCGTTCATTATTGACTTCCATTCTTTGAACATAGCTCTGCGTTTGTTCAATTCCACATATGTTATTTCATCCGTTTTAGTCAAATTAAAATTGAATTTCATAGTTTTCTCCAAATCGCTTCTCGTATACGACATTAATGATTGCACATCGCTGTTGTCGTCAGACGACGACGACGACGACGACGACTTCTGTCTTTGGTTCGACATTTTACACATTTAACTAGTATTTCGGCCTATCTAAATAAATAAATATATATTTATAATACATATATTTATATTGGTGTTCGTCACGAATACGTATCGACGAAATAAACAATGTCAATAATGATATTGCTCGTCGAAAATTTCCAAAGACAGGGCATTCTTGTTCGCACAACTTCGAAGGTTTTTTTTTTATCCACGAGTTGGAAACTTTTCTTTTCGATATGGACCATAAATCCTTCATTAGTCGTTTACGATTTGATGTTAATGCGTTCGCGTGACACGATGCCACCATTGAGTTTTCATGTTGCCATCATAATATACATATATATATTCTTTTTTATTCACTTTTTTGCCCCCCGACATTGCTCGTGCCTCACTTTCGATGTAGATAAAGGTTTCATTACCGAAACTTAAATAATTTTAATGAATCTTTTCGACCTAGTTTGTTCTTTTGCGTTTAAAGTTCGCTACTTTTATTTACTATGTGAAGAAAAAAAAAACGTTCCGACGTTTGAAAATAAAATTATTATGTCAATTATGAATGGAAAACATTAATTTTCGAATGTTAAAAGTCATATATCATCAGTCAAATTATTTTATATTTTATTAGTTTGAAACTTTTAAAGGTACTTTTCAATTAAAAATATTTAACACATACAAATATTTTTAATTAACTATATTTATGAATTATTCAATCACATTCTTTTAATATATTTTAATAATATAAAATTCTATCATACTCTATTATATAAAATAATAATAATTTTTTAATAGTAAATCAGCTATAAATATATTGTTTATGTTATAAATTATGACTAGTTAGTAATAAGAATATTCCTATTAAATCTAAGTAAATTAGTAATAATTTAAATAGAGGTATTTAATAGAAATTAAAAATTCCCAGAAATCTTAGTGTTTCGTTCTATTGACAATATTTTTTAGAAAATCATGTTTTAAAATCATAAAAAAGTGGTATATTTTATTAAAAAAAATATATTCGTCAAGTAACCATATATCAAGAATTCCATCAGCTGTATAATATTAGCAAGAATATGTAACGAATATGATGTAAACATACATAAATGAATATACATATAGTTTTATACAATATTTAATCGATTTTATTTTTCGTAGACCACGTTTCCACTTTTAGGAAATCAAAATAAATTTTATATTGATTCGTCATGTATCTGAAAAAGTGCACGTTCCATTACAAAAACTGCAGTCAATTTATGGATCCAATTTCGCTTCATATAATAGAATCTTCTGCTTTAAATTGCATGACTTTTTCCATTTTAGTACAAAGGGTAATTATGTAAATTTTCGTGCTCGTTATTATTATTATTATTATTATTATTAGTATTATTAGTATTATTTTTTTATTATTATTATTGTTGAAAAATGTTTGCGCTCAACATGTAATTGTCATTGTTCATTATCTATAATAATATTGTAAATATAATTGAAAAATATTTTTAATTTATATAAATTTTAAATAAAAGTTCCATTTTCTATATGTATGTTTCTAACAATAGAATGATAATAATGGATTTTGCGACTCCGTCAAATAAAAATGGATATTAACTTTATTAGTTTATAATGGTAAAAAAAAAAAATAAGAAATTAATAATACATTCTTAAAAAAGGAGTAGAAGTGAATACTCTTTTCATAAGAAAATATAAAAATACATGCAATATCGTAAGATTTGAACCTGAGACCTGTTGCATATTAATCGAAAGTGACATCAACTAAATCATAACAAACTATTTATTTCTCAATATATAAACATAAAAATTCAAGAAAAAAAGAAATGAAATATTATACGATAGTATAAAATTTTCTTATTTATTTTATCGAGGTTAAATGTTTTGGAATTTACTGTACAGTAAATAATATTGAAACTGTATTTTGACGATTTACCGTATATAGTTATATATTATATTATATTATAAATATATTTATGTTTGACTTCCCATATGTGAATATTGAAAGCAATAAAGCTGGCGCATCACAGTTTGAATAACACTTACACATGCAACTTATTTCACAATTTTATTCATATTTATATTTGATAATATGTTCACTTTTTGACGATTTTCAACATCACGAAATATTGTAAAATATATTTATATTGCATGCAATTCATATTTAATATAACGTACCATTATATGCAAATGCAGATATCTCCGCAAATGCATAATGTATGGATTCGTAATGAAATTATGATAATTAATATATTCATAAAATATTACAGACAATAAGGGCGAAAATATTAATTTGTACCGTTATAATATGATAATGAATTTTATATGTATATAATTTTATCGTTGATAAAATTTATTTATCCACCTTTAAAAATTATACATGAATATATATATTTTTTTTTTGATATTTATATGACTATCTTATTTTTATTATTTAGTTAAAATAGATTCAAAATTAGCATTGATTGTTTTAAGACTATTTATCACGTTAAAACGACGTATTACAAAATAATACTAGATTTATTATTCGTGTAGCAAATTACAGATTCAAATTATAATATTAATTTTGAAAGTGAAACAGATTCAGGCTTGAAGAAAGTTCATAACAATTAATTCATTCATCGACTTTTTAAGTAATTTAATATTTGATTGAATAAAAAATTAATTGTGAATTATAATTAAAAAATATATACAAGTTTTTCAAGAAATCAAAATATTTTTTTTATAAAAATCTCATTATTTTTTGATTAATTAAGTGTTAATTTGTTGACTTGAATTTATATTAAAAATTAGCACAAAAAAAATTACAGAGCTTTTAAGTCTGAATTAAAAGTTATAGTGTGACTAATTTATTTTAAAAAAAGTTATTAATTGTTATATATATATATATATATATATATATATATATATATATATATATATATATATTTATGATAATTAACGATTCTATCGTAGTAATTAATTTAATTTTAGACACTGCGGAGGCATGATTTAATATTTTGATTGATCAATAAGCGTTTCGATTCGCAAATAGACAACAATTAAACGGTTAAAAAACGCGGATTTTTACGATTTCACCGCACGAAACCGCCGCCGTGGAACCGATTTTTTTTCCAGATCCACGCACATTTTCAGTGATTTTGTACGAATTATTTTTATCGTAATATAATAAAAAATATATATATATATATTATATATATATCTATTTTTCTGAAATTCCGATTTTCAGCGGTGAGCCGATATTGGCGTAGTCTCGCGAGACACTAAATTCGCAGTCATAGTTTTGTCAGCAAGTAAACCCCCCCAGAATAATGTTAACCCTTATGTGACGTGAAACGTTCGCAATGTTCAAACTTTATCTACGGTATGGAAAAAAAAAGTTTTATTTTTGTTTATGAAAAAAAAGCAAAAAAAAAAAATAAATAAATAATAATAAAAATAACGTCGTATTTACGATAATAATGCACGATAAACTCGGCGTCATGATTGAGGGTTTTGAAAAAGTTTCTCGTGTGTGAAAAGTTTTCGCTCGCATAAACTTTTCGCTAGTTTTTAATAGTTGATTTCATATATAGTATAAAATCTCATATATCGCATTCCATTGCAGAAAATATATAAAATTGATTTAACATAAATAAAAACTTTTTTATAGAGTTTAAATTTAACGTATCGGGATGATGAATGTTTATCTCAAATTGTAACAAAGTAGACGAACAAATAATTTTAAATGTAATTACTTTGACTTGATATTTTTTATTATTTGACGTTCATTATTTAAAAATAAATTTTATTTTATAATTATTGCTTAATAGTAAAAATTTATTGATTTATATTGTTGAATGAAATATAATCAAATAAAAATATAAGATGAAAATCGAAATAGAATATATAAATTTGAGGTGCTTCAAATCTCTCTTGAATAGTTATTAATTTTGTTAAATAAATTATAAAAATCGTTAACTTTAAAAATCTACATTATATATCATGTTCTTACTTTGTCCTGAAAAAAAATTTACTTAAAATAAAATGTATAGCATATTTAAAAAAATTTAATACTGCAAGAAGTACTAAATTTGTGTATAAATATTATAGATTCGTCTTTTTAAGATTTTAATATATCATTGAATAAAATAATTTTATTTATTTACCAAAAACAAAAAAAAAATATTGTATTACATAATATAATTTAATATTTAATTAAAACTTGAATTTCAGTTTTCGATCAATATATTTCATATTATTTATTATATGTATATATTTATTTCATAGTTATTCTGACAATGAAAATTATTATGAATAGTATTTCTAAAATTTATATTTTTCGTACTTTTTTATAAAATTATATTTTATATGTTTTTAAAATAATTATATGATAATTTTTAAATATATGGGTGTTATGAACACAGTATGTCGATTTAAGTGTTGAAACTTTGTCGCGTGATTTTCTAGGATCCGAAGAAATTTCCTGCAGCTCTATATTCAAATAAACGTCGTCATTAATGAGTAACGAATTGTTGGATTTGAGGTTACACAATTTGTTGAAATTGTAAAATCGAAGGTGTGTTCCAGGCCTTGTAAAATTAACGTTTCGAGTCAAAATTTTCTTTCGTTTTAATTTATGATGTTGTTAAAACACGAAGAGCCCGATGTAACTCGATTTCACGAGAAAATGACGATTATAAACTTTGTAATCGGCGTATATAATTATATCAGAGACCTGTGGCATTTTCTTTTGTGTCTATTTTACATGAATAAAATACATGTACCTCCCTTCATGTAATATTTAAAAATATCTTACTGCTTGTTTGGGGTTGTTTTATCTATCGAATCTAGGTATTATATTTTTTATTATTATTGTATGATGTCGTCGGTTTCAAGGTTCACTTTTATCTTTTTATTGAAATATATGACGTCTATCATGCTTAAAACTAAAGTTATTTAACCCTTTATATTGTATAGTTCATGTTGTATTTTGATAAAATCGTTTTGATATAAATTTTATATAGTATATTCTACATTTATTTCATATTGTTATATTCAATATAAATCAATATTTGATTTGACAATTGATATAAAAAGAAAATTCCCTTATATTTGTTATAAGGGTTGTTTGTATCAAGAATGATTATTAACATTATATAATTTTGAAGAAAAAAATGATTAAGATGTAATTCAGATTTTGACATTAATTTTCATAGTATTATTTTATAAATGAAACTAACTCAATATTCATAAAGTTCAAATTTAAAGCGCGATGATATCTATTTGTTAGTTAAGTTTTCCAAATAAGTGACTCGAACTCGCAATAATTTATCGTATTTAATAAATGTTATTATTTATGATATCTTGATTTCGAAAGTATTTATTAAAATATCACAATGTGTAATTTTACAACTTTACTAAACTATTCAGTTATTTTAAGAATATAATTAAATTTCAAAAGAAAAGCATATATTATTAATAAAATCATTATAATGGACTACAATTATACAGAGCAAAAAAAAAAGGAATATTAGAAACTTGGACAACATGATATTATTTAACTTAGGGTATTTTTATTTTTTTTTTAATTTCAAAAGTATAAATTAAATATGAAGTAAAATTTAAAATAATATTTAAAAATGAGACATAAGTTAATATAAAAAATAAGTAAAATCTATATTTAAAATTTTATCATAGTGATCTATCGGTGTGATATAAAACTAAGTATTAGTTAAAAAAATACAATAGATGTCACTCTAATTTTTTTTTTTTTTGTGCAAAAATCGTTAGAATTATGTATCACGTTATTTAAAAATAATAAAAAGTATTATTTTAAAAATTAATATTTAAGAAATATATCTAAAACAAGATAAATTTAAAATGAAAATTAACAATATTTATATCATTGCAAACATAAAATGATGATAAATAAATTTTTGGGAAAAAAATTCATATGAAAATAAATATTAAATTTATTAAAGGTTTAATCGTTACTTTTACTTTATTTTAATATATTGCAATACTAAAAAAAAATATATATATTTTAATAGTGATTTGAACATTAATTATAATATATCGATGTGATGTGTGTTAGAAAAATACATATTTTCAATGGCTCTTATCTTTTAAGTTTAAAAGTGCTGATTAATTTAATTTAATTAATTTATTACCAGTCTGATGTTATTCAATATATTGTTAATATATTATATTAAGAATATATACAATAATAGTGAATTATTCATAGATATCAATTTTCATGAATATGCCATTTTATGTTGAAAAAATATCATTTTCTCACAAAAAAACGAGGAATTAATTACTATATATTTAAATAAACGAATAATTAAATTGTATATACATTCACATTGACTGACTTATTTTGTATAAAAAGAACCACCCCTCTTTTGATATCCATCGCTATTTCTCATTATATATTTTCTATTTGACGTATTATACTATTTTTATGTATGGAAAACTAATATATTTTTGAATTATTTTTAAACACTATTACATAATAATAATTTAATTTTAAAGGGAATCTAACTATTTATTGTCGAAAAAAAAAATACCTATTTATTCGTTATAACGCGTATACATTTGTCGATATATCGACAGGAAATCGACTGTCAATATTTCAGACGGTGACCAATGTGTTTGAAGATATTCAGCGATGGGCGTGGAATGGAGTTGGGGTTGGGTGTGGGCGGTGACAGTGGGCGGCGCATCAATGCGACAGGCACCGCCCTCAACCCCTACCCTTCGAACATAATTCATACAGCCTTCGTGTCATTGTTTACTATCAAAATACAGCCTGAAATCTTCAAACACGAACGGATTTTTTTTTTAAATTTGAACACGGTTTCAAAAACACGTCAAAGTGCCTTTTCAGATTGTTAATTTATCTCATAAATTTGCAAATGGTGTTCTAGTTTTAAAATTAACGGTTTCATTTTGTTCGCGTTCAATTTTATTATATAGAAATGTGATTTAAATTAGGACAATTATAATAATAGTCGATTGAAAAATTTGTTATTTATTATAATAATTTACCCCATCCGCTTTGGTTCTGATGTCTTTTCCGGCGGCTGTTAGCAGAGCTCTTAAAATACTAGTTGCTGTTCCTGTTTGTCTACTGGCTACTAAATGTACTGCTGTTTGTTGTCGACTCTGAAAAAAATATAAATTTAGTTGAGTAATTGATAAATTCATATCATTATTTATTTTTTATTAAAATTAATATTTTTTTTTAATTCAGTCGTTAACCCTTTCATCGCTATAAACCTTGCCGATGGGCAACATTATTTATATCATCAATGCCAAAAACATATATCAAGGAAAATTAAAATTAAAATTTATTTATTTATAATTATTTCTATCTCATTTAATAATAATTTAGATAAGTGATTTTTTTTAACATAAATAAATATCAATATTAATTATAACAAAACCATTATGTATTATTATATATATGTTAATTGACAAATATAATAAATGATTAATGTATCCATAAGAAGAGAAATGAAATAATTTCTATAAATAGATAAAAAAAATTCGAATCAATCTTAATAAAAAATACTAAATATAAACACTATAATAAAATTTCATATAGGCACTCCTTATTATCGTAGCTTTATTTAGCTACGGTTTTTTTTTTTTACATAAATATTATCACTATCCAAATCTAACTAGACTCTATTAACTAAATTGGCCATATCGTAAATCAGACTTGTATTTTTACACATACTGTATCGTAATTAAAATTTGTACGCCGAATAAATCGAGCCTCGAAAACGTTAATATTTGCAATAGCGTTTTAACCGTTTTCGGCGATAACGCTTTTTTTTTCTTTCAAAAAACGATAGATTAAAACGAAAATCGACACAGCGTGTAAAAAAAAACAACAACAACATGACCGTCTTTAGACGAAGAATAAAAAAAAATGCGATGCCGAATTGTTATTGAACAATTAATGCGGAAAACTTGGAGAACCGTCGACGTAAACAAAACACCGTTTTATCTTTATTGTGCACGAAACGACATTCATTTCCGGCGCGAAGTTTGAAAATCGCTTTCCATTTTTTTCCGAGCGCGCGTGATTTTCGTCAAAGTTTTTCAAGAAACTTTTCGTAGTTTCTTCCACTAAATGAGTAAAAGTCGATAGTGCGATAACTTTTTCCATGATTTGTCTTGAACGTTATTAAATATTTTAATGAAAATATAATAATTATATCGGATCTTATTTTTTTTAATAACATCATTAAATATTATTTTTTTTTTTAGTATACGTTATTGAAAAATATAATATTTTATGAGAATGATGTCAAATACTAATTTTTTTTTACGATTTCTATTAAAGAAAAATATGCGTAACAGTTTATTATCGTTGATTCGTTTATAAGACTGCGTTTTTCCGTGAAAATTTTTCAATTCGGATATCCGTTTCCGGTCGTACCAGCGGGTGTCAGCATTTTCCAACTTTATTCCCTATTGTTCTTCTTCCCATTATTGCCTTTTTTCTTCTTCTTCTTCTTCTGTCATTTTGCGTTTTTCCTTTTTTTTGAAATACGACTTTACGTGACTTAATTTCGGTAACTTTTATTATGCGTTTCGAAGGTGAATCGGCTAATTTGCGCTCGTCGTCATATTTATCATTTTTTTTTCTTTGCATTTTCTTTTTTTTTAATTCGACCGATGAACCTACATAGATAAAATATAGAAAAAGTGCTCGTTTTTCAGAAGAAAAATTCCTTAATTACCTACCAACCAATTTGTTGGAGTGAAAAGAAACTCCATAAGATTTATGTTAATTCTCTGATACAATTTATATTACATTTGATTTTTTTTTACTAATTTATGGACGTTAATATATATATATATATATATATATATATATATATATATATACATTTTTTTAACTCCAATAAGTATTTCATTACAAATTTATTGTATTATGGTTTCAAATAATTATTTTTATTTAATTTTCTTATAAACTCAATTTCTAATATTAGATCATAGTGTAAAATGGGATTTTTTTACTCACCCCGCCTGTTGAAAATGGATCGACACCCTTTTTCCCCAGTAGAAGTTTAACCACGTCTTCTCTGGAGAACATCGCCGACATATGGAGTACATTATAATTATCCTGAAAAATTAAAATAAAAACATTTAAATTATTTTATAAAATAAAAATATACACTTTTATATATTTAACGTGATTTGACTTCATAGTAATAATTCGTTGAACAATATTATATAAATATTTTGTGAAAGGTTATTTATTTTCCTCAATATAATATTATACTGTTAAAATGGAATTCAGTTTTTATATCTACGGTATTATTAATTTAAAAAAAGTCATAAAATAATTAACCAATATTTTGATAAAAATATTAATATATTAAATATCAAAAAATAATTATTTACATTTTTCCTTCATATATATAATATACAAGTGGGCCCGTGTACGAATTTACACATCTTTGAACGTACATACGTATTTAGAAAATCAGCCCCGTTTAATATTAAAAATATATTCTAAATATAAATACATTTTACAATATATTCAAAATAAATTATTTTTTTATAAAGTCCATTCAATCAGTTGTAATACATCATTGTTTTCTATTATTTTAAATCAATCATTATGCTATAATAATATAATACACCATATCAACAATTAAAATAAGATGTATTCGATCATAAAACATAATTGTACAAATGAATTGACCTCCCCTGCTGTGCCAACCCCGTGTTAACGATGTTTGACCCCTTAAATCAGTTGCGTGATTGCCGTTGTAGTTTTTAGAGAAAGCCGAACGAATCTTATCAATTAAACAAACTTGATTTTTTATTGACGAAATAATTTAATGAGATTATTGATATGCGGAAACGCACGTTTCTCGTTTACACCGAAAAAAATTAGGTCTCCTCCCCCACAACAACCCTTTAATGCTATTTTTTTTTAAATATAATATTATTTTTTTCACTTCGTAATTTTCACTATCGTTACATATTATTTATTTGTGTTTTTTTTTAAATATATTTCAACGTACACAACTTTAAGTGTACAAAAATAAGTTTTTTTTTAGTACGTTGTAAAATTGTTACGGTTCAAATTAATGCGAAATTATATATGAGATCGGACGTGTTTTATGTATTGCGTTATCGTCATGTTTTTAAAAGGTAATTTGTTGTCGGTTTTTTTTTGTGCTGCTCATTTTATAAAATTTCATCTGTCAAAACTAGCATTAATATTATATAATTTACAACATTCGCCAAAAAAATCCTTGGCCTCTTTTTATTTATTTTTTATCACATATTTAATATATATAATATTCTATAAAAAAGATTGAAATAATCGTTTGTTTTATTTTTAAAAATTTCGTAAGTTGATCATAAATATTTTTCAATAGTCGAATTCTTAAAATTCTCTGAACGTATCTGTGTAAGAAAATAAAAAAAATATAACGGCTATGCAATTAATTAATAAATTTTATATAATTATTAATTTATTTTTAATATATAATTTCATCAATAGTTGAATGATTATTAAAAGTATAATAAATTATGTTATATTATATATATGATAGAGCTAATATATAAAAATATTTTTTATAATATATTTATTTATTTTTATTAAAATTTACTAATATATGTAGAATAAAAAATCTATTGTAGGTTGAATGTGACCGTATATCGTATAATGATATTCAAAAAGAAAGGGTCGCCATAATTTATTCCTGTTTCCTTTTACTCAGATAACGACAACCGGTAAAAACATACACAATGAATTAATAATATATCCGATTTCATGTGAAAAACCTTAAATTATGCTTATATATATATATAATTTTTTTTTTCATTCGAATCGTGGACAAGTGCTCGTATTTTTTTCTATACTTTTTTTTTGTTTTAAATACATATGAAAGATCTGTCCAAGGTTCAAACGCCTCGCAAACCGTTTTGTTTTGAGGTCAAATCCCCGGTTGTGGGTCAGATGAATAATAAATAACTACCGCTAATTACCATTCGCAGTATTTATAGTATTTAACGCAGGTGAACTGAACGTGTTAAGGAGAAAATTATTTCTTTTTACATATTGCTCTTCGTCAGGAATGGCTTTGTGATCTTTATTTATATTTTAATTTGAAAGAAAAAATATTATAATTGATATATATTAATAGAAGAAAAATATATCATATTTTAAATATAATAAAATATTTAAAAGTTGAATGTAGAGCTGACGACTCGATCTAATAAAAAAAATGATGTCACTATATTTGAATGATACTCATTGGCCTTCATAAGTCTGTCACATTTATTTATTTTTATTCGAATATAATAATTAAAAATTGTTTTTTTTTCAAATTATGACACCATTCGTGTTATAGTACAATGTGAATTATAATGATTATATTTTCTTCTTAAACTTCTAAAATTCAGGACCAAATTTAAGAAAAATTTCGATTCTTGAATTTACAAAAAACCTTTTAACATTTTAATTGTACTTGAAAAATATTTAAGTGTGTCAATTTTTTCAACTGTTTATATTAATTAAAATTGTTTTAGTTTATCAAAACTGTTTATATTAATTAAAATATATTTTATAGTTTTTTCTTGAGTTCATATAAAAAGATATATTCAAATCGCTGTGAAAATTTTTATTGAAAGGCGTGACAAATAAATCAACGCTGCCAAATAAAGGAAAAACTTTACCATATAAAGGCTCTATTAACTCATTTATATATATATATATATATATATATATATATATATTTTAATGTTTCCTCTGTAATCAATGCCCTTTATTTATTGCGAAATAAACCGAATATTCGCCTTACAAAATTATCGTTTTGTATTTCAGATGTGTCGATGAATTTTACCGCAGGTTCGAAATGCGGCGGCAATAACAATTTTCCAATCAGACTCGCGTGATCCGTGAAAATCATTTTCGGAAAATTGGAAACGACCAATACGAAGGGGGGGGGGAGCCATGAAAAACTTTTTCGAAGCTTATTAAAATTTTTCGGAACACTTTCGCACGATTAATTACATTTCGCATTCATAATAATAATAATAACGATTTTATAACGATATCCGTCAATAATTATAATTATCTAGATAAATTATTGCTGAAAATTCATCATTGAAAATATTTTTATGGTATATTAAAAGTTCATATATTTCATAATATATATGAAAAGAACTAAAATGTTAATTTTCAGCTATTCTATATATGAAATCGATTTTTCCAGATAAAAAATTATATACTTTTATATTAAAAAATATTTAAATAAAGATTATTGTTTATCGTCAACTTTTTTTTAATATATATTATTTATAATTGATATTGTTGCATTTTTCGAGCATACTATTTTATTAAAGTAACAAAAATTTATAAATCTATATAATAATAATTAATCTTACATCATTTTTAACAATTTCATATTGATAATTTAAATGTACATAACATATTATGCGAATATAACGGATAATTATATTTTTTTAATAATAAACATATGTTATTAATATTAACATATCAGATATGAACTGTTTGTTGCGTTTTAAAACAAAAATATATTAACATTATTATCGAACAAAAAGAATATTAATTATCATGAATATTTTTGAAGAGCGTAATTTTAATAACGAAATTAAAAAAAAAAAGTTAAAAAAAGGCATTTGCACAGTGCAACCGATTAACGATGAGGTCATGCAAAGGGTCACGCATTTGTAATAATAAACATTTGACAAATATATTTAAATGCTTTCCGGTAAATTTAGTCGTTTATTTTGGGGGGCACAGATTAATCGGAATCGTTAAAAAATAATACAATATAATATAATAAATCTATCGTTTATTTATAATACTGATACGAATTCGTACATCGGTCTACTATTAATAGAATTTGAATCGCCGATCGCCATTAAACACTCGGTTTCAATTTGGTACAAAATCAAAGGCACTTTAAGCGAATTAATATTACACCTTTTTTTTTTTGTGTATGTATGTATTTATTGTTATTTTTTTAATTTCGCTTGCATTAATGTGTTAGTGTAACTACAGACTGAGCTCAACAAGAGGGTCATTTGGAGACCTTCGTTGGTAAATCGATTCTTTCAAGGGAAATAGGGAGAAAATCTTACAAATTCAATGCCTTATCGTAACAACGGCAAAGTGTAAACAGCGTGAGCTACATCGTTTAAAATGACCAATGGGACCAAATAACAGAAAAGTGACGACAACAATAGAAGAGATATTTTTAACATTATTTAAACGTTACTATTTTTGTGTACATTATGAATTAAAAAGGTTAAAAATAAATATATAAAAATATTTTTTATATACCGGCAAAATTATTTAATTTAATTATATATGAGAAATTATAGTATTATTTTTCCAGGAAAATCTCATGATCTCGTGAAAATTGCAATTTCAAAAAATGAGTAAAACTTCATTAGAAGTAATTAAAAATAACATTCAAATTTAATTTTACTTTCTTTTTTACAAATGATAATAAATATTTATTTTATTAAAAATGAATAACGTTTTAAAAATGAAATAATTATAAAAAAAAAACATTTTAATTTTTTTTCATAATTTAAACGTTACAGTAATAAATAAAATCGAGAGGTAATATTTTTTACAAAATATTTTTTTTCGCTTTCCCCCCCCCTTCTCTCGTTAATAAAATGTTAAATACTTACTTTCGTTCGCCGGTTAAATAGTAATTAAATAAAAACCCCCAAGGTAATCCCTCGCGTTTTGTAACCCGTAGGACCTTCACCCTCGGCAAAAACTCACAACCCTTATCGCATTTTTTGATCACATGTTAAACCTGTGCAACGTTTATACATTTTAATCAATCTAAGCCAGTGTTTATGTACATCAATCGAAGTGTGAACCCGGCTTAAGCGATCATATTCAGGGCTATTCAATTAATTTTATATAAGTGATAATTTCTAAGTTTATATATATATATATATATATATATATATATATATATATATATTAAAAAAATATTATTTATAACAAATTTTCTTAAATATATATATTTTTTACTTACATTATTTCTAGCACCAACATCTGATCCAAGCTCAATCATTCGATCTAAAACCGATGTTTTATTATCTTTTACCGCCAACATCAATGGAGTCATCCCGGTTGTCTGAAAAGTAAAGAAAAAAATATTTATTAATTTATTATTCTTAAATAAATATATAATAAATTATTAACGCACACATTTTAATTATATAAGTGTATATAATGCGATATAAAGCGGTCAATAGTTCAGATTCTTCTTATCACTTTTTGCACAATGAAAACTTTAGAAATATATTAATATTAATCAATAAAATTTAAAATATTTATTTAATTTGTTTATAAAATAAGTTAAATTATAAACATATTAATTAATTTCCTATCATTGGTCAGTTGATATGTGTTTAAACTTAGGTTTGTGTCGTTTTATTATTTTAATATGGCAAAAATAATATTTCATTTCCAATATAAATTATGTATTTATTTCATTTTATAATTAGACTGATGATCAGACTGATCTAAAGAAAGAAAATCAATATTTTATTTCTTTTCTCTTTTAAAATGATTTTATTGAAATACTAATTTGCCTATTTTCCATTATCTAAAAAAATATTCTTTATATTTAAGGATAAATCAAATATTTTTTAAAGTCTGCAAGCTATGACTTAAGAACCACTGCTTTTAATTATGTTAAATATTTTATTTTTGGTAATGATTTATATTTTTTTATTATCGATCGTTTCAGTTCATTAACATGATATATATATATATATATATATATATATATATATATATATATATATATATATATATATATATACGTTCACGCATAATTATTTTGATAATTTATGTTCAAAATTTATTAAAATATTGTAATTACATACATATATTAATAATTTTAAATAGGAAAAGAAAGAAAAAATAAATGTGTATGTGAGTGAAAGAGGATTTTTTTTCAATTATCGCTTATAAACGAGCCTAATAACGGAACACGAGCAGAGAAAATAAGTAATTAAACCTTACGGAAGGTTTGTTCAACAAGGTCGAACATATTAAAAAAAATGCCTGAAAAAAAATCAAAGTGAACAAAAATAAAAATAATAAATCGCGTGACAAACGAGAAGGATAAACTCGATGACTCGGAAAGTGTTAGCGCAAATGCAAGAAAAAAATCTTCTTATCCCGGTGAAAAATCTCGACACGCTTTTCCAAGAGAAAACTTCCAATTAACGACCGAAAACCATCGGAAAAACGTAACTATCGACGAACACGACAATGCACCATTAAAACGGGAGCGCTTTTCCATAGTTCGATGCAATTTTCCTCTTGGCAATTACGTGCAAATAATATTTATTTTTGCATTAGACGACGTGCAGTTTTTCCGCGGCTGAGATCGTCGGAAAATCGTACGAAATTGCATGTTTAATAAATATTTTATAATATCATGCTATGATAATTGTATAATTTATGTGATATAATAATGAGATACTTATGTCGCATTACAAATAAAGTTTTAAAGTGAATAAAAATATTACAAAAAAAAGTATATATAAATCAGTAAGTATATGATTTATTATTTTAATATAAATATAATGTATATTTTTTTCAGAAATAGGATGGAAAAATAAAATTATTTTAAAAAAGATTGTGTTAACATTAATGAAAAATAATATATAAATTATAAATATTTTGAATTTTTTTATTTATTGATAAATGAATGATTTTTCATCGAATTATTTCATGTAAATTTTAATTTAAAAAATGTGTTAGATACAAATTATTTCATTTAAAATTAATTATTCATAGTCATAATTAACATGATTGATTTTTAAATAAATTTATTTAAAATATAATATTATCTGTTAACAAAATCATTATGTTTTAATATCAATCATTTTTCAATTTTGATCATATCAAATGAAAATCGTTTCACACTGTATAAATACGGTCACAATTCCTATATATTTTATTAAATGTACACAAAATTAACAAAATTTAAAAAAAAATACTCTCACCAAATAAAAATATTCTTTATGATGTATTAAAATACTAATTATTTGAATCGCGACATTAGATAAGGAAGATTTATAGTGAAAAATGTTTACAATTCCACACTTTTATATATATATATAAATACGTAAATTTGTCAGAAAGTAGAACACGTACACAATGAACCAAAAAAAAAATCATAACAAATTATATTATAAGAAAAAATTCGATTTCGATGCGATTAAAATTATTTTATATATATACAAATATTAACCGTGTAAAAGTGTGCTTAACAATTGTTTATAGAAGTGTCATGAAAAGTTACTAAATTTCTACACGATATTTATATTATTATATTTAAATTCGTATAAATTCTTTAGGTATATGTTACTTTTTTTTTCGGTCGAATGAATTTTTGAAATAATCAAAATTCCAGTAAGTCTTAAGGGCTGCTCGAAAACTCTGCAATCTATCCTTGATCTGGGTTCAAAGTCTGCAGGTAGTTCATAGATTTTTCGATTCATCAGATAGAATTGCGGAATTCGGTTGCTAATTTGTCCTTCTGATTATACTAAAATATTCTTTTATATAGTTAATTTTTTTTTATATAAAAAGGCGAAAGTTTGAAAATATTAACTGAAATGTGTTCCATGTTTTTTCAGAACATATTTTTAAAATTAAATGTATAAATCTATAGTATTGAAAGCAAAAAGGATGTTTAATTCTAATTATATATTCGTATAATCATTATATTGCAATTATGTTTGTAATTTGTCAAATTTATTATATAATATATCGTGAAGTTATTTATCTATGTAAATTCAATAAATATTTGCACGATAATTTAAACGACGCATTAATTTCATATTTAGATTTTTCGCTTCAATCAAAAAAATATACAAATGTATTTATAATATTCGACGTTAGAAAATTATGATGATTATTTACATATATATAAAAATTCTATATATTTTTTATTTTTATAAGAAATTTATTATTATATCAATAGAAATGGATATAGAGAAAAAAAAATGTAATAATCTTATACTATATATGGTATAAAAAAATATGGTATTTTACCACTCGTGTTTTTGTAAACATTTTATGGTTTATTTTAGGTTCAACTTGTTTGTAATAATGTCGTTTTATTGTCAAAAAAAAACATTTTTTTTCAATTCAGTATTTTTTAGATATTATTATATACACGCAAGTTTCAAAAACTAATTTTTATTTTTGTTCACCAAAAATTATTAAAATAATTTTTAAATATATAAAACCATTGTATTTTTTTTACTATGTATTTAATTTCAATTTTTGTATTTTATATCGCGTTAATTAGTGTTTTTTTATCATTAAAAAAATTCCATCAAGTGTAACAAATTATATTTTTCAATTTTTAAATATTAAAATTTATCTGAAATTTATTCTATTTATGATTCTTCAATTAAAATGTTTCAAAAACTTGATTATTCCCTTTATTGTTCTATTAACATAACATTTAACATTTTTCCCAAGGTCAACACATAACCATAGGTCGCGAAGATACCGTTTCAATCACCATGGCAGCAGTTGCAGTCTTGGCGTTAATTTTAGATTCCAGCCTCCTTTTTCATTTTTTTTTTGTTCTGCTACATGTGTATTGGTGTCCAAGGCCTTGGGTAAGTGTGCCATGGGGTTCGTGTCCTTATCGTTTGGGTCACGCGCCCTCCACACCATATTTCCGGCCCCGAACCTCGCATAGGGGAGCGTGTAAGAAATTTGGCCCACATTCTTTACAAAAATCCATATTCGCTTGCAGCAACCGACCACATTTCCCAACTTGACCACTTGTCAATTACACACACACACACTCACGAGGTGCGTTTATATTTTTATACCCCCCCCCCATATTATATATATATATATATATATATATTTACATTTTGATTTTTGTGCGTGCAAATGTGTGCGTTTGTGACGTGTTAGCGAGACCCAATTTTTCGCACGGTCAGTGTCTCGCCCCCCTTTTTTTTTTTGAAACGTATAAAAATAAATATAAAATCGTTTTTCTTTTTTCTCAATGAATGGAAATATCTATAATTACGCATTGTGCACGCTGATCAATTTTAATAGAATGAAATTTGCAAAATTGCTTTATTATCATTGCCTTTATAAAATGTGTTACTTATAATAGTTATTATGTAATATTTTTTTTTTAGTAATGGAAATTTTATTAATCTTTGTAAATAAAATCGAATATCTGAGTTTCCATTTATATATATTTTTATAAAATTTTAATTTCTTTCACATCACCATTTTAGTACAATAAAACGATTATTTTTTATATAATACAAGAAAATTACCTTATGTCTAATAAAAAATATATGTATAATTTACAATATACTTAAATATTGATTGCTTTAAGATCATTAACGACTTTAAAACCAAAATTTTATTTGGTATACAGATTATTCAGGTTTATTATAATGTTAAATGTCTGCTATTATTTTCGTGTTAACGCTTTAATTTAAATGTGATGACTTATTATGCTGAAATTAAGATGACGATAGGAAAATATTTTAAAATATTTCAAACGTTGGTGATTAAATATAAGCAATCACCTTATAAATTCTTTCACGTAAATATAATAATATATTGAAAAATATTAATAATACATTTATAATATAATTCTATATATAAAGCACAGTTTTGAAAACGAGAAAATGGTTCAACTTCGTCGTATTTATATGATTAGACAGTTAAAATAATATTTGATAGCGATGCGAAACAAATAGAGGTCAGCAAAACTAAAGATAAATGAAATGCCTATCATTCTGTCCTCAAATAAAAATAATTTTAAATGAAACATATATATATATATATATATATATATATATATATATATAATAATAATAATTAAAGATCTAGTATTAAATGGATAATGACGCAATAATTATTATTTCATACGTAATAAAAATATTTAAGATAGGCGAATATAACAAATTTTTTACATGTATTATATTATTCGATTCGGTATCATTATATAGTAAATATTATATATGCGTGTCGATGGAAAAATTGGTGAAAAATGGTTTTTCCGCCTTGAGCGAGTCCATCGTTTGCTTTATATTTTCCGCGTCAAAAACGTCAACCTGTTGACTTGAATGTGCAGGATTCGGACTCGTGAAAATTGTTGTGACATTTCAAACGAGCATAATTCTATTGAATCTAGCAAAATTACGATAAATCGAATGTATGAATCAACGTAAATGAAATGCGTCACGCCTATTTCATGAAAGTCTGAAAAAAAACCACTGAAATGGAAAAAAATGACGTGATACTGTCATCGCTCAAATTATAAATTTGCTTCACATTTATATTTTTTTCATTTGTATAGCATTAATAGTTTTTATTTAATTGATTTCAAAATGTTCTAATTGCTAAATCAACAATGATACTAAAATATGAAGAGAAAATAACGAAAAACTGCTATTTTATATGGTTTGATATATTTTACAAATTCTTAAAATTTCAATTAAAATTTGAAAATTTATATTTTTTCAAATTCACAGCATTCTAATTTTAGTTTTATTAAACATTTTTGTAAATTATAAAGTACACTAAGGACGTTTAATAGAAAATATCTGATTAAGATAAGCGATTAAAAGAGAACTATTATGTTAAAAATTATCTCTGATAAAATGTAATATTGATTTATGCTTTATTTTTTCCAAAAATTCATATATATAGTTAATATTTTTATAAATGTAATCAGTTGTTTAATATATTTTCATATGAATTACTGCAATTATAATGATCATTATCAGTCATTAAATTAAAAAAAACAATAATTTTATATTATATAATAATATATATGAAAGAAAATTTTGATTATAAATATTGAATGAAATTGTTATAAATATTATTTTTATTTTCTTTAATATAAATGTAAATAAACGGTTATTTCTTAATATCGATTACGAAACCCTGACTTTTTTTTGGGACCCTTATTTTGATGGGCACGGCTTAAACCCTTCATTCCAGAAAGTTTTACACGTAATCGACAAAATTACAAGGTATCGAGGTCGACACGAGCGGTATGATTCGATTTAATGGTTTCTGTGTGCACCGTCGCAATAAAATCGAAAATTGTGGTCTGAGGTCTGTGAAAACGTCGATGAAGGTATCCGATGATGGTACAAAAATCGCAACAAAAGCTCACCGCTTTTAGGGAAATTAAAAATTTACCCATATCACCTTCGTTCTTCTGGGCAGGGCTGAACTCCTGACCTGACCCGAACATGTCGGACGTTATATCTTTCATATTTTATTTTCATATTTCTAAAAATATATTTTTTTTACTAAATTGAAAAAAATATGTTATAAGGGTTTAACCTTTGATTTTATACGAAGATTGATAATGTAAAAAAAAAAACGAAATCGTTACAAATTATATTATATAAAACTCACTCAAAAATTTTTATGCGAAATGAAACTCGTCTAAATATTATTGTTACATATTTATAATGTGAAAATAAAATTTATAATTACTATACAAATATAATAAAAAAATGTTTATATACTATATATATATATATATATATATATATATATATATATATATATATATATATATATATATATATATAATATTTATATACAAATAAGGAAATCATTTTATTACTATATTATCAATATAAAAACAAGCGATAATTCTGAATAGTATTTTGAAAAGAATATTTTCGAGCAAAAAATTATATAATTAACATATTTGTAACCGTGATTATAATGATTGATAATTATACTGACTACAGTCATTTTATCATATTTTTTTATAATTATTTATTCTGATAAACGTCGGAAAAATCTTAGACATTTCCAGATAATAGTACATTTATCTCAAATATTTTGTAAACTACTATTTTTTTTATTTGATAACGCATTTTACAATATTTTTATTTTTTCAAATAGACGATAAAAATTTGTAAATTTTTTGTTAAAAAACGTTAAACATTTTGTAATATGATATTTTTTTGTTAACATTATTTAAAAATTAAACTTTCTACACAAGTTTCTTGCCGAATTAATTTTTAGCATTTTTAATATATAAAAAAATATTTATTTGAAAATTAATTTTAATGTTAATTAATAAAAAAGAGGTAATAAATAGATGAAAAATATTCCTCTTCAAGTAATTTAAATTTACTAAATCGATATATCATTAATCAAAAAATTATTTAAAACTTTTTAAATACGTTATATATTTCTTTTACAAAATATTATATGATAAAATATGACAGGACCTTTACTAATGTATTATTATTATTATTATTATAAATAAATAAAATACAAATTATTGTAATTAATCGTTGTTTTTTGAAATATATTTAATTATTAATTTTCAATATAGTTTGCAGAGTTACATTTCAATATATTTCATTAACACGTTTAAAAAATATATTATGTTACATAATAAAATATTTCATACTTACACGTGTAAAGCGCATGATAAAAAAAATAATTATTTTAATTGTATTAAAAATAGATTAATTTTCACTGACCCATCTGACGTCAAACAAAAATAACTTATGAAAATCGGTTATTCCTTAAAAAAAGGCATATCATATTATTTACACAACTGTCAATCAAATAAATTATCATTAAAACGCGAATTAAGCAGAATTAATATAACTTTTCTCTGATAATATTGAAAAAAAAATCGATTTAAATGACCGACTGTTTTTTTTTTGTTGTATAATTATTTTCCAGTGCAATTTTTGTATGGTAAATTTTTATCAGATAAAATATTTCGATTATAATCTTAAAATTTTTGTATTACAACTTGATTCGTTTATTAATATCGCATAATAATATATATATATTTTTAAGTTGTTATTATGATAAATAATTTTATATGATCATGAATATTGTTTTATTATGCATTGCAATTTTTCGTATGGTAATGGTTCTTTTGCAAAAATTTCGCCATAATATGTCTGATTTATATTTAATAATAATGTTTAGAAATCATTTAACGGCATTTAATGTATCGATTGGTTACAGTCTATTTAGGTTCAAAGCTCAAAAAATGTGGAACAAATATCGAAATCGAAACAGAACGATCTTGATTGAGGGAGTTTTAACGCCGTTCAAGTAATCGAGCGCACAAATCTCGATTTTTGAACATTTCAACCCCCAATCGTTCCACTTATCCCTTAAGGAACAATATTTATATATAAATATATGTATTTTAATATACGCTAAAGGGTAACAGAACAAAAAAAAAAAACTAAAACCGAAACATATTAATTTTATATATACTGAATATGAACATATTTTTTTTTGTTTCAGAATTTAAATTATTTAATAGTATAATTATTATAAAATAGAATATTTCAATACGTATAACTACTTTTTAATAATTAAATAATAATAACGTATCATTTCGTTCTGAGTTACGATTTTGATCCAAATATTACAGACCTTGTTTTGCATGATTGATGAATGCCATATGTAATTTGCAATATGAAAAATAACACTCTAATATCACATATAATATTATATTTATTTGACATGACATAAAAATAAAAGTATAAAATATTTTTTTTTCTCTCGAATTACAATCGTGACGTGCAATAATAATATGTAAAAATATAATTTAATAATATGTAAACAATAAATATTTAATAATTAGCGTAAAACGAAATTTTTTGTGTTATTAATTATCTTAGTCATAATATTATACTATAATTTAAAATATATTATAATTTGATTTTGGATAATATATTTTATTTAATTTATTATAATGTGGCGATAATTATCAATAAAAAATTTCGCTTGTTTTGTTTGTTTAAGTTAAATTCGAAACTTTGATTAATTAGTTTAACTAATGTGTAATTTTAATATTTTCAATCATTTTCAAACTTCTTTATATCATTGTAATATTAAAAATTATATTTTTCAAAATATTCAAATCATTTCAAAATATAGTATAACTTATTTAAAATATTAATTATAATATATAATTTCATATTTCATATTTAATATGGAAATCAATAAAAAATGTCTTATTCTCTTAATAATTAAATTTTTAATTATATATTCATGCAATGGGCGTAATTGAATATCATTAATTTATAGGACATATTAAATTTGAATAATATTAAAATTAAAAATATATAATAAAGGACTATCTGTGCTATGTTTTATATGGACTATGAAATTAAACAATTAAAAATGAGGGCGTTTTTAAAATAAATTTACAATTATTTTATATTTTTGATAAAAAAATAATCATTTTTTTAACTTGAAATATATGAATGTTTTTTAATTCACATTTTTAATGTAAACGAAAAGTTTTAATTTCAATATAAATATTCAAAATATATTTACAATTCAATTAACGATATTAGAGCTATATATCATATTTATAAAAAAAATAATGTTTCTAATGAGGTCATTATTTTTATTTACAAAAATTAATGATGTAGTGAAATAAGATATAGAAGCATACATTATTGAATATTAAAGCTCGATTATACCGAAGATAAATTGAGCAATTTATCCATTGGTTTTTATTCGAAAAATAAAGAAAAAAAACCACTAGCCAATTTATAATGTTATCAAAATCGAGGTTCGCGTTGATAAATTAGTAAATCGTAGGCTAGGGGGGGTTGTTTTTATGAAAACGCCCCATTAGACCGTTGATCTATGGCTTTCACAACCCAATTTCTACGAAATTAAATAATACTCGATTTAAATAGAAAAAAGGGGTTAAAATAATACGAAAAAAAAATATTTCGCATGACCGTACGGGGCATCGAACATAATATTATGCATATTTATGTCGGTACGTGCGAAGGAAAATTGTCCAATTTAATGGAAAATTTAATTTCCTGCTGGGAAAACTATCGCTCGCCAATTAGTCCGGTCTTCCATTGTGCCGATGAATTTTTTGCACGCTATTTTTTACCATGAAAAAAATAAATAAAAAGTGCTAAAAAAGAAGCTTTTATCGTAATCGTTTAATATTGTTAAACGAAAATAGCGTTCAATATTAAGTAATCGAAAAAGGATTATTTTATATATTTTCTCGGAATTAGTTCATTTATTAAATAAATCGTAACATATATTTACTTTAATAAAAATATTTAATTTTATTTTATATATTGAATTTAATTCAATTAACGAATTAATATTTTAAAAGCTTAAAATAATATATAATTAAATTAAATATATAAATTTAAATAATAGAAGTATTAGTATCTATATATTTCATTTTAAATCATAATTTACAGATTTCATCTAAAATTTATATCATATCAAAATTAATATGTAATTCTTAAAATTTTACACTTAATGTATAAAAAATATTTGATATTTTTTTAATAATATTGTTACCTGTTGCATACATATTTATTAAAATTTTCAACATAATTTTACATATTATCAAAAATCACTAAAAAATCATTTTTATTCGCAATTTATTATAAAAAAATATTTTTTATTATTATAGGTTTATTTAAATTGATTAAAAACATACGCAATATGAGATGTTTTTTATATAAATCACAATAAATTGTCAAAGTTATTAAATTTTACATTCATATATTAATCATCATATTAATATATAAATGTAAAATTTTCTTACATTTCAAAAAATTATATTTAGATTCATATCTAATGTTGAACGAAAATATTTAGAAAATTTTCAGCGATCGTCAACTGGGTCAAGGTTAATATCGAGTGTCATCGCGAAAAATCCAATTAGCATATTATCACTGAAATCGTAAGGGTCATCTACCCCCTTGAATAATAATCGAATAAAGTAGCCGAAGCTTTTAAAAAGCTCCGCGTTTCGTTCGAGTTCGCGTTTCAAGGGCGACAATTTTTCGACCACTTTATAATTTTTCCGAGGTTTTTCGAGAGAACGAAAAATTTTTCATCATTTTAAAAAAAAAGTCGGAAAAATCTCGATTGAATTTATATTTCTCTCTCTCTCTCTCTCTCTCTTTCCAGTCGACATTATTATTATTGTAACGTTTACGTGATCGGGCAATTTCGTATCGAAAAATAAATATTTATTAATATTTTTACGATAGTATTGTTGGGTTTTTAGCGCTTTTTGTGTGTCGAATTTGTATAATAATGAACCGCTTGGAAATTTATACCGATGCGAAAATGTGACTTTTTCATTTACGCACTGCGTCAAGAATTTTCCATTAAAAATATTCAATTATTCTAATTAATTAAATGGTGTGACGATTAAAACGTCATTAGGATGTTGTGTGTTGTTGTGTGTAAATGTCGTTAAAACAGATTTATTAAGTGATTTTATGTAAATAATAAATGAAAAGGCTATAACGTGAAAGTTTTTATAAAGCTCCATATTTACTTTTTGTGCTTTATTTTATATATTAATAATTGGATACAAAAAAAATTTGGCGATAATATTCTTAGAGCTATAATATATTAATTAATGTATATTAATTATTACGAAAATATTAAAAAAAAATTAGGTGATATTTTGTGAGAAAATAATTTTAGTTTAATAATTAAAAATAAAATTAGTATAATTAATTAATATTCGGAACAAGTTAAAACTACACGTGCGCATTATTTCAATATAAATAAATCATTTATTTTTTTTTAATAAATTGCGTTTAACTTTTGAAAAAGTAAAGAATTTTTCATACATAACAATTTTCATATAAATACGATTTTGACATTTCGTATTCGACATTTAAAACGATATCGACAAACTAATAAAGTTATATAATTAAAAAGTTTTTGCTTTCTAAATATATATATTATAGAACAGAAATCGTCAACTTTTATTTTTAATGATGAAATCTGTAGTTTTAATTAGACTTCTTAAATAAACTAGACTTAAAATAATGCTTTCTTTCGTTCAACGATTTTATAATAGAGGTTTGATTTTTTTCTATAATTATATATATGACTAAATTAGCATTTAGTCTGGATATTTATTGTACATCTGATGAAATTATTATACAACTGATGATACAAAAATAAATTACTATTATTTTCAGTTATGTTTAGTCATAGATTATCATGTAGAGTGTTATTATTTTTTTTTTAATTAAGAATTATCATGAATTTCATATGTATAATTTCTGATAACCGATATGATAGAAGGTCATTGAAGTAATTAAAATCGACTACCCCTTTTATGACGTCGATGACGACAAACTGTTAAACGGTCGATAAAAGACGACGTAGCAAAAGCGAAAATACGAAATTAAAATAAAAATAAAATTAAATTAAAAAAAAACACACAGAAATGCGAATCGGCCAATTAATTCGAAAATAACCGCAAAAAATTTTCGGCAATCTGAAATATCGGCATAGATCGTGAAAATTTTTCTAAAAATATTATTAAAACGCGAAAAAGGGTAGAATGCGTGCATGTAAGTATAAAATGTACGACGGTCCTACGTAAGCACGTGGTTTATAAAAAGGGTTGTTTTGGATCCGAATTCGTGTCAAGGGCGAAGGCTTTCGGGGCTCGCCCCCCCCCTTCCCCTCGCAGTCGCCCCCATTCTATTCAACCACCTGATAACTTTTTACGATCACGCCTTCGTCCGCACTTCGACGAATTCTTTTGTATTGCGGTTTCTTTTTTTTTCTTTTACAAATTTTTTAATTCTTCATTTTCAATGCCAAAGGAAGACACCTTTTGAAAATTTACGATCCGGAAGAAGAAAATCGTCCTTGATATATATAAACTTGTTTTCTTCTTTTTTTTTCCGCTTTCAAATAGTTTTACTTTATTTCGCGTTGTTATTTTCTTGTTAATTTTTCGTGTATTGTTCTGTTCGTTTTTTTATTTCGATCGCGTAAAATGTTAAAATAAAACGTTTACTATAATCAAATTTTAGTACTATTTTTAGTATTACTCATTATTAAAGATGGTGGATTATTTACTAGTTTTTTAATGTCGTATAACTGATTTATACAATCAAATATTGATTACTTTTAGAATTAATTTATTTTAAGACAAAAAATAACTTATTTCGTTTATATAATATAGTTTATAAATATATTAAATTTTGTACGTTTTCTATTTTTTTTTAATTTTTTTTTGTATGATTAAAAATACAATACTGATTTGGTTTCATAGCATTTTCTAAATTATTATTCTTAATTATAACCTTTATTTATCATATTTTCAAATACGAAATACAAATATTAATATATATAAAATAATACGAGCTGTTATTAAAATTAATAATTTATTTTCTTATCTTAAATTTTGAAAGCGTATAATTTTTTTTTAATTTTAATTATTTAATATGGTAACAATTGACAATTTAAATATCAATTTATTCATTAAACATTTTTTATTTATTTTAAATATATTAATTATCAAGGAATGGAATGTAAAAGATATTTTATTACATAATTATTTTGAAATGTTGATTAAAAGTGAAATAATATAAATATTTATTACTTATTAGCATATCTTACTGAAAATTTATTTTTTCTTCTTTGAATAATATCACATTTATTATTTGTCAGTGCGAATCGTCACAAAAAAAAATATCACATCATTCCGTTTCATTTATTAAAAACGTAACTTGATAATAATATGCAAATAAATATGCATATTCTTAAATGATTTATTACGTACAAATATTATTAATTCTTTTTCTTTTCTTCTTACATTATCGTATAAAATATTTATGATTAGCATAATATAATATATCGGAAAAGAACGTCGTCATTGTCGCGAGCGCGTGTATTTTGTAATTTTCATCGAATTTTCCGCCGAGGTTTTTCCTTTCGCATAATTGAAAACGTTTCGTCTTCGTACGCAAACGATGATAATGATATCGTAAAATTTTATTCGCTCATATAAAATATAACAGAAAACGAATTTTCCGACCGTTTATTATATTTTAATTTGCGGTTATGTGAATCCGACCGAATTATTATATGACTTTATGACATGTTATTCTATGGAAAATGTATACGCAAAATAATTTATAAACATCTCGAATGTATTTATTTTATATATTATTTTAATGAAAAAAAAACTGTTCATAATTTTCAGATTTATACTAAAGAAAAGTTTACTTCATTGATCGCAGCTATAAAGATATAAATGTTTAATTTCAATTTATATTTTCAACATGAGTTGATTTCTGTTTATATCTGATTCTATTTATATTTTCCTTTCGATGTATCTATTTAAATTTACTCCATTTATCTACTATTATCACCATTTATACTAATAATAGTTTTTTATATACAGTAAGAATTAATTCTGAAGTATTAATTAAATTTAAAGCAATCAGATACATATTTGATTATACAATTCAGAGAGATAGAAAAAGATTTATAAATTAGAATTAATGTTCCTTTGAACAGATAGATCAGAAATAGATCGTTGTAGACTAGAAATAGTAGACTTCTTTGTAAACCTTTATATGTTTGATCTCTTTCCTTAGTTTTTAATCGTTCTGTTAATGATTAATCCTTATGTATTATTTACATTCTTAATCGATATTTTTTTAATAATATATAATTTTTAACTCATTACTCGATTATTAGAGATAATTTTTAAAGTAATAATAATAATTACTAATATGTCAGTAAATACAAAATAAGAAAATTGAGTTTTTATAATTATTAAAAAAAATAATATAAAAAGTCGACGACTTGATAAATTTATAAATAAAAAGCCTAAGATCACGTGAACCGTGTCACTGATTTATTTTTAACATATTGAATATATAAAAAAATAAACTGATATAAATTTTATAAAAAAAAATATTAGTGCAAATAAATAAATCGTTCGTCAATATATTTATATGGAATTAATTAAAAAAAAATCTTACGAGATAATCGCAATTATTTCCATAGATTAGATTAAAAAGTTTCGATAATGAGCTTTATACGAAAAGTTACCTTCATCGGACAATAAGTCAAGGAAGCGGTTGACGAAAGTGGCGATTTTTCTCGCAAATATATATATATATATATATATATATATATATATATATATATATATATATATATATATATATATTATATGTAATATGAAAAGGCCGAATTGAAACTGTGGAAAAGAGAAATAATCGTCGACGAAGGCCAAATGTTTAATGGCTGAAACGTTTCCATTTCATTTTCACCCCGATTGAAATAATGCAAAACGGCGACGATAAACAAACGCTTAACCTTCGCCGAAAAAATTTTAAACGATTCCATTAACCGATCCGTTGACGCGGTCAAGGGTCGCTCGATTTTGTTCACAGGCACTATATATATATATATATATATATATATATATATATATATATGTATATATATATATATATATATATATATATATATATAATTTTATTTTAGGTGAAGTGTCGCAAGTTTCGATTGTTGAATTTTTTAATTATTATTATGCATATTCGCGTCGATATAGGGGATGAAAGGGGGCGGTTCACGGTCGAGTTTATGTTTTTCTTATCTTTAATGTCTCCTCTTATTTATTGTTTTTTTTTCTGAAAATATCGTGAAAAAATCTACACATTAATTTCATTTTAAGTGTATCATAAATATGAAATTATTTTTTTTATATTTTAAAATCACAATATAAAATGCGTTAAATGTTATGTTCAATATTCAGTGTTTTTATTATTATAAAAATAATGTTAAATATATGATAATTAGTTGTTACCGTTCACGCGTTGCTGTTTTATAGTAATAATATATGAATAATAATAATAATAATTTCTTATTAAAAATATATATCTAGTAAATCGAATGCGCATCTATTTTAAAACGTTTATATGTAAAAAAAACAATTTTATAATACCTTAAAATTTTGATAATTTTTAAAAGGATCTTTTTGTAGATAAGAATTTAATATAAAAGTAAAAAGAGCGCGGAGAAATGCAACATAACCCCTCCTATAGGTTGGCGTTTGTTTAATTGTCTTAACAACACATTTAACGATCATGCACTTTTTATATATAATATTAAAAAAAATCTGGATTCTAATATATTTAAAAATAATTTCAGTTTCATGAAGTACATTTAATAATTACATATTTATATATCTATTGAAAAAAAATAAATTTGAATTTTAAAAAAATTAAATAAATTTAATTTTTGTTTATTACATAATATAATTTAAATTAATAAAAAAAATATTTTTTTTTAATATTTAATTCAATATTTTTAGCATAAACATAAAAATGTCAAATTTTATCAAAATAAATTTAAAAATAAAAGGTAAAACAAATAAAAAATAATAAATACTCATTAATTAATTTACGATTATAGAAAAATATATAAAAAAGGGTATAAAATTGGAATTACGAAAAGTATCGCCATATTCGCGCTTATAGCCGTATCGCAGCTGTCAAAATTAAAAGAAATCGAAGCAAAATTGAATCGTAATTTGTTCGAGAGCACCCTAGAGATCCTCAACTCTGATTTAAAAAAAAAATCAGAAACCTTCTCGGGTATATAATTAATAATTTCCCAAATTTTCACGGCAATTGGATGTATAGTTTTTGAATCTATAGAGTGCAGACAGACAGACACTCATAATCATTATTTCAGATTGAAATATTTAGGTTAAAAATTAAACTTTTTTTTTTTTTGTAAATTAAAAACGAAATTTTGTTAATAATTTTTAAAATCAAAAATATATTTATTTCTTGAATGGAAAAGAAAATTATTATAAATAAATAATAATTGTAAACTTTTTTCTAAATATTTCTTCTTATTAAACAATTTTTATTACTGTCACTACCTTTTATATATAAGTAAATATGAAATATATATATATATATATATATATATATATATATATATATATATATATAATGAAAATAATTAGTGCAAATAATTTTCATTTATCTACATTAATATTTTTGTTACATTATATTTGATCATTTGATGTATGATTTTTCATCTTGAATTTTTATAAATAGAGAAATAACTGAAAAAAAAGATAAAATTTTATTATATGTATATTTATAATTTCTTATCTTTTTTAAAAAGCATATAAAAAATAAATGCATTTTTTTCTTATTATATAAAACGCTAAACGTAAATTGATCATTAAATATTCACAAAAAAAAAATCATAATTGAGGGCAAAGACCTTAATAATATCACTTTTATAAATTGTTAAAAAAATTAAAATAAAACAAATCAATTTTTGATAATACAGCAATCTATTTAAATTAACCTCGTTAAATATGAGCAAAATAGTGATAACGCAATTATAATGACCGAGAATTAGAAAAAAAATATTTACATCAAACTCTTATTATTTTTTCAGTATTTGTAAAAAAAATTCATTAAAAAAAGCGGATCGTCTAATTTTTACATTTTTTTTTCTCTGAAGCGATTTTGAAACTTCAATTACTATACTATTTATAGTACTATACGTGACGTATAATTATGAGTAATTATTTTAAAATATTTAATGTAATCGATATCATAAATTTACTTTCCAAGGTAATTAAATATTGTAGATATAGCACGTTGACTTTATATATTAAATTTATTATTTATATAGATTTTTTTTTCAATTAAAATAATTGCTTAACTGATATTTTTTAAGGAAACAATATTATTAAAGATACCCAAATTATAGAAAATAAGTAAAATTCCTATTATTATTAATTTATTTGTTTTCATAAATTGGATTATCATAAAATTTTGTTTTCTATTATATATCTGTGATATTCGACCTTCAAGATTTTTTTTAAATACAGATCGTGACCTGTATTTCTAGTAAAATTTGACAAAAGTTTATTGAAAATTTCTTTATTTTTTTTTTTGTGTTCAAATTAATCAAAATGATATCGTTAAAAGTTAGTCTTTTTGTAGTTTTTCTTTTTTACAATACGCATTTCAGGATATTTCAACAAATATGACGGGTCCTGGAATTTGTATTTTTTTTAATTAAATTATTTTTTCACATTTCTAGTTTTCTAGAATTAAAAAATATTATCAATTCATAGATTATTTTTCTAAAAGACTATTATTAAGTTTGATCCTACTTCATAATATACTTAAGCTTATTTTTATAATTTAATTAATTAGTACAAAATTGTATACTTTTTCAATAATAACAATAAATTCAAATACAATCGAATTGACTATATTAATGTTTTTATTCATTTTAATTATCAATACATATTTCAAAAATTATAGAGCATCATTTATATTATTGGCAACGCATTCTTTATTTGTAAATCAAAGATTTATCTGTTATCCAATTTTGTTAAAACAGCAAATCGAAACTCATCAATATAAAAAAAAACCTTCATCATATATATCAACTTCATTATAAATACTCTATAATATATATTTTCAAAATATAATTTAAAAACATTTATATAACATATAAATCATTACGCATACACAAAAATGACACACTATAGTCGGTTGGGATCGTTTTTAAGAAATAAAAAAAAAAATATGTCGATGAGGTCATTTTATAGATTTTTATCGTTTCATAGAACAATCGAGTAATTCGACCCCCTTGACGAATGGGCGTGTTTGCGTCGTCTCCGTTCGCATTTTCCGAGAAAAATGCGATTTTTCATCGGCGACAATTTCCCGCCGCTCTTCGGATCGTTAGCGATGACGACTTTTTCAACGTGAATTATTATAATAATTTTCGCGTAACATTTTCCTGAGAAATATTCGCGCATTTTTCATCGAGAATTTTCCGACCGGTATCATTTTTGCCACGGCAATCAACGCTCTTTTTGATTAATGTACGGTAGATTATTAAATTGCAGACGAAGCTCGCATAATTTAAAACTTTCCGAGCAACAAGGGCGAAATGTCAGACGATAATCATTAAACTATTTCAATAAACATATATGATATACATATATTCACACATATATCTTTATTATTATTACATTGCTTTAAATATTTTTACTAAAATTTTAATTTATAAAAATACATTAAAAATACAAGTAAAAATCTATTTTTATACTATAAAAATATCGTATTATTTCTAATTTATTTCCTTTATAAATTTAAAAATTCAATTTTTGTATATGATTTTGTCAAAAATGTTATTACATTGAAAATATATTCGTATAATACAGGTATATTAACGCGAATATAAATGTATTTTAAAGTTTTTCCGAGCAATTTTCGTGCATGAATTGTCATGAAACTTTTGCAGTTGACGAGAAAAATCATTACACCTAAATTTTGCCATAATGTGATTTTTCATATTATTTTATGAGTATAAATTTTCTACTCGTATTAAAGTCTTTTTTTCGTTTTCCTTTTCATAAATACGATTTCTGTACATTTTGAAATATTTTCGTGAGCTTATATAAAATGGATAATTTTTTTTAGATTATTTTGTAGTAAAAATATCCGATTATATTTCGATTTGTACTTATTGTTGTTGGAATTTGATCGCTGAATTCTTTTAATAATAATGAATTTTACTGAAATTCACATTACTGTGAATTTCAGTAATTCAGAAAAAATGTGACAGTTGGAAACCATTTTGAAATTAGAAAATAGTTCAAATATGAATAAAGTTAATCTTGATATTTGATTATATAAGAAGTCAATTAAAAATATTTTTACCGGAAATTTTCAATCATTCATATATAATATATAAAATATATAAAATATTTATTATATAGATTTTATATTTTATGATAGAATTCTTGCACTTTTTTAATTGATATTAAAATTTGTTATTTTATGATATTTTAAATAAATCTAAATATTATTTTTCATACTTTAAGATATAAAATATATTTATGCAATTTTAAATTTGCTTTATTTCTAACAATCTAACATCAAATTGACGGGAAAATCTAAAGATTTTTTTTGAATTACATAAAACCATTTTTTTCTTGATTTAAATGAGTCATATTATAAAATAAATAATATTTTTGAAAAGTAATGAGTGATTTGCCATAGTTATATAATTTTTATATTTTTTTTTCAATATGTTCGTATTTCTAGTAACGTATCTATTACCCAAAATAAATTTGAGATATATAAACATCTTGAAGATAGAAAAAGTCACCTTATATTATATACGTATGTGTGTGTGATTGTATTAATGTCAATAAAAATTTTCAATCGTAAATAAACGTATACAAATAGACACGCAAACAATTTCGTACATACAAAGCACAAAAATTCATTATAAAATAAGAATATCGCAAATATTGAATAAAAATATCTGCACATTGAAAATTAAAAGAAGACTGAATTTTTTTTCAACACAAATTACTTTATATATATATATATATATATATATATATATATATATATATATATATATATATATATATATATATACAAATATATTAATGTCTACTCGCTTTTTCTTTAACGGTAATCATAATTCAATCCGTCGGATATAATAAACATCATGTATATAAAAATCAAACCGCAAACGTACATCCGGATATATACGGGCAATGATCAATAATAAAAAAAAACAACATTCTGCGACGGACTAAAAACTTTTATAAGCTCACTCCCACCCTGTATATTGTTCAGATTTCAGTTTTATGTTAGACGATCACGAAACAACGGCGAAATGACAACGAATCTCCGAAAAAAAAAATACATATAGTATAAAATAAAAATTTAGACCGTTTCGATTTATAATATAATATGCTAGGTTTTCATTTTTATCGGTTTGAATTTTTTCATTTTATAAATATATTGTTTTATTTTTATCAAAATCAAATATTTTATATATTTGATGCTAGTAGCGCCGCGCACCGGCAACGGTGTCACGCCGATGTTGTTTGTTATTTTTTTATTTGTTTAATTTTTGAAGTATTTTTTTTTATTTATTTCGATAATGATATGATATATTTATTTTTATGTCAAAAATATTGAATTAAATTTAAACGTTTATATATTTTTTTAAAATATTTAATATTTAAAAATATTATAATTATTGTTTTATTAATGTAAATTATATAATAAATGATTATGATTCGATTTATTCTATATTTTGATTATTATGCTTTTTACTTTTTTTATTTTGCATGTTACTTCAATTATATAAATACTAAATATACCTTTATTAATATCTTTCAACGTAAACTATTTTTTTTTATAAATAGTTTAATCGTTAATTTATAGTATATTACTTTTGATCATTTTTATGTTACTCTTATATTATTTGCAATTTAATTTAAAAAACTGAATATATATATATATATATATATATATATATATATATAATAAAAAAATGTATTTTTTCAATGACCTAACATATATGTTGGACTCGCGAATTCGCACACGGATCCACTTGTAATTTTTATATTATTTATAGTCGTTTTTCATATTTGATATTATATATATTGTAATCAGAAATCGACTACGAAAAATATGTAAATATGAAGCTATACATCAACATCGCCTTGTAAAACGAAATTATTCATTTTATAATAAAACGTCGTCGTTTTCGAATTTGAATTGAAAATTTTTGACAATTCCTTTCATATTGTAAATGATACATGTCTCACAGAAGCAATAATGGGGGCTGGTTTGTCGTAAAGGGTGGTTTTTTAGGGTTGTATCGTACGAGAAGAGATTGTTATGTCGATGCGATAGCGTGCAGAATGTTGGCCCAATAGGCAATCGCCAGCTCGAATCAAGATAAAGATATTGTATATGAAAAACCAGGGTCGACACCACCATAGAACGACCACCGAAAACCACCCTTTGTAACTACCCGGCTAGTATTTTTTTTTATTATATATACATATATTTTTTGAATTTTTTACTTTCCCGAAGCGCACGTGTTAACCCACTAAATGGTACAAGAACCGAATCGAACAACTTGCTCAATGAACTTTCATTAGTCGGTTTGTTTTACGGTGTTCGAATTTAATCGTTTGCACGCACGTTTTCTTGCACGTGTGTTACCAGCGCAGTGGAACGCGAAACAGTATACGCGGTTCGTATCGATTTAACCGGCCATCTGGCGATAACCATTTGTGCAAAATGCATTACAGATAATGACTAAAAATCGGTGCATATGCAATAAAAAAATATTAGATAAAATTATTATGTTATAAATAAAAATATATTTTAAAATAATCTATATAAAATTACCTTCAATAAAGAAAAGTGAGAAAAAAATTTGATATCTTATAAAAATTAGAGACTTTTCATTTTTTTTTATATTTATTGACGAAATTATAATTTTGTCAAATATAATGCAAATTCAAAAGTTAAAAAATTTAAACGGTCGACAAAAAGTTTAAATTGAAATAAAAAATCAATATACCATATATAAAATTTAGTTTTGCCGAAAAATAAATATACGTGTGTTTATAGGTGTAATTTTGAAATAAAAAAAATTGAAATTTGAAATTAATAAAATATTGCTGATAAAGAAAACAAAACTGACGATAAGGAACTAAAAATACGGGCCAAGGCTCTGATCGTTTGCAGTACGAATAATACAGACGTTTTCAAATAACGTACGCGTACCGAATTAACACAGTTATTTAACCATATGTTTTATATATACAAACTTTTATTAAAAGAATTTATATAAAAATAATATTTAAAATGACAATTTAAATATTATTTTTATTTATTTTATTAATTAATTAATTGTTGGTTTGTTTGTTTGTCAGAGTGAAATCTTGTAATTGATTTTTCGACCACTTCTCTATATCCAATTGATTTGAAATTTTGCATACTTGTTCATTCTTGATGACAATATATGAATCAATTAATAGATTTATTAATCAATCGATCGATTGGTGGTAATTAATAGTTTAAAATTTTACAGTGACCACTATATATTATTTTTAACCTACATTGTTTAAATTTTATTTCGTCAATACGTTATACATATAATATGATATATTTGTGAACGATATTAAATTTTATAATAGTTTCAACCTCCCCATTTTTTTATATACGACATTTTTTTCGTTGTTTCGTTCACGATCATCATCTGCGACATACATAAATTAAATTTTCCTAAAAAAAAAAAAAAAATAAAAAAAACCAAAACGATTCGATACGTAGTCGGATGAGCGAAAAGCGTATATAAAATATACGTGTACGGGGGATGAAAGGGTGGCCGATTATGAAGTTGGTACGATATGCTACGAAACGGCCCATCACGTGAAAGAAGGGTAGCACGTGTGCCAAGGCACCAAAACCAATACACGGATACCTTTTGCACGCGAACCATAATCCCGACATAATAATAATCGTTATTATTTATATATTATAACGTATATATAATCATCAAGGGGTAAATCACAATATTATCTATTTTCTTCCCGAATGAAACGACGAATATTTTCGAAAAATGCACTGTATAAACGTTTGATACTAGAGAACGTTTCGTTTGTTTATTTCACTTTTTTATATACAAATGTATAATAAATTTTAATATGTATGAAATGTTTTATATTTTTACGTTATATTAATAGGAAAGTAGAAGGCGTCACACACACACACATATATATATATATATATATATATATATATATATGTGTGTGTGTGTGTGTGTGTGTGTGTGTGTGTGTTATGATAATATAAAATTCGGATTTTTTTATTAAATATATGGTGTACTATATACAGCATGTGCTTTAAATTTTGTAATAAAAATATATTAAAAAATAAATTTCAAAATATAATAAATATTCTAAAATATTTTTTTTATTTTAATTTGATGTAAAAGATTTAAATTTATTTTTTTTAGTTATAATTAATTGATATCTAATAAACAAGAAATGCTTTAAATTAATTAGAAATTTAGTGAAAGTAAAAATATTCGCAATAATATTTATTTATAATAAATAAAAAGAACATTTTTTTGGAAAATTGTATAATTTTTAATTTATTACGAAGTATTTTTTGAAATTTTAAAAAAGTCGAAAATTATTTAATATTTTTTAATATAAATATCTATATATAGAATATATTTATCACTCTTATTAATACCGATAACATGATTCAATATGCTATATAATAAATTAATTAACAGGTTATATTTTAAAACTTAATTATACCAAAGTACCTAAAATCGATATATAACTAATAAAATTATTAAAAATAATTTTAAATTCATTTAGTAAACTCATAAATTGAGAAACATTAAAAAAAATAATTTAAGATTTTTAGATGAAATGTGACCTTTCTCGAGTAATAATAACGCGGGCAATTCGTTATAATTAAAACGCAAGGTAAATTCTACGAAAAGGAAAAAAAAAATCACTAGCTTATTATAATCGAAGGACATACCATATCGACAACACCAGCAAGTGGCACAGTGTTAACGTCCTCGCCACCGCTGGCCACCACTTTCTCCAAACTCTTGAGGTTCTGCTCCACCGCCGACCATTCTCCCTTGAGCGCCAGCGAGAGTATCCTTTGTGCAGCATCTCTAGTCGTTGCACCAGCACTCTGAGGTTTAGTACCGGTATCACCTCCGTCTCCTTTTCCCGAATCCTTTTTATCACCATTATTAGCATTGGAGTCGTCCTTGGAATCGGGTTCTTTATCGGCCGCGGCCTTCGAAGCTGCCGCATTCTTGTCGTCCGAATCGGCAGCGGCGCTTTTCTTGGGAGGTCCCTTGCCTGTGCCTTTTTTGCCAGACGTCGACATTGTCACGCATTTGTATGTCCTTCGGGATTATTGATGCACAATAGTCCCATAATGCTACCTGATACACATCGTTTCCTAATCAACTGTCAACGTTTCGACAGTTTGTTATCGTCTTTACCTTCTTTATATTATCACTTATCAACACAATCCTGATCGACGATGTTATGTGTTCGCGACGCGAGGCCTTCTGGCTGACTGGCATGCGGTCTGAATCGCCTTAGAATCCGAGGAGTACAGCGGTTTGAGGGGTTGTATAAGGAGTATGAGGTACTCAGCACGCTCTCTCATACCACAAAATTTAATCGTGCGCCGAAGAAAACCGAACTGCATTTGCATCTCGACCAAACATGAGAAATGCACAAAATTTCCAAGTAGACCTTATCGTGTACCTACGGCGTTTAGGGACCCGTGGAAAAATCGTAAAATCTAAACAGTCCAAAATGGTAGATTAGGTGAAAGCAAGAAAGCGAAAAAAAAAACACAAAGAATCAATGTGGCGGTTACGGGTCTAACCGCAATAGTGGACTAACCCACTTTTGCGCGAGTGTGCTCATTAGAGCTTTTCGAATTGTTGAACGTGGTAAAGGTTACGTCTAAAATTATTGTTGCGTCAAGTGGGAAATTTTGTTCGAAGCCACCTCATATAATTGAACATGTTACACACATATTATATATATATATATATATATATCAATTTTCATGAAAAAATTACAATCGATTTCGGTCACATAATATAAATCTTATGATCGGTTTCTTTTTCATACTAACGATTGCACAAATATTACTTACGTGATGTATAAATATATTTGTACGCTGAAACGTTGCTACCGTGAATCGTGAATCTCGGCTAAGGGCAGTTGTTTTCAACTTGTGCTTTATTGCGTACGCTTAATGGCAGTTGTTGAAACGCGATGTTAGAAATTTATATCGCACTATATTTATGATATATTTTCAAATGTTCTAGCTAATATATTTTAAATTTAAAATATTATTTTTTTCAGTATAATATATTAATATTATATAAAATTAAATTATTACACTAGTATTTTTTTTTTGTTTGAGATTCATAATGTTTTTTTATTTTTAAAATAAACATTATGAAACGTATTCGTAGTTCAATCTACAGATTTATTTTAAACTTTTAGATTTTATTGTAAAATTTCAAATATATTTAATATAATGTTTTTAGAAATAATTTTGTTTACATGTTTTATGAGTATAATACATTATATGATAATGCATAAGTCTTATCTAATTTATCATCAAGTATTTATGCAATAATTTTACAAACTGTAGTATATTAATTTTAAATACGTTCGTATTAAATATTAGATAATACATAAATATTTTATCATTTTAAACGATACATTTAAGCTGTAAATATAATAATTTATTATATGTTAAGTAATATAAATTTATTTCGCGCATAAAAAATCGATGTATATATGATATGAGTCATTATTAGATTAAGAATTTTCACGAAAACTAATTCACTATTGTAATCGCCATTTTCAAATATCATCTGTTGATTTACGTAAGTTTTCTCAGAAATGCACAAAAGAATCAAATGTCAAAAGGTTGACGTGTTCTTAATTATATTTTAATCATCTGTAACACATAAAAAAATGCGATTTAGTTTAATTTATGCAATAATTTTTTTTCATAGAAATGTATGATTTTCATGTTTGAAAAAATATATTAAATATATAAAAGTTCTTTATATATTTTTTATTATTTAAATAAAGTATATTCGATAAATTAACGAAAGCTTAATTTAATTATTCGGCAGTTTTTTTGTAATTTTAGATTCGTGGTTCGATATCTTTCTTTTGAAATTGAAAATAATATATATAATAGGTTATTGGCAGATTTAAATTCGTAACTTTTCGTATTAGAATGAAAATATACTATTTTACGTTATCTAAATAAAAAAAATCCATTACCAAATTGATGTCGATTATAATGAATTTTATTTTTGTTAAAGAAGTTTAATTCCTGTTAAGTAATTAAAATTTAAAGCTGCCATTATAAATTATCTGATCATTTTTTGTAATGATCAGATAATTTATGAAAATCGTACTACATTTTATATTTTTAATTAATTTCAATTATTAAAAAAAAAATCTAGATTACAATTGTGTCGCTTACGTCTTTATCGAATTGAATGCCATATTTTGAATCACACGAAAGAGTATCAAAACAACGTACAAATTAGCATTGTTCGCAATTGAAAAAAAAATCCTTTTATATACGGCATAATAATTACACGAGACAGTTATAAATGAACGCCGTCAAAAATTAAATAAATATTTAAAAACGCTTTTTTTAACGTTCATTATGTTTTCTATTATTATTTTTATTTATTTTAGAGATTCGATCTTTTCACTAGCGATAGTCACGCGCGTGATTCGATACATTTTCTAAATAAATAAAAAAGAAACGAAGACAAACGATTTTCACTTTTAGGACTTTTTCCGATTGGCGTTGTTGTACGCGGAAAACGCGATTTTTCCAACCTCCACTTTATTTAATTCCAACCCCCCCCCCTCCCCCCCGTCGCTACATCGTGTGCCCGATTCGCGAAAAATCATCCCGAGAGGTGGCCGCATTCTCGGACATTCGTGGAAATCATGTCTGTCACGCGAAAAGCGAATTATTTAAATTTCCCGCCACGTATGGCGATATGTAGATATTTACAATATGGCGGTCGCGATGACCGAGATGGCGGAACCTTTTAACAATTAAATTTATGTACGACGCCGTGTATTCGTATCGCTTATTATGCAAAATATTGTACACACACGATTCCATTATATATATATATATATATATATATATATATATATATATATTTTTTTTTTGCTCTTCATTCTTCGGCCATTTTCCAGGACTTTTCTTTTTTATTTGATTTTCTTTCATTCTTTTTGTTTTGTCGATTCACTTCTTGTTGTTTTTTTTGTCGTTTTGTCCGCCATACTTATTATTTACAGAAACGCTGACATACTTAATTTTGAATACGCATTGCCGTGTCGGTGCTGCGCTACAACGTTGTAATTATTTTAACCCTTTCGACCCCGATGCTGTATTGCGGCGATATAAACAATGTCGGTTTATATTATTTATATATATATATATATATATATATATATATATTGTATATTTTTTTTTGCTGCCGTTTCGCTTTGCATATTTATTGAAATGCGGTTCAAATGCGGCATTAAAACGGTCATCTGTTGATTTTTAATATAGTGTTTAATATCACACATATTAAATGATCGTTACAAAAGTGCAGTCGTTTTATTAAAAAATAATATTATTCAAATTTTTAATATGTAATTATAATAATAATAATAATAATAATAAAATATTCATAATTATCAGGTCAAAAACCATTAATTACATTAAACAATTACATACACACAAAGTAAGATAACAAAGCGAATGGTCCTCTATATAAATTTATAAATATTACGATTATATTTTAAATTCAATTATGAGATATCACATTGGTATATGGTATTATATTATTTTATTATATAGTTTTCGCTACTTTATTTATTATACCAGATTATTTTATTTATATGGCGATAAGCGAAAAGCTTTCGAATTCAAAATCAAAACATTCTGTAATTATTTTGATTCAACTTTAGTTAACCTATAGTGCATCAAAATATGATTATGGAATATTATAATTAAATATTACTTTAAAATATACACTTGCCATTTTTTAACATACTTCATCAAAACGAATAATTAAAAAGATATTTATTTCCAAGACTATTATTTATCACATTATATAATTTCCATTATTGAATAATTTACATAATTTAAATTATAGAAATAATTACAAAATTGTACTTAAATATAATAGATATAATGATTGTCATTTTGATTGTTCACGGAAGTAAATAACGAGGTTATCAATCAAATCATAAATAACCATTAATTTAGATAATTTTTAGATTAGAAAAAAATGTGTATCTGTTTATTATCTTTGATTTAAAACAACGATAACTTAATCAGATAAATATTATATTTAATTATATTTTTTTTAAATTTAATATATATATTTTTTGTTCACTTTTATATTTAAATCTTTTAATTTAACATTTTTAATAAATAAAATATATATATATAGTAAACTAATAGATACTTGAAAAAAGTTTTCAATTATATTTGTTTATTTTTTGGCATTGACGTATTGCTTTATTATATTTATCTATTTTTTTTTATTATTATTATATTACATAATCATTCATGCGTGTACATTTATGATAGATAAAGAAGTATAGCAACATGTGGTATGTTGTATAACGATTTGCCATGTAATCATTAAGTAATAAACTGTGTAATTTATATAAATTGTATTTTTCCTATAATACAGGGATTCTCATCGTAATATATGTGAATTAAATAAAAAATGCACAAGGTTGTGTAGAACAAAATTACACATGTACTATATCGTGCTCGACTATAGTAGTCATGTATCGAGTTTATATTAATTTTTGCACGCTAATAACTCTTTCGTGCTTTATTCAGTTGAGCAAATCAACGAAAAGATTCATAGATTAGTAAATATTTATGTAAATGACATAAAAGTACACACAGACACGCCAATGCAAACGTTATTCTGCAATTGAAAAGTGTAATTAAAATTTTAACAGATGTCGCTTCATCGATATCCAATAAGAACGTTTCTGCCATAAGATTGTGTGTGTGTGTATTTTTTTTATGAAAGATAATTTAATGTTTATTTCGTTTATAAAGTGTTACGTCATTATAATCAATATTTGAGATGATAGCTTACAACTTGTTGATAACACTTTTAGTTTGCTTGTATATATATATATTATATATACAACAAGTTTTGAATTTAATTATAAAGATATTAAATATATATTATTATTTCAATTTTCGATTCACAAATTACTAATATTGCAATTTAAATAGAAGAGAAATATGAAGATCAGATAAAAAAAAACAGAAAAACTTTATTATAGTCGAACTGTAATATAGTTTATTTATATAATTTATATTTAATCTAATTTTAATGAATATTTTTATTAAAATAGATATTGAAATATTACTTTAGGGGTCAAATTTTGGATCATTTATTTGTAATTAGTTTAATTGAACCTTTACTTAAACAAACTATCTTCTCTTAGTTTTATTATATTAAATAAAGAGCGCTACAGTTTCTTCATTTTTATATCATTTTATCAAATGTGACTAATAAGGAAAAAAATATAGATATTTCCACGAGAAATAATAAAAAAATCAATTGAAGTTCTAGGGCATTTGTTAATGGATATTAATTATCATCGAAAGACATTTAATAGATAACCTTTGCCTTTGCGGATTGTTTGTAAATATATTATTATTCTTTTATAAGGAAAAGTAAAATTAGAATTATTTTTTATACCAAAAATCCCAAGTTTTAAGAAATGTTGAAATTTTTGTTGATTATGATAATGAATGATATAAAAAAATATAATTTTGTTATATTAATTAACAATTGTTGTCTTCTTTTACAATTGTAAAAATATGTAACAGAATTATATTTTGATATATCGTACATTAATTATTATTCATAAATCATTAAAAATATTATATTATTTATCAATATTAATTATTAGTATTTAAATATCGAAAATAGTTTTTTATTGATAATTTCGCTGTTAATTATCAATGAAAATTTTCTTTTTGATATATATATATATATATATATATATATATATATATATATATATAAACGTGTGTGTGTGTAAATTGATTTTTTGTGAAATGTATTACATATAGTTTAATTTATTTTATTTGAAAGATTTTTTTCTTTTATCTTGGACTAGATTAAATGTAACTTTAGAAAAATATAAAAATGACTCATAAAATTAAAGATTTTTATACATAATTATTAAAAAAATAAAAAAAAACATTGATAATTTTTCAAATATTTATTTCCTAAAATTAAGTATTTATTTATATAAACAAATGTAACATTTCATATTAGTAGAAAATTAATATATTTCAATGTATTAATTCAATGTATTAAATATGAAATTCTCGTATTAAAATTATATGTATAAATAAATAATTTCAAATGTTATGTGTGTTTGTGAGTGAGTATTTGTGAAAATTTATAAGTTTGTATATATATATATATATATATATATATATATATATATATATATATATATATGGTATATATATATATATATATATATATATATATATATATATGTATGTATGTATGTATGTATGTATATAATAAACTCATATGATAAATTGAAAAGCGAATTGATAAAATGTGTAGTAGTGAAACTTGTATCGTCAGTGTCGCACCTCTCCACCATACTTCTGAATGTTGAGCAGTTTTTCTTTGATTTTATATGTGAATATTTAAAATAGGACTCTGCAATTCGTCGAGTGTTCGACCTTCGGAATGTCGTCGTCTACAAGAATATTGACCGTTTTTAAAACTCATCTATGCCAAAACGGACTCAAAAACAAGTGAGTTTTACAAGGTTTTTAATTTATTTTATATTATTAATCTGCGATATTTGCACGCATCATTGCACATATATTTTATCGTATTTATTGTTTTGCGTATTATAAAATGGATCACAGTTCATGTTGATGTTTATATATATATATATATATATATATATATATATATATATATATATATATATATATATATATATATATATATATATATATATATATGGAGAATTTTTTAATTTCATTACTTATATGTAACATGTGTAATTAACTTATAAATAAACCTTGATTGAGTATTTATTTTACTATAACAGATTAATAAACAATCAAATTATATAACTTATAAATTTGACTGTTTTCAAAATGTTTATAGTAGTTTACATATTGAAATATTTTGAATACATAATTTGTTAGCATTTTGATTCGTGTAAGACCTTGGCCTTTCTCTTAAATTCTCTATAGTTTTTTTTTTGTGATTTGAAATTATTGGTTAAATATTTAATTTTCAATCGTTTATTATGTTTTTTTTGTCCTTATATTAATACGATTGAATTACTTCAAATTATTTCTAATGACTGATTGGTGTTATTGTCACTCAGTTATTCAGTTCGTAGTATAAATCTTGTTATATTAAATTAGAGTACTTGAATCCTTACAAAAGTGACTTCCTCAAGAAGATTAATTGGAATAATTTTGTTTTTTTTTTTGTATATTCTGAAGTAACTAGTTGTTGATATCTTTGTTTTGCATAAATATATAGCATACACATTTATAATTGGAATCCATTTAATTAACAATTATTATGTGTGTGTGTGTGTAATATGTATATACAATATACATTATATATGTTACTTATTTATCATCAATTTTTAAACACTTTTATTATGAATAAAAAATTTCATCAGTATTAAATTATTATTTTACCTACTAATTGATAGCAAAATATATAAATTAATTATATGTTAAAAATACTGTATTATCAAATATAAATATAATTATAATTTTATAATTTTTTATACATATAAATTTCATTCATATGTATGAAATATTTATTTTAAATTATATTATACAATAAAATGTTTATACATTTTACAAAAAAATATTAGTTTATATTATTTTTTTAATACTACTTAATATATTCAAGATACAATTAAGATTTTCTAAACTTCTTAATAAAACCAATATATTCGAAATACTTATAGTGAAAAATTAATTTTATATTATTTCACATAAAATATAATAAAATTTCAGCGGTCTTTACAAACCAAAATTTGTATTCAAAAGAGCTTTGTGCACGTCAAATTCTCATCAATCTACAAGTAATGGTCTTAGTTATATTCATAATGTTGGAGTTGAACCGTTAAAATACAAAACAATAGGACAATGCTTAGAAGAAGCTGCTAATAAATGGCCAGATAGACCATGGATAACATCAAGTCATGAAGAAAAATCGTTGACATTTAGTCAAGTATTGGAAGAAGTATGTACACTAATTTTTTTTGTAAAAATTTATTAAGAAATGGCCTGCTTTTAATATTGATCAGAATATTCTCAAAAGTTATATTTTTTTCATGTTTTTAAATGTTGATCAATAATATAATTTATTAATATTTAGGCAAACAAACTTGCTGCCGGTTTAATAGAATGTGGTTTCCAACCTGGCGATAGATTAGGAATTGCATCTCCAAATTATCTCAGATGGACAGTTACAATGATGGCTGCAGTCAGAGCTGGTCTAATTCTTGTAAGAACAGTAAATTTATTGAAATATTCATTGCAATAATTCATATTAATTATTAATTTTTTGACAGGTTGCAATAAATCCAGTTTATACAGAGCCCGAATTAGAATACTGTCTGAAAAAAGTTGGTGTTAAAGGATTGATTATTCCAAAAGAATATAAATCATTCAAGTATTATGAAATGATGAGAAATTTAGTACCTGAATTAGAAAGGTGCAAACCAGGATTATTGGAAAGTTCAAGACTTCCAAATCTTAAATTATTAGTGCTCTTAGATAACAGCAAATTACCGTATGTATAATATAATTATAAATAAGTTATTTTTGATAATATATTAGAGTTTACATTGAACTTCGTTAATACGCAGTGGAACATTCACTTTTGAAGATATCCAGGGATTATCAAATTCTTCAACTCTGCAAAGGGTTTCTGAATTGCAAAACATAATTCAAGCAGACGATGGATGTAATATTCAATTTACTTCAGGCACAACAGGTATGATCATATTTAGTTATTAAATTTATCATCCAAAATATGTAAATATACTAAATAAATTTTACGATTTAGGTAAACCTAAAGCTGCATACCTATCACATTACAATTTTGTAAACAACAGTTATTTAATAGGAAAGAGAAATGAATTTGCTGAGAAATATCATAAAGTGTGTGTGCAGGTAAAAAATTATAAAATATCATATGTTTTAATTAAATATATTAAAAATTATAATAAAAAATAGTAACATATTAAAATTACAGGTTCCTCTGTTCCATGCATATGGACTTGTTATTGTTTTAATGACTACACTTCAATATGGAGCTACAATGGTACTTCCATCTCCTCTATATAGTCCTAATCAATCGCTCAAGTCAATACTTAAGGAAAAGTAATGAATTTTTTTGATGTAATAAAAATATCAAATTTTATATTCAGATATAATATTTAAAATAGATTATTCCAGATGTACTTTTATAACTGGAACACCAACAATGCATGTGGATTTAATTCGTAAAGTGAGAGAAGCTAACGTGGAATTAACTTCACCAGAAATAGCATCCGTTGGAGGCTCATTGTGTTCTCCAGCATTATTTAATCAGATTCAAAGTGTTCTCAAAGTATCCAGAATTAAAGTAATTATTAAAAAATAAATATACGTGCTTTCAAAATATATCTAATTTAAAATTAATATTTTTTATAAATAATTCTTTTGTTAAGTCACTCTTTGGAATGACAGAAACTTCAGCTGTTGTTTTCCAATCGCTGAAAGATGAAAATATCCAACAAATTACTGAAACTGTAGGTTATATTCAAGAACATACAGAAGCAAAGGTATTTTTTTATTTTCATCTATTATTTATAATATTTATTTTTAAATTCATCAAATATTTATATTAAAGGTAATCGATACAAACGGAAATATTGTTCCATTCGGAACACCTGGTGAGCTTTGTATTAGAGGATATTGTAATATGATAGGATATTGGGGAGATAAAGAAAAAACAGCTGAAATGATTGGTCCTGATAAATGGCTCAAAACAGGGTAATTGTAACATAAATATTTTTTAAATGATTAACACGTTGAACGCTTGAAAAAAGTAAAGTGTCAGTGCTCATGAACCTCTTGAATATATTTATGACTGGAGATCACAGGTGACTTACGTAACACAATTAATTGAAAATTATGAAGTCATCCTTGGCCTACACAATGTTCAACGTGTTAAATATATGTAATATATTATATATATATATATATATATATATATATATATATATATATATATATATATATAATTAATTAATTAATTTTGTACAGTGATCAATTTATTATTCAAGAAGATGGATACGGTAAAATTGTTGGAAGATTAAAGGATATGATAAATCGAGGCGGAGAAAATATTTTCCCAAAGGAAATTGAAGATTATATTAATACGCATCCTGATGTGTTAGAGTCTCATGTAAGTGTTTCAGACTAAATTATTATTATTTGTATTAGAATACTGAACTATTGATTTGCTACTTTATGAAAAAAAATCATTTAATATATAATAGTATTAATTTTGAATTTAAATTTCAAGATGTCATTTAAGACAAAAAATTTGTTTTCATAAATTAAGATATTTGGTGTAAAAGATGACAGACTGGGAGAAGAAGTTTGCGCTGGTGTTCGAGTGAAGGAAGGTTCAAATTTTAATTATGAAGAAATGAAATCTTATTGTCACGGAAAATTAGCCCATTTCAAAATTCCGAGGTATCTTAAATTAATGGAGAGCTTTCCAAAAACTGCATCGGGCAAAGTGCAAAAATTCAAGCTGAGAGATATGTTCGAGAATGGCAAATTGTGACAAAATTAATGTGGAAAAATTTTGCATGATAAAAAATTATATGTATTTTATTCAAGATACATTATTATAAATATTTTTATAATTAAATGTTTAAATTTAACAGGGGTTCACCTAACAATAACAATGCATGTTAGTGTTTTTGTTTTGTATTTATGTTAAGAAATTTGTGTAATTGTTAAATTGTTTATTTAATAAAGATTTTATTACCGATGAAAATAAATTAGAGCATGATATTTAAATTGAAAATTTATATTATATTGGGAGAATTCATATTGTCATCATTTATTAATGTATGCATGATTTGTGAAAAGTGTGAAGAATTCATCAAGTCATCATTATATAATTACATATAAATGAAATATTGGTGAGAAAATAGAAAAGTGTATTTTAGTTATCTTACAGGTATGTTAATTCTTAGTGTTTTAATTTTAATAAATAGTATCATTATATCAAAGTTAAAAATTGTTGCAATTTCATAGAATTTTAGACAGCATCAAATTCTATAAGTTTGATTAGAATATATGAAATATAAATTCTGTTATAAAGTAAACCTTTTTATTTTTAAAATCAAATATTTCAACAAGTAGACAAATGCTCCAACATATATATTATATAACCTCAAAATATCATAACTTTTCAAAATGAAAATAATATTAAAAATTAATCATATCATTTATTGTAACTTCATTAAAGAAAAAAAAGTTAATTTACCGTGGTATATGTAACATATTTTAAATATTCTTTACGATTTTTTAATTTTCTACAAATATTTATAATTTAGCAGGGAAGCACCCGTTGAGTACAGTTATTATCATAGTAAAGGTGAAAAACCATTACAATATTCAACTATAGGAAATTGTTTAGAAAAAGCTGCAAATACGTGGCCAGGTGAAAATTATATTATTTCCGAACCGGAAAATTCTAAACTGACATTCGAAGAAGCTTTACGACAGGTTGTTTACATTACATTTATGCAATATCAAATTGTATTCAAATTAATTATAAAATTATTATCAATATTAGAGTGATAGATTAGCATCTGGATTACTTAAATGTGGATTTAAACCTAATGACAGAATCGCTATTATTTCTTCTAACTCGATAAATTATTTTATTTCAATCATGGCAGCGGCGAGAAGTGGATTAATTTTTGTAAGTCTAATTCTTAATTAAAGTAATACAATTTATTATACAAAGCATTATTAAATGATTATGAAACGATTTTATTTATAATAGGTAGCTATTAATCCAGCATGTCAAAGTAAAGATTTAAAATATTGTTTGAATAAAGTCAGCGCTAAAGGCTTGATAATTTCATCGAATACAAAATCTCAAGATAATTTAAATATACTTAGAAAAACCATCACAAACTTGGAACAATCTTGTCCTGGAGATATTAATAATTCAGAGATTCCATCATTGAAAACTATAATAATGTTAGATAATAAACAAGTGAAGTGTGTATTAAATATTTATTTATGATAGATTTTATATTAGTCAAAATAATTTTAGAATATCATAATACAATTTCAGTGGCACATTTAGATTTAAAGATGTGATGGAAATGGGAAATGAAAATGAAATATCATCACTACAATCTACTATATTACCAGATTCAAGTTTTTCAATTTTATTCACATCTGGTACAACCGGTAAATAATTAATGACGAATATAAAATTAGTTGAAAATATAAATTAGATAAATTTTACATATAATATATATATATATATATATATATATATATATATATATATTATAGGTTTACCAAAGGCCGCTGTACAATCTCACTTCAGTTATCTGAATAATAGTTTTAATGTAGGAAATAGAATAGAATTGGATAGAAAACGTCACAAAATATGTATTCAAGTAAGAATGTTTTCTATATTTATGACTGATTTATTTATTAATTTTAAATAATGCATGTTTTTTATATATATGAGAAAGAGATTATTATTTATGGCTTTAAATTGTTAAAGTTAAATATCAAGATTGTTAAATGATAATCATATTATCTCTTTGCAGATTCCATTTTTCCACGCGTTTGGTCTGTTAGTTACATTAGCTTCACTTCAACATGGATCTTCATTGATAATACCATCTTATTTTTACAATGCAGCTGAAGCGATCAAATCAATAGTTAAATATAGGTACAAATAATTTCATTTAATATACGATAATTTTACTAACTTTTTTAGTAAACAAAATTTGAAGTCGAATTTTTGAAAAATAATAATTTTATTGTTTTTCAGATGCACAGTTCTCACAGGTACTCCAACAATGTATGTTGATATGCTGAAAAAACAAAGAGAGCAGAATATAGTTGTTGATTCGCCAGAAATGATCGTAACCGGAGGAGCTCCATGTTCTCCACAATTATTCAAACGTATAAAACAAGATTTTGGAGTTTCACATTTAAAAGTTAGCTATTTTTGAGCTCTGAAATAATTATTCAATTTTATAAATTATATATTTATTCATAGATTTTTATATCGTTGAAATTGTAGTCCGTTTATGGGATGACTGAAGTATGTTCCGGGCTGCAATCAGTACCTGATGAAGATACATATTTTGCAACTGAAACTGTTGGAAAAGTAATGGATCATATGGAAGTTAAGGTAAATATTTTAAATTTTACGTCTAAAAACAATATGAATGAATGCATTTTATATGTAAATTATTTATAAAGATCGTTGATGCTAATGGAAATATTGTGCCTTTGGGTACTTCCGGTGAATTATTGATAAGAAGTTATTCAAATATGATCGGTTATTGGGAAGACAAAAGTAAAACCAATGAAGTCATTACAAGCGATAATTGGTTAAAAACAGGGTTTGTAACAAAAACATACACAAATAATTCTTTATCATAATTTAAAACTATATTTTGATGAAATGTTATATTTAGTGATCAATTTATTCTGGAAGAAAATGGTTATGGAAAAATATCAGGTCGTCTAAAAGATATTATTATCAGAGGTGGTGAAAATATTGTACCAAAAGAAATCGAAGATTTTCTAAATACACATCCTGATATATTAGAAACACAGGTAATCAAATAAATTAGAATAATAAATTGGTCATTTAAATATAATTTTTGTAATTATAATATTATATATTAATTATTAATAAATGGAAACACATTTTTTTTCAAGGTGTTTGGAGTAAAGGATGATAGATTAGGTGAAGAAATATGCGCGAGCATCAGAATTAAAGAAGGTTCAGGGTTTGATTATAATAAATTAAAAAATTACTGCAAGGATTCGATAGCACATTTCAAAATACCGAAATATCTCAAAATTGTTGACGATTTTCCGAAAACTGCTTCTGGTAAAGTACAAAAGTACAAATTAAAAGAAATGGTTGAAAGTGGTGGCATATGAAAAACGTATGCAATCAATAGTAAATTTTCTTTTCTTATTTATGCCAAATAAAATCAGTTATAACAAATTGAAATGAAACATAATTTTAACAAATTCAGACTATTTAACATCAAAAGTAAAAATTTCAAATTTATGTGTGGTAATATGTGCTTTATTATTATGAAGATCTGAAGAAATTTCCTTTCAGCACTTTCAATTAAACTACAATATTGTACATTAAGACTGTTTTTACAATATATTTATTTAAGTATTTATTTATCATTTTGTACATACTTCATTTTTTTAAATTTTGATGAATGTTCTTAAGTAAAAATAAAATAAAACGTTTATTATTTAATACCATTTGAAAATCAAAAATATTCATAACATAAAACTATGACTTTGAAACGAAAAATAAAAGAAAAACAAACATCAGTTTCAACATGTATATAATTTTCATTACTTTGCTACAATAAATGTACATTTTTATGGACAAGATAATACACAAAGATCTGCAAAATTGTACTAAAAACCATATTTAAAAATTAACAGAATAGTGGAATGAAATTCATAGTACAAATTATTGTTATTAATATTATTCATTTAGCACATTATAATTATTAATTACATTCTTCTTATTAAAAAAAGCAAACACAATCTTCATAAAAAATCAAAATGAGTATTTCATACGAACATCTACATTTAATTACAATAAATAAATATATGCAAGAGTTAAAATATATATATAGATTTTTTAAGATTTATTCGATAAATATTTTTTTTCATATACTCTTTGTAATGAGTTCTTCTAAATGATAAATTTTAAAACTTTTTTTTTCTTTTGCATCAGAATCACCTGAAATTTTATTTAAAATAATAATTAAAAATAAGCATGTACCAAAAATTTATCACACATCATTTTACAAGTATGGATAACATTATTATATATCATATATGCATATAAAATATTACAAAAATGACTACGAATTTTTAATTAAAAATCAAATTTAAATGAACATTAATAAAAAATAGATGTACATACGTAAGTATTTTTTTAAAACTATGCCGACAAATCTTACATATAAAAATTACCAATGACAAACAACATATTTACAAGTGCTAATGTAACCTCTATAATAATAATAATTTTCGTCATACTTTTATATATGTATATTATTATCATTTTTATATTTAATTCGAAAGTTCCCTTTACATGCAATAAGTGAATTTGATTTTATTTTAATTAAAAACTTATCTAACGCTACGCGACCATTTTTTTTAACTGAGACATCTATCGATTATAAAAAATGTAAAAATATTTATTTTTAAATTCCGCTTATTATATTTCGATATACAAAAAATATTATAGTAAACGAAATTTAAAAATAAATGTTTTTATACAAAAATATCGTTTTAAATAGACGGTATCAGTTCAAAATAAAAATAAAGCTTATTTAAATTGAATCATTTACAAAATACATATACAATAGATGCCACTGTCAAAAAATATTTCATCCTCACTCGAAATTTGGCATTTTTCTTCACTTTTAATTAATGTTTATTTTCAATATGATAAAATATCAGATTTTATCACATTTTTTTTAAGTTATTTTATATATATCTGCATAATGCAAAATAAAAATGATTAGTTAAATGGAATAAACATGTCATTTACATATCTAGCCATAATAAAAATATTCTCAAATGAAGTGCTTAAGCGACCACGCTCATTTTGATTTTCATATATATATATATATATATATATATATATATATATATATATATATATATATATATATATATATATATATAAATGTATATATATTAATTATAAAGATATTGTGTACGAAATATTTATTTAAATTATAATTACCCGCTTTGTTGAAATAAATATTCCTTTTTTCACTTACGAATATACTGTACGCGTTTGGAAATGATATTCTTACTTCAATATATCTACATATTACATAGTTACATTAGTAACACAATATTCGATATCACTTTTTCGTTTCGTAACACTTTAATAATATTTTATGTACTATCGAAAATAATATAGAGGGATTACCCAGCTCTTCGTACAGAGGTATACAAATATTTTAAATTACAAATAAAACATTAGCCCTGTTAAATTGGCTTAGAAAGGCCAAATGAAGAAAACAGTTTATAACTGGTTGGATTTATTTATTTCTATTTTTTTTTCCCATTTGTATAAGACGCATTTTGTTCTATTTGAGACATTCAAATTAAAAAGTATACAATTATAAATTATTTTCATAAAAGTGTAACTTTGACTGAACTGACTATATACAATGGCAAGAGCTTATGTCATATAAATATTAGTTATTATATTTTATCATACAATGTTCGACTACATGTAAATATTTTTAGTAACATGATTAACTTTTTAAATGTTGCTACAAAAGTGTTACGCATCATTTGATTTACAAAAATACAATTTTTAATCGGTTAATGGCCGAATCGTTTCGCCGTTTTGCGATTTTATAGTCATGTCACTAAATTATATTCACAATATAAATGTAATACGTTTAATCTCTGTAGGAACGGAGCTGAGTATTTACATAATTAATTTATATTAAATTTTGCAATTCTGCATAATCTTTGTAAAACATCTTTGCACATAACAATTACAATGACTCTTTTAAATTATCACAATTGATAATATCAAAAGGAAACAATTAAATAAATAAAAAACATTCAGGTACATATAAACTAATAAATAAATAAAAAATAACTAATAACAACTTTCATAATAAGAACATTGATGAAAATTATAATGACAATTATAATAAATTGTGAAAAAGCAACGTCTTTGTATAAAAAAATATAGAAAAAAATGTTCACTCTCACAATTGCTATTGATGAAACGTCATTCTTGGTCAACAAAAGCTTTTTTTATAAAAGTTTATGTGAGAACTGTAGAGAAAAAATATCTCTACTAAAATAACTGAAAAAAAAACACTTCAAAACCATTATGCAAATAAGCAATTGTTGTTTAAAATTAAATTTTGTCTTTTAATGGGCAACATTGCCCATTAAAAGTCCCAATTTCATATATCACTTTCAGAAACACCCACTACTCCATCTTCAGACCAGCTAACATCCATAGGTGTAGCTGACAAGTTTTGGTCCATGGTTTCAGCAATTTTTTGTAAAACTGGATCAGCTAATCTTTCTCCAGCTCCATTCATATCCAAATATTTATCACATTCAGATCCACTTTCACTATCACTAGAACTGTGAGATCGTTCATCTAATGAAGAATCATCTTCGGAATTAGCTCCCGATATCAATGCTTCACCAGCTGATTCTTTGGGTACAGACTCGCATTCAGGCAAAAGCACTAAATCGTCATTTGTTATTTCAGAATTAATATCAAAATCAGTTGAATTTTTACCAGTATCGTTTTCGATATCATCATTTTGATTTTCGTTAAAAGAAGATTTTAAATCTCTATCATTTAGTGTCCCATTGTCAAAGGTTAATGAAGCTGAATGAGAAGTTGGTGAGTGAATCGAATCCTGTCTTCCCATCTTTTTATTTGGTGTACTTGTTCTTATAAAAGGTCGAGGTGAAATATATTGATTATGTTCAATAGAATTAGATCTAAATAACTTACAATGAGTGGATGCTCGTAATGCGGCAGGTTCGATACAAGAAGCGGAAGTAGACTGAGTTAAAGAATGAGAAGAAGTTGCCATAGTAGTTTTTGGCCGTGAGCGCTGTCTTTTAACAGCCTCTCTAGCAGGTGGTGAAGTCGTAACCCGAGAAGGACCAGCACGACGAACTATTCTAGAAACCATTTCCTCAGGAGTTTCTATTTCAAGAACCCAGCTAACAGAATCATTCTTTTCGACGACACCTTTAACTTTGGGAGAGTTTGGAGGTGAGGATTCGTCGTTTTGAAAATAATCTGACAATTTTGATTTGTCGTGAGAATTTGTTTTATTGTTCTCAGAACATTCTGAACGACTCGATCTTCTAGAATTCACTCTCCATTCTCCGCGACGATCTTGAAGAGTAGTTGAGCTGAGATATTTTTCATTAAAACTGGCTGTCGTACGTGTCTGACCTCTGACAAAATTTTCTGCAGGATATGTGCGATTATAATCAGGAATTTGAACTCCACTTCTTGTCTGACTTGTTGCAATATTCTGAAGTCTGGCTAAATAATTTACAACTTCATTATTCTGTTTCAATTTATATTGCAGTTCTTCATTGTACAACGATAGACGATTTTTTAGAACAGATTCTCGAGAGAATGATTCTTGGAGTTGTTTATTTTGCTGAATAAGATTTCTAGAAAAATAAACAAAAAATATGAATATCTATATAGATATTCATTAGACCTTAAACGCTAAGAGTGTATGATAAAGATGATGTTTTATTTTTCACTGCATGCAAATATATGATCCTGTAATACAAACATAGAAATAATGCAATATATTATTAAAAAAACCTACATTTCATCCTGAACTTTTCTACTAAGTTGAGTGCGTAAATCTTCAATAGTTGCTGAAAGCGTGGCAACCCGTTGTAAAGCTGCTGGAAGCTGTTCAGCGGCATTTTTGCAATCTTCATGCTTTTTACGAAGTTTTGCTAATTCATCCATTTTCATCTCTAATACAGATTTTAATGATTCTATTTCGGCAGCCATTTTACTTTCCTATTCAAAAAAATAAAAATAATAAAACATATTAATCATAAATGTATATAATATAATTGAAGTCAACAAACCTTTGTCTTTGGTGATGATATATTATCTTTATCACTAGTTTTGGAATTTTTCAAATCTTCTAATGATATTCTATATGCCTCTGTTTGTTTTCTTTCTTCATTAAGACATGTTTCAACATCAATATTAATCCTACGTAGTTTTTCAATTTCATCGTTGGCACATTTTAAATCATTTAATAAGGCTGCCTTTTCGGCTTTGTGTTTTCTAGTGGCATCTTCAGCCCTCACGATCCGTGTTTTGCTTTCAGCCACATCTTGCTTTAATTCAGCTAAAGTGGTCTGAAAAAATATGTACGATTAAATAATATACCATATTTAACGTTTTGGAATAAAATTATTATGAAAAAACAAAAAATACTTTTAAACTTCTAATTTCAGCAGTCAGAGCAGAACTTTCTTCTAAAGCTGCTCTGTATTTGTTTTCAGCTTCAATGGTTGTAGCGAGAATTTTTGCATTATGTTCAGCTTCCTTTGATTTTAATTCTGATTCTAATTGCGAAATTTTTGATAAACTCTGTGTTACTGAAAAGACAAATCGAATGTTTATTACAATCGTTTTAACAAAAAAAAGTAATTTTTTTTAGGAATATAAAAAGATTTTAAGATGCTAAAATAATAACTTTTTTCTAAAATAATATAATATATAAATGATTACGTGTATTGTGATCCGCTCGTTGTGCTGATATTGCTTTTTGCAATCGACCAGCAGCCTCCGCCAATTGCGCCTTCGCGCCAGCAGCTTGCGCCTTCCATCGTGGTGCATTTAAAGCATCCAACTAAAATAATTTAATAATAATAAATTAAAAATAAAATTAAAATATATCAAGTCACAGTTATATAATGTACAAGAATAAAGCGCACTTATAAAAATCAATACAATTTTCCAAACCACGTGGAATATATTCCACACAATCCTTTCAATATTATCTTATAAATCAGGAAAATTGCTTGAAAAAGTAATATTCTCACCTGTAGGGGTCCAGATAGCATTTTTAAAAATTTCATAGATGAAAATTCTTGATTATAAAAATGAATTAAATCGTATATTATTAATTTCTTATTAGTTAATTGGGTTTAACGAATGCTTCAATATACATGAAAATTAAAACACGAAAAAACGTTGTTTTTTTTATAAGGGTGCTGAAAACCGCTCAATATTGCTGTAAAAATAACGGGTATGAGAAAGTATCTTTCAGTACACTGCGCCAGGAATCGACCGTTCACCAACACCGACAAAAGCAAACTGTTGAGAAGTGCTCGAATAACCACACTGACTATCGCGCTACCCTCACGCAACTGATTCGGAAAATTCGCACTTTAACGCTTCTCAAACGGTCAATAATCATATAATTATTTTGCGGGCGCGTTTGAAAATATGATTATAAGGAAGAATTAAATGTACAAAAAAAAACGAATGACGCCTGAACTCAAATCTTTTAACCTATGACAGTTTATAAACTTTGTCTTTCATGAATGAAATTAGAACATAATTAACAAATAGAAGTTTCTTTTAGTAATTAGTTATAACTTAAAATATCTAGTTACAAAAGTTCATTCCCTCGATCGATAATAGACTACACGTAGTTAATTATTGAAAAGAAATTTGAACAAACACGTTTTTTTTATGCACGAAGGTAGGTCATGCAATGGCGTCATACGTCGCAAACAATAAGGGTTATAATGTGCCGTTTGAATTTCCAGAAAAAAATCACTATTTCTAAGTAAATCACGAAAGTTATCGACTTACTAGCAACAGCGTTTTTTATATATTATAAGTATATTTTTTATTATACATACATATTCAATATTTCTTTCGAATTTAATTTAAATTAAATAAATTTGACGCATCCAATTAAAAATATCAAAATATATAATATAATAGAAAGTTAATCCGAAATATAAAATAATAGAGAAAACAGATTACATAAATAATTTTTAATTTTCTGATACAAATTAGTTATTAATAAAAAAAAAGAGAAAAGTGTGATAAAATAACATAAAGCATAAAAAGTAAAATATATGAAATATTAATAACACAACACTGAGATTAAAAATTATTTCCATAAAATATTAGTAATATTAATATAATAAAAAAAATACTGTACTTACTTGAAAAACTAGATATTGCACTAAAACTGCTAATGCTTCTACTCCTTTTGTGGGTGGTGATTGTGGTTGAGGCACTACAGGTGTCGTTGGATACAAAGGTGTTGTCACAACAGATGACACCTTTGGTGGACTAGGGGCTCTATTTTGATCTGAAAAAAATAAGAAAATATATAATTTAAGCATAAAATTATTATTAATTTTTCTCAATATAAATTAAGAGTTTTTTTTATATTTTGAATTTATAGTTATAATTCTGTTATCTGACAAAAATGCTCACATATAAACAACGTTTATAAAAATGGTATCCTATTTCATAGGCAAAAAAAATCAATTGTAGAATATTATTTTTAATTATATCGTGACCATGCGATGCAATTATAAGTCAAGTACGTAAAAATTTACACATATCATTTACATTAAAATATTGGTATAAAAACTTAAGAAACTGTTGTCATTTACAATAATTATTCACATGTCCATTTTAATTAAATATCAAGGCTTTTTATGATATTCTGCGGAACATCCTACGATATTATTTTATAATCCTACGAAAAACAAAACGATTGTTTCAAAAAAACCAACAAATTTCGTTACATTTCCATAATTGAATAGTTTTATTATTTCTAACAGATGGTAAAACTATTTTATCATAAATATTACATGGATATAAATTTTATATTATGACGAGAATATATTAATGATAAAATTACTCCCGATTTATCTAGTTAAATATCTTCAATTTACATGATAAGTTTGTAGTACTTGTTAATATATCACATTGTTAAAATACCATAAACTGAAACTTTTTAAAGTATCTTTTTAACGATTTATATACGTAATCATTAATTTAATACGAAAACTTTTTGGAATGAAATTTAATAAAGACCTATTAATTACACATATATATGTAGGTGTGCGTGCATATAATGATATGTAATTGAAAAGTGACAGAAGAAAATTTGCATAAGGAGTTAATATAGCAGTCGTATTTAAAAGTCAACACATGATCTCTTCTTTTACGGACACAAAGGAAGAGTGCAACATTAAATAAAAATTTATATTGCATAGTAGGTAGATAAACATGCACGTATTTCTTTCAATACAGAACATGAATGTACAGAAGCCATGTGGTATAATTTTGTACACGTTCTTAACTGTTTAATTTTTCATCACTTCATGCGAGCTGCGCGTTGCGGTTTAAATAATATAAATGTTTACGAAATGAAAAATGGCATTCTGAAAACGCAATAAAAATGGAAATAACGAGCTCGGTTCACCGATAAAAATATCTATTTTTTTTTTCAGTATTAAAACGAATAATTCTGATATGACGAGTCACATCATCCACATATAAGACATATAAGAACGCGAAATTACTCCGAGATGATTTGAATAAGTGAGTAACGTTTACGACGATTTTGGTCTGATGAAGTGTGGGCTGATGAATAATACGGCTTATAATAAAATCTATGATATGAATTATTATATAAATAATCTGAGATGAATAATAATGTCATCTAAATCTTGTTATATGTGTTACTTCGTATATGGTATCAATTTTATTAAATCTTCCTCATTAGGGTTGATATGATGGATTATTATAATTTGTAATTTATTTTGTTTACTCAATTGAAAATTTCTCAAAATATCAATTGATTATTTTATTTTTATATTATAATAAAAGAGTGATTAAAAATTTAATAATATTAAAAATAACAATAATAATTACGATATTTGACTACATATGTAAAGGGTTATTATAACATATTGTTTAATTTTAATATTCCTATAAAGTATGCATCAACAAAGTAATAATATTAAGATTAATACTAATCCACTTATAAAAATAAATCGATACGATATATTTTAAGAAATTTAATTTCTTTAAATGATTTTTACAACTGTTTGGATTTCTATCCAAAAGTGATGCTCGTCAAAGGGATCAAAGAATTATTCTGCGGTCGTTTCCGCTCGAACTGGTCGATTGCTCAACGAAATCTAAATTTCCTCTAAGAACGTTCGGAATCATTTAGAAAAATGCATATAAATATGTCAGTTGTAATTACTCGTGGCGTGTTATTAATATTTTCTAATTAGGGAATCGCCTCAATAATTACAGCTATATATATCATAAAAAAAACGATTTAAATAATATATAATTCGTGATATTTATAACTATTGGGGTAATTTAATACATATATTTTTAATTATAATATTATTTAAGTATGCGATGTTCTAAATTTTATTAAAGTAACCAATTATTATTATTTTATTTTATGTAAAAATTGTAACCAATGACGCAGTGAGTGGCATCATGCCCCGGGTGCTACTCACAAAGGGCGCCAAATGGTCCGCAAAAGAAAAAAATGCTGAAAAACAAGTAAAGATGGGTTTTGAACTAATTGTAATTTTAGTATTAAAAATCTGGATGGCCAAAAAAACGAGAAACCTTTGCATTTCACGGTTCTCGTTCTTTTGGTCATCCAACTTTTTGATACTAAAAAATAAAAATCACCATTATTTTATATTTTATATTGTATAATATGAGCACAAAAGAGTTTCGCTTATCAAAAAGATTAAGTAATGCTGAAACACAATATTATATGGTTTTCGAGTGGAAGGGAGGGGGGCGTTAAAAAGGTATTGTGCCCCAAGCGAGAGTTAAGCTCACTACGCCACTGATTGTAACCAATAAATAATAAATAAAAAAAATCATTCAACTATGCACTTAGTTTATTAACTTAAAATATGAAAAATCCAAAGTCATATGCAATTTCAGAAATCCTTAGAAACAAAAAAAATAATTGAATAGTAACACTTTTTCCTGTAGGACAGTTCGATCCAATTATCCTCCTTATTGATTTGTTATATTTCATCCCAAAGCTGGGAAGAGGAAGATGAACCGGGACGTCAGCAACTTTCAGGCTATGAATAAACGCCCTTGATCGTCTGCCAGTAAGTTTCGTAACCTACGTAATATGCGCAATCACTCATCGCTATTTCAAGGAAACGTTTTCTATTTTTTTTTCATTTTCACCTGAATGGAAAAAATATAGGCTATTGACTTTTATAAAATAAAAATTCGAACATTTTATTTTGTATTGACTTCTACAAAATTTCACTAACTTTTTTCAATCGCATGTGAGATTATTTTCTACTATTATGTATAAGTAAAATAAACATTTGATGCAATGAGATAACATATACTTTATCATAAAGAATAATAAATATCGAATTTTTATCTAATTATTTAATCTAATCAATCACATACTAATAGAACGAAAGGAAGTATTTTCTTTTAAAAAAAATGGTCAATAATCATTTTTTATCTACTACTTTACAATTAATTATGTTAATAAAGAAGTACGTATAAGTAAGTCTTTTAAAAGCGCATCTTATTAATACTGTTTCGTAAAAAAATTAACCTTTCCTCAAACAAAGAAGTTAAATATAAATTATTTACACAATTTTTGACTTTACAAAAAAGTGTTGTTGATTTAGAGTGTCGATATTTATTTTGAGCTCTCTTATTTACATGATTAAAATTTATAGTTTATTATTACTATAAATTTGAATATATATTTTAAGCATATTGGTTACTACTTGTTTATAAATGTAATACTCCACATACGAGAAGATATGATTTATTATCATTATGATAAACTAATGATAATAATGTTACTCACATATTTCACAAATTAATTTTATAATATAAAATCTCAACAATCAATTAAAATACAATTAAAAGCTGTTAATAATTAAAAAAAGAATATATAATTATCATTTTTATAACTATAAAATTTTAAATGATTATTTAACGCAATTCATTAATTTATAGCTATTATTTACTTCGATAGCGTTTTATATATACTAGAAAATAAGTAGTACATTGAAAAATACCACTAAATTAAAAAACGTGTCTTAGAATGGCATTAAAATACATATAATTCATGCCAACGTTTCTCGTTGTTGGATAAAATTCATTAACAAAACAATTAAACAAATTAATAACGAACTCAATAAAAATAGTCATTATAATAATATGAAACAGTGAAATTTTTCGTCACGCATCGAAATAATTGCAGCAGCGATCACAATGTATATATATATATATATATATATATATATATATATATATATATATATATATATATATATATAATTAAAAGAGAAAATATTCACTCGAACACTTTCATACTGATTTTATACAAATTTGTTAAAAAAAAGCTTTCGACTAGTTCAAATGAATAATCCGCTTGAATTTACAATAATTAAGATCTAACATCGTCTACTAGTATTTATGAATTCACGTATTTTTACGATTATAATCCTGATCTACGTCCAACAATTTCTTAGAAGAAAGAATAAAGATATAATATAATAATAAAACGTAGACGCTATATTAAAATTACTATAATGTATGTAAAGATTTACAGAGTAAATCATGTATATGGAAATATTAATTACTATGGGTAATTAGAGCAATCTTTATATCAATTCTTTCATATTTTTCTCAATGGGAATAATGGTATATACTACATACTTCAAATATGGCATCACACTACTAACCGCAAATCATAACTGTACGCATGAACGTTACTAACAGTTATATGTTGTATATACGTGATTGCAAATTTAATTGTAATAACGGTATACTAGATTATTTATTTAATAATATCCATTTGGAAAGTGTTGTTCATCCGTAATACACATAGATAAAAGAATCAATTAACTTGTGTACATTTATTCTGAAAATATTTGATAAGAGTATAATGAAGTACAACCGCTCATCACAATATTATAACTGGTAAACTCAAAGATGTCATGTTCTTATTAAAAAGAATATTTGTTCATATTAAAGAAGTGAAATTGTTAAATTATGTATAAAAATGCATACATTTTAAAATAACTCGTGTTTATATCGAAAGTATGTTTGCTATAAGAAAATTTCAAATGGTATATAAAAATTCATAATTTTCCGCTTCAAACAATTATCTATTTTTAAAATGAAAATCCTTTAAAAAAAAGTTAATCACTTAATTTCTACATCAGAATGTTTTTTAACTATAAAAATATGATATTTACATAGACGCGTGTATTACATACTTATATAATGTAGTCAGGATGGAGTAAATTGGTTTATTTTATGATTTCCTCCATTAGCTTATTATAGATTAAGAAACTCAACTATAATAAAAATTAATTTACATCACCCATTAATCTTTCATATATGATAATTAATATACTAAAACTTTTATTATATACAAGACGATAAATCAAAACATTGCAGTACTAAAATAACAACCCTTCCTCGATGTGGAGCTAAATATACTGCGCGTTAAGTAATAGAATTGGGTCCGTTTTAGTATATAAAAATAATATCGCGCATTAAGTAGGTCGACTCTTTGATACTTTTATAAAATAAGAAATATATTAAGCGTTATAAAACGACAGAAAATTTTTCAAAAATTTAAGGAAAGCTCTAAAATTGCAACATGTTTCTACCATATATGTCCAAACTAAGATTAACTCAATCTATGAAATATTTATGATAGGCAAACGAAGGCTTATTTAAATAAAATTAAACTATAATGAAAAAAGTTTAAGAAACTTTGTTGTGAGATTGCTGATTCACAAAGTAATCATTGAATTTTCGCAATTAAATCAATTAAATTACAATCAGAATCAGCAACAAAGAAAATCCAAATTGATCGAATTCACAATTATTTGGAATACACAAAAGAATTTGTACGATTTGATTTGAACGCTGCATGCAAATCGACAAAGGATAGAGGGTAATAAAAAAGGTTGACAACAACTTAACACAATGTGCATAATGTAAACGAACGACAACACAATCGTCCATCAGTGCTAGTGGATATATTAACGAGACGTTGAACATCCGTCAGACTGAATTTGGACTATGTTTTCGTACTTTTTTTTTGGAATATGACGGAAGTGCAACCAAAAATATAATATCATAAATCCTTATAAAATCGACAGTTCCACTTTTAAATTTATTTTTACAGTTATTATGTGTTTATTTCGCATCTTAAAACATAGATTAACATTAATTAACTTTAAATCTATTATAATTTTTAATTCTTCTATTATATATGGTCCACTTAGCTACAATAAAATCGATAAGCCGTAAAACTGCTATACACAATTCCATACATAAATATACATATATTATTAGTAATTTAACGATATATGTGTTATATGATTATTCGACACCTGTAAATATTTTATTTTATTTAAATAATATTAAATAAAAAATAATACAAAATGAGTATCAGAATCATATATGATATGAGCAATAATTAAATATCTGTTAAAGAACAAACATTAATTGCAAACGATGATGTTTTATAATGGAATATTTTCTAAGGTTAATGACATTTTCATAATATATGCTCAGTGTTTAAAAAATAATAAAAATCTACCACCATTTTACGGTAAGATTTGAAAAGGAAGTCATGGATGGAAGGTGAACTAAAACAAACCAGAAAAGAAAAATTGAAACGAAACCGACAGAAGACACCGACCGGAAGGATAAGTCAAACGTAATTAACCCATTCGATAACACTCGTTTAACTGTATCGCATTCGTTTAAAAATTCTTTGGTTCAAATTCGGTTTCGAAAATCGCGATCGAATCGGTTACACTAAAAGTAATGCCGTAATTACAATAGGGAAAAAAAATAATACAAATCACGCGAATTTCAATAGAAAAAAGTTACTATTAAATATTATTATATGTAAACACGCGGTTGATACATTTCGTCAACATGAAATTATATGTATGGTATACAGCAAATGTTTAAAAGGAAAAATCAATGAAAGTTTTATTATTTTTATTTTGACCCCAGTATGTGTAACCACAATACATCCATATAGAAATTTATTGCTGAAATAAACGTTGCTCATACCTGAAATATATATATTTTTTTAAATATTTGTAAAAACGTGATATTAAATTTATTATATATTCGTTTTTCGTCAATAATGAAGACGTGTTCGATTTTATTGACAAAAAATCTAAAAGTTAGCCTTTGTAATTAAAACATACTTAAATAATTTGTTTATCGACAAGATTTGTACTTTTGGTAGATAAATATATGTTTAAATTTTATTATAATATTAAAAATTTAATAAATAATAAAACTCTCAAAATTTATATATCAAAAGAAACGAAACTAACAATATAATATAATCAAAACTAAACCTGAAAACTTTATTGATTCTGATTTTTTTACAAATAAAAATGTTATACTAAAACTAACTACATAAATAAATTTTGCACTCGAGAAGTTTCACAGTTGAACTACAAAATTGTCGTGCACATTTACAGTTATTTTTTAACTATTTTTATAATTTTCTCTGTAAAACATTCTAAATGAAATTGTGGCCACAACTACGAGTCACCGCAGCATTTCTAGCAACGGGTCGAGCGAAACGTGAATTCTAAAAATTATATACGAATTTATAACAATAATACGTAATGTCAAATGCTACATATTTTATAAATCTTCTGAATAATCCAGAATTTTAGAAAAATAAGTAAAATTTCTCTTACAATAATTATTTAGATAGCTAGAACAAAAATAATAACTAGCATTTTGTTCAACTTTTTGTGAATAAAACAAATTTTCTCGATATCTTATTTTATGCGAAAATATAGACAATAATATATAAACCATTAAAGTTCTATTTTTGATATATCACTTATCCAAATGTATTAATTCTTAATTTAATTATTAAGATCTATAAAAAATAATAATATAAAAAGTTTTCTGACCTCTTTATTAATCCACAATTAATAAATATTTTCACAAATTGAATATAGTCGTGGTACGCGACATTCAACAATTATGTGACGCAAGTTCACACGTCGTACTCAAACATAATTATATTGTGCAACTTTCTTTGGGATAAAAACGATAATGATAAAATATAATATAGTAATAATAATAATAATAATAGAAGGGAAAGTGAAAATGAAATATAATGAAAAAAAAATATTTATACCATTATCATTATCGACTAAATCGTAATAAACTTTTTACGCATTCTGACCCCATCGATATGATCACGAATCTAACGGACGAATAAATCTACCGCCGCCCACAATCTTGGCATTTAGATCTAATGGTGAGAAAGAAAATTATACATAATATAATCTATAATATCACGATCTTATTTAAAAAATATTTATTTTAATTTGGGTAATTATTTACGTAAAAACATTACAAACCATAATTTTAGTCAAAGAAATCGCGAATTGCAAATGTTTCAAAATAACGAAAATATATGATTTATGTTAAAGTTATTAACGACTCAAAGAATACAAATAGAGAAACTAAAAATATTAAAAAAAAATACTAAAAATATAAAAGAATAAAAAAAACGTGACACCTCGTAATTATCAATTATGAAAGAATAATTTCAAGAAAGCAATGTTTTTTTCCATATCTTATTTTTCTTTCTTTTTATTTCTATCTGGTGAAATCATAATTTCTGTAATAAATTAAATGAAAAATTGTACGGGAAACTGAGTAGTAAATTGCAAAATTGGCTACATATAACAAATATTAAAAATAAGCTTTTGAATCATCAATATTTTTAATGAAAACATTAAAAATAATTGTACCAAAAGATAGCAGAATTTATAGCCGGATCATAAAAGATATAAAACGCAGAAAAATCAGAAAATTTTTCATATACGCCTACGACGAAAAAGATGTTGACGAATGATCTCGATAAGCGCCAAGAAAATTCATACATAAATTTTCAACCAATTTTGTTTACATATTTAAATACGTAAACCGGAAATCAATTGCTTAAAGTTTTCCACCGAAAATTATAAGCAAACGTTAAAATTTTGCAACTCTTAGATAAATTTTAGATAGTCGATCAGATTATACTAAAATATCTAAAAAAAACATCGTTTATATTTTCAACACATCGCGATTTTTATACATAGTAAAATAATTCTAAAAAAATCTAGGACGATTCAAGAGCAAAACAAAAATCAAAACATACTAAAATTAGCTCTATTTAATGTTCATTTTTTTTTTATTTCTCTTTTAAATATATTATATAGCAATAATTGCATTTGTTTTATAACAATAAATTAAATAAAAATCATGAAATATATAATATAAATATATAATATAATAATGTTAAAATTTTCATTATAAAATATATATATATATATATATATATATAATATTAGTGGGAAATTCTTCCTGTCAAATTAAATAAAACTAAAAAACCTCGTCGAGAAACTAAAACACGATAGCCAAAAATTTCGGTTACAATTGGACGAATTAGTTCATCCGATTTAAATCTGATACCAAAATTATAATAATTAACGTCCAATAAAAAAAAAATACGAATTTTTCATGTAGAAAAAAATACAAGTATATTAGGATTATGACTATTTATATTTTAACATCAAGGATCATCTGAAAATTAATCGATCATATAAAATATAGAATAAATGTGAGTAGTAAATAAATGAATAAACAAATCACTCGTTTTGCGAGGGACCCGTGTCACTTCGAAATCGATCTCCATCGGTATATAGAATAAGTGAACATGTTGATCACGACATATACAACTGCAACAGGGTGCACAGTAATCTTCGGCGTTGTCGACGCTGGTTTTATCATCGAAAATGTTATCTGTTGCGTAAGCGCGCATCTCAACGAATACGTGTGCGCGATCACAAAACTAACTCCGCATCACTGGTCCTCATCACCGTAATACCGAAGCCGAAATAGATGCAGTCGAACAAAAATATATGGTTAACGCCTAGGACGGCGACTAGCATCGCTCGTGGACGATGACCAACTAACTGCTCAATTCGACGGCTAAAAAATATGAACGAACGCGCCTTTGTACAATATATTTGTGGATGAATTTGACGTACACGCACGTCATTGTATTTATTGCAAATATGGAAGGAATTGTTTCTAATCATTAATCGTATCATGTTTGATACGATTACAAAAACGTAAAAGGTTACACTGCTATCGATATATTTACATATCAGTAAATCAATCGAATATTTTGTAAGTTTAATCCTGAGATAGGCTACAAAGAATTCGTGTAATTTATGTAAAATTACAACGGCATTAATGGCCTTAGCAATCGAATGAAACTATTCCATTTGTGCAAAGATCGGAACGCAAAATCGTATAATTATAAAGTTACAGAAGGACATCATGAACGGTAGTAAATATATATATTTTTTTCTATAAAAAGACTATGAAAATTTAATATATGGAAAAATAGGTATATGTAACTTCCTATAAAATCGTTACAACTTTATTAAAATATTCATCAATGATTAAAAAAAAGTGATCTGTTTCCATAAATGGTTAATCTCAACGGGCAGTAATTATATATTTATATATGAAAAGGACAAGGTAAAAATTTGCGTTTGCCTTGAACGATTCAACTAAAAGGTTCCGATCGACAGTGTTTTTTAATGTATTGATGTCGATTTACCGAAGTCGCATTATTCATACATGAGTATATAGATATATCCGATTTGTTGTAGAATCATAAAAATATCAATTTAGTATAAATCAAAAAATTAACTGAAATATTGTGCTTATAATTATTTTGTAGAAAACGGTAGTAAAATCAAATTTATGTTTTATATATATATATATATATATATATATATATATATATATATATATATATATATATATATATATATATATATATATATATATAATAAAATCATATTTCGATTAATTATGCAATATAAAATTTAGAATAATAAAAATATATTATTGTAGGATTTATTGCAAAAATAACTTTAATATCAATATTATTGACTATGACCACATTATAATCGTTTCGTTTATTTTGATGAACTATTTTAGTACTGTTGTATAATTATTTTCGATTTTTTTTCTGATGCTCTCCATCGACACGTGGAATATATGTTGTTCTTTTAAATAATTGGTGGAATTTTGAGTAGACTGGTTATCTTCAATGGTTTGTGGTTTAATTTGGGATCACTTCTCTCTCGTCGATCGCCATTCTGAAAAGAATTAAATTCGACTATCTGTTGTTGTGTTTCTGGTTCGGTTTTAATTTATCTTCATCTACGTCTGTTTTTTGAAACAGATATTGCATTCAAATCTGAAACACACGCCAATTCCATTTATCAATTCTTCTTGGTGTGAATAAGAATGCAATTTTTTTTTATATCTCATTCAAACATAAATATAAGTCAGTAATTTTGAATATATTTTTATATAATATTATATACACTAATATAAAAATGGTAACGACTCAAAAATTGCCTTTCATATAATATGTTGATTATTTTCAAAGATTCGAATGGCAACAGATTTGTTACTATAATGTCCAATAATTCAATATAAAGGTAAAGCGTTCGAGTCGAACTTATATCGTACGTACAAATTGCAATATTAAATCGATCATTAATATTAATGAGAGCAAAAGCGCCTTCGGTTCTTGATTTCATTTACGATTGAATCGAAGAGATCAATACATTAATTCTTTAAGAGCAAAACACATTAGTGCGGTACTCGAGTTTATCAAAGTAAAGTACTAAACATCCATAACTCACAATTGAAAGTGAAAGCGAGAGTTCGCAATTGAAATCGCACGCGTTTATTATTCATTTAGCCTCAAAAGAAAAAAAAGTTATAAAGCGCCACTCTTTCGAATCTCTGTCACACACACACACACACACACACAATATATATATATATAAATATATATATATATATATATATATATATATATATAAAGTCGATGATCATCATTTCAAGTGCGCATTATTAGCTTTTATTAGATGCGAACATAATTGACGCCGTGCAAAAGATAAAAGATAATGTACTGTAAATTCACTGCTTTCACGATTGCATTTGTGTCATCATCAATCAAACTTAATGTATATAATATAAAAAAAATATGAAGTGATTTGCCCTATTTTTGTAAATTTCCAATCAATAAATTTTAGCAAAATGTTAAAAATAAATCTGTATAATGTTTAATTTCCACTTTATTGAGATTTTTTTTTATTAGATATTTATTATCATTATAATTTAAAGCACGGTCATTCTTTCGGTAATGTTAAAACAAATTTTATACAACGCAATAAAATATATGGAAAAATAAAAATATTTTTGGTGCGGTAGTTTATTGTATGGAAAACATATTGATGTTTTGGCATACATTTTCATTTTAAGCACGCAATTCAAACATACATTTCATATTTATACATTAATATTGTAGTTTTATATCATAGTATTATAAACAAAAAATAATCAGGTTGTTTAATTCGTTAAAAATATTAATTTCATTAGAAATTAACATTAATATAGCATTATTTAATAACGTATAAAACGTCACAATTGTTGATAATTATAAAATAAAGAGGTATTTTTAAGAAAAACATGCTATTAAAATATCCATATTGAACATTAATTTATCGCGAAAAATAAAACAAAGGGATATAGAAACGACAGGATGCAAAATGCATAAAATGTGTCGAAAAATAGAAATGAAAATCTGAGAATGGAAATGAAAAGATTAAAGACCGGGTTAAAGTGAAGAACAGAAGAAGGGTGGAAATTGTCGATTTAAACCATATGGTTTATGCGAATGAGTATACGATTTTCAGTAAAAAAAACCATACAATTCTTAGAAGAGAAAACGTTTACTAGTGAAAAATAGATGTTAAGACGACAAATTGCAACACAAAACATACAAATTCAATAAACGTACAGAAATTCAAATATATCAAATAATACCGACATTCGAATAAAATTCAACGTTTTCTTTGATGTTATTTATATGTTTTATTTATAAGTTATATTTTTTTTTATTTAAATATGTAGAATCATATTTAGTATTATTATTATTTTAAATAAGTATGTATTCGTTTAAAATATTTTGAAATCTAGATACACGTCAAAAATTTACACCGTGCTATAAATATTAAAATCGAAATCTTGTAAGATGGAAAAAATAACCAGCGCGTGTGAAACACAATTTTATGATCCCTACGCAACGCGACACAATGACCGTCCGTTTCCGTTCATCTACAAAAATTCTGGGAAAGGAAAGGTGGTTCAACCCGTTAGGAATTTTCTTTTTATTTATTTTTTTTTCTCATTGCGAAAACGAAGATGTTTATGTGAAAATATCTCTTCGCACGAACATAACGGAAAACGGTGAAAGATTTGCATATTACCAAAAATATATATAATCGTACTATTTTTTTTTTTAATAAATAATATAAAATAACGTATACACTTTTGTAATTTACTAATACGGACATTTCAAGTTGGCAAACGATAATTATGACGGACAATGATACCATCTCATTTTTAACATAAACGTGTTATCGGTTTTTTATAACTAATGTATATTGATTTTTCTTATTATATTTTACTAAAATTTTGTATATATCATGTTTATCTGTGAACTAAAGACATTATGAAAAGTATACAATTTCAATTACTACAAGTCATTGACTTTTGAAGAAAATTAATTACAAAAGATAATATTTCAGAATTTAAAATTCATGGCATTCTTAATAGGAAAATTTATTATAAATTTAAATATTAAAAAAGTAATAATTTCGCATAAAAACATCGCAAGAACGCAATAATTGATATACCATATTAGTGTTCAGTATGTAACTTTAACTATTAAATTAAAAAAATACGAGACCATAATAAATATATATGTATAAATAAAAAAGGCAAATATTTACAACTTAGAAAGTACTGATGGAATGAAAATATTACGAACGGATTTTCTTTACATGCGGTTTATGCATCAACACCCCAAGCAATTCCCAACTATAAATTCGTCACGGCTAATTTGTTTGCACATATCGAATATAATATCCATCGACTTCGATTTAAAACGAGTCATTTTCCTGTTATTTGCTAAAACATTGACAAACTCATAACGATAAAACCGTGTTCACAATTTGTGGTTTATAACATGCAACAATTATCTATCGAATATCAGAATTTTTTATATTGGCGGAAATTTTCTATACTTACATAAGATACATATCGATTAATCATGAACCGTAAATTGCATTACGTAGTCAGATTTTTCATTACAATACTTAATCATCAGTTTCATCCCTTCTATTTATAATGAAAAAGAAATGACATTATAACTAATCAAATATAAAAAAAAACCGTTAGAAAAGATATCTATAATGATCGTATTGAATGTTAACTTTTTATTTTTTATTTCAAAATTCAGTTTAACTGGACGATAATAAAATGAAGTTGTAAATTTATGAACGTCAAAAGTTAAGTACTGAATATTAAAATATGGACACAGCTTTATATTCGAATAAATAAAATGACAATCCGTCTATAATTTCATAATGTGACACCAAAGAACGAATTGAGCAATAAAAAAATGCAGCAATACGACATAAATGAAGAGCCGTTTTGCGGTTTGATTGATGAAAGTGTTCTTCGTGGGCGTCGTCCGGTTCGTTTTACTGACTCCGTTCGATGAGTCTCTATCATCATCATCATCATCATCATCATCATTATTATCATTATCATCGTGACGCCGCATTTATGAATGGACATATCTGTTACACTAATTGGCTTGCATGTTAGTTGCACGAAGACGATGTCTGAAAAGAAGAAACTCTTCGTCATCACACTACAGCGTGGCCTCGTTTCCACCGCTTTTTTCATCTTTTTCATTGCTATTTTAAATTAAAATTAAGTAGATTACTTAAAGGTAATATAATGTTAAAACAAAAATAAAATAATTAATAGAAAATATAAGTAACAGATTTATAGTATAAGAAATTCATTTATCAAACTTTTTACTTTTTCGATTTTTTTAATAATTCAATATAATAATATTAATATAAAATACAAATCTCTTAAAATTATCTAAGTCACAATTATTTAAAATGATTTAATAATAATTAACGATCGATTTTGTTGAACAAAAGTTCAACAATTCGTAGTCGCTAATTTTACGGTGAATTCACTCGTTTGCCAAATATTCTAGTTTTGAATTGTCGAAACTGAATATTAAAAAAAAAGAACAAAACGGAAAAATTGCGAAACTTTCTATTGCAAATGTTGTTTCGTTTTTGGAAAGGAAACTACGCCTCGGTTTACACGTCTTTTGTATTTTTGCAACGTTTTTTTCCATTTCCCACAATTATAGACCCGTTTCGTAAAGTTGCTGCCACAATAAAAGCTTTACATAGTATATTTATTATGCAGAACGTCTTCTATAATATATTCGCACGAACAGAAAATAAACTGAAATATATACATACATACAAGAAAGGTAGATAACATCTAAAAATATTTGAAATTAACCAAATCAAAAATAACTACGTTATGTTCATAATTCATATTAGAAAACTTGTTCAAATGTAAAGGACTACCTCGAATTTTTTAAAAACTTGTAAATACAGAAAATTAATTTCGTTTCATTTTTTAAATTATTTCCAAGTATAACAATGCACATGTAAATGCAATAAGCGTTCCCGGCTTAGACATTAACTACTACTTGAGTGACCTAAATAAGTTGGACCTAATTGGCAAACATGATTCCTGGCACAATCGGATGCAGTCACAACAAGCCCATTCTTCATACAAGATTCGTATCAATTCCGCATTGCTAATAAAGAAGTATTACCGTATGCACATCAAGATAAAAGGATTAAGTCTATCCAACTAATTCAATAAATAGATCCAACTTTGTTGACAAAATCGAATTATAAATATTTAAAACACTCCCTTTCAAAAAGTCTTAAAAATAATTAAAATAAGGGATCTAATTTAATATAAAACATTCTTATAATCTTAGTGATAAAATTCAATATCAAACATTGTATATATTTAAATGGTCTCAATTATAAATTTCCGCTCACCATACTGAACAACACCGTCTTTGTAATCATAATGCAATTGATTTGCATCGAAATTATCCAACGAAGTTGCTACTTTATTTCAAAATGAACCGGGAAGAGTTGATTATATATAGTAAAGGTCTTGGTGTTCAACGCGATTAAAAAAAGAAAAGTTTTTGACCTCTCGATTGGGAACTCCATGTACGATGAATACTGATGAACACTCGCACGCGTGCTCAGCATTTTAATAAGTATCTGTCTATAACTTAATCGTTGAATAGGCTAAACTTTATCAAAATATAGCGATATTGTAACATCGATAAATTCGCGCAACACAAAACGAGGTAATATATAATAATAAGAAATAACAAATATAATCAAACAATGGCAACAAAAATTAAACGAGGACAAACGGACAATAGATTTTTTTTGACCACACAGCGATAAATCGTATCGAATCTATTAACATTTCGGATGCGAACAATCGATTAAACACGTACAGGTATGTATTATATATGAAATCGTGATTTCGTCGATTAAACAATAATTATTGTAATTGCGCTTTTCATTTAATAATTTAAGAATCATTTCCTTTATTTGTTTTTAATTCTGTAGCAAATTTTATCTTAAAAGTATACTTAAATTTTATCTTAAAAGTATATTTTTTTAAATTAATTTTAAAATTAAACAAGTTAAAATTGTCTAAATTTTAAAATATAATCAAATAAAAAAAGATAATGCATACCCTTTTTTCTGTAAGGTTTTCTCAAAGATGCCCATAAATAGTGTTTCTTCAACTTTTCACTGTCTCCGTATATATTTAAATCACTCGTGTATGTTTTGGGATAATGCAAATTTTTCTTGGGGCAATTATTATTATTATCACCGTGAAAAAAGGACACGAGTTTGTTGAGAGGACTCATTTTTTGTTTATTATGAATAGAAGGACTCATTTCTTATTAATTATTATAGCATTATCAATATTCATATTGTATTAGAAAATTATATTAGAATACTATAATGCATAATTGAGCACGACATAAATTTACATTCATTTTAATATTAATTATTTTTTTTAGTTTAACGATCAATAAAATATAATTTAAAATGATAAATTTTGAATTAGATTATTAATTAACATTGGACTGATATGTGATAAAAACGATCTAATCACAATAAATGATTATAAGGCTTTCTGAGCAGTAGAAAAGCGTTGGAGAGAAGACTGTACGTAAGACAGATTTCCGATTAGCATTGTCAATAGATTGATGTACAATGGACACATCTTTCAACTATCGTCGATTGAATACATAACGAAACAAATACACATGGATCGACACGACACAACACGACAAGAACACCGAGCTGTACTGCACAAACTGAATGAAGCAAGTGAAGCAATTCGATATTTTTTTCCCTGCCATAACAGTACGTTCGCTGGACTTTCTTTTTGGTCGACTTTCGATCTCAACTCTTCGACTTGCTAGAGAGGCGAAAAGTAACGGATGACAAGCAAAACAACAAACCGACGAACGGGCCCGTTTCTAACTGACACGACTACTACAACTATTTTTATATCGAATGTTGTATACACATCATTACTATTATACTATCGAATGGCTATTGAACCCTATTTTTCGACCGGTTTATTCGATAACATTGGATTGATGACGGTCGTTATAAAACAACACTGGCGAGAAATTGTTCATTTACATGTATATTAATAATTGTATATTACAACGTTCACATTTGTAAGTAACGATACGGTTGGTAATTAGTGGGATGACGTTCTCTTTCTCTTGTGCTTTATGGTTCATAAAACATAATGTACTTTTTTTTAGTACGACAAGTGTGAGGGAACTCATTATATGTAATAAAAATTGAAAGGTATTGCTTAATTCAACGATGCAATTAACTAGACTAAAGTTCACCGACATTGATAAAAAATAATTATATGAATCAACGTTAAATTTATAATAAATAAAAAAGTAACAATTTTTGAAAATTTAAGAATTCATATGAATGAGTTTAATATATTACACTTTATATATGTATAACAAATTGCATTAATGTTAATAATTTGCGTCATAACAATGAACTTCTAGAATAGAGCGATATACATATAATAGAACAATTTCGACATTTATTACAGCAAATTTCAAACGGTTGGCCGCACAGTAATTTTTGCATCACCTAGAATTTCATACAACGATTGATAAAAAGGAAATTTTTAAATGTAAAAGAAAAAAATACAAATATAAAAACTAGAGAAAAGTCACAATAATAATAAAAAAATAAGACTAATTTTAATAATATAATCAAATAATTGGAATCAATATTAACAAAAAATGTTAATAAAAGGATGAAATTTTATATGTTGTAAGGCAAAATTATTAAATAAAAGTCAATATAAATATAATACTATTAACTTCACACTACAAAATTAAAAATCATTCAGCTTTTTTTTTAATTGAGATGTTTTAAATTAGTCCCAGTTTATGCAAAGAATTTATATATATATATATATATATATATATATATATATATATATATATATATATATATATATATATATATAAATATTTTAATACTTCAAGAAATATTTCAACGGTACTGTCACAGAAAAAAAAATAACATGGAATTGTGGGAAATTTTTATTCCCATACAATTTGTTCTCATAAACAATCATACTAATGTATTTCCCACTTTTACCAAAAAAAAATATAATATTAATATTGAAAAATCAGTATTTTAACATACAAAATAGCGTAAAATTTCTAAGTTTAAACCATTAATTCCAATAAAAAAAATTAAGCGATGACGAAAAATTTAATATATAAAACAAATTAAATTTATATTACTACCAATATCTTTAAAAATGGTTTTGTGAAATAATTAATTAGAGTCCGCCCTTCTTATCCATAGTAATTTAAGAAGCTATTAATATTTATGAACGAAAGTGCGTGCACTACATAAAATAAGTTATCAACTTGAATAATGTAATATAATCAAATAGTGTGCCAGTTTATTCAGTAATCACAATTAATAATTAAAGAAGTATGAGTAGCAGTTAATCAAAAATAATAAACCGTATTATAACAATAATATTTCTTATAGTTTTCTCAATAAAATCCGGTGAAACGTTTAAATACCGTTCGCAATGCGGTATTTCGAACTGACCGTTAAAGAATCTGATTAATCGGAAACATAAAATCAACGTTCGTAAAACACTTTCTCGAAAATATATAATTTTCTAATTATAATAGTATTTCAAAAACAATAATAATTTATTAAAAAAACAAATAATATACAAAATATTTAATTATTTAAAAGCGTATACAAAATAATATTACTCTAGAAGAATATCAATTCAATAAAGATATGAAGTTAACACAAATATATAAAATTTCATTTCAAATATTTTTCTTAATATCAATATAATTTATGAAACATAACTTATACAGAACATTTATTAGATACAAATAAATGATTTATGTTATAGAAATATTTGAAATTGCAAAAGATAATCATCATGTCTAGCATTTACAAATAATATAAAGCGGCGTTAAGTCTGAATTCGAATTTTCACGTAATTTGTTAAAATTTTACTTATAATATAAAAAATTTAGATTAAGGCCCGAATTTAAAGCCAACTTGAGAGACAATTGAAATTGTTAACACGCTGAAAATCAAGATTTTAAAACTTTTACAAGATATGCGCAATGTTGAGGTCAGAAAACTTGGATAATTCGCAAGCAAAACGCGTACAATACGCATTGCGTATGAATTGTAAAAGACTGTTTATATTAACAACTTAACTTTTTTTCCCTCATTTCCTTTTTCCGTTAATATTAACTCCGCAAAAATAAAAGTGATAGCTAAAATTTTTATTTTGAATTTAAGACGTTAAATTGAAAAAATGTTTCATGACTTTTCAATAATGAAGAAAGCGGCTTTGTTATATTTTCCCAAATGACGATTACAAGTCTTAATTAATTAGGAAAAAGGGTATTTCAAAACATTATTATTAATTTTATGATGTATCATGATTATCATATTTTAATCAAATCAAATCAAATGTAAGCTCAAATATTAAAAAATATTATAGAACCTTTAATATTATTTTGGATTAATTAAAACTAATATTTTATAAGTAAATCAAATATTATAATAAAAACACATTCATAATGCTGCAAAGTTCATTATTACTTTGTTTCTTAACAGTTTGATTTATTAAAAAGTAAAAAAAAGATAATAATTTATTTTTTATAAGCAAATTATTTTTTGCGGAGCGATAATAATATAAATAATTAAATTTAATTCGGAAACTGTAACAATTAATTCTAAGAATTCTCAAATCTATTATATAAATATTTTGTGCTTTAGAAAAAATAAAATTTTCATAAACATAAAATAAAAAGAATAGATTTAAATAAGTATCTTATTTTTCCGAAAAATATAAATCAAACTAATACGTTTATTTACCATATCTTTCTCTTTTTTTTTCAAATAATAAGTATATATAAATTATGTGCGAATGTGTGGCTGAATCGAATGTGAAAGTTAATTTGGTAATTGTGCATTGTCAATTTGTCCCGCTCATGAATTGGAAAAAAAGCTATAGATTTTTATTTAAATGTTATACTAAAATTCTTCAAATTCGAACATTTTTATACTTAAATAAAAATTACGCTACATATATATATCAATTGTGCATAAAATCGTTATCCCAGAAAGAAATATTATAAAAAAATAATGTAAAAAATAAAATGTTAAGCAATTTATAATGTTTACATTATGAATCAGATAAGAAACTTAAAATAAATAAGATTACCAAAATCATGATATAACTGTACATATGATTTATAGATCAATCACAATATAGAAAATTTATAATCTCATTCAGTGGTATTATAATTTATGAACTGGAAAATTTTATATATTTATAATTTGGCGATAAAATTTATATTATAACATAAAAAAATAAATTTCTTCGAAACACCAAAAATAAAATAAATATTTATTTATTAAATATAATGAAAATTTGAATTTCAAGTTATGAAGTTCGGATTGAAATAAATTAAGTTTGTAAGTTGAATATCATTGTATTTTATATATTAGCAATAACATGCTTTTATTTATGGTATATACAAATAATCTGAACTACTTTATTTAGTAATGTGTATACTTCTTTAAAAAAAATAGAAACAAGAAGCATTTCACGCAATAAAATATATTATATGATGTTCTTATAAATTTTATAAAAAATAATATTAAAAAATGTTTTATCAACGTTCACATTTCGAAGTATAAAAAAATCGTATTTGCTTTAACACTTTTTTCTTCCAACTTTTTTAGCTGCAATTGTCAAACTCATTCGATTCACGTTTTAGAAATTCCTTTCTCCGTTGTGAAGATTCTAGAATTTTTACTTTTCTTTTTGTTTATACTACACGAAACAAATAGAGCAAAGAAAATAATGAAAAATAAACCAACCGATATGTCGTTTCTGTACAAATATGTATTATAATTTTCAAATATATATCAAACAAATAAAACGTGGTTAACATCATTTTATTAAAAAATATATAAATATAAATCAAAAATATTCAAGGATTTTATAAAATAAGAAATGGAATAAACACTAATAATTTGGTTGGATATATTGTTTTACAAAGTTTAGCAAAATTTCCTTTAACTATCTATTTTGAAAACTTTAACCTTTTTCGATCTAGGTGGAAAATCGATCTAAGTCAGAGTTTCTTAAACTTTTTGATAGGTGGAACCCCTTTTAGTGTTCATTTTTATTGTGGAACCCTGTGAAGTACATTGTCTTCATAATAACAAGATAAGGAGAAAAAAAAACGAGAACCGGTAAATGTGAACATTTCTTGTTTTTTTCTCCTTATTTTGATTCTTGATACTAAAAAAATCTGTTCAAAATTTGGCAACCCATCTCTGCTTATTATCCAGCACTTTTTTATTTTGTGATGACATGATGTCTCCCACCCACCTCGCTACGCCACTATTCAAGGAACCCCTGAGTGATCTCCACGGAACCCCAAGGTTCCACTGAACACTATTTAAGAAACGCTGATCTAAATCATAAATTCTTGTAAGAATAGAAAGATTTTTAATAAAACTATGAATAAAAAATAGCAGAAGTATCTAAACTTCTTCATATTATTAGATTTAAATAAATTTAGAATAACACGATCGTAAAATTTGATTGATAACACCTATCATCGATACTGTACTTGAAACTAGAATAAACCAGTTCGTATGAGTGATTTTTAATTCAACTTTCTAAGTTTTATATAACATTTTAATCACATCAAACAACGTCAATAAACGCAATCTTTAAAATAAAATATATTGAGCTTAAAAAAACAATAACAATAATATATTAGTCGATCGCCAAAACTGGAAAGTGGAAAGTGTGGGCATTGCAATAAGGTTATGCAAACTCGCTAATAAATTATAAAAAATATAGAAGACGTAGCCCAAAATTTTTTATATAGTTATTAATAAAAAATAAAAAAAATGCTATAATTTACATAATAATTAATAGGCATGTCGATTACGAGACATTCCCACGCAAAGTGAGACTTTTTTATAAAAAAAATAATAATTACATCACATTAATATAATCTGTACGAAAAAAAAACTAATTAGATTGTTAAACAATATATGCATATTTTATAAAATCGAATAACTTTATGTAACGCATATTTATTCAATAATTTAAGAATATAAAATGTTTTTAACAAACATATTTAAAGTAAAAAGTGAATTTAAAGTCAAATAAAACATACTGAGAACTTCAAGAGAATAAAATCAATCATTTTATAAAAAAACACGATAATATTTTTACATATTTGTTCATCACTTAATTATAGAAAAAAAAATGTAATAAAATATGTATAAAGTAGAGCGAATCAATATAGAAAAAAACAAAAATTGAACAGGATAATAGACAATCAGTATTGTACACTAATTTTTGAAAAAAAAGGAATTTTAATAAAAAAGTAAAATTTTAAAAAAAGCTTTTTAAAAACAAATATTAGTTTACAATTAAACTATAATTCAGTACAATCACTACATTTAGAAAAAACAATAATTTAAAAACGTTACTAATTTAATAATATTATAATGTCATATAACAAACTGATAAATTCGATTATCATTTTAAATAAAAATTTATACTTTTACTTTCTTTACGAAATAAAAGTTAAAATAACTGGTGAAATTTAACCACAAAAAAATGATTAAAAGTTATCTAACCAGTTCAAGATAGCTTAACGAAAGAAACTAAAAAACAAAATGTAATCAAATTACTACGCATTCCACTATAATAAAATAATAATAGAAATAAATTCTTCGAACTGCTTTTTAATATTTTTTTCTAACATCACAGTATTTAATCAAAACTAAAACATTATTGAAAGTTAATCTACATAATATACAAGAATATGTTGAATTTTATAACATTCTTATACAATTTTTTTCAGTATTTTTTTCTGATTTGAGAAAACTAAACAAAATTGATTTAATTAGTATTTGCATGGTTTAAAAAATAAGAAAATAAAAATTACCGGAGATCAAAAATTTCATGTATTTAATAAGGTTCAATGAAAAAGTTAACATTGTTTATTACAATGACATTTACAATATATTTTAACAATGGAAAAGAAAATTTAACGAGAAAAAAGAAGCTCTATAAAGGTATTATCAGATGACTTCGAAATCTGATAAATGAAAAGCTTGAAATTATTTGTCACACGGTTTTAAGAGAAAGCCGTTTCAGATTAATGTGGGAAATTGTATAAAACTACTTTTCTACATAACAGTTCAAGTACAATTTTGATGAATTATCTCTGCATAAGAATGACTTTTCAATTTCTATTAAATTTTAAATGGCACAAAAGTGAATAAAATGTGAAATCAATATATTTTACAAGTATTTTCATATATATTTATACACTAAAATATCTTGAAACTATACTTTCTAAATATTTCATTTGATAATACAAAATACAGAATATTATATTCTTTCAGCATTTTTATTATATAAACAAAGTAAAAGAACTTTCAAAAATATATATTATATAACTATTATATATACACACGTGTATTTCGTATAATTAGTTTACATATATTACTTTCGAAATATATTTTATTTAAACTAATATAAAATACAAAAAATGAATCAATTAATACATATTTTAAACTATATTGAAAAAATAATAAATACGTATATCAACCGATATATAAATAATTATTTTACTGTAAATAATATTTAAAATTATTACAAAAATAATAAAAAAAAATCCAAAAGCGACATCTAAGTAAAAAATAATCTAAATATTTAACAAAGATGCAAACCATGAAAAAAAAACATTTTTTTAATTAGAAAAAAAAATCTAATCAGCTTTTAAAGATGTCACTAAAAAATAATCAAAATCCAATAAAAGAAATCTTCAAAATATACAATTATATTATATACAAAAAATATAAATAAAATTTGGTAAACAGCATTTTTTATCAATTTTATAAGTGTAAACAAACGTTTATTAAATTTAAAAAATAAACAAAATATAATGTTAAATTTCTAAATAAAAATTAAAGTGAAACGACTGAAAATATTAATTTATTATTTTAATTATACATATTAAATCATACTTGGAACTTAAGACTGACAAAAATGTTATCTTTGTATTTTTTTTAGCCATAATAATAAATTAAGATCTGACTTTGATAAAAAAAAAATGAACGTTTAAATCAAACTAAATTAAAAAAATAAATATCAAAGACGATTATTAAAAGAGTACACAATACGTTATCGCAATCACACTTTTAAAAGGTACATAAAAATAAAGTTAAACCCTATCATCTGAACTCACTGTAATCTTACAAATTTTATCCATAAACATAAAAATGTATATTGCGATAGCGTTTCTTATATTTTCCTTGACATGACATTTGCAGCAGTGTATTAATGAAATAAAGATAATTTGATATTTATGTGTGTGTGTGTGTGTGTAGTATGTCCTTATAATTAATCACGAAGAAACCTTTAAGTCTGATCCTTAAATTCTCCGAGGAAGAGATAGGAAACCTTGGTAAAAAGTGAACCTTCGAGGATTTTTTAACGCTTAAAAGGTCAAAGAATACCGGTTTGCAAGATTCAAGGGTTTTTCACGGTTCAGAACAGTACTGAATGAAGATCTACAGTATATGATACTGTTAAAGATATATAGACGCGTGTGTGTGTGTGTAATCTTACGGCGCCGCAATCAAATAGAATACGAAATATAAAATAATTTATAAAGTATAGATAATGCACTTAAAATATTACTTATTGTTATCTATAAATATTATTTTTGAAATTATATTTTTTAATGGAATTTATATTTATCAAATCGATACGTTCTTAAATATAAACGCGAATTCGTAATTCAGTATTTTAATATAAAACTTATAAAATATAAGTTAATAAATAAATAATAATTGTAGAAAATATTACATGAATATATTTTTAAATAAATAATTATTTATAAAAATCCAAAAAAATATTATCGAAGATAATATTTAACGCATTTATATTATCGCTTATTATTCAACAATTCATCGTTTTTTAATTCGATAAAAAATAAAATATTCAAAAATATGATATGTTTGATTTAAATGTTTAAAATAATATTTATGTTCAGTAAAAAATATAAATTATATGTATACTTGGTTATGTTTTTCTTTTACCGACTACTATAAATCATGGTCAAATGCGAGATAATTTTATATAGCATAAATATTTATAATTAACGATATAATTAATTTTGCATTATTTTGAAGAATAAAATATAATTATATATATTCTACAATAATTGTAACTTACGATAACAAAATAAATTAATTATTATTTACTATTAATATCAAATAAAAAGAAATAGGTAAAAAAATATAATATTAAAGACGTTAAAATATATAACATATTTGTATAAACGTATATAATTTGAATGAAAATTTGACGTATATATTTCATCTCCTATGTATAAGTTGAATTATTATAACACATACCTTTAGTAGAAGTAGTTTTAGGAGACAGTTGAGTTGCTGCCCTTCTGGGAGTAGGTTTTCTTTGGGGTACAATAATTCCTTTTTGAGGCGAAACATTATTATTAACGACATTAGATGATGGCGATGTAGATAAGGAAGAGATGCCAATCGGTTTTTTCACTGCAAACAAATAAAAATAATAAATTTAATAAACAAATAATATTTTTAATACGTATTAAAACAATATTTCACATATTGTTTAAAACGATGATAATGATCTTTTACTGGAACTTTTCAACGTACAATTCATCATACGATAGATAACTAATTAAATACAATAAATTAACAATATTTTATATATATAGAAATATTATTGAATTAAACTGAGAAACTATTCAGAAGAACTTTAACGATAACCTTTAAGTGTTTATAAACACGTTTTGAATGCATCGTCACAACTAGGGAATTTTAGAGAGATGTATTATATCAAATATCTCAATTAAAAATAATAAAGGATAATAAGATTTGACACGAGCGTAATATTAATAATAACATATCATTTGCCTGAAAACTTTTCAGAATTTCTGCAAACTAGCTCCATTAAAATTTTTCTTCAAAAAATAAGAAAAAAATTAGTTCGCAAAATTTTAAATAAACATTTAAAAATAACTAACAGTCTTTGTGTTGCCATTTACCATCCAAAATACATTGAGATTTAACAATAAAAATTAAATTATTTAACCAGAGATAGATACAAAGTAAAACTCATTTTTTTGTAATTCTAAGTATAAAAATAATACTTAACGTTTTTATCAAACATTTATTTTTCAGGGGTACAAATTCAGTTAAACAAAATGGAATTATAATGTAAACAAGTTTAAAAAAGCCTTGTATAATAAAAAATAACAATTAAAAAGTTAATTATATAAATAAACATTTGCTATCGAAAAAAATATTTCATGAAAATTTTTTTGGGAAAAATTAACATTGAGACGCAGCAACGATAAAATTGAGCTGAAAGCCGAGTTTCGTAATTAATTTTCTTTATTATTAGTGACACCATTGTAAAATTCTTCATGTAGAAATATTTCGTTAGATATTTTGTTTTAAATATCGACTTAACCGATTCAGAATATTATATTTTAATTAATAATTATTTTATACAAATCTACTAAAAATAAGTTCTGAATTTTTATTGATTAAACAAAATAAAGTAAATTTAATAATATCACTTTATAATAATCACATTTACACAAATAACAAAAAATATCAAATCAATTCTATAAATAATATTACGTGTTTTCTCTCAACAAGAATATAGTGAAATAATGTGTTCATTTGTAAGGAAAATCAAAAAAATTTATCACATCTACGGTCCAACAAATTATAATTAATTAAAAATTTAAACAAATCAAGAATTTTCATTGTCTAATTAAATGCCTTTCACTGTATTTCAAAAAAAAAATACACATTATTCAAAGATAATAAACGATTGAAATCAAATTCCTGAATTAAACTAAAAGATTATCATGCCGATATTGAAATAAATATTTTAAGTAAAATGTCACAATTGAAAATGAAAAATAATAATTGTACAGGAGTGATATCATTCCGGATTGACTGATGAAAGCATACGATGATGTGACCTATATGAAGTCACACACTTATCAATTTGCATATAATTACACGTGTTTATGCTTAATTTAACGTGAAGTTCAGAGATTTTCAACCAATTTCATTAAATTCACTTTTTTAATTTATTAACTCTATTTTCTGATTATATTCGTGTAAAGATGCATATTATCATATATACAAATAAATTCAAAAATGAATATTGACCTGTTAAAATGTAAAATATTTTTTATAAAATAATTAAAAAATGAAATCGATGTTCCCTTAGTAATCAGTATTACTATAAATAAACGCAAATTCTTATTTTTGAATGTATAATATGACATATTTTCATAATCAAAATTCAATTTCATATTCACGCGCGCTCGCGTATGTGTTTGAATTTAATAGTTATTGACGCCTTAGTTCAGCGGTAAGCAAATAGCGGCCCTCGGGCCAAATCTTACTTATTTTATTATATTAAAAATCCGTTGTGATTCAAACCGTCGATTTGTTTCCATTTTTGTTTTTGGCTGAAAAATTGCTCATTGCTCTTTGATGGTAACAATCAATATTATAATTTTTTAAATTCATTTCCAATATATATTTAATTTAAACAATTTATAGATAATATATATCTATATGTTGAATGAGATGAAAAAATAAGCGTAGTTAAAAAAAAACAAAATACATCTAACGGAACAAAATAACCGTTCATATTTTATTTTAAAATTGTTGGGAATCAATAGATAATAATAAAAACACGCACAAATAATTCACAGAACCATGATGAATTATTATCGTATGAAAATTAACCGTTTCCTGTTGAACAAAGTGCACAGAATGTATGGAAAATTAAACGTTTCGTGCCACAAATAAAAAAGGGGGTAGTGATATTACGAAATGGCAAATTTACGGCTACTGAGCAAGAATAAAAATATCAGTTATATATGAAAAATAAATATAATTATATTTAAACTATTTTAAATATATATAATAAGTAAGTATAATATAGTTTTCATCACAAATTTCAATTATTTTATTTTAAAAAATACAAATATCCATAAAAATATATAATAAAAACAATAATGAGAATAATAGGGAAAACGTGCTCAGAATATAAATGATATTACAAGGCATTCAAGATCGCGTGGTCACCCTGAAAGTACGTCTTTGTGACCCCTTTTTAAGGTCCCCCTTCTAGAAAAAGAGAAGCGAAGACGTGACTAAGTGTGTTTGCCTGTTGCATAGTGAAATTTAGAAATGCGTGTCGAAAGAAAATTGAGGTGTGGTAGGTCGAGGAATAAATGCGAACAAAAACGACATATTCGGAAAAACAAAACGCGAGAATTCTTCTTATTTGTTCCTGTTTTACAACGTATTTGTTTAAAAAAATATGTTCGAGGTCCCTTTATTTAGTTAAATAAATTATATTATACAAACTGATATAACATCAGTTTTCAATTTTCAAGTCGCAAATAATCTATTCGTATGATATAATTTCACGAATCATCAACTTAAATATTAATTCAGAAAATTGTTTTACAGTTTAATTGGTTATATATTAATATTAACGAAATAATTTTATATTTGAGCAACATATCACCAAATATTTTCTTAATAAGACTAACTAAATATTCAATTAAAATTATTGATTTTCTTTTTATTTAATATTGATGATGAATATAATTTTAAAATTTTAGAAATATCTGCAAATATCAAAAAATGAAAAAAACGAATGCAAATTCGAAAATACATAGATGACATCAGTAATTTACAAAAAAATCAGTTTTATTTTAATATTAACAAAATTATTACTTTCAATGCAACAATAGAAAAATATATGTATGTATATGAGTTATTAATCATTATCAAAATCCAACAACATATTTAATAAAATGTCTATTATAAACAAAATGTACTGTTTGTATTCGTAAACTTTAAACAGGTGAAAACGATAAAGATGAAAACAGTTATTTCAAACGTAACATTCTTTAACCTTTATTAAATAATAATTAATTCTGTGAATTGTGCAGAAATAGAAAGAAAATAACAGCGATTATAAGAATAAATAAACGATTATCATCGAATATTAGTTCGAGAAATGCAAGGAAATAATGTTATTTTAATTTTAATATATTTTGCAAAATCTGATCTTAAAATCGAATATATATTAAAATTAACGAGAATCAAAATCTAATTTAGAATTTTATTAAATAAATTGGAATATGCATAATTAGTTAAAATATTTAATTTTTGCGTAGTTTCATTCAATTATTATATATAAAAAAACCATTTAAATGGAATAATTTAATAAAGGAATATATTGAATAGAAAATAATATAAACTCTACAATACCTAAAAATATTACTATATACAATTTTCCAAATTTAACTACCAAACATAAATAATATGAATTCATCAAAATTCTGAGACATTTTAAATTTAAATAATAATGTATTATTAAACAGTTTATTGTAATCGATAAAGTTTATCAAATACAAAGAAGTAAAAAACTTAACTTTGTTCATAAAATGAGATTCAATCCGTGTAAGTAAGATAGGACACGCTTCTCTTGGAAAATTATGTCACTGAATTAAGGAGATTTTCCCAGAAAACGACTTTTCAAACACACTTTTCCAATTACGCTTACAACCTTTAAAGCTACTAACTGTAAAATTTCGATATACATAAATTTCTATAAAAATATAATACTGTGATACTTGTCAGATTGAACACCTTCTCCAAATGAACACTTGTGTACATTGAACTGTTTTTGAACGCATGCTCCATATTTCTTCACAGGCTACGTCTGAATGAGCATTTTTTACTATGAAATATTGAAAACATATTTTTGAACACAGAAATTGAACTGTTAATTTAAACATTTATAGGTTTATATTTATATTCTTTTTATTATAAACATTACATGTACTAAATACAAGTAAGTGTAATATACAAAAAAAAAATATTATTAAATTTATAACTGCACATGAAGATATATCAGATTATGGTTGAACAATTTTAAACTATTCATCTACAAGTTCCTAAAAAATATATTACAGCGTATAATAAATTTTACAGTTTTAAACATTTTTATAAATTGTTCTTCTAAAAGAAAATTATAAGTCTTATGTCAAAACTATTTTTAACGCCAGAATTAGAAGATAGCAATAATATATATGTTACACCATATTATTAAGTTAAAAACATACCTTTAGATGTCATAAATTAAATCGTTTAGACAACGTAAAAATTAAACGTAAACACGAAAGCGATTGTTGGAATGACAACACCCTGATGAGATCATTTTTCACTGACAACTAACGATAGTCTACTAAAATACAACATTATGGGAATATTTTAAAGAGTTCCTTTAATGAATTATTATCTAATCTATGTAGAAATAGCGTGACTATCTTATCTTTTTCAATCGTGAATAGGATAAAATCCATATATAAAAATAGTTGAATAATAAACAAATGTATTTTATAATACTTCATATATTGATTGATTCACTGAAAATTTCAGCTTGAAAATATAATTTTATAATAAAATATATTGAGAATTGTAATCATAGAAAGGATTTCTTTTCTGGTGGTTTTGTCAATCGATCAAGTTTGAGGTGATCGTTGTCCTACGGTTTTTAGGGTTATTCTTGATATTAATATCGCATTAGATTATATGGAGTTCTATGGATTAACAGTTCAGTCGAGCACAGGATATCTTTTACTATATTTAGTATTATAACTACTATAGTTTTGGATACAAGAATATTAGATGCACTTCAAAGGTTCAAATTCGTAGACAATGCTAGCTAAAGTCCAGCTGCGAGTACTTGTCCTGATATAAAATATTCTAAATGTAGATCATTCTAATCTAAAGCCACACAAAATATATTTATCGGTTATTTTGGCTAGATCGGAATAGAAAAGAAATTTTTGTGGAACCGATGATTTTGTGCATCTCACACTATTAGTGTCAATTGATAGGATAGTTATCTATAATGAAAGATCTCTATTATCCTCATTATTTTTTGATTTTCTTAGAGAAGTTATAACTAATCTACAGGGTGATGGTTTTTTTCGCAAAAGAGGCGAAGTAGTGGACTGGTCTAAATTCGAATACTGTTTGAAAGATAAGCTTAAAATTTTTGATAAAGTTAGGTGATTTGAACAGATTGATTATTAATATGGCTGACTCTGCTTTAGGTATATAACCAAGAGTAATTTCGTATCTGAAACAATTACATAGCGTCAGATCAAATAACACTTCTTTTCCGATAACCACATAATTAAAACAGCACCAGTCATATTAAAAGTGGCTGCGAGGTTACACAATTATACAACAAAACTATACTATACTATAATATACAATACTAAAGTATACGCATGTTCAACGGCGTGTTTAATTAAATCAGAACTTGAATCCGGATGTTGAAACGGCATAAGCATAAACTCTATATAATTAACAACAATCTCGTACGCATATAACAGCTTTATTCAGTCTGGCACGCACTATTCACTCATTTTCATTTCTGAGAAGATAGCGCAGAAAGTAATAATTAAAGTAATTAAATTATTTTCGTGGCACGAATTAATTCGAGGGAAAAAAAAGGACGCCGGCCACTCTAATCAATACTGCGGTACTAGTTGATTTTTTTTTCTTAGTGGACTACAAAAAGTAGTCAAATCTAAGTAGAACTCGTTAATGTTATATATACTCGTATAAAAGTGTACTGAATTCAAAAATATATACGTGTCATTTTCAGTTTATGTAACGGTAGGATTAAATCGAACTACTAACATACTTCGGAATACATTATAAGTACTATAAAGTGGTCAAATTGCAAATCAATATAAAAAAATACTTTAAAAATGATCGATTTTTGAAATAAAAATTCAAATTTTAAGTTTATATTTAAATAATGTTGTTATCATCATGTTAAATAACGTTTAAAAACGTTATGAATTATTTTTGACACGATTTCGATTGTTCAATAATACACGGAAACTTGCATGTTTATATTACTGCTGTATTACATCAGACATTCTTTTAATTTAAAGTTTTGAAGATTTTTTACAAATATAAAACTTTTTAAAATAAAAATAAAATCTACTTTATTATCAATTCTTCGTTATGTTATCGTTCAAAAAAAAATGATAAAAACAATGTACATATTATTTTTTTTGTATATTGTAAAAGAAAAAAATGACTATTTATTGTTACAGTTGTTAACTGACCTTTTTAAATTTGAATTACATTATCTTTGTAAATACAGATTTTACGACTATATAGAAAGACATTTGATAGTTACAGCTTTTAAACTGAAAATAAATAATGGATGAATATTTACTGGCATACTTAATAAAAATTAGGCGATTATTAAATAAATATAAAAGTATTTTGCTTTGATATTGTGATAAAATTTAGAGTACATATATATTAATAATAAAATAAAAATGGAAAACTTATAGCAAAAAACATTCTTCCAAATTTGACTTAATAGCAGAATTATTATTTAAAACGAGATTATTATAGTTAAAATAAAATAAATGCTCAAAGTTATTTGGTGTTAAGAATGTTTTTAATATCAATTTTCAAAATTATACACGCATCATTTACCATACGAACTCTCCTATAAAATTAAATTTATATTAAACCTTTCGTTATTATACCGTCAGATCGGCATTTATCATTTAACTAAAAATAATATATGTATAAGGGTAAAAAAATTTAACATAAATAAATATACAATACATTTTCTATATGACATGTTATCCCGTGATCGGCACATCAAAACGAATCGATATAATCCACTTTGTAACTTCACATTTTTTGTTGAGCTGTTAAATACAAAACGAAAAACTTGAATTATATTGTAATAAAAAAATTAACACATTTCAAGTTAAGATGTATGTATTTTGTGTATGTGTGTGTTTGTGTAGTCAACGATTTCTTATAATAGTGTGATATACTTTTGACAAATCATAAAAATATTAAAAAAGTCGATCGAAAAAAATAAATTAATATGCCAAAACAGAAATGAAGAAAATAGACCGACATTGAATAAACATAAGATTAATGCTTCAAAAATAATTTTCTAAAAATATTATGTTTTTTAAACAAATATTTATTATTTGATATTTATATAATAAAAATTTACCGGTTTCATTCTAATAGTTATAAAGTAGATTGAGTAAACGTCCACAACATTATTAAGTCAAGACTTGAATATCTAATCAACTCTATTAATGTCATTATTTCATATTCACATAATTTAAAAGAGAGATAATCAGAGGTCAAAGGATACAAATGAGATTTCAAAATTGAAGGTTTAGTTAAAAACAGATTATTATAAAATCAAACAAATAAAACATCTTACATAAGATTTCAGGAAACGCTACAATATTTCTAAAATATTTGATTTTTTTTCATTCTACATTTCGTTATTTGAAATATTGATTTTAAAAAGTAAATAAATATTTATTAAATTTTGCAAAAAAGCTTAGTTTTTGAAAATAATTTAGTTAAAAACGTAAACTGTACTATAATTGTATAAAATAAAAATATATAATTAAAAAAAAAACAATTAATATAATTACAGATATATCGATAACAAATTATAACATAAAAAGAAAAAAAACATTATTCTTATCAATTTGATCACACAAGAAAAGTCTATTGAGAAGAAATATATTTTTTACTGATTATCACAAATTTGCTTTACATTTATTATAAAAATTAAAAACATTTTACCTCTACAAGTAAATTTAAATTTATATATATATATATATATATATATATATATATATATATATATATATATATATATATATATATATATAAAGTGATAGTTCGATCGTATTACAAATGTGCACCCGGTTCAATAATTATGAACGTATTCATCAAATCTAAGTTTGAAATTGTTATGAAATTGTTTATAGTGTATTACATATCAATTTATAATATTAACCAAAAATCAAATAATTTAAAACCAATCTCTAGCGAGTCATGTGCTAGTTTAAAATATGTATTTTTCCCATCGTTTAGGCGCTAAATAATTCAATATACACATTGAACAAACGAAAACTATTTTCGTTTTTTAACATTGTAAAAAATCTCGAACTCGAATATAAATCTAGCACCGGCTTTTATTATGTGTGTATAATTCGCGAACTGCCTGTATATATTACATATTCAATGCAAGCTTTACGCACAGTGGTAAACCGACTAAGACTGACCGGTCGACGTTCGTAAGACGTATACCGGGTTCGAATCTCGTGTAATAAGCGAAGCGTGAACGTAAAACGCAGTCATCGTGAAGATGTGTTAGGGCGATTTGGGATTTTTCACTTGAACCGGGCATAAATTGCACTTATTATTAAAGAGACGATGGAATTGAATGACCGACGGTTCCGGTTCGCGAAACGCTTGCTTTAATAAAACTAAAGCCAACCACCGATAATCGTAATAATATTTTGAAGAGTGATAATGATTATTAATAATATCAAGTGTTAAAATACCGTAATGACAAGTTTATACTACTATATATTGTGTATTATATTAATTATAACTATGCGATTCGTGTATTAGATTTTATATTCTACAAAAGCGATCATAATTATTTTTATGTTTAATTTAACTAAATCAATAGAAATAAAAAAAAAAGTTTTCCAATTGCACATGAATCATTTCCATCTAGAACATGCTTATAACTTAAAAAGTAACTTCATCTTAATTAATTATACGTGTAAATAACAAAAAAATAAGGTAAATGAAAAAAAAATGTTGTTTTTAATACAAAATAGAAATAAAACTAATCAAAAACTCTAATACTTGATGTTCATAGAAGATCTTAAAAAATTACGACTATTATCTATATAATAATTAAGACTTTCAGGCGAATAACACACTATAGATAAACCTTAACATTTTTTTACTACAAAATAATAAAATTTATAATAAAGGAAAATGTCAATACTTAGTTATCACAAACTACAAAATTATTCCATAATTTAAATTTTGTCTTGGTAAACAAAATAATCATATAAATATTAAAAACCATGCGAAGCTGCAATTTTCAATTATTGTAATATGCAGTAACAGACGTGTTAAGATAACGATAAAATGATAAAGTAAAGCAATGAAACGTAACTTGCATCGCAACAAAAGTAGGCGTGAACCTTTAGCGGAAATTTAAATTATTATTAATATTGTCTCGCTTCGCATGCGACATTGTCTATGCACCAACTCTATTAAATATTTGTATGACCTCGTGTCATAATTGCGACATGCCAAGGAAAATCCCCAATCGATCCATTGTTAAACCTTTATTTATTATTTGCGATCGAACTCTGCTTACACGCTATAAAAACGAATACAAATCCCATATGTTAATTTTAAAACGAATAGAATAAAAATATGACTTTTATGAGTTGGTACTCGAAATATTTCATATTCCAATTAAATATTTTAATATTTCAATTTACCGTCAGTAAAAAAATAAAATAAAAAATATATAATCTCAATTAAAACGTGTAAATTGTTAAAAAATATTAAAAATTTCGACAGTTGCTTTTATAAATTTAAGCATATATTTTATTTTAAAAATTAAAATGTAACAATTGTTATATTTTCGCTACTAATAATAAGTACTTAGAAAATGACGCTACAAATGGATTTATAATGCGAAACAATGATTACGACAAGTCAATAAAAACAGCACATAAAGTTATAATAAAAAGATAATAAGAGTTTTCGCAGAAAACGAGGCATTCAAAATAACGGCTTAAATGTTCCATATTATTATTATAGCTGCATTTTGTACAAAATTTTCATATAATCGTGCATGTACATATGTATATAATTAAATAAAACATTTTCCATACATTCTATGACCTTTAATAATGAAAAGACCTTTTCTACATTTTTCAATTTTATAGAAAATCGAAATTAAATAATATAAAAATAATCTTAATAATATAATTGTCATATATTATATATTATATTTATTTAATTACAATTAAGAAATATTTTATATATAATAAGAAATTAAAAACAATCACGCTAACAAAATAACAATATTTGTAAAATATATTGGAATTATATTATAAATAGAAGTTAAAATAAAATTCAAGAGAGAGTTCGATATTAACAAATTGAGCAAGAAGCATGTCAAGACCGTTTCATATTCAATTTTTGACTCGTATGTCAAAACAATGCTGACACAGGCAAAAATAAATTGTAATCATCGAATTTTCATATTTACCGAACATGTTTTGCAGGTTCAAATTTAACTGGTGGTTCATGTGGAATAGACAAGGAAGCCTTGAAATGGCCAGTAATGAGATTAACCACCGCGCGACTTTTGTATACCTGCCCTATTTGGTATGAGCGAGTTTGACGACCTTTTAAGTATTATACATTTTACCATCTATTGATTTCAAGTTAAAATAAAATCGCGATGTTGAAACCAACAAAAAAAAAATGTGGCTCATAAACGTTATTTAAAGCGAAAATATTGATTGTGTTCAATTTTTTTACATAAAACTTACGAAATATGTTAATTAAAAACCTGAAGTTAAAATCAAAAAATCTATTATATTACATATTGTATGATAAACTTCATATGCAGGTTTTAAATTTTCCAATTATATTAAATTGTCATTAAATCACAAAACACATCTTCAATAAAACATTGGAGATTTATTACAAGCAAAAACGTGGATTTATTATACTAGTTATGTAATTTAAGAAAATTACGAACGAATTTTAGTAATGGAAATTGCCATTATCTATCAAAGAAAAGCAGCAAAAAACAGCTCTTATACATGAAAAGGAAACGTGTTATGAAAATGGATGAAGAAGGTCGAACAAAAAGACGATCCTAACCGCAAAAAAAAATTATAATATAATCATAATACAGACGTGTTCCATATATGAACGGTACGTTTCCATCATTATAAACTTGACCATTTCTAGAGTATCCTGTCGCATAATCGATTACAATACAATCGTTGATCACAATAATCAAACAGATATAAAATTTTAAAATTATGTACACTGACGTAATATTGATGTAATATTTTTATTATAATTCACTAGTGGAAAAACTCTTAATATATAAGGTATTTCAAGAATTATATTTTGAAAGACAAAAAATTATAAAGTTTCTTATTCTTTTACTTAAATTGAAACTTTATCATGTTCTTTACTGGAATAAAAAAAATGAAGATCATGTGAGAAGGGCCATAGATTAATAAAATATTTTTAATAGGTCGTTGGTAAAGAAATATTAAAAACACTAATCTATAATAGTAATATAAATTATAAATTTATTGGCATTTTTATTACTATTTCAAATTAGTCACGAAATTGAATTTTATCCATACACTTTTATATAGTACGTTTTGTGTGGTAAAAGAAAGAAACATTTTGAAACTTTTTCTATAAGATCTGTAAAAAAAAGTTGAGTATTGCGAGAATATTTAATTTAAGTTTTCGGAAACAAATCACAAAAATATGAAGTATTCGAAAATTCAAATTTTATTTTAAATATTACATTAAAATGTGCTTATTATGAAATTGCGCATGTGAAAATATAATATTAATTAATTTTGATAGATAAATATACATTTCAACATCAAATGAAATATGATTATAAAATAAACATAACAATTATACTATATTTCATTGTGTATCTAATTATTTTATGTGTTTTTCATAAATAACGTAATAAGAATAATTCGTTTCAATAGGATTAAATTAAATAAATATAAATTAAAAAGGATTTTAAACATTAAACACATTTATATTTTAACTTTTAAAATAATTTCAACGAGTATTACATTAAAACAATCCGGATAAAAGGAAAATGTATTTTTTTTGTATTGCTGAAATTCTTTCAGATTTTCAATAAATCAAAAATAATAATTTTAAGAACCTACCTAGTGAATTAATAGGACGTCCGTTCGCAGCAGGTGGAGTACGATTTCTTGGAGTGGGATGAGGAGTCGAAGGTGGTTGTGGAGGATTGGGAGTACCAGCTCGACTTAATGGTCTCGCCGGACCTGCGCCGCTGCTGTCGCGTTTTTTTGCTGCCCCTGTAAAAAACAGAAATTCACATTTATAATTGCAATATTTTATTATTATTATTATTGCAATATTATGTATTTAATTCGCGGGGGTTCCAAGATAAAAAATGAGTAAACCGTTATTTACATAGTCACAAATCAATACAATTTATAAATCATAATTCCTTCTGTTTAATATTCCTTTATCGGAATCGTAATCGTAAATAACCTTGTATGTTGATAGTTGCAAAATAGACTTGTATATTGCTATAGTTGTATAGTCACTGCATTCCCATGAAACGCGTGCGCTATCTTTATACGTGCTCATGGAATTTAGAAAATCTTCTGGAACTACTTTCTAAAGCACTTTAATCCTTATTGGAATCCTTATTGAAGACCTCATTCGGGTTCCATCGTGTTCAGGTAAGTTCCAGAAAATATAACATAATATAATGAAAAAAAAACATTTTCTTCATTATAATTAAAGCTATTTAATATTATAAATTTATAAATCAACCTTAAATCGCAAAAGATATAAACTTATTTTATATATGGTACTTAACACAGAACAGTTTCTATATTGAAAGTTTACCGACCCCAGATTTGAACGATATTAAAAAATAATAGAACAAAGCAAATAAATTGTAATAAATAATACACATTATTGTAAAGTGAAAAACATGCAAAGCATTACTAAATAAACTGAAAATAATATTTCTAAAAATAACCCGATTTACAATATTCTAAAAGAACTTTTCTTTTTCATTTATTCCAAACTGAAGGTAAAAAGGTTAATGTCAATATTTTTTTGAAAAAGTTAAATTACAAAATACAATTGCATAAACACAACTAATGATGTACATATTACATAAATAATGACATTTTAAAACTCAATTATAAAACAAAATATTTTTTACTTTATTTTCCACAATGTTTTTCGATTATTCCTACAGAACCAATGTTCTTTTCTTTTCTCATTCATTGTTTACAATGTATTACATATCGAGAACCCATTTATCATAACAAGTTCAAAAAGACCAATTTTAAAATCTCTTCTAAAAAACTAAGAATAATATTTTTTCGACTTTTAATTCAAGTAATCGAAAAAATTGTATTATATGTTATATGAGATGATTTATTGACCCATTATAGTTAGTAATGGTTCTACAAAAAAATAACAACTAAAAATAAAAATACAAAAATAATCGATATTAAAAGTTTTAAGAAATATTAAGTTTTAAATGAAAACATAATTGAGAAGCCCTGGCATACAATTTTGAATTACGTAAAAACTTTACAATGATTCTCATATTTTAAAATATAGTATATAATGAGCTGAAAGATTAAAATGTGTAACTGAAAATTTAGAGAGATCACGTAATATTTTACTATAAATTTTGGGATATTCGCCCAAAAACTATACATATAAAAATAATAGAGAGATGTATTATATTATTAATCGACAAAAATCGAAATAATTACAAAAGTCTGTTAAGATATTTAATAATTTATCGCATCATCAGTAATCAATTTACCAACCTTAATCCAATTAACCGGCGCTGGGCACTCCTTGAACAGAAGCCAAGTTTGGATCTAATTCAATGAGAGCCAAAAGAAATAAGTGTAAAGCGATCATTAATCGATAAGGGCAAATAGAAAAGTTGATACAATTTAGTGTTTGCGGTAAAATAAAAGTATCAAAAAACTTAAGACACGCAAGATAAAGATTATATTTAAATTAAAGATCAGATTCTATTTAAATTAAAGATTCAAATATTGAATTGTATTTTATCAAAAACAGAATCATACTTAAATTTTTGTAAAAAACTTTGGATATGCTACTTAAATTTTACACTAAAAATAGCGAAAATAAATGTTAAACACCTTGTACATAAATATTATTATGACTACAGTTGCAATATTTGACCTCTAGATATGTTAATAATTGTAGTATGCTCTGATAAACCGCAGTATTTTCATGATTAAATTATATTCTGATTAAGAATTATTAAATTATTTATAGCCCACATAAATCGATCGACTAAACCATTCCTTAATTACTATCTGAGGCTAGACTTGTAGAACACAAAATAAAGTGGATCCAATGAAGAGAACCAATAAACGTAAAAGGCGCAAAAACGCTTATAAAACAAGCCGCTATCTCGTGTTCGTTCAGAGATTTTAATGGCTGATATACTATCTATATACAGAGTGATCTAAAAGTAAAATCAATTGTTGAACAGCGACTCGCGGTGAAGTATTCCAGTCATACAAAAAAAAAATCAAATTAAACCGAGGTACAACTTTATAGTAATGACTAATGGCAATAAAAAAATTGAAATGAAAATTGAGTTTAACTTTTTTAACCATTCCGTATTTCTAATACTGAATGACGTAGAATATGAAATCGGTAAATAATAAAAAGAAATGAACATTTTCAATTTACCAAATCGAAGATTGCCAGTCGATAAAACGCTATACTAGGAAATTAGTATTCAAAAAAAAAACATGGTAAAAATTTACATTCCGTCTAATACTTCATATTTAGAATATATTTGTAAAAAGAACTCGGGGTCAACGAATAGATTTTAGACCGTGGAAAATTTTGACTTTGCGCAATACATACCAATAAAAAGAAAAAAATACAAAGGTATTTAATAATGAAAAGTATGTGCTAAATAATTATTTCATGTAAGAGGGTCGGTCGATAAGTCAACGCACCCTTTTTTTATTTAACGTCGTATTTTTGCAAACCCTCAAAATATCCGCATTACGGCTAGGGTTCGATCCCGTTATGTCATTGCACGCTTTCAATAAATATATTTTCTTATGTCGAAACGTTATTAACAATTTATATAAAATTAACGTTACTTCTAATATATATATATAAATATATATATATATATATATATATATATATATATAAATATATATATATATATATATATATATATATATAAATATATATATATATATATATATATATATATATATATATATATCAATATAAATCTATTTTTTTGCGATAGTATATTAATCGAAATGAGATATGAGAATAATTAATTTTAATTGAATATCTGCTTTCAAAAATATTATGAAAATTGTATTTATATACAATGAATAAATCATATAATATATATATAATAAAAATAAATAAAGTCACAGCATTATAATAATCGTTTTAATTTATATCCGTATTCAAAATTACTAAATTTAAATGTCATATATTTGAAATCGTAAAATTAGTGTGTTTTTAAAAGTCAATAACTTGAAAAACCTAGTTAATTAGAACAATCGTCAATTAAAATATTTTAAAAATCTCTAAAACAGTTAGCGATAACGGTGAGAATTCAAAAAGGAAAAAATATTTTTTGTAAATAGAATATATTAATAAAATATATTTATCTTTCTAATTTGTGTTTTATAATATATAAATTTAATTCTACAATTACCTGTTATGGAAAAATAAAATGTTAAGAGTAAAAATGATAATAAAAAAATAATTGTCAATGTTTCAAATGACCAACAGCATGGGGTAAATAGAAACATTTATTGTGAAAGTTTATTCATTATTTTGATAAAAAGCTATATCGATTAATTTTAAATTGAAATATAACTAAAATAGATAGTTCTCGGGTAATTGCTTAAATTAATCCTACATATATTTATACTTTTTTTTCTGTTTTCACATTATAGCAAATAAATTTATAAAATATATTTATAATGTATTTCATTAATTAAACAATTCTGAAAATATTGAAAAAACAAATAGAAATAAAAAAAATATTTAAAACAATGTTACAAAAATAAATTAAAAAAACATTTAGTCAGTTAAAATATATATTTTCATTTATTTTTTATTGGTAAAATCGTATATAATATAAACGTCGTATTATGAGTCTATAAAATAAAGTCTATATAATATATAATAAAAAAATCAGTCTATATAATAAAAAATCAATAAATATTTATGTAACGATTATTAAGTATTAATTTTTAAAATGGAATAAATATTATATTACGCAATACAAAACGGTGAAATATAATGGCGATTATTATATGCAAGAATGAAAAACCTCTATTATAAAACGTCGTCTGAATAGAGGACTGGCAGCGTCGCGACGCTTTCTCATCTCATCGTCGGAGAGATGGAAAACGAGGAGGTGAAATGGGGAGGTTGAAAGGTATCAACTGGAAAGCTCTGGCGCCAAACAAGGCCAGGATGAGTCATCCTTTACACAGTAGACATGGGGAGGCTGGGATTACGTCACGGCAAACAACCCCTTTCCAGACAACAAATAAGTATCTAGTGACCATAGAGCGTATATACACAATATTATATTCGCGTTTTTATAAATCGATGATTTTCAGACTTTCACTGTGATAAAAGAAATATATTATATTTTTAAATTTTCGGCCAAGCAATTTAATATATTACAAATACAAATAGCCTTACAAATTAAAGCTTGCGCTAGTTATAAAATACGTCGAAATGGACAATAAATGAATATACTGTTCAAAAGGTACCTAATTCTCAGTATATCTAGGAAATTAAAATATGGAAAATCAATTTTACTATTTCAAAAAGATTAAAAGCATCATTAAAAATATAATGAAAAATTGATAAATATAAGCAAAATATTGTTTTGTACACAATAACCCTTAATAAATAATAATTTTTAAAATATAAAAACTATGTAATAATTTTTATACGTACATATAATTTTTACTTACACGGAAAAATATTTAATAGTGTTGAAAATCGCAAACGTTTTAAGAATCGCTGATAAAATTTAAGTTCGTGCAGGTGAATAATCGCAAAAGAAAAAATTAAAGCGTAAACACATACAAACGTTTTTTTTTAATAAAAATGAAAGATAAGGTAAAAAGTTTTAATTACAATTGAAATTATTTTATCTTCAACAATTTTAATTGCAACAAAAGAATATATTATTTTTTAAATGACATTAAATTATTCAAATTCAAAAGATTAAAGTTTTCTCAAATTCGTGAATTTATTTAGAATAAAAAAAATATTGAAACGATGATTATGAAACATCTTAATATTCAATACAATAATAAATACTTAAGTAACATAATACTTTTAAATAAAATAAATAATATTATATATATATATATATATATGTATATATAATTTTAATGACTATAATTAAAATTAAATAATTTGTAATTGATTTAAATATTAAAGAATAACAGACTTGGTACAAAATCGAAAATTTCACAATTTCATAAAATAGCTATTCATAAGAATAAAAATATAGAATTAAATAACTAACGTATTCCACTGCAATTACACATTTGTATTTAAAAATAATATCACAAATCGTTCATCAAATTCAATATATAATATTAATTAGTATCCATTATAGCTCGTTCCGTATTATTATTTATATAATACGTGTAAATTTATTTTAGACATTGTAAAAATATTACTATAATATATAAAAAATATTATTTCTACACTTGTATATAAAGTTTCCAAAATACTACAGAATTGATCAAAGATATAAATAAATAAGGAACAAAAATAAATTGTCACGTGCAAAACTAAGTGACAGCCATGTTAATTAAGACGAATATTTCGGGCGCACATCTTGACAAATACTGGGCATAGAGATGATCGCTTCTTTAGCTTTTTGCTACAGAAATGAAATTCTCGGAATTGACCGTTCAAAGATGACGCCATCGAACAACACATACATATTTGAGAAGAGGATTCGTTAGGATTAAACGAGCTGAAAAAAACCGAAAGCCTACCATTTCTTTATTTAAATTCGGAGAACAAATAGAATTTTCCTTTCGGTCAGAGCTTGGCCTTAGTGACTCATTGTAATCATACCAATGTTCGCTACTTGGGTGATCTTCGAACGAGCCGCAACAATTTAGTATATTTTTTGACACAAATAAAACATCAAAAAAACAATGATGAACGAAAATTGTACGTGTATGAAAGATTTATATGTAATGCTACTAGATACGAACAATTTCGTTAAATAAATGTCCGCAAGTCATTATAATCATATACTGAAATGTGCTATTACTTCAGAATTATAACATGCATGTAAAAGGTAAAAATTATCTATAAAAAAGTGAAATTTATCCCCATTTTATTACCGAATTTTATAATAATTCATATTAACAATTAAATATTATATCTATTATTTATTTAAAAGGGGAAATTTTATATATTGTAGTTCAATGTATTAAATTTTATACTTTAATTGATAGATAAAAAATAGAATTATCAGTAAAAAATACAAATGTAATAAAATAAACTATTGTTAACCCACATTATTGAATACTAGCTAACCTCATTTGATTATGAGTTTGCAACGATACATTATTTATTTTTCTGCATCATATTGTTTTCGAAATAGTCTTGCACTTTATCACAACGAAGGTCAATAATAATTGACATTACGTAATAAAGTATTCGTATCGATTTACGTCAATATTTTAATAATCAATATTTATTTTAAAAAAATCATTCTATAATTTTTAATCAAATATACACTGAGCAAATATTTATTTATACAAAATATTATATATAATAATTACAAAAATGTAAGCAAATTCTTCAATGATAATGAAAATTATTTCCTCTTAAATAACCACAAAATGAATAAAAATAAAATTACGCAAGAATTACAAGCGAAAATTCACTTTTAAGCGAAATTTACCCTCTCCTCGCCTTTGAAAGAACTGTTTAAAATTAACGAGTTGGAACTTTATTAGTGCGTATATTTAGCATCTAAACAAAGAACAAGGATATAATAAACTTCAAAACAAATTAAAATACTCCACTCAACTTATGATACCATGCTGGAGCTTTGTGATTGTTTACGACACACATTAAAACGATTGTGGTACAATTAAAATATGACGTTTATTTTTATATTATCAGTAAATAGAAACTTTTCATAGAAAAATTGTATAAAAATAACATAATTAAATAGCTCGACTTATTATGATTATAATTTTAAGAATAACATAAAAAAGTATATATTATAAGGCACTTAACAATAATAATGAAAAAAAAAACTTTTTTTATAATAAAAATATACATGACGTAATAAAGCTAAAAGGTCAAATGCAGATATATGATATATTGATTTGTTATAAAAACTAGAAACGATTTTCCTTTAAAAACTTCATTTTGTAATAAAATCATTATTTTCAATTGACAATCAGCAAGAAAAAAACCGAGATCACCGTAGTAATGTAATTTCGCATTGAAAGGGACCGCAATTTGTGCAAAAGACCGCAGCACTGAAAGATCGATAGTCACAAAGCGGAGCGAAAACTACACGCACGTTTTCAGCTGAAATGGGCCGCAATTCGTCGCGCACGTAAAAACAATTTATAAAACGACCAGAAGGTTGCGTCTGAAAGTCCCGTATCAATCTTTGAAAAATCCCAACCTAATCTAACCTCAATTCGTCGGATTAAAAAAAAAACTAGCGTACCTCTGAAACCGGTTTTTTCCCAGATGCCGGGTTTGCACTTTTTTCCGTCTATTTTCAATTGAAGTTCTCCCGGAAACTCAGCGGTGGAACATTGCTTGGATCCGTGTGCCCCCATCGCCAGCAAACATGGACTGACTGGCGATCGAAACAACGTCGTCACAATGGCGTCAAAATTAAATGTTAGCCAGAATTTGTTTTCGAAATATTCATTCAATATTTTAAAAGAATCTTTAAAATGCTTTTAAAGGATACTTAATTATTTGTGAATTTTATCTCAAAAAAAAAAAATGTTTAAGTAATCAAACTCTAAACACCTTAAACTGATCTCACTATCATTTGTTAAAGTAAAAACAAACTTTCAAAATCAAATTCTATTAACTCTGCATTCAAATAAAATCCTTTCTTTGAAACGGATTTGAAACAATGATAATTTTCATCACTAGTTAAACTGAATAACGATTGTAACGTTTTTTTTTTCTAAACAATAACAATTATTAAATATTATTTAATAATTTATTTTCTTATTTTCAACTAAGATTTTTCATTTTAAAAGATTAAGAAAAAAAATTAGACGTTAATTTGTTATAAAAATTTATTAAAAATTAAACGTTAATTTATATTAAATAATGATCTGTCACTATTTTACCGCTTAAGGATTAAAAATTATTTATCGACTTATTTTCATCATTTAAAATAACAAAATCGATACCTCTAACACCGAAACTGCCAAATCTTTCTCTATTGATACTCGGTTTATATTTCTTCTCCTTAGCTTGCAGCTGTATCTTATTTTGAAGTCTTTCCGGATACTTTTCAGGATATTTTTCAGAAGCCGATCGGTTCAAACGCTCTTTAGATCCGTGTGCCCCCATCACTAACGTTGACTGGTTGCCGTTTTTATTCACCAAAAATCACATGATTACAACACAATCCCTTTCATGATAAATAATACACTTCACTTTAGAACAACCAAATAGATCCACGATCACAAGGCGTCTGTCTAACAACGCTCAATATTTAAATAAACTAGTATATTGTTTCAACACATCAGTTTTAAAATTAAAAATAAACTCAGTTTATATGCCAAGTATGAAAAAGTTAATCTTATGAAACGATTACAACAATGCGTTACAGACATTCCTACGATCATCAAAAGCAAGGTTAAATTAGAATGTTATGCCATATGTTAAAGCACAAAAAAATATCACAGTAATAATTTAATCTTAGAAAATACGAGTATATTTAAAATAAATTTTTATCAGAATTATTTCGAATATCTTATGTATTTTTAAATAATGTTATGCAATATAAGAACATTTTTTTAATTATATGACATAAACATATAAAGTTTAACATGAATTTAAAAATAATATTATATTACATTACAATTTCTAAATAAAAATTGTAATGTAATTTAAGAAAACTGCTAAATTATAAAAATAATTAATAAACTGCTAAATTATAATATAATTTTTGTTCTTTTTAACAAAATCGTTATTAATGATATATAATATAATTTTAATATATTTTAATAATTAATGAGCGAATGTTCGTCATTCTCCTGAAATAACTGACCGGTTTTATAACGTGGCAGATATATAGTAGTGACACGGAATCGTAAGTTAAATTTGACCACTATTTCTATAGTTCCATGACAAAAAAGTTATTTTGATCTATGCCATAATTCACTGAGGAAAAAGATAGATTCGTTAGTTCCTTTCTAAACTTATTCTTTTTTAGAGCCTTCAACACTGCATAAGAATAATTTTGTTTGGTTCCATATGGTTTCCGATGGTATAACAATATAAATGAACTAGAGAAAAGAAATGATATAATTCTGGTTATTCGTTTTATTATAAAATTTCGATTAGAACGTTTTATTCTTTAATTTTAAGGCTTTAATTAAAATCAATATTTATGATACAATATAATGATTGCACATAAAAAAACTCTATTATGAAAATATCACCTAAATATAATATACAAGAAGGCCGTTAAGTCATTTATGCATCGTTTCATCCACATGGGCTCTATTTTCTAGAATTTTTATTTTAATTTACAAAGGTGTCAAAAATGACGGTAATAATGATCTCGATGATGATGGTGTCGACAATAAAACGCGACCATAAATTTTATGAAAGGGCCAAAAAAGCAAAATAAATATTATATATATATAAATGGGTGCGTCACGTGAGCTATTTTAAGCACCTGGGGAACACAACACGTGAACATCCATCTCCAGACGTGCAAAATAATCAAAATAAAACACACAGTAGGTTGTTTGGTAAACTGGATTCAAAATTAAACCACATTTGTTTCGTATGTCGTAACGTTGACTCAACGCCGGTTTATAATATTTGAAATTTTAAAGTAAAAAAATTATCGATGATCATAAAATTTATTTCAACATACGAAATGTTGAAGAACAAAAAATAGGTAATAAAATCGAAATTTCGAAATGCATCGCGAAAATGAAACTTGAGCAAAATCAATATCAATCTGGCCGATGTCCAGGATTTGTAAAGTTTTGCAATAGGTTTCTGCTAAGAAATGCGGAAAATATGAGTCCAATGACCCGATTCCCACATAAAAATATGTATAATAGTAGAACTCAAATCGTAGGATCTGTATAGCAAAATGTGTTTATTGGATTTTAAATACATTTCTCTTAATAATAATTAAGATATATAAAACTTTCTTAGATCATAATTAAATTATCAAGTTGGAAGGCAATTTGAGTATATTTATACTTATCCTAACCTACATTTTTATTTTATTAAAAATTTAATTTTATCATCTCCATTTTAAACTCAACACGAAGCATATTCACGTTTAATAGCAGCATTATAAAATAAATTGCAATACACCCTGAATCTTAATATTTTCATAAATATAAAACATCACTTATGATAAAATTGTCGATATTAAATTTTTTTTTATTACAACATACAATATAATGAATATACGATCAAGAAATATGTTAACGCGAGCAAGGCGAGGATGTATGGACGGCTGACCAAATGGGTTGTCCATAATGGGATTCGAATACGATGAAATCATATATCCGCATGTCATCGGTGATAAACGACATTTTAATGGTGTTTTTGCAGAAAAAAACGATTTTTTTACCTAGCATATTCTTTGAATTGCACATAAATATCGTTAGATTTAACTAGTCACTGGAAACCCTTTAAATATTGATGTCTTATGGTTAAAAACAAAATTTAATTTTACTATAATTAAAAAATAAATAAATATGTTTTAAAGAATTAAATATTATATTAATAAAACTAATAAAATTCAAAATATTAGAAATTTAATAGAAAATTTACAAATATATATAAAAAAATAATATATATACTATATGGGACTAATTAATTTTAAACTTAAGATGTAATATTAAAAAGACAAATATATAACTTCGGATAAAATATAAAATTTAACATTATTTTAAAATATAAATCATATTTTCAACGACATAATAATTGGCGAGTTTTCTTCATAACAGATGGTTATAACAAAATTAATCACTGTCACATGTCTTACGTAAAATCAGTACAGATAATGAAGCCGCATCGCATTTTAAATAAGCCAATAATTAGATAGTAAGAAATAATTCGCACATTCACCAAACAGTAAATATACAAAATTCAAACGAAAGCGCATTTGTGCGTTTCGATCTTTCATAATGAGGTAAAAGTGTGCGATAATCAACGTACAAAAATGCAATAATTAACTTTCACGCAATTTACACGCATTATTACAATGTACCACCATACTGTTTCCGCAATGATCCTAAATTATATATAAAATTAACGAATATTTGTGTTATCAAGTTATATTCGATTTCTCTAGAAAAAATGTATCTCAGATAATTATCTTTTTTATCAACAACATTATAATATTAATTATGAATATAAATATATTTTTAAGACAATGATAAACTTCACATCGAATTTATAATCTTATACATTGAAAATGCAATTTATATAATACTTTTCAAGTGCTAAAAATGAAATTTTGTTAGAAAATCATTTTAAGCTTTGAATGCATGTAATATAAATATAAACTATGCGTAATATATTATGAATGTTTCGAACAAAGGCTCGTACGAAAAGCGCTTTATCTCCGGGATTTTCAAATGATTTTATTCTACACACTGTAAATCTCGCCGCTGAAAACCGAGTCGTTTTTCTTTTAGACGTCGTATATTGAGCGCGAAAGTAGCAATAAGTCTAAAATAAACGGATAAATAAATAATAAAAACGGGTGTCAGTGCTGCTCATAAACATATGGTTTGCGCAACAAATTTGCGAAGAAGAGCATAATAATTTTCAGAGCGTGTACTTGTATCTTTTTTTGCCGTTTGCTTTCAGCTGAAGAAAATATAAATTGTTCAGGTTAAACTTTCAAATTTTAGTACTAAAGCATTTCAGACGTTTCAGTTCTGAGAACATCAAAGATGTTCTACATAATGAAATTGGTCACGAGTCGAGTTTCGCAAGAAATTACACGTCGATCTTATTTACTACGAACAAATTTACATAGAGATCCTTTGAAGTGAAAATTCTTAATATATGGTTTGCGACATTATAGATAAAATTTAAAATATTACCTGAATACACAATTAATAAAATAATATATAATTATATCTAAATTTTCAATACCGTAAATGCAATATGTAAATGGAAATACAAGTGTTTAATTTTGTAAACAAACTATCTGATATATTATTTAAGATCAGAAATCAAAATTGATCACTCGATTAATACACAGAATATAAAAATGTTAATTAAAAAAATACATGGCATAATAAACATATTTTTATAATAATGCTATTAATCTTCCGGAATGTATTTTTTACGTAATATTCATCTTCATTAAGTCGTAATTATAAATGATAATTTATACAAATTGGCGATTCAGTTCGTCAAGTATTAAAACATATTCTGGCCAATTATGTAAAATTGAAATAGAAAAAAAATGAATAATAAATTAATAAAAAAACAAACATTCGTATTTTACCGAACTTTTAATATGAAAAATGTTAATGCATCATCTCAAGCATAAATATACGTAATATGCATTCGAAATGATATTAAAATTCTAACCAAGGTTGAAGGTTTAAATCAAAAATATACAACTTTTAAAAAATATTATACTAATAAGTGAATATAATAAACAAAAATATTTTTCATATTTAATAAAACAATTAATTTTAATATTTCTAAAATTATGTATTTAATAATTAAAAATGTATTATAATTATATTGTTTAAGTGTTTGTTCAGTATGCAGTATATTCCAAGTAAAAATTTAATAACATAGGTAATTTTCAAAAAACAATTACAAATGATATATTAAAATCTATTTATATTTGAATTTATTTATATTTAACGCTTTTAACGAAATGAAAAATATAATTCTAATATCATATATATTATTCCAAAATAATAGAATATAAATTATCATAATCATAATAATATTTAATCACATCAAAAAAAAAAAAAATACGTACGACGAGCACTAAACCGCAACGATGTTCAACCGCGCGTTAAAAATCCGATAGCAGCCAAAGTGTTAAATGAAATAAATAATACTATATAATAAATTAAAAAAATAAAGATAAACGGCAATTATATACGCTGCTATTGTTTATAGACTTCGACGATGAAGAAAGCGAAATTTTCTTTTTAACATACAAAGATAAAGAAGCATTACGCAATAGTTAACGATCCGGTTCAAAATGCGGAAGGATGAACGCCATTAAAGTATTACCATTGTCACATGTTGCCGTTGCATTAATACGATTATGAGTTAAATTTCTCTGGCTCCGACTTCGTTATAATATTCTATTGAAATTAATACCTTCGTACACGTATTAGATTTTAGAATTATTATTATAGCATGGCACGTGTCTCGCAAAGTTTTATAGTAATATATTTTTTTAAAAATAATTGAATAAAAAATATTAATAAAACACAAAAAATGTCTAATTGTAAACAATACAAATCTTTGCATTATATTAATTGCTCTTAAACCAATAATAGATGACAATTTCGTTCTATTAAGATTAATGATGCTTTATCGATTAACAAGATAACTTCATAAAATAAAGAGAAATATAATAACAATAAAGAACGATCAAATCAAAAAATAATAATAATCTCTTAAATAATTGAAAATCTAATCTCATTATTTCATCTAAATAATTAATCTCACTAATTTCATACAAAGTTTTCAAAATATAAGTATTTCACATTTTTTTCAATAAATATGATAGTTTTTTTTTATATTTCAATTATATTTTAAGCGAATCTAAAAACGAATTTCTAATTCAGAAGTTTTTTTTATATTATTCTTAATTAATTAATAATAAACAAACACATAGAATCCACACCAATTTTGAAAATTACTGTGAACTCATCTTCAATCCAAACTAGAATTATACTAAATTGCAATAAAAATTATGAAAATTTTAAAAGTTTTTATTGAATTTTATTTACAAAAACAAGTAAAAAAACAACTTGTCGCAATAATATAAATTTAAAACTGACAGATATTTTTACGCAATTAGTAATGGTTTAGTTTCGTGTTAAAGTATAAGAAAACCAATTGCGGTTCTCACTATTGCGTCAGAAGATATATCTTCGAAAATCGCTAATGAAACAAACCAACCATGTGCGACAAAATATCCATAATTGACTTTTTTCATATTTCAAAAAAAAATCAATAGGAACAGACAAAATTATTTAAAGAGCAAAATCGAATTTTTCTGTGGAATTGAAGGGCAACAACACTTTAAAAAATAATGAAAGGTGAACAACGATCGATTATTTGAGCCGTGACAACAACGAGCGACAACAAAAATCACCATGCGATGTACAAACAGTGCGACGTCATAAGAATCGTCGGATTTTGAAAACCGAGTCCAGAAATCGAGTTGAACAACCTTTTTTCACGTTACAAAATATACTTAAAAAAAAAACCAGCTGAAGTTGCAAAAATATCGCACAACATAGTGATGTCCGAATTAAAAAATAAAGCAAAAATCGATCAATATTTTTCATGTGTCAAAATCAAAAATTTTCAAAGAAAGTGACCAAAAATGTGAATTATTTTATAATATATTTATTAAATTAACAGTAACAAAATAAAAAATAATAACTTTATAAGAAACAAAAGAATATATATAGGTATGATTTAAATATTATGAATATTAGAATAAATATAGACTAGTTACTATAAAAATAATAAACAAAGTAATAATCTACTTAAAAGAATGAACGAACGAATAAAAATATTTACAAACAATTAGTTAACAACATGAATTTTAATAAAAATGTATAGATTAATAGAAATATGATTAAACAAATTTAAAAAAAAAATAAAACACCATTTATAAATGGTTTATAGTGTAAGCAATTTCAATATAAAAAGAATTTGAAGAATTCTATATCAAAACGCATTAATGTTAGATGTAAATTAGTCTTTCAGTACCCAAAATATAAGAATCTTAAAAGATATTGAATTTTATTTCAATATTAGTCTAGACTGAAAATAAGAATATGTAAATAAAAGCATATTTACTGTCATATAGGAATTTATTAACGGTATTTTAAATATTTATCAGACATAAGTCTTAGAATTTGAAGTCAAAGGAATTTTGCATTAAAATTGCAATCGGATTTAAATCACAATATTTCTAACGGAAAACAATAATATTTAGCTTTCATAAAATTTCACGTTTATTATTTATTTACACATTGTTTGTAATCTTCAATAACATCTTATTTTTGAATTTTTAATCATATTAAGAGCTATAGCCTTTTGTTTATAATAAAAAGAAAATGAAAATAAAAAATAAGTTAAAATAAATATATTTTGTAACCGTAGATGTTGCTTTAGAAAATCTATAAAAAACATTAGCAAATCTCGTTAAACAAATTGATTTTTTTACTTATGCAATAAATTCCGTAATAAAATATATATCAAATAATTAGTAGAACATCGCGGTCGGTAATAAAGAAAAATAAAACGTAATTATTTTATTTATAAATTTTAGTATTATTTTTATTTCATCACTTTACTATCCACAACCTACATTCTCAAGCAAACAAAATGAAAAATTATCTTAACAAACTGCCTACGTAATATGTATTTTTATGATGAGTATTATACAATATGACTTCTTTATTGATTTTATATTTCCTAAAAGACATAATCGAAAACATATGTTTCACACTACTTTATACTTCGAATTATAATCTAAGTAAACATAATACCCAAACCAAATTCATATGTTAATTAATATCTGAGTAAAATTCTTATATATTGATCGATGATCGTGTTGATATTTACGTTCAACGAATGATGACACGTAAACCGGTGATATAAATTCATATTTGAATCCTATGAAATTAATCGAGATTTTTTTATTCATTGATCTAATTTCAAATACTTACGTAAAAATAATAAAGATTCATTAAATTTTCAGACAATAATGAATTGGCGCCAAAATGTTATTTCGCACGTGGATATGCGTACACATTGGCACAAGTGCACGTTGAACTTGGCGATAGCAACTGGTTTTGCCATTGAACAACATTGCGGAGGAGACACAACCGGAGTACGAAGAACTTCCATTCATGACATACACACCTGTGTGGGCCGTGGCCATAAAAGATTTTACGTAGTATAACATACTATAGTTTCTGAAATCCAACATATACCATATTGGTAATAATTACGAATCTCTCAAGTGGAACAACAAATGTTGACATTTAGAAAATTCACTCGTCCGCGACCCCCACATTCGTAGTCCCTGACAACGGACAGGACAACATTTGTAAGCGTTCAGTATGAATTCAAGAGGAACGATGAAATAACTATTCTGAATGTTTTAAACGCGCAAAGACAACAATATAAACAAAGCGAACAGCCTTGGCTCATATGAGGAGTCTCTCTAGAAGAACATGCTAATGAATATGAAACGATCATGCTTTTGTATGACATTGCATAAGACGTTCTATTGACTTTGAAAGGTTTTAAACCACGATCAATTAAATCTATATTAAAATGTTAATTCTAAATTTAGAATTTGAAGTTAATGCAATAATAACGATCAAAATAATCCATAGAATTGGCGATTGTATTGAGAATAGATAAAAAATAGAGAATATACACTTTGTAAGGGATTATAAAAATTATACATTAAAAGTATTAGACAACTAGTAATTTGCTATATCAAAGTTAAAAACCAATAGTAGTAAAATACAAACATACCACAGTTTTAACATCAATATATATATATATATATATATATATATATATATATATATATATATATATATATATATATATATATATATATATACAAACATACCACAAAAAAAATACAAACACACAACAGTTTTAACATCAATATAATATATATATATATATATATAAACATACAAAAAAATACAAACACACCACAGTTTTAACATCAATATAATATATATATATATATATATATATATATATATATATATATATATGTCTGTGTGTGTGTGTGTGTGTGTGTGTAAGTTAAGAAAACAAATAAAAAATAAGTTTCCCATATATTTTTATAACATTGTAATCATAATATTATAATTATTAATTTATAAAATGTTGTAACCAAAATATTAATCATATACTACAATAATTTCAATTATCATATATGCTATGAAAAGTTTAATTAAATGAAAAAACAAAAAAAAAATATGAAGGACTACTACTAGATATTGATACCATATTAGTGTTACTTTCGAAAATAAATAATGTTTAAAACATTTTAAACAGACAAAATTCATTCAAAATCAAGACATCACCAAAAAAGGGGTAGATTCAAAAATTGACAATAAAAATTGATGTAAAATCAAGATCATTAAACGCGGAAACACAGAAGGTCTTATCTAAAAAGAGCAACACTTAATCTTTTCGATATACACCGTGGGAGTTACAATAAAAAATGTATGACTAAATGTGAACCCATACTATACAATTATGTATCATTTTTTTTTCTTACAGTCATAACAAACATGTGTTGAAATACATGTCAGATAATCTTATTAAATATAATCCTCTGGGACATGTTCTTTCTTCATGAGAAGGTTTCTTTTGAATAACCTCAAAGCTTTAAAAGGGTTACAAATTGATCGAATAATTGCAATTAGGTATATACATATTTACGCATGAATTTAACATTCAAAACAATTTTTAACTATCTATTTATTTTATTGAAAGCAATTATTATCTAGACCAAATAAATTTATAAAAATATTTTAAATGTATTTTAGTTTTATAATATTATTTTTATAATAATGTTGAATGAAGACTGCGAATTATAATTTGAGAATCCCTGACACACATAAAGGATAAACGCGTGCTTCGATTCGGTCTCAAATAAAAATCTATGACGAAATATAGTAAATAGAAAGGTTAGAACCGCATTCTGACAAGAATTATATGCATTTTCAATCGATAAGAAAGGTAAACGTTTATATTTCTGTATTAGAAAAAGCCTTGGAAATATAAAATCGTTTTATTATATATTTTTTTTAACATAATAAATATCGTCATAATTATGCAACCTCAAGTGTGTAGTAGAATTTTTAAGTCACGAATATTTTTTCTTTTGTTTACAAACAATATAATCTGTGAGAAAACTAATACGAATTATAATCACAAAATAAAAAAATATATAAATTACAATAAATTTGTGTAATCCGACGATTCAAATAAAGGGTTGGTAATTTTAAACAATAAATAACATTATAAATTCTAGTATAGAAATATATTTGAAATAATAATTTAGTTATTTAATGAAGTAGAAGAGTTAATTTTAAATAGTTAACCGGAAAATATTCATAGCAAAATTACAAACTAAACAAGTCTTTTATATTTACTATTTTGTTTCTAAATACGATATTAACCCAATAAGGAAAAGTAACCAATGTTTTAAGTCTGATTACAAGCAAAACACGTATGACACAACGTTATAAGAAGTTAATTGTCGATTTGTCAAGATATTTTCGAATCCCATTTGTGTTATTTAAACACACACACACGAAACGTTGACCTACAAATTGAACGGCGGATATTGTTTTCTTTCATTACGGATCATTCGAAATGCTATTCTGAAGCAAGTCGTGCTACAATGTAATTCTGGATTAAAGATAAACACGTGTGTGAGCGGTTGGCAGACTGACTCTAGATCCGGAATAATTTTGATGGAGTCGTGTTTTCTATAAAATGAACAAAAGCTTGATATCCCGTTGCCGGTCTCTCTTGTCTTCGACGAGCACAATTTTATCGTAGTTTCTTTTTTTATACCGTTCTCATATGTGAATAAAAGAAGAGGAACCCTTGCGTGGTCAGAGGCTAACAACCTTTTTTTACGTGATACACACACGAAGTTGATTATTTGCCACATTGCACTAGCTGAGTTTCCGGTCGTATGCCGTTCAAAGAAACGTTCTCACCGTGACGCACGTGTGACATCCAATACCCGTTTCTATGTTGTCCGCTTTTAATTGTTGTCACAAAAAGAAGCCATTCTATTAATGTTCCTTTCTTTTGATCACAATAGTCACTTGTTTTCATTATTTTCAATGAATAAGTGAAAAATTGCACCAATCGAACTATGTAGCACATATATCAAATTAACATACAATTAATTAAAAAGTCAAAAACATATACATATATGAATTTTATGTTAAGTTTTCAATTTTCAAATCAAACTAGAAATACAAAAAGAATTCATTCAACAAAATGGAAATTTCAAGTAAAACATATAAAAAATATCGTGTAGATGATATTAATGTATATAATTAATATCATCTACAATATTATAAAAATAAAAAAAACAATTTTTAATAAAAATATTCTAGAACCATTGCTCAAAAATTCGACGCTCTTTCACTTATGAAAAAAATTAAATAAACTAATTCCGTAAATTTTCATATTAACTTTAACAACATCTGAAAACAAATGGATCAAATATGTAAAAGATTTAAAAAAAAAATACAATGCGACTTTCGCTCGAAATTTTAGGATACAAAGAAAAGAAGTCGAATTCCACTCTGTATCGAAACGAAATAAATAAATAGGTAAAAAGCACAGGAATGTAAACCGGTCCCAGTATGATTTCTCCGCAAAATTCTAATAGTGGACCATATTCAATAGGCCTTTAGCCTTTAAGTACATACATAAACTGTCGTAACGCTTGGGAAATATCTAAAATTGGTCATTTGCTAACTAAACGATTACATGCAAAATTTCTATACGGCAAGCCAGTTTATAACGGTTTATTCCATATAGACAGATATATAATACATATATAGATAATCGAATTCAACGCTCGAAATGACAAAATTTAGGTGCGGTAGATTAGAGATATAAATAATATGTTGATTACTGTCAACGAAGCTACTTTATCGAAATATTAATATCCTTATTATATAATAATAATGACTGTCAAAAAACATTAGATAAATCGACTAAAATATTTAACTATATAAAAAATAAAATCTTATATTACTAGTGTTAGAACCTTTTACATATAATCTAACGTTGTTATTTTATTAAGATATAGAAAATTGATCAAAAAGTATTTTAATAATAAAAACAGAATATTTAAAAATAAATAAATAACTGATATTTTTTAAATACACAATTTTATGAATAAAAATATTCTTTATATTAATAGATATTCATAACTTATATGCGATATTGTGTTATAAGAAAATGTATTATTTGAAAAAATATATATTATATATTAATCATGACACCATCAACAAGAAAAAATAGCACTTGCATTACATAATCGAAAGAAAACCAGTATTTTGAAATTAATTCAAATTCCAATACCATCATATATTAATCACAAATATAATAAAAAATTCAATATTTTTTCACAGAAAAAAAACAAATAATTAATAATAAATGCAATATTGTAGACACATAATTCACTATTATTTTAATGAAGAAAATATTATTATTTTTGGATATAATTTGTTTTTTTAACGAGTAAAAGACGTATCGTATGTAGTACGCGACGGAGACTGAGCGACTGAAACGACACTTCGCTGGTTTCCCGTCAATAGAACGATACAACTGGTTCAACCAGGTGCTAGCGGGGGCGTAGCCCCAATCTGGGGGGCATACGCTTTTGACAGGGCATACGAAGGACACGACAGCATAATTCAAATTCACCAACAACTTCCGTCTCGCAATGACCCCGAATGTGACAAAAGACGAGTTAATTCATCTTCTGAATTATTTTACAATATTACAACATACGAAATAAATTGGAAAACAATATTTCTACTATAAAATTGTATATTATAAAATTATTTATTTAGTTGTAAAATAATCCATATATTTACAATCATTATAATTTTTGACATTAAAAATATTTCAAAAAAATATCAGCAAAAATGATTGAATTAATACGTTAAAAGAAAAAAATGTTAATTCTTAATTTTGACATTATTTTATATATATTAAATTTGACATTCATTGTATAATATATAATGATTTTTAAATATAGTATAGAATATTCATTAGAAAAGTTTTATATCCTATAGTAAATTTGAATGATATAAAAATTAAATCTACCATTTTGATTTCCTACCGACATTTAATATTATATATATATATATATATATATATATATATATATATATATATATATATATATATATATATATATAATGGTTATGGAAAATTTTGATATCGCAATTCAAACGTCCAACTTCCATCATTTGACTCTGAAGCCTTTATAACAAGAGGCTTGAATGCTATTCAACGTCAAATTTATTTGAAATAAAATCAAAATTGAGAACAACTACACAATTGATTACGGTCACAAATTTGTGTTTTCAATGGCCAAATCGACTGCCTTATAACAAACGTCATCAAATCGAACGCATTGTTAAATGTCGTGATAACGTACCGTAAAATTTAAACAAAAATCAATCTTGGCGGATGTCACCAAATACCACGACCACGGGAAAATTTGCAAGCCAGTTGAATTTGATATGCTTGTCAATTTCCAACTTCCGCACGCATATTTTTTTATTGAAAAATATGAAAATGTTTATTTTTGTATTTTTCTTTAAAAAAAGAAAAAAAGGGGAGTCAACATTTCACATCTCAACCTCTTATTAACAATGCATTATTCATTCGATAGTACTACAGTTAAAAATAAATTTGTCAAATTATTTTATATTTTGATATAAAAAATAAGTTATTATTTTCCGTATTATATAAAAAAGTATCCAATTTAAAAGCAAATATGTGAGATAACACCACAGATTTTTGTATATATTAATAAGAGACTTCTTCATTACGAACAAATTTGTAATACACACACACACACACTCATATATATATATATATATATATATATATATATTATAAAACATTAAAAAGAACAAAATGTATATAAAGGTCACACGGGAAATTTTCAAAAAAAGATAATGTTAAACAATGGTTTCTTCCAGCATATATAACACTATTATTTTTACGATAAAATACATACGAATGCAGACTATATTTTCTTTTGCGCGTGGGAAATGGGAAACCTCGTCTAGTCACATCGCGAAAACACAATATAAAAAAACAAAGTCGAAAGAAAAAAGATGTTAATTCACTTTTTAAATTGTAAACTTTTTTCAAGTACAAATCTCGACGACAGTAGATTAATCCAATTGTCAAGAGTATCAATCTCGACGGTGACAAATCACAAACTAAATTGATGCTGCAAACCCGGTGTCATGAATTTGTTTCGTGATCACAAAGATTATACATAATCAGATATTCAAATATACTTTTCTAACATCATTATTATTCAAACTAGTGAAAACAGATTAAAAAGATACGCAATATATGTGAGTCCTATTTTATAATATAAAAAGATAGGTTGCTTATAAGCAGAAAGATTAATATAATTATTATATCATCTAAACTGTTCTATGAAATTATCGATATTACAAACCTTAAAGATATTGAATATATGTGGAAATTTAATGAAATAATTTAAAAAAGCAAAATAAATATATTTATATAGTTACTTAGTAATTATAAGTAACGTAATAGCCATTACAATCAAAATTATACTGAATATAATATTTATCAACAAAAAGTAGCTAGATGGAAACAAATAGAAATTGGATTATAATTCAAATTTCCGTTCAAGACATTCCAAACGAGCAATTAACAAAATTCAATTAAAATACTCTATTTATTCATATATATATATATATATATATATATATATATATATATATATATATATATATATATATATATATATATATATATATATATATATATATGTTCAATCGGACGTTACGTCTAAATTGAACAAAATTGAAAGAGATTGCGCATTCACGAGCATCAAAGCGATGGGTAAAAGGAAGCCATACAATTAATCAGTATCAAAATTTTTGATTTCTTTTTTTATATGCATATAAGTAATATTTCGAGATAACCATCTGAATTGCAAGGTGGGCGTAACGGGATTTGGCTAACAATAGCTTATTGCCGCACACCAATAACAATCAGATTGAAGATTATTTCCCAGTGTTGTGTCAACGAAAATAATATATAATATAAATATATTAATATTGTTATGTCATACGTCAACCAAAAGTGAACTTTCAAAGCAAATTGCCAATTCAAAAATATTTATAATATTAAATTAATTTATACCACTAAATTTTTAATTTAGACAAATTTTATCATGGAGACATTTAATTATATATTTCTAATTAAATCTTATTATTGAATTGAAATTAAAGAGATTACAATTTTAATACTAAGAAACATGACAACTATAATATGATAATGTATTTTAAAAAAAACAATAAATTTTTGAAGCATTTTACTTTCTACGACAACGACAAAATCTGACTTTCGAAATATTAAACAAAAATACAAAACATCATAAAAATACGATACAAAAAAAAGTTCTGACAATTCCATGAAATTCAACATTGGCATTTATATTAAAGTACGTTGTCGGTGAAAACATGATGTGAATATTTACAATACTAAAAAAAACACACATATTCTACGAAAAGATTGAGCTGACTGCTCTTTGAACTTCAAATTAGCATATATTTATGTCTATGTAAATACATAAAGATGTGTTGATAATTTTGTACATATATCATAAAAACTTCATTTATTAATATTTTATAAAGTAAAACAAGTTAAAAAAATAATTTGATTAAACATTATAAATTGATACAACTATAAAATATTAATTGGTTCAATAATTTTAAATTATTGAGCTTAAAATTTTACAACAGAAAATATTCAAGAAAATAGTTATCTAAATACGTCAAAAAACATAATAACATGTTTTACTGTGCAAAATAATTTTAAATCCTAAGATTATATTGTGTTTAAAAAATGTTTTGTTTTACACGATCCAATCTAAATACATGAAAATGTTAACGTGAGCGTCAACTTGTTAAACAAATCACAAATTAAATAGATTATAAATTTGAATAAACATAAATAACATGAATAAACATAAATAAACGCGTTATCAACTTATCAAACAAGAACATAATATAATATACGTATCGATTAACCAATCACTAAGAAGTAGAAAAAAAAACATTATAAAATAATTTTATCAAAGCCGAATCTGATTAAAAAATAAGATTTAAATACAATTAACGGCTACACACGTTCGACATATTTGTTGAAAAAAATATGAGATAATAATAGCCTTTGATATCAAAAAACATGTTCAGGTGGCAATAGCTGGATTCGAACTGTTAGAATGTGACATAGTATATTATGTATAAAAAACGGTCTCACAGACTATTTTGATGAAAATAAGACGGTCTTCGGCACCATCATCATTACCATCACCATCATCATCATCATCATCATCATAGACATCGTCAAACCCATCGGACAGGTTAGCGTCTCCTAATAATTAGCGGTAAAGCCGAGTGCCGGCCAAGAAATGGATGTTTGGGGTCAACGAATCCGCACCACACGAAAATACCCCGAGGTTATGATTCTTGTTGATTACTAGAACAGGAAATCGTGCTTAGATCCATAAAGAACCGTCCACTTTTACCTAACGACCCCCAGGAGCGGTCAGGACTTCACGAACACAAACGCCCACAATTAATAATATGCTAATTTGAGAACTTTCCACTGCGGGAAATATGATATTGTATTTGACATTTGATCATTAAAACTTAAACGTCTAAATATTGAATATATCTTAATATTTGAAAACTTACTAATCAACATATGTAGAATATTTTAGAATTATAAAAAATATTATATGCATTTAAATGTTTAAATTTTAAAAGTTATGCCATTTTTATGAACTAAATTCCATATAAGTACTATACCCAAAACTCTTACATTAAATGAATATTCAATCTAAATATAATGTATCAAATATTAAATTGATTGTAATAAAATATTCAAAACTATTGAATGAAAATTAAAAGACAAACTTCTAAAAATAGTCAATATGCATAAAATAGATTGGTGAAAATCAATTATATCTAAATTATAAACAATATATATATATATATATATATATATATTTATAAATATATATATATATATATATATATATATATATATATATATATATATATATATATTTATAAATATATATATATATATATATATATATATTTATAAATATATATATATATATATATATATATATATATATATATTTATAAATATATATATATATATATATATATATATATATATATATATCAGTTTAAAATATCTATGGTTATTGATTAAATATAAATGAATTCGAGATAATTTGATGCAGAAAATAATTATATAAATTGATTTATTTTGGATGTATAATTAATAGATTCCAAAAAAATAATAACTAAAACAAATCATACTTGCTTTAAAAATAAAAAAAACATTCACTATATTTTTAAACACAGTTGAAGTAAAAAAAAGGATAAATATTCTGAAATATTCCGAACTGAATATGAATTATATTCAATGAAAATCCAACATGAAATTGATGAATATATATATATATATATATATATATATATATACGTAACAAAAACAAGAAAGTGTCAATGCACGGAAGAACGTTATATAGTGTTATCGACGTCGCGACGCGTCGTATACTGGTCGAAGATACGTAGTCTAACGGGACGCTAGTAGCGCTTTATGACGCAAATAGCACGCTTGCAACTCGAAATGCAGCGCGAAAAAGTCGTTATGCACGCACGCACGCACGCGTACACGTATATATACAAACATGTTCAAATTACACGTGGATTTGTATCAAAATATACAAATGTTAAAACTAGAATAAAAATTTAATTACTCGATAAATAAAAATGGATAAAAATGAAATTTCCACTACTAATAATTAACCAGCAAACGAAATAAAAATATCACTCAATATTGATTAATAGAAAGAATTGATGTATTACATAATGTCAAAGAAAGAGAATATAGCTGGGAAGTTTTGATGCATTTACTGTATAGCTTGGAAAATATGTAAAGAAAGTAGAAATCCCATGAATCATGCCATAATGGAAATGACATATCCGAGAAAATGGAAGAAAAAACATTAACCACTACTCTCTTTCATAATTTTAAAACTTTTCTTTGTAAAACACGTGTATATATTAAATAAAATTCCAAAATCTAAAAATATAAAAAATATTCGCGGCGAATAATAAAAAAACGACTAGTATTTCGCATGACCTAGTTTACTCAAAGTTTTCTAATAAAATATTGGAGAATAAAATCTGACATTAAAAAATTTACTTTTTTGTGATATAATAATTCATATAAATACATTCATAAATGAGTTTTATATACATTAGGAAATATAAAATGATCCTTGTATATTTAATTAAATTTATTAAACCCCAAACAGTCTTACGAAATAAATATTAATTACTATCTTGTTCTGTGATATATACATTCACATAAATATCAATTATAATATTAATTATAATTACGTTTTTTTAATATTACAGTACAAAATATATAACGAAGTTATGTTAAATATATAATGAAAAAAATAAATAGTATTTATCTTTCTCATAGTACCATGTCTGATCCCTTTATTGTTAATATACTTCAATCATCTTTATCTTGAGCTTATTATGTATTACATAATAATAGTAGCGTTTTAGCCTTTTATGTACTATTTAAATTATAATTTTATACGTACGAAATATAATATTATATTAAACGGTTCACCAGTTTCAAATCGTAATATTACTATAAGTGTAATGAAATATTTCAATAAATCGACCAGTGGCTAAAAAGTATAATAATTATTGTTAATTTCGATTGATGATAAATAAACTTCATCTAAAAGTTCAACTAACTCTCTGTCAAGGTCGAGGCGCATAGAAATAAAGATAAATAAAAAGCGATGAATTTGGATGCTAAGGCAGCATCTTCATCTTCAGAAACACGTGGAGCAATCAAAATAGACGACAGAAAAAAATGGAAGACCGTATACGGTTAGTACTTATTGCAGGGAATTTTTCTGATAACCGGTTCCAATATATTCGAATTCATGAACTTCAAATTTGATGAGAGATTTCAATCGTGAATCATTATGGATGTTTATACTTCAATTTCAATCATGAACAGCTCTCAACATAAGTTACATCCACATTTTACTGTCTTATCTGATATTCTTTCAAATCAAGAGCTTCAATTATTATCTTTTCATTAATGTTAAAATGTGAATTTAATGATTATAATACATAGAAATTAAAATATTGACAATCATAGATTAATATTGATTATTTTATTTTAGGAAATCAAAATTAAAATCAGAAACACAAAATAAATTTTAATTACAAAAAACATTTATCTATTACATGCTATCAACAAGATAAATTTAATTAGATTGATAGAATAGTAAAAGTTTGAATTATTAGAATTTTCACTATTTAGAAAGCAAGATATTTAAAGTTTAAAACTACTTATAAGATATCTGTTTTCCGTACAAATATAAATAATAATGATTTTAGTGTGAAATATACGGATGCGTGACAATATTACATAAGTGAATTATTTAAATGAGAAAACTAATTTCATATGAGAGAAAAACTTAGAATTGCATGCGGAAAATGGAAACGACACTATATGGAATATGTGCAACGATCAAAATAAATCAGTGACTACAGGTCGTTGGACTGTCTACTAAATATAGGTCAACGTTTAAATAAATTTGAGTTCAATACTGTTTATTTTTTAATATCGTCAATATTCCAATGAAATAAAGAATCGTGATATATAAAAATTGACTTACTTGCAGCCGTGTGCTTGGCAGAAGTAGTTTTCAATGGTGCACTGCAACTGACGCTAAGATCACTTTGAGAACTATGTGGAGTGCTCCTACAGCTGCTATCTAGCATACTGATCTTTGGCATGCGACTGCTTTTTACACGACGACTGTAAAAAACATATTTGGATGAAAATTGAAAAAAAATAACACAAAACAAAAAATGTAAAGTTATATTAATTACCTCTTTAATTTGGTCAGTGATGCTTTTGTCTTTGGTTTGCTCGTTGAAGACGCCACCGAATTGTCTTCGCAAAGACTCGTCTTTTCAGATGACTGCGAAGAATTAATTTTGGGTTTAACATCTTTTAAATAAAATTTAGATTTAGATTCCACTTTATTCACTGATATCTTGTTCATGACGGCATCCCATCGACCTTCTTTCTTAGGAAGAAGTTGCTTCTCTTGATTTTCGGCAAGAGATTTATTCGATGAAGTCATCATGGATTTAACTTTGCTGGCTACGTCTCTACGAGGCATCTTATATTTTTTCAACGCCATGTTTTTATCCTCTTTATTCATTTTTTCATTAGAAGCTACAGTCGGTGATAAGTTACCATTTATATTTTTATTTTCAGAATTCGGGGGTTGAAGTTTTTGAGGGGTGTTTTTATTTTCAACGCCGTCTATCAATATTTGATTTACTTGTTGATTCGCCATAACAGTAGTATTTAGTGTATCATTAAAACCATTATACATTTCAGAATTATTATTCTGACTCATATCTGATCTGGTAGATGGAGAAGAACCTTCAGGTGACAAATCATCGATAACATTTAAAAGTAATGGAGAACAACGATGGGTTTCCATATCTGTAAAAACACCACTAGATTCCATACATGAATCGTCATTTGAATTGCCATTTCGACTGACAAACACAGGAGGATTTGAAGCTTTACCACCTCCATAAAGAGCTCCATCAATAACTTGAGCTCTTCTATCTCCTCTATGTATTTGCTCGTCATGACCATCCGCATCACTTTCGGTAAAGAAATCTGAATCAGTCATCGGATCTGGCCTTCTATTAATAGGAATATTTTGCCAATTTTGTATATTGTTTCCAACCCTATGTCCAATAGTTGGTGATTGATCTGCTCCTCTACTGACAGGTCTAGACATTTCACCATCACCTTGATAACCATCAAGACTAGTAATACTTGTAATACTATAAGTAACAGATTTGGAATTATCAGTTTTAGGATCGACAGATAAAGCAGATAAATCTGACTTTATATCAACTGGATCCAGAGGAAGTTCTTCCGGTGATGGAGTTTGATCCATTCGAACGCTATTTTGAATATTATCAAATCTGGTCGTATCAATAATGGAACTAAGACCATCTAATATGCTGCTGTGCACAGATGGTAAAAGTTCATCATCAATGGTTTGACTAACAGCTGATGAACAAAAATCATTTGAATGCGTCAAATTTTCACCAGTACTTTGTTTAAAAGGCCGTTGAACAAATTCTTCGTAACTTTCATTTGGAATATTATTGTTACAAAGCATTTCAACTTGATCATCAGTATATGAAAGACAAGACTGAGCATAAATTACAGTTTTATCGATTGTCATATTAGGATCCGATTCATTAGATTCATTCTTGTCATTTTGAGATATATCTTTATTATTTAAAAGTAACTGTATGGCATCTGGAGTTAAAGATTTGATATTTTCGGTAGGAGTTTGCGTTGAACTAGATTCTGTCTTTTCAGTATTCTTATCGCTGCCCAATAACCCCACAAAACCGTCTGTTGACGGAGAGAAAATGTTTTCTAGTGATTCCATTTGTTCTGGTGTAAGTATTCCTAAACTTTCTTCAAATGAATTCTGTTTGCTCAATTCTTGATTTGAATTATCCGAAACAGTCGGACTCAATAACCCACTAACTCCTGATGTTACATTTTTCAGAATTTTATTTTCTAGCAACTGGTGAGATTCGTCTTGTATAACAATATTACTACTAGTAGGCGGTTTAGTATTTTGCTTTCTAGCAGGTTGCTGTAATCTAAATTGTCTATTATCATACTGATGTGCTATTCTTATACATTTCTTACTAATTTCAAACTCTTTAGTGATGTCGTTTTGCATTACACTAGGATAAAGTATTTCTTCTTGTTGTATTGGTGTAGATTTGGCACCAATTTTGCCATTTTTATTATCAGGAGTATCATACTCCTGAATAGTATTTCGTTGATGACTGATAACTGATGACCTTCGACGACAATCATTTATTGATGAATAACCGGTCGAATCCATACTGATACAGTTGAAATCGACAATACTTTCATCTTCAATCATGGGAATATTTTTGTTATTTTGCGAAAAGTTCAATGACGAATTTGATAATGAAGAATTTCTATTCAAAAATTTAGAAATACCTCTATCATGCATTTCTGATAAAACCATCGGAAATGTGTTATCTAAATTCGTATTACAGGTTTGAAATTCACAGTTTTCAATATTCGATTGAGAATTATTTTCCGATTTAGTATTTAAACCTACTAATAAACTATATGGTCCAGAATCAGACTGATGCTCTTCTTCATCGATCAAATGTCGAGTTATATCGACGGCATTTGGTCTAACACCATCATCAAGAGATTTCGAAGATTTCGATTTTATATACTGTAAACGTTTTCTAAGCTCTAAAATTTTCGGATCCGGAGTAAATTGGTTCTGACATTGTAGCAAAACATAAGTGGAGGGTATGAGCAAACCGTGTCCACTTTTGCAACTAAAATACTTAACACCATTCAAAGAACCATCGTGATACTCTGGAGACGATCTTTCGGTTTCGATACCACACCAGATATCGTCATCGGTTTGAACGTGACCCACATATTTCAGTATACCAGATATTGTACGAACGACAACCGAATCTTCCGGAATAATTGCAGTTACCAAACTGCCAATATTCTCGGATAATTTGGAAACTTCAATGTTCTTTGAGCGCGAATCATATTTGTTATTATCGTTTTTAGTCATTTCTGGCGACTTTTTAATTTCATCCACTTCAAATGTTCTATTAACAAGATCAGGAAGCGTTTCGATCGATTTTTCGACATCGGTTTTATCGCATATCGTAAATGTGGACTCTTTGATACTGCCACCATTTGCGCCGATGATGGCCGGTATTTTTTCCACTGTAGAATCGTCGTTTATTTTATTCTCGTTTTCGTTGCAACTTTCGATTAGTTTTTTGTTCGTATCGACGAATTTACATTTCAAAATGGGTAATTTGATCTTAGATGGTAGCAATCGGGAACCGGCTGAAAGGCTTCCCTGAATCGTTCGTCTAACGGCACCTTTGGTAGATTTCGGCACTGGGATTTTTCCATTTAATGGAATACGCGCCTCATTCGGTGCCTACAAAAAAATAAAAGACAGCTTTTTATTTAATATAATATTATACTTATAATGAAAAACAAAATAATCAGCTTCATTAAAATTATAATTGTTAAAAATTAATAATCGTAAAATAATAATTTAACAAAATTACATAGTGAAAGTGAACAACCTTATGGAAGACATCTCCAAATATGTGAATGAAAATACAAAGATGTCTCTAACTGAATATTCAATAAAACCCACTCAAAAAATTAAAATTCAAAATATTTCTACAACAAAAAACAAACGTGTATGGAATAAATTAAAAATATCGTAACAATTAAATATTTTATTTAATTCTGACTATTACGAAATAATATTTCCATTTTGAATTAAATATTACAAATATTATATATGTATAAGACTAAAATAAAAAAAAAATTATAAGATACATAAAAATGTAAAATGTAATTTATGTTAATAAGTCAACTGAATTTTAGAAATTATACAAAAGTAATAAAAATAGTTCACGATTACTAATTCAATCAAAATTTTATTTTTTTTTACATTAAGACATATTTAAAAATATCAACGACAAATAATAAATTATAAAGAATTTTTATTGGATTAACTTATTTCAAAAGCCATGAGTTGAAGAAAACTACGAATAATCACTTCTAAAATAAACAAAATATATTTTATAATTAAAACAAAAAATATCGTCTAAATTCATAACCTTTTTAAATTAGAGATTCATAATATTTATTAAGCAAATTATTAAAAATATTTATAATAATGAATATATGATTTTTACTAAAAAAAAATCAATATTATACATACTAAAAAATAATGAAATCATATACTGTGTGCTACATGTGTATAATAGTAAATTAAACATTAATTTATTATAAATATTTAAAACTACATCTCTAAGTTACAACCATAAGTCAAGACCCCAACCTTACATAAACGATACACTCAATTAAAAGGGCAAACTAATTAGACCTGCATACAATACACGTAAAATATGAATACGAATAGTAAAAATGTAATATTTGATGTATATGTATACATATATGAATTTTATTATAAAGAACTACACTTTTTTTTAGTAGTACCAAAAACAACTTTCGATTTTCGAAGTACATTATCAAGCACGTGTTTTATATCAAACGTCAATCGCTTTCATTTCACCGACTCAAATAAACCAATATATGTTTTTTTCGTCTCTTGATATAATTCTTTTTGATATTAAATCGTTGAATTTTTTTGAAATAATCAGTATTACGAAAATATTTTATTAACAAAATTATAATAAAAAGGTATCTTTCTAATACCATATAACAAAAAAAAAATTTTTTGGTTTAAAAATGAATTACATCTCAAAAGGAAATGACGATAAGCATCAAATTATTAAATTATATAATTAATAACGTTTTAAAAAATACTGAAGACGTTTTCGGACTAAGGAAGAAGATAATTGAAATTATTAACCTTGTAACATATTTATAAATTACTCCCATTTGAACCTTCGAAAAACTCTCGGTTTAAAATAACCATATTTTTCACTTGCAAATTCCGGCAATTTTGACGTAATTTTTAAAGGTCGAATACTAAATATGTTATCTTTACGAGTAAAACGTGCATTAATTTTTGATATTTTTAAAAATCTTTTTTTTTTATTTTTCAAGAAAATTTGACGTAATTTGCAATTGTTAATGATCCATAATTAATATCAAGCATTATATTAAAAGGCAGGAGGAATTTTTGTTTTTTAACGTTGGTCTCTTTATATTATTATTATTTGTAAACTGTCTCGATGGTCCTTTTGAGTGAGATGAACCTACGAAGACAACAAAAACGACGATCCGTAAAACTGCAGAGGCTCTGAATACGTAGAGGTCTCTTTGGGATTTTATTATTCATTACCGTAAATTCGACCGTGATTCCTTATGTTTCTGTTACTTTACCCGGTATTCCTGATACGTTTACTGGTTGAAGTTTATCTCACTTTGATGGTACTCCATCTACTGTAGAAAATCGAACTAATTTCACAATTTTAACTTCACAATTCCTATAAAAATATTTAACTTGATTATTAACTTGACTACTCTCAATCTGTTATTTTCATATGAATATTTAGATTGTTTTTTAAATCATATGCTTTTTAAATATAATGGTTTCACGAATTACAAAAAAATATTTGCATATCTTTTCATAATGAAGTCATAGTTGAAAATTCCCAAATTAGATCACAAAAAATAAAAGTATTTTAACTAATAAAATATAAAAATATAGATATAAAACCTGTTGTGAAGGTTAATCCAATGCGAAATTTTACCAAAAAAATATATATATATATATATATATATATATATATATATATATATGCATACATACATATATACATAGAAAACACAATAAATTTTCACAGCAGAGTCGTATACAGTTAGTAAAATACGGTTCGACTTTACATATTCATTATTGCAAATTGCGTTCAATTCGATTCACAGTAATTATTGCAACATATCTGATAAACGTAAGTTTTTCAATATAAATAATTATTATTATCGTAACGAATCTGTTATTAACTTAAATGCGTGAAAATATAAATATTAATGAATAAAAATTGCCGTACGGTTCATGGGGGTCTATAACACTTCTAACACACTTCAATTGCTGTTTTTTGTTAAATATTTAACAATTTTATAATGATAAAAGAATTGATGTTACTCATAAAATAACGCAATTTGAACAATTAATAATAAATACAATTAAGCATTATATTTTTTATTCCCAATTACTAAACTTTTCTGTCTTCACAAATGTAAAATGTCATATCGATATAAAAAAAACAAATACATGACGGAAAGTTTGAGAGTCACTAATTTAAAGTTTAAAAATAAAAATACACATAGTACATTGGAAAGAAAAACATTTGAACTTTATATGGAAGAAAAATTAACTCGATGCATAGAAGCGGTTTTAAGTTTAGAAGAAAAAGTAAACACTGTGACGCAAACGGGTTACTCAATGCGGAACACATCGTATAAATGTTGTATCTAAGCATTTTAAATTACAACATTTCACTTTTTCTATATGAACAAACTTGAATATATAAAAAAAAACATATATTAATTAAAATTATCGTAAAACAACAAAGTGGTCGGTTTGACAAGAATCAATCTGGTTTCATTTTTCAGCTGGATAATGTAAAAAAATAACGCACAAGAAAAATGTGCATAATTAGCGCACATGTACAAATTATACGGTACACAAATAGAAAGTACGATGTTGAATATAGATAAATGATATATTTAAAATAATATAAGTTAAACAGGAATATAATTTATTACACAATAGAGAAGTGAGAATTTGAAAGAAAAAATAAAAATTGATAACGCAACAATCGTAAAATGGTTAATATGTGCACATTGATCGTCTTCAACAATGCATTCATAAATAATTCGCATAAATTACAATTTAATTACAATTATGATAAATAAATGTAAAACGTTACATTGCGATTGCATAAAAATGCAAAAAAAAAAAAAATAAACCAAATAAAGATTGTCGTGATTGATAAAATATGATATCTAAAATTGTTTGCTTTAATTTATTAAAATTATAAACTATAATTAAAGAAAAAATAGGTAAAAAATAATCCAGAAGTAGAAAATATTTTTAACCCTTTAAAAATTTCAAATTAAGAATTAAAAAAAATCGATTATAAAAAAGACTTGCTATTTCACACCAAAACAAAAAAAAAGAAATTTCATATACATATGAAACTCGATTTACAAAAACTTAATAGTATACTTAAAAAATAAGAAAAAACTCAAAATTTAATATTTTTTTATTAAATTATAAAATATATACTAGTATAATACGATTTTTGAGTTATTCTTTTCGTTCTTATTGCGAAATTATATTAAAATACACATATTGGAACATATTCAAAATTGTGTTGAAGTGGACCACTACTAGACACTTTTTTTCTAATATAATCTTGCGTATTTCGAAATTTTTAATGATGCAAGCATTTTGAGAAAGTGTTTATGTGAGATTAATATAATCAAGAATTAAAACATTGCAGTAAAATTATTTAAAAAAATTAAGAAGTCTATATATTTTTTTATATGTTCACATTGCGTATTTATATAAAATACTCCAAAAAGTTCCAAATTATATAAGCAACTTAATAAAATAAAAATATAAGATTAACTTTGTTCAATTTCAATAAATTTTTAAAATATTTTCATTTCATGGAAATTATTTATAAAACTATGTTTTTTGACTTTGTCGTTAAAAAATCGGTAAAATTACTATACCACAATAATGATTTTTTTTATATTTAGAAAAATTCTTTTAATTCTTCTTTTATGTTATAAATAAAATTTATAACGTCTTTATTAAGAACAGATTGCTAAAAATAAAATTCTCATAAAATATTTGACAAAGTATTAATAAATATAAAAATATCACATGGCTTTATTTTTAAGAAACCTTCATTTTTAATATAATAAATAAAATGTCGTATTAAATTACAGTTTTATTTTAAAGACGTATTATTAAAAATTGCGATGTTATAAATATCTATTAAGTATAATAATTTAATACATTCATATATGTAAAATTCATAAATTTCATATATAATTCAAAAATAAAATATCTTATGATAATAAAGATTCCACTTCAAAATTTGACAATACAATGTGTATTATATTTACGACATAATAGATAAAAATGAAATGTTGTAGTGTAGGCGTAAAAATCAATATCCATAGTTTACAGACGAATCGAAACGAAATTATATATCAGAACTAAACAATTTATTTTTGTTACGATCCTTTTACACACACACACACACACACACACACACACACATATATATATATATATATATAAATCTTCTTTTTTATATATATATCTTCAAACTTAAAATAAGAACGAAAACTATATTATATAATTTATAAAATAAAAAATAAAGAGATTTTGACGAATATTAAATATATTAAATATTTAATATATTTAATTCTTAAAAATGGACCGCAATCAATGCGTTGGTCGAACCTTCTTTTAAGCCACGCAATTTTACTAAAGAAATAGAGAAGAGAAAACGTAGATTATTTATATGAGAAAAATCTTAGCGTATATTTTTCAATTTAAATAAAAAATATGGACACGTTGATTTTGGGACATCGTTTAAGAAAGATAAGTTAAAACTTTTATTTTCCTTTATTATAAAATTATTTCTTTCTTTTTACTAAACAGCCATATCGTATAAAACATATATTTTTATGATTCCATTCATTAATCATTCTAAAAGGTAATATATAAATATATACCTAATATAATTAATTCGCACTTGTATAGAAAAGGATGAGAATTAAGGTATAAGACTTTTTAATCGAAAATATAATTTATTTACAATAAAAGCATAACAATTTTAATTGATTAATACAATAAATTTTACTGATTTTTAGATAAAACTTTCTAATAATCGACGTGACATCAACTACAAATCTATTAGTTCGTTGTTTTTGTGATTTAATTCGTGGTTTATCTTTTATACTTAAATATTTTTTTTCTTACTAAGCATTATTTTAAATTTTCGCTTTTGATTAGGATGGTACAATATATATATATATATATATATATATATATATATATATATATATATATATATATATATATATATATATATATTATGATGGTATATGTAGATTAAAATATTGAGATAATATTTATTTAAATCGTTGAAAATATAAAAATTGATGATAATCTAAAAATATAAATAACAAAAAATAAAAAACTAATTTATTAGTTCTAATCGAACAAATATAACAATGATTGAAACTACCAAAATAAAAATAATAGAAAATTAAGATCCTCATCCATAAGGAATATAACGCGAATAACAATAATGACGGTGATGATGATCATTAACGAGAAATTGATGTTATTTGAAATGTGGTTTTTGTAAAATCACCACGTTGCACGAAATCGAATCAGTCCATAAAAATAATTTGAAATTGTTCAAAAAATAAAGTGTTCGGTTAAATTAAGAAAGAAAATCTAATTTCTAATTATGATATATTAAGAAAAAACTTTCTATACCCAGAGATCTAATTCTAAATAAACAGTCACTGTAAATATAAAACTAAACATAAACACTTGATTTAGCATGAATTTCACTTTTAGAATTTTTACTAGACTAAATACTCCAATGGTTTCTTCTAATTAAAAAAATAAAAATACAAATGAGAGATAAATATAATATTTAATAAGTTTCTAAATATAACAAAAAATATTAAAACATTTTCATGGTTTAATATTATACGTGTACTTATATATTAAATTTTATAATATATATATAAAAAATATTAAAAATAATGCATTATTTCTTTTAATAAAAAAAGCCATATCCGTCAAAAATATATCGACCTCTTTGAATGATACGTGACTGTAAATCCGAATAATATATACTAATGAAAATAATTCTATATTAATAATACTTTTGCTAAAAAAATATTATCCTAATATGGTATGAATTTAATAAATATAGTAATCGACGATTCTTGAGTATACAATTCATATAGTGCGGCACTATACTAAAAACTGAATCCGATTTTATTAAAATAGAATTATACTAATACATGAAAAATTTGAATTTTCGCTTAAATTTGACGCCATCATATTAGGCAAGTAGAATATAAATATCTACGATAAAATACGCAATTTTAACAATGAAAATAATTAAGAAAGATTATAATAAATGACTTGATTTTTTAAACACGCATATAAAACTTTCACGAAAAAATTCTTACATTTCGAATAAAAATTTCATTAGTCACAAATATTAAAATTGTTAAATAATAAATCTAATACATTTCTAAAAAATATATTAAATTTACACAAATTACTTAGAGTGAATAAATTTGTATTAATGCATACTTGTTTACAGTAATTCAATATCAAAAAGGTCAAACATTACATGGAATATTAAGTTTTATTTTCAGCAAAATTAATTTCTTTTTCAATATTATATACTTATTATACTAAATAAATTTTTTAAAAAATAGACGCCAAGATTTCTTTACAATTTCCTTGAAATTCTAAACTTTTTATAGATAAAACGTTAAATGTGAAGTTTATAAATTCAGTTTTTTATTTATAATTAGAAAACAATTTATTCAAATAACCGGAAAAGAAATATTCGTTGTTTTATGTTTTTGTAATCAGCGGTGTCTATTTTAAGTTAATATTAATTTTTTTTTTTCATTTTTATAAATATACATATCACACTTTGATACGAATAATAATATAAACTAACTAAAAATAAATAGAGGAAAATTAGGAACTAAAACATCGAATTCCAAAATATAATAGCCTATTATAGTAAAATGTATTTCTCTCAATTAGAGTGTTAACAATAAATGATAATTATATGATAAATTTAGATTAATTAATAAATAATTATAGCTCAAACTATAAAAATATAAATAAAAGTATATGTTATAGAATTTAATAAAACATTTAATTGCAATATAAATTAGCAAATTGAAAAAATAAATTCTAAACTCACACACACACACACACACACACGGTTGAAAAAAAACAAACGTTTTTGTAATATTCATAGTAATATAATATAATAGAAATAAAATAATAAATGAATTTCATAATCACCAAAGATTCAAAGTCAATCATTATACATTTAGTATTTTCATTTGCATATACGTTACAGAATTTTCATGTAAATTAACTCTATGTATTAAAATAAATATTATTATTTGAGTTCTTCGAATAAAAATGATATAAAAATCAAGTTATAAACACGTTCTTCTTTTTATTTTTTTTCCATGTTTTAATTGAAATTCTATAATTATTAAATAGCAAAATATTGACGTTTATAATTAAGAAAATGATTACGATTTAATAATGTCTACTTGTAATTTATATTGCAAAAATATCTAACCTTGGGTATTCCGATTTAATTTTTAACACTTTTGAATAAATAAAATACAATAAAAATAATTTATAATAATTGCTTAAATGTATCTTGAAAAATCGCAATAAAATAGAATATCTAGCTATAAAGTTTTAAACCAAAACAGGAAGAGTTGAAAGTTTTCAGTATAAATATTTATATTTTTAAAAAAAGTTTATATTTTACAATATGTCAATTTCGATTTATGAAGGAATATTAACAGAATAAATATTATACATTCATATATTGGTATAAATCTATTCGATAATAATAAAGAAATCTTGAAGATTGTGACAATAAAGTTAAGTATTGAATAAAATTAAAGTCATCTTTATAAATTAAATATAACATAAAAACAAAAATATTTACTAGCGAAAATAATCGCTAACCAAATGAATAACAGATAGCGATGTCGTTGATTAAAAGAAATTAAATTTTTTAGTTAATCTCCAAACATCCGGCTGAAACATTTAATATACGGACGATAAAATTTTAAAATATTAATATTTCATATTTTGAGAACATCCGATCATATCTACAATATAAATAATTACTCTTCTTTGTTTACTAATTATTCACGTGATATTTTACAAAATTTTTCAAATTAAAATTGGCAACCCTGATTTTGGTTGTTTTGATGCGTGCATTACGTAAAGTTGGTAATTGTGCGTCGCGGGGTCGCACAAGGGAGGATCGCAACCCGCATCGGGAACTACGGGGATGAGTCTACGGCGAACGAAGATTTAGAGAGAGAGAGAGAGAGAAGGATGGATAGAGAAAGAAAAAAAGGCGGCAAAACGCGCGTCCTTCGAAATAAACGTAAAAAATACGACAGGCTCCGTACCTTAGCCATGTTTTTTTTTTTTTTTTTGCTTTCAAATATGGCGACGAGCGCGTCCGATGTCGTCGACGATAATGGTCGCGTATCGCGCCGTTAGAACCATGAGTCGCGTGTAACGCGCCGCAGGCGAACTACGACAATACGACCGCCCGCACACGTCTCACAATCAATACTGTCCGATAAGGTAGAGCTGCGCCGCGTTGTGCGATGTGCGCGCAACTTTACCGCCGCCCCCTCCCCCTCCGTCCGCCGTCCGCGTCTCCTCGTTTGCGACGGCGCATTGAAGATCAGCGGTTCCGCAACTTTTTGTGCGCCGCCGCCCTCGTCCGCCCATCCCGCCCAATATTGCTGTCTTTTTCTATCTAGTGTCGCCGACGGGGGCGCGCGTCCCTTTCGCGTGCGCCACTCCAGACCTCGTATCCTACATTATCCCTGGTTCATAACAAAAGTGACTCATCGATGCATCTCGAATGGACGAGTCCTCGCGTCACATTTCAATTACGATGTTCGTACATCCTAAATATTAAAAATATTCATCACAGATTTTTTTTCATTATATTTTAGTGGATAATGACCTTCTATATAATAATTTTTATAACCTTTATAAATGAACAATCTTACTCTTCTCTGAAATAAAATCGTGACCTCACGACACAATATACATATAGATTCGAAAGCATCATCAAGGATTTATAGAAACATTTTTTTTTATTATATTTTACAAATATTTATCCTCACTATTAAATATTAACATAACATTTTTTTTTGTTTTCGCATAAATAACTATGATGCAATATATTTATATTATCAATTTTTTTAACACAACTTACAAAGCAAACGACAAATAAAAACTTTTAATTGTTACTCTAATTTTATTTACGGTATCATTTTTATATATTAAAATTAAATATGTTGTTTTTAATATAAACTAGTTGATAGCGCATAGTAAATTTAAAGCCGTTAATATCAAATATAACTATAAAACATGCAATAAAAATGCATCACACAAATATGAACAATATTGGTATCACCCATTCTAATGGTATCAACCAGTACAGCCTGAAACCCATCCCATAATGACGCTTATGCCAAAAAAAAATCATTTTATAAATATGAAAATATTCTGAAAAATTGCAAAACATTATAACTTCATTATTATCTATTATTAAGCAATAGAAATATTTTTTTTTCATACATAAAAATAGATCAGTAACATTACAGTTAGCGCAGAGCCTTGGCCTCTTGTTCTTAATACAAATTAGTTGTCTACCTATACTATCCGTTAATTCAATACTTGTTTATCTTTTAAAAAATATATTATGAATTTTAAATTAAATTATTTTTATACTAAAAACGTGAATATAATTAAAATTGATACAATTTTGAACTAGAAAAAGAATATACTGCAAATTTTGTATTTAAACTAAGCGTATCGATCGGCCATTACACGATTTAACCACCAACGAGAAAAGCGTATGCAGCATTCACATGTAATGAACGTGAAGATGAAAACCATATGTATTCAATTCAAAATGTAAATAAATTCTTTATAGATGAGATAAATATAACGAAAAAAAAAACTTTTTTCAGCATCGATGTTATACAACAGAATCATAATTTTTTTTTGCCAGTCTGTAAAAATTTTCTTTTCAGCGACAGACACAATAGACGTTAGAGACTGAAACCAAAATTACTATTGACCTTCACCTCCTGCAATAATTTGTAGGCTTTTCAGGTTTTTCCGATTTTGTCTTGGCATCGTTAATATGTCGTAAAACTTTCTTACTATATTTTTACCAAAATATAGAAAAATAAAAGTATTATATAGAAAAAAATATTATTTTGTTTATACATTACATTATTATTTTATATCAATAATAAGTTTTATAACATCATTAATCCCTTTTTCTTTCAGATTTTTGAATCAGTCGAAAATAAAAATAAGTATTCACATATAAATAAATTTCATTTATTCGAATACAATAAAAATACATATAATTGTTCCCAATTGTATTCTGATTACGTTCTAGTTTTATAAATTTATTGATTCATCGGCCATCGGTTAATTCAAATTTGAAATTTCACTAACTCTGTATAAACGTAACTGAACGCGTTACGTTTTATAAAAAAAAAAAAAAGATTGACGATAACTGAACAATCGCACACTTTTCATACTGCAACGTTACGCCGTTAAACACGACGCACTGTTTTATTTTATTTTACAATATTTTATTTTATATTTTACGTTTATTCATTAAATGCACATACACACATATATATATATATATATATTTTCTGTGCCATATTATATACATTTCTGCACTATTTCGGAACGTAATTATCTCGCACAATTATTATTGTAATTAAATTATTTGATATATTATATGGTGCAAAATTTTTGAAATTAACTTGTTCTAATATATATATATATATATATATATATATATATATATATATATATATATATATATATATATATATATATATATATATATAATATATATATATACGTTAAATTGCAGTAAATTAATCATAATTTCGACATCGTTAAAACTTAGTATGAACCGATGGTGTCATCGCACGTAAGAAAATGTCAGTTTTAAACTAAGAATTACGTATATTTCTTTATATATCCGTTTATGAACAAGAAAAAAAAATAGTATTATGAAGTGACAATAAAAACTTATTAAATCTGTACATTTAAATAAACGAAAACTGTTTAAAAATGACATTATCGAAAGTCAAGTCATAAATGTTAATTATTATTTAAATTTCATACTGGAATTTTAGTGTAAACGATATAAATATTAATAATATAACAATGTAGTTTTTATCGTTGTTATATGTTAATATACCGATATTAAAATTATATATTAATCTTTGACTATAAATTTATTATGATAATTAAATATTAATATTTAATATATTATTACAAAAGACTCGAAATTTATAATAAATGTTTTAATTTATACAAGTCAGTATTTATAAAACATACTGTAAAACAGATTGAGAGCCATCGTCTAAAATGTTTGAATAAAAAGAAAATTTCTGTTCCTAGGATTAATAATTAAATTTCAATCGAAAATGTGACAAAACCTCTTCTTTTATAAAAGGATTGTTTCTTGTTTTATGACATTTTTTTGGTTCAAAACGAATTTTAATTTAATTTGTAGGCGTTAACTTCATAATTTTAAATAGTACCATGCGTCACTGAGAATTAAATATTGATTATTTTTATATTTCTTCGTATTTGATTAATTTTACCTTCATATTATCGAAAAAATATTTATAAATCTAATAAAATTAAAATTGTGTTTATCATAGAAATATATTGTGATTTTTTTTATTTTATGATATTATTATTCATGAAATTGAACTTATAAAGGTGAAACGACAATGTCGATTTGAAGCTTATTTTATATTGAATAAAATGCATGTACTGCATAATCATCAATCAATAACATCGTATAAAAATGTTTATTATCATATCTTATATTAAAACAAAATATTTATGATATGTGTAATTTTTTTAAAATATATATATATATATATACATTTATTTTTTTATCGGCAAACATGTCTAAAAAATTAACCAACTTTAAATTAATTTTAGTCGGTAATGACATCATTCGAATGGCGACATTCTGTTAATAATTTCGTTTCAGAATGACAATTCAAAAATCATAAACAATTCCAACAGAATAAATAATTTTATGATACTTGTATATATTAATTGAGAATAAAAAAGATACTTATACAAATTACTTGTCGAAAATCCGGTTTTATTGATTTTCCAATATTATATTAATTTTATTTATAATGAAGACGAAAGAAGGCTGCATTTTCATAAAAAAAAAAATATTTCTTTCGTTCGACGTTTAAATAACTATATAGTTGGATAATTTAAATCTGTACTAGAAAGTTATGCTAATAAAGGAATTTTATTTATAACGACACTTGCAACTGCTGCATTTTTTCTGAGAACTGTTGTTTCCGTTGTGCATTTAAATGATCAATAATAGTCTAATTGATATTGGATTATAGAGGATTTTATTTAAAAATTTAAATAATTGTTAATAAGAATATTAAAATTTTATTTCAGTTCTCTAAAATATATAACAATAAAAAATCTAGTATTATATATAGGTTCAAAGTTGTCACATTTTCTAAAGGCGACCTATATTATCTACGGATTATTTGGGACCCAATCTGCAGACCTCAATTCAGGATTCTTTGTTTGAAACAATCGAACACCGGTTAAAGATAAAAACGACATTTCGGAAGCGTTTTATCATTAAAACGATCGCGTTTACGTCGCGCACGAGAATTACAAATACGACGTTGCAATAATTTTGTATATAATATATATATATTTTTTTTTGCAAACACGATTATATAAATATAATGTAACGACGATTAATGAACGCATTAACGACCATGCGAATGTATAATATATATATATATATATATATGGTATATATATATATATATATATATATATGTGTGTGTGTGTGTGTTGATTTAAACGAACCTCATGAAATGAATATTCTTTGAAAGCGCAATATCGATTACTGAAGCGTGAAAAACGATATATTCTTTTGTGCGCTAATAAAATTCAGCCGTCGACATTTTCCGGTCATGAACACGGTTCAGGATATTGCATGCTGATGAAGGATATAAATTTTGTTTTTTTTTAATAACTATTATTATTTTTTGATTGCACGCATTATATGCGTGCATTATTGAAATTGCGAATGACCTTGACCTTTTATTTTGAACGAATATTTGGATATTTTAAACGATTAATTGTTCTCTTCGTATAAATAATTGATTTTAAAGAAAAGTTGTGAATCATGAAAATATGACTGAACGTTCATAAATCATTATCATATTTATGATAAATCGTAATCATATCAGTTAAATGATAATAATTAAAAAATACTTTATAATTATCTAAAAATTACTAATACTGCTATCAGAACAGTATATAATTCTTTTAACATAGTACGTAATGTGTATAGTATTAGAGTTTAACCATATTAGTTAAAACAAACTGGATGGTTTCCAAAAAAAATCAAATGGAAATTATCTAACGGACGCTTTACAACCAAATACAATAATAGAAAATATGTCAGAATCTATTATAATATTTAAATAGTATAACAACTACGCAATGAATTATTTAACAAGACACCATTTTCTCTAAATGTAAAGTTAATCGATTAAATAAAATTTTCACAATTTCATTATTTCAAAGAATCAAAATGGGTGTGCATCATAATTGTTTATAACAAATTAATCAGTTAGATATATATATATATATATATATATATATATATATATATATATATATATATATATATTGATATTAAAAATGTAACAATTTTTCTAATTTTTAAATATTTCTGAACTTCGGCCTACATTGAAAAAAATACAACTTCCCGATGAATTAGAATTAATGTTTTATTTACTTCGATTATAATTTACATTATAAACGATGTATATAAATAAACTTAATTCAAGTTAACTGGAAAATCTGCACTCGCAAACACTATCAAAGCAAACTTATCAATTATTCATAATGTATTTATCCAATGCCGCATAGAATAGAAGTTGTCCATTATTTCTGATCTCAAAAGACGTCGTAAATAAGTGATTAGAAAAACATTGGTGGTAATATTCTTCACAAAACCCACACAAATTTCATCATCACATGTTTTCGCTGTCATATTACTTCCAAAAGAAAAAACTTATATGTGCTTATTTCGAAATCGATTTTCTTATATTATCAGGTTTAAGTGCACGTAGATATTTCGTCACAAAATAAATTCAACTTGAACGTTAAAATTACGATAAAAAGAAACAAAACAACTTCGTAAGAAATATAGTATATAGTTTTTAATCGTTGATTGATCTAGGAAAATATAAAATAATTAGTAAATATAAACGAAACACGCTTATTTCTTTAGTGTTTCAAAGCTCTGAAGACATGTCGTTCATACGCAAAATTGAATCAATATATTCATTCATAAGTATTAGCATAATATATCTTATAGTAAACACTAAAATAAAATACAGATTGTACATGTTTTGAATTTTATAATAAACAAATAAAAAATTAAATCTTATTTCATTATTAATGACCAAAATCTGGATTATCAACATTTCTGCACTTTTAGTTCCATAGGCTAAATCTTCATATTTGATACGTGAATTTTACAAACGTACTTCTATGCGTTAATTTGTTTTTGTTATGAAATTAAGTAAATACAGTTTCTTAGTGAGTAAAACAATTAAGTTTAAATTATATAAAAATAAAATAAATTTCATACGTAAGAAAGACAGTTAAGCTATATTGCAAAAAAATCATTGCGTCATCTAAAAAAATCGTTAAAAAATATGCGATCAATGCACGAATTAAATAAATTAATCATTGATAGTATCATAAACTAGCCAGTTTCTTTTTTTAATAATACAACGTAATGTGTCATCCATCATTCAATTTCCTTATTGCAGGTGAGATATTCATAACACATCAATATCAATAATATCTAGATAACTTTCTTATTATTTACAATATAAAATTTGTAGAGGAAAAAAATGTAAAGGAGAGAGAAATAATACACGTATTTTAAAATATCTTATTTTAACATTTAAGCTTTCATAAAAAAATTTTACAATAATATGAAATGTCTGTAAATAAAATACGTAGATGAATAATTAATGGCATGATTTTATGGCTCCATTTTGTATGTTACACTTAGTCTACGAGCCTCGCATATAGTCAATAACTCGGCATAATAAATCTGACTACTTACTATAAGGCTTGTGTTCACATAATTCAATGGCATAACACATATTTAAAAATGTATATAATATTATAATCTTTGATGCAATTATCACATGCACAAAAAACTATTAGCATGACCAAAAAATATATTTCATATACACCTGAAAAGCTCAGGTTGTTCTGCATCAGTTAACTGTCCAACAAATTTTCCTAAAAAATAAGGCAGCGAGCAACCACCAAAAACGTTACACAAGACAAGGCAAGCACACCTTCAGACATAAAACAGATCAAAATATATATAAAATAGATATATATTTTTAAAATCCAAACGAGCTTTTTTTTAATAGACAAACCATCATTCATACAAAGCTCTCATGCATCTTTAATTCGGTGGCAATGGTAATTAAGTCATAATACAACAATATTATTATTATATATACTATGTATAATTAAAATTATTATCATTCAACCAGTAAAGGCAAATAAGTTTTGAAAACAGTGACATTCATGAAACAGAACTAATGGCGTTGTGCGGAGATCCCATCTGTGTAAGGACTTTATCAAGCCACTGTAATGGTCCATGCAAATGTATTTCTATCCAACATGGAGTTGACGTTACGTCTTGACGATGATATTCAGCTCCCCAACCTTTCACAAAAGACATTCGAATGGTGCACATTTTTGTTAGTTCATATACGGCTTCAAAGCCATGATTAACACTCTGACTCAATAGTTGAGCAAATTCTTGATTGTTGAATATTTTTAGAGAGCAAGATGGGGGTATTTTGCATACTGTTGATGGATGAAATCCGTGATGATGATTACAGTTGCGACTTTGAACAAATATTGCAGAATCTGATAAACATTCTGCATAAACTTCTCCACCGACGTAATATAAATGCACACCTCTTCCAATATGACGACGCGTATTTTCAATGGTACTGTTACGATTTACGTTACTTAATTGGCCAAGGCAAAAACGATCGCTATTATTTGAAGGATTAGTAAATCCATCAACTGTGACAGAATGGGAATTACAATGAAAAACTTCACCAACACGACAATTTAGTTCGTAGTACGCAATTGATGCCCAATATGGGGGTTCTTGATAGCTAACTGGTGCAACCTCTCCAGGACCATCAGCATCATCTGTTGGAGCATTTGGACTGTAAGCAGGAGGAGGAGTTTCTGTTAGGGTTCCAAATGGACTAACTGGGCTAGGTGAAGAACCAGTTGGAGAACTTGTGCCTGATAATGGACCTGATGGCGAAGACAAATTAAAGCCAGAACCCGAGTAGCTAACGTTATGAGGCATTGAAGGTTCGGCTACTTGTTGGAAAGGTAATAAAGAATGGCCAGGTGCATATTCTGAATGACGTGGCACTAACACTGGGGGTAGCACAGGACTTTCTACTCGTTTATAATGGTATGGATTGATACACACTTCTTTTTGTTTAGCACTAAATGGATACTGGCATAATTCTAACGGCTTTAATTCATGATGACTTTGGAGATCTGGCCATCGCCACACTCTGCAGTAAATAACGTGAGGTAAGCCTTTTCGATGAGATACCTAAAAGTTGAAAACGATTATTATAAAATTCTTATTTTATAAAATAACATTAATACAGTTGATATAAATTACTTGTAATCTGCCATCAAGAGATCTGGGAATGGTAACACATTTGGAAGGTGTTCCCGGACAGGATAAAGCTCTTTCTAATTCTTCGATAGCTCCTTTTCTTTTTTTTAACTTTTTAACAAGACTATCAACAGCTTTTTCAGCCCACTTTTCTTCTTCGTCACCCTATACAACATATTTTTTTAGAATATACAATAAATAAAATATAATAAAATCATAAAAATAACTAATAACCTGTTTCCAACCGAGTAATTTCTTTACGGCTGGACTGGTAAACGAAAATAAACTATTAAGACTAGACATGGGTCCACTGCTAGAGGACTCCACATCATCAGTGTCCATATCCATATTGACGATTTCAGATAACTGAAAATTAAATAAATACATATTTAACATCACAAAATGATATTTGACTGTTAATTGAGCAAATGATTGTATAAACACAAACGCATATTAAACTTAAAATTCGATATTTTTAAATATTTTCTTTTTAACATAAATGTTACTATTAATCGACAAAAAGAAATTTAAAGATATTTCTATATTTTAAAGATCTAGTCATTTTTTATTTAACTATTAAAGTACAACTTCATAATCAGGAATACTAAAGTATCAATATAAAAAAAAACAAATAAATAAATTTCCATTCCATGTAGTTATTTATAAAGTAATTAATATCCTTTATAACAAAGATTGCGCGAAAAATACTTGCGAAATGTTTAACATTGGTGAGAATAAATAATATTTTAACTGAAAATCCATAAATACTAAGAAAATCTTTTCCAAGAAAAAAATATATCAACTTGTATTATATTAGTATTTTATTTTATAAAGTAACTTTTTTTATACATATAAAAGAAAACTGTAAACAAGTTTGAAATTCAAAGAAATAATTTGCCATGTTTTTGCTTAATAAAAAATATTTAGTTGTGAATAGAATGTTCTATAAAGTGGTATACAATTACATATGAAGAAATATATCTTGTTATACAAAATAAAATATACTTAATAAATAATATATATATATATATATATATATATATATATATATATATATATACCATACACACACACACACACACACACACACACACATATATATATATATATATATATATATATAGTATATATGCGTGTGTGTACTTGGAGAATATTCACTTGAATTAAAACATGAGAAACCACTTGTGCATTAATAAGGATGTGTGATATTTGCATGAACGAAGGTCTTTGGACTATGATTTAAGTTATTTTTAAATTGTTTTTCTTTAATTTTGTACAAAATTTAATGTCATGAAAGTTTATGAAAATAATTTTTAATAGAAGTAAAACAAATTTATATATACATACACACATACACACACACACACACACACATATATATATATATATATATATATATAATTTACCAATTTTATTACGATCGTTTTTTTATAGTCTTATCAAATGTAAATTCTAGAAATTTGCGTTTTTTAATGTAACAATGTTATTAATAAAAAATATCGATTCTGTTAAAATTTTATGATCGAATGACTCGCGCACTTAAAATGAATCATCGCATCTACGGTTGCGGATCGATTATAAGTCACAATTTAAGTTAAAAATATGTAAATAAAATATGTGCGCGCGCGCTAATTAATAGGAGCGACGTACGGAATGAGATTAAAAAAATATTTATAAGTTTTGCGAAGCCGAATCGCGGTCGTAAAATAGTTTTAAAAATTGACGAAACGTACGTACGGTGGAAAAAAATTAAACGCGTCAGTAATTGTAACCTTTGGCGTCGACGTTCGTATACTTTTATAAAATTTTAAAATTAAATCTTACGAACGCGCACGAGTACGATGAAAAATAAATTAGACACAATTATTATCGGAAATCGGAATCGATAAAACGTTATAAAAGCCTAATATTTACCGGTAAATGCGAGGTTTTTAAAATATATCGAACGCGTAAGCTCGAAACGCTTATTAATTTATACCAAAAATGGAACCGAAGATCTATTCGGTGTCGTCGTGCCGCTTCTCGAAGTCGGTCTCTTCGCGTGCGACTTGTAATAGAGCGCGTCGGTGAAGAGCGAAATTAAGTCTCGACGGTTCGAAATTTAAAACGGACGCCTAAATTATCGAAGTCGAAAATGTGGCGACGCTCCGCCGAATCGCGGACTGCGATGAAAAAAATGGTATTCTAATGAACCGCGAAAAGGTTAGCCGAACGTGAAAGCGTGCGGAGACGATAAAACGATTCGCTTTACGGCGAGGATTATCGGCGGGGCGTAGCGGGGTGCGGCGCTTTTTGTGCCGTCGAATATTCCGCTTTGAATCGAAGAGACGAGCTCGAGATATTTGGGGTGCGACGAGAGGACGAAAGGACGAAGGGACGGGGGGAGAGGTTCGATCGCGCGCTCGGCCGGATCGGGGCGTCGCATCGGTCGACGGGTGACGGATCGGGGCGGCGGCCGCGAACGTGCCTCCCTCGGTGCGGGGGGCGAACGTCTTAAGCGGACGTCTACGAAGGTCGCTTCTTACCGCGGTCCGCGGCCGAAAGCGCTCTCTACTCCGGGGGCGTCTTCGCAATTCGTTGTTTACGGGCGGCCGTCGCGCCCGCCATCGCCGCCGTCACGAAACGACACTGCGCTCGCGAACGCGCGTCCCGCTCTCGCGTCGAACGCGTCTCGCCGGCATCCGGAGACGCGTTCGCGATCGCGCGCGATTATAGCGCGTCTCCGTTATTCGCGTTTTTCTTCCGCGTACGGTATTATCGAGTTAAACGAACGGGAATCTAAAACGGCGCGCGATTGCGCCATTAGCCGCACCGTAATTGTGCATAAGTGCGCTTTTAAAAGCTCGACGCCCTTCGACCGGTTTACCGGATAATTGATATCGTCGCACCTCTTATATTCGAACGGCGTTCGCGTCCGTTTGCGGTTTAGATCGTTTCGTTTTTACTAAGGCGAGCGACTCGTTTTCGTCGACCGCGATAAGCGAACTTTAAATATATACTTTTTACGATTCTTCGTTGGCGTTTAAATATTTAACCCTTTAACCGAGAGGGACTTGCGTTTACGTCCGACAAAAAAGCGGCGACAATCGATCGAACGTATAAATATGTCCTCAAAGTTTTCGAAGTGCGTAAAAACGAGCGGGACGTCTTTTTTCCATATTATAAAAATACGTATCGATGTCTTTAAATTTATTAAAAACGATACTTAAAAAAAACAGTAATGAAGTAACCGAAACGGACTTTACGTAATATAACGTTCACGGGGAAAAAATCCTATCCGTTGTTGTTACGCAATCTGAAATAAAAAGCACCCAGTTAATAGGCTAATTAGTATAGTAATTATTAAAAAATCTAATTTTAAGTATTTTGTGTAATTAATATATATATATATATATATATATATATATATATATATATATATATATATATATATATATATATATATATATATATTACCATACGTTTACCTTAAATATATACCACGTTGTTAGGGGAAATTTAATTATTAGTTTACGCATATAATATAAACGCGATTAAAATATTTTGTATATTCAATTATAAATGAAGCAAATATTTTGAACAATATAAAAAATAATTTATAATATTTTCGTTCCGTACATTAAAAGTCTATTTTAAAAATAAAATAATAATCGGTTTTGAAACGATCGCGCGTTGGTAGGCCCGTTCAAGTTGGCAGCGCAAGCCGGCCGACCCCGGCTCGGTTTCGGTTAGGTTCTGTCGCCGTATCGGTTTGTCAGCGTTCTCCTTTTTTTTTTGCCTCATCATGCTGATCAAAGTGAAGGTGCGCCCCTTTTCGCGCGTTCAGATCGCTCGTTTCGACCCTCGTTTGCCGATCGGAACGCGAACGACCGTCGAAGAAAGCGATCGGCGTTTAATCGTCGCGCTCGATAGCAATATACGATCACGTCTTCCCACACAAAATTTTTTATTTGCACATTTTTGCTTCACACTCGTCAACTATTAAAATTATTTTTTTATATTTTTATTCTTAAAACGTCTATATCGTTTTCTTAATATAATACAATGCGTGCCAATAATTTATTAAAAAAAATCCTCAATTGTAATCTAATTTATATGGTCGTTCCTCTTTCGTTAAATATAATCATTTTTAAAACTTGGTTAATAAATATTTCTAAATGTCAGAAGTAGTAATTTATTTAATGTATTATTATTTTATTCCCGACGTCATACGATATTTTAACATTGAATTTTTGTAAACGTGAATGTGAAAAGATTTTGAAACTTGAGATATGTAAGAAAAAATCGTTTCTAAAATGCAGATTTTATATCAATAAATGCAACGTGATATCTTTCTTTGTTGTAAAACTGCACGAGTTAGTATTTTATTATATTACGTATTATAACATATTTTGATGTTAGTTTATTAAAACACTTCGATCTGTTTTGTTCCTTGTCGCTTTAAAAATCTATAAAAAATAAATTTAGGAATCGGAAAAAATATTACTACGATTAAATTTAAATGTGCGTATGTTATCGTTTTTATTTTCAATTATAAACGTAAAAAATATTATTTTTATAATCTGCTGAACGATTGTTAATAATTTACCGTTAATGGGCATGCGCAATTATTTTTGTTAGTTGCATCGCAAAACTAAATTAGACTATTAATTGTATTAATTTAAATCGATATTTTTTCTTACATAATGTGATATTGATGAAACATTGCAATAAATTTATAAAATATTTAAATCTTAATTGTGCTAGAATTGTCACTCGTTACTATAAGTTTTTTACATTGCAATGTTTATTTAAATGTACTTAAGTTAATGTTATTTTGAACTAATTTAAAAAAGGTTTTATGTTTCAGACTCTCACTGGTAAAGAAATAGAAATAGATATTGAACCTACAGACAAAGTAGAAAGAATTAAAGAAAGAGTCGAAGAAAAAGAAGGCATCCCTCCACAACAACAACGATTGATATTTTCTGGAAAACAAATGTAATTTTAAATATATAAATTTAGAAATTTTATTTAATATATATATATATATATATATATATATATATATATATATATATATATCTTTTTAATATTTTCTTTTTATGCTTGTAGGAATGATGAGAAAACAGCCCAGGATTATAAAGTTCAAGGAGGCTCAGTTTTGCATTTGGTTTTAGCACTCAGAGGCGGAATTTGATTAATTTAATTGTATTATAATTTTTCTTTTAATTTTATATTATTTTTTTAATGATTAAGTATGTTTATTTTATATAATCAATAAATGATATAATATTTATTAATTTGTTTGTTGATTGATATAATTATTTCAAATATTTGATAAAGAAAGTATAATAAATTAATAAATGCCTTCCAGCTTGTATACAATATCACAACTTATATATGATGTTGAAAAACTCCAATTAACCATATACAAAATCGACAGACGATATAAGGAATATTTATCATATGTAATTGACACGTTTTTGTCTAACGCAATTTTTTTATTAATCCTATGTTTAAAATTATCGGTAATATTTATTGACGAAAAAGAATATTGTGTGCTCAAAAGGAAGTCTCGAATGGTTGGTTATTTTTAACGATGGTTTATTATATATATATATATATATATATATATATATATATATATATATATATATGTGTGTGTGTGTGTGTGTGTGTGCGTGCGTGCGTGTGTGTGTGTGTTGAGAAAAAAATAATTAAAAATTGTGTTTTCTCGTTTTCTTATGGTTTGAATTAACTCTACAATCGAATAACAACATTTTATAGTTTTGTTATTTAGCTATATTTTAAGCTCTACTTTAAATTAAAATAAATTTTCACGTTTTCAGTTGAAAAAAAAATACCGAAATTAGCATTACCCATTAGGAACTGAATATCCAAAAATATGCTCTTTAATGTATTACGTTGAAAAAATATTAATATTTAAAATACCATACGAAAAGTTTTATAAGTACAAAAAGCGTTATTTTAGATGTTTTATGACTGTTTAAAAACAATATCTATAAAATTCACTTTATTGTATTTAAATTTGTAATAAAAAAAATATTTAAAACATTTTTTTTCTGAAATAATAAATCGATATCTATATAAAAGTCGATTCTTTTCTTGGTGCAAAAAATAACAGTTTTAAGGGGTAAAAATTTATTTCAAGAAGACTTTCAATTGAGAAGTTAAATTGTTGGAACAGTGCATATTTTTAAACAATAGTAACACTATAAATGTCAAATATTCTTAGGTTATGTTGTTTTAAGTGCGGGTCGTCGTTTTATTAAGAAAATGTCTCAGATTTTATATAAAGCATTAAATGCTCTAGTAGAGTCGGGTTTGTATCAAATGATATTTAAGACATTTATATTTATTTTGCTGTATTACTTTCGTTGTTTTATAAAATGTTTGTTAGTCTGTTATATTTATAAGATATTGTTTGTTTTTGAAAGTTTATAAAAAATATCAAAATTCAAGGTATATGAAATTGAATTTATTTATTTAAAAATACACGTAAAAAAAACGTTGTTTCCATTTGAAACGTTAGAGAACAAAATAATTTTTAAATTATTTGAAAATATAGAAAAATTTTGTAACGATACTAGTTTCTTAAATATTTTGTTTTATTTTCTAATTTATGAATGTTAACATTGCATAGAAGATTTATTAGTTTTTTTTTTGATATTATTTAAATCTCACGTGGTATTTTTTTTAATATATGGAAAACCAGAACATAACTTCTATTATTTTCGTGTATGTCTATATCTATCATATTCAACGATCGATATTTTACTTTTAATTTTATATAATATAAGGAAATTAAGAAAATTGTACCCTTTTCTCATTTTTTTAGATGGAAATGGCGATTTCGAAGAAATTCTATCAGAAAATATTTCAAAATGTTTGCAAATGAGGAATTTGTCATTCGGAGATATTTCAGAAAACGATTCTCTGAATGATTTAGATTTTATTGTTCATGAAGAAGATGATGTGCAATGGAAATTTGTTTCTTTAACTGGTCATACTCTGTTATCGTTAATAGAAACCCAAAAAACTGAAACTAACTTTTTGATGAGTGTAAATTGTCAAAAAAGCGTTAAATCATCATTACAGTTTATTTTATCCATGGGTATTTTACCAAATTTGATTCCAGGAATTGGAGTACCGATAGAAAAGCGAGCTGAATATGCGAAATTTTTTAAGAAGCAAGATATTCCAATCTTGGAGAAGTACGTTAGATTGAAATCGACATGTAATTTATTTACAAAATTATGTGAGAATTCTGATATTAAAATAATTATTTATACTTACTTTTTGGGTGATTATTTAGCTTTGTTAATACAGCTATGTTTCGCTCCCGTTATAAAACCTAATGTTTCACAGACAAAGAAAACCCCTGAATTCATTATGAGTGAGGAATTATACAACCAAATTCAAACAGATCAATCATATTATAAGACTGTTTTCAATAATATTATATCTAAAACATATAAACCAATGCTTATGAAAGAACTAATTATGTTACAAGGAGTGAAAGATCCTGAACCCCCATTTTTCGCCAAAAGAATACTCGGCAAAGAATTAAGTGATATTCTTTTATCTGATGATGGATTATTATGTGTTATGCGATGTTTTTTTGATGATGAAAATATTGATATTGGAAGCCAGTGGAAACAAATAGATGTGATTAAGCGATTAATATCAGTTAAGCATGGTACAACATCAATCGAAGATTACTTAAAGAATTTAAGTAATCAAATTAAAAGTATCATCAAAACGTGTAAAAAAAACGATTATATTATAGTTGTGGCTGCCTGTATTGAGGCTTTAAGTGAAAAATATCCTGATAATGAATATATTTTAGATGCTATTGGCAGTATTATTAGACCATTTTTGTTTAAAAATGAAGATATATTTGGACCTCTGGTTCTTTCGTCAGATGAAGTAAGTAAGAGTGTTCAAATTATAGAACTTTGTTTTAACACTCCAAAGCTGTGTCTTTCGCCATATGTTTTAACACCTATAATTCATTCCATATTTTGTTTGAGAGTATTTTGTAACATAGACATTATGAAAATTCAATTAAATAATTTATTAATAAAATATATTTTGTCGAAATGTTATCAGACAAATAAAATATTAGATTCTCTAATATTTTTAGAAGATAATAAAAACGTTATTATCAATAAAAATATCTCATATGAAACTACGAAAGATGGAATACAAATAAATTATTTCAGTAATAGTTTAAACATTACTACAGAAGCTGCAGTTAATTGTATGTTAGAGATTATTGATGCTAATCTTGATAAAAAAGAGCTATCATTATTATTCTATCTATATTGTCTTTCAAAATTATTAACATTAAATAATAAAAAGAGGAAGGATAACTCTAAAGAATTATTACTGAACGAAGATGAAACATACAGTTTAATTAGTAAGGAATCAGAAGCGCTACTAATATTATTAAAAGCTTTGGAAAAATTGTCCACGACAGAATCGATATTAGAATCAATAAGAAATAATCCAAATCTAATTGTAAACTTTGTGATACAATTTTTGGATGATTATGTGAAGTCGTTCGATCAATTCAATAATATCGTCAATAATGAATGTGTGGTTATTTGTTTATCGTTGGTTTCATTATTACTTTCGAATACGGCAGACTTCGATATGTTAAAAATGACACTAAAGCCAATCGAACCATTAGTTAAAACAATCATGGAAAAATGTACTGATGAAGCCGTTGTATTTTTATGCAAAGAAATTTATAACATTTTATTACAAGATCAAAATAGTTCAGGATCTTCAAACATGAAATCTGAATTTGAGAAAGCACTTAATGAAATCTGTGATCCATTATTACCCGTAAGAGCTCATGGATTAATGCATTTGACTAAATTGATAGAACAAAAAGATGAAGAGGCTTTATCAAAAAAATACTATATTCAATGTATTTTTGAAGTAAAATCTTGTTTTTTATTTAATGTTTTTTATAATATTAATTAGAAATTTAATTTAAATAATTTTGTTTATGTTTTTTTAATAGCAAAATTTAAAAAATGAAGATTCATATGTATACTTAACTGCTATAAATGGACTTGCTGCTATGGCTAATTTATCAACTGAAGATATACTAGGAATTTTAACTAGAGAATTTGTCAATTATAAAATAGAATTTGATGATGAAGCCGATAAAGAGGAAAATATTAAAGTTCGTATGAAAATTGGAGAAGTACTTGTAAAAGTTACTAAAAATTTAGGCAAGTTTGATTTTGTTCATTTATGTTTTTTTATATTATAGTTGTTTAAATTTATATGTATAAATTATAATTTGGTTTATTAGTGATTTAAAAATAACCTAATTTATGAATATGTTATATATTTTTAGGCGAAATGGCTCCAAATCACAAAGCGATTTTATTGAATACATTTCTTGTTGGTTGTAAAGATAAAGACGATTTACTTAGAGCATCGTCCTTGTCCAATCTAGCTGAAGTTTGCAGAGTTTTATCATTTAAATTAGGTTCTGTTTTATATGAGGTGTGTATATTTTGATTATTATGTTTTTACTTGTCTATATAATTATTTTTATTATATAATTTTTTATTTGTTTTTAGTTGCTTAACTGTATAGATAGCATTTTACAAACAGACAAATCTCAAGAATGTCGACGTGCATCAGTTCTCGTGGTATCTAGTTTATTAAAAGGTTTAAGCAAAGAGGCATTGTATTATTTACGAGAAACACTTTTACCAATATACAGAACTCTTAAAAAGTTATATAACAATGAATCTGAGGATTCTACAGTTAGATTACACGCTCAAATAGGATTGGAAGAACTCGATAATATAGCGAGAGGTGCATTATTTTCGAAATTGAAAATGGAAAAACAGTTATTTGTTTTGAATAAACCATAAGTTTGATAATAAATACACTTTATAAAATTAAAATCTATTTATTTTTATTGCGTATTTATTTTGGTTTTGTGAAAAATAAACATATTTTATTTTGTTATAAGTAGAATTTATACATACTATATATTAAATATCTATTTCTATAACATATTGGTATTGTTACAATTCATTATTCATATTGATTTCATTTTAATTATTTTTATATCTTCTACAAGTGTTTTGTCAACCCCTCCCCTTAATATTGGCGATCACGTCGTTGTTATAATTTCTCTACACATCTTTTATTTTTTTGAATTGAAGTGCAGTGCTTTTAAATAAGTTGAAATTGTATTTTAACTGGAAATGAAATGTTATAATGTAAAACAGTTATCGGTATTTTTAAAACGACTTTACTTTTGTTTAGTATCCACACTCAGCACTGAATTTTTAAATGTAATTAATAAAATAAATTCTTTTTTAGAGAAAAGTGAAATTAGAGCAACGACGAAAATCTTCTTTTTTAAGGTAATTATTTTCTTTTAAGAATTATTAATAAATATTCTAACGAATTCACAAATTTTAGAAATGTTAATCAATATATATTTTATAACAAATATTCTAAAGCTAATAATGTAAGAACTTGAATTTAATATTTATAAATTATTTTCGATATATTATTTTTAATAGTTAAAAGACACCCACACCAAACGCTAATATATATATATAAGTTGAATTTTGAAATATGAATAATGAATAGTGACAATCATATTAGATTAAATTTACAATAATATTATATTATATGAAACTTAAAGATCAAACTAAATAACAACCCTTAAAATAAATATGATCACAGTAATTATGCTTCAGATGTGTTATCGTCATTCGATTGTTTACTATTATCGCCACAATGACCACATTCTGAAAGCGAAATGGAATAAATGGAGCCGGCGTCCGATTGATTATCTAAATTTTGCCTTGTATTTCTTGAAAACGATGAACCATATGATGATACTGATATTGTATCGGAGTCGACTTTTGTTCCTGGAATTATTTTCCACGTGAGAAAAGCTATTCCTGCAACACCAGCTACCACTAAGATAACTGTTATGATTTTTTGTGTCATATTATCTGAAAATTAGTAAATTGTATTTATATGATTTATATTTTGAAATATTTGTAATATAACGAAATAGAGTTTCTCAATATGTGATTTGATTGAGATTTTGAAAATAGATAATTAAAAAAATATTTATTTTTAAAGATAGTTCTGAAGTGACTTTTTAACACTAATTAATGGTCATTGGATCAAATAATTGTTAGTGGTTGATGAATCTATAACGCCACTAATAGTTGATGTCTGATAAGATCATTCTAAATATATTTTTATATATTTGTTAATAATTCTTCAAAAGATAACATGTAAACTTTATAATGTTAAAGGCAAATCTTTGAGAAGCTCTGTTATATAATGTATATGTGGTTTAGTTACGTGCACTATCATCAGCCACACGTGCTTCTAATCGCGGTGAATTTATTTCATTTATGGAGTCATCTTCATTATCAAATGGTTCGATAACACCCGTATGTGGTCTATAGTATCTTATATTAGAAGAAGATCCACTGGCTGGTAAATTTATTCCGGCTCTAACAGTTAATGTTTCTGGTTTATATGAACATAAAACTAAAAATCTAAACATTAAAATATATTACTGACTGATTACTAATATAATTTGATTTATGTATATATTAATTATTATGTATGTATATCAATTTTAACCTTCTTGTACTGTGAGTAAGGATAGGTAAATTTTCTTGAACTATTACGTATGTGGCAACTGTAGTATCATTTACTTCGCTTCCACATTCCTCATGATCAATTCTTAAAGTATATGTATCTCTGTTGCTTGTTGGATCACCTGATACTGCACATCTTTCGCCATCAGCTGCCTCGACTGCAATTCTTCCTCCAAAGTGGGGTCCCGTTGAAACTTCAACTTCACTAGCATGAGGTAAACATTGTGTTGCCTTGGCGGAAACTGTAATTAAAAAATGTTTTTATTTTTATATTTTTGTTAAAATACAATTACCATATATCTTACAGCCTTTTGTTGGAACCACGATGCGTTTTATATGTTTTTGCTCGTTCGCATCATTGGATTTTTGTTCTCTAGTTGATTTTAATGGATAAACTTCAAAAGAATACGTTGTGGCCATGCGAAGTCCGCTGATTTTTGTAGAATAAAGACGACCCCGTCTGATCTTTTTACGCTTCGTTTGAGTTTCATATATTTCATTTGATATCTGTTCTGGTCTTGTGACCACCTAAAATTTTTATTCATATTATTTACATAAAAATGCACAGTATTTGATAAAATTAAACCATGAAAAGTACTAACTGTTGAACGACAGCGAGACAATCCCCAAGCTTGTAACTCACAAGAGTTCACCAGAAATGATGGAGAATGACCGAGAAGTTCATCTGCGGTATCATCACTTTTACTGTCATATTCCCAACGGAGTGTGACATCTCGGAAGTCTGGCTCTCCAATCAAATGCTTCACTTCTGTGGAAAATATATATTATATAATGTAGACTTTTTCCACTAAAAATATCAATTTATTACAAATTATTGTATTGTTTTATAGAATTTCTAAAGAATTGTTGCAAAAATATGTTATCTGATGTCAATCATATACACATCGTTATAAAATAATCTCATTTTCATCTAAAAGAAAATTGATATTTCACCATCGACATATATAGTATTTTTAAATTTGGTTGCTGTGGCTTTTGAAAATATATCGTCTTACGTATAGATCTATCTATATACGATGAAGTGTTCCATTCTAACGTGCATTGACAGTTATAGTTCAAGGGAAAAACGGGTAAACACATTGAAAGTCAAACATTTTTCTTATATATTAATATATTTTTTTCCCCTTCTCTGTCACAATCGAATTATCTTGTTCTCTAATACATCGAATCGGTCGTGATCGGCGGAATCTAGATAATCGAGTTCGAGATGACAATGGTTCGAGGTTTGTGTCAATCACGATTGCTTCAAGCACGAAATTCGGATTGACATTTGCAGGGACGAATTTTCGATTTTCTTCTGCCGATTCCATTTTCAAGTCTCCTTCGTTTCTATCACTATATCCATATATAAACGTAGTTTTATATGCATAATACTGAATATATACGACGTTTGATTTTTAAATAGACGTCACCATCAGAAAGAGTGCTATCTATATTATTATTGATTTTTTCTTTACAAAATATCACAAGTTTATATTATTATATTTTTTAAAAAATTATCGCATTATATTATCATATAGTCAATTATACTGAAGGCAAAAGGTATAGTCTCGTCTAACGGTCATCGTAATGTAGAACCGGACGTATCCTAATGCGACCAGTTAAGAGACCTTTGCTGTGCAGGGTCAACGATTTAATTAAGACATTCGTGATCTTTCCAGGACTGGTTCCCCGTAAGACCCGTGAGTCTTGAGGGGTCTTCGACAAAATATCGTTTTAGAACTGTGCTTATCAGTCTCGTTCGACGAAAATATCCATTTTAACTTGTCTCAATTACGATGTTCTCGGTCGTTTAAGACCCGATACTTTTATAGCCTATAGTCAATATCCGTCAATTGCTATCGGTGCTCTGAAGGCTATTTCATTTATTTCTGAAATTGTCGGATTCACAGTTTTTATTATGGTGTTGAATTGGATACGTTGAGATTGGTTTATTATGTTTACACTACAGTAAGTTAACGAATATATCACGTTTTTTTTCTATCTACAACAATATTGTTATGTTTTTATAATACAAAAAATCTTTAAATTATTTTATTTATTTGTATAAAATGTTTATTTAATATCAATCTTAATTTATATCATAAATAATAATGATTAACCCACAATATTATATTTTTAGAATTCACATAAATTTCAAAGCAAGACTTTTGCCTTAAATAGAATTATTGTCCTAAATATAATTGATGAATATAGTCAAAACAAGTTAATTAAAAAAAAAACATGAGAATCATATTTAGGAACTTGTCTTGAATTCATTGTTTTGTTTGTTCTACCACAAAATTTATCATAGTCTTTTATACGGTATGATGGAATCGTTTATGCTGCTTATAATCCGTGATTTCTTAATTATCATTTCATTTACTTGAATATGATTGATGATCGTCTGACGACGTTTTTAATAAAAAAAATAATCTAGACATTGATACATGATCGTCTTATTGTAGTCGACTGCGTTTTTAACCGTTAGTATATAAAACGAGATATAAATCAAGAAGTTTATAAGTGTTTATGATGAATATTTAAATATTTTTAAAATTATTATATTATATTTGTCTAGTTTTAGTGACAGATAAAAAACGAAATAGAAATAAATTCAATATTTAGTTATAATATTATATAAAATTGCTCGATTTTTATTTTTATTAATATAATATATTTTAATCATTGATGTGATAATAATTGCAAAAAGCTGTATATTTCAATTTATGAATTTTCCATGAGCGCCTATCATTTTCCTAGACGGATTTAAACTCCGGCAACTAGTTAAACGTACCGCACATCATATTTATGATATGAATGTAAGTGCTCTTGTTTTAAAACGGTGCGCCGATCAAAAGCGGAACTAAGGTCCGCTTTGGTTCGACCTTTAAAGGTACAATATGGAGGTAATGTCCCAGTTTGGTCTTAACTTGCCCATCGAGTCAATTACTTAGCGGTTTAAACTTCACCCAGTTTACCGCGGTATATATATATATATATATATATATATATATATATATATATATATATATATATATATATATATATATAATTGATAAGCGGAGGCGTCTGGTCGTTGTTGGTCTAGTTAAATGAAATCCCGCACATTCTCTATTATATTTTATTTCGCAATTATGTCGACCAGTGGTTCTCACACTTTTCAGCCGCTCGTGAACGGCTTCAGAATTTTTAATACTCGTTTTTCTTTTAGGCATTATTCAACCGCCCGTTCAAACAGTACGGCTATATATTAAAAAAGACTAAGAAAGGAGAAAATAAAGGGGAAGAGAAAAAAAAAAGGAAAGCAAGGAGACTATTAAACCGTTATTTTTACGGCCATTGTCTTAATTCGGTCTGACGTTATGCAATCAAATGTATTCATTAGCGAAAATAAACTTGTTTTCGGGTGCTTTATTATCGCTGTTTATTAAGTGAGCGGCTGTGTGTGCAGGCGATTAACATTTGAATGAAATTTATGTTTTCAGCGAAACATGAATTTAAATTCGTTCTTTTCAGCTGCATTCGTGTTATGAATTTTGTTTCGTCGAGTATAATATCAAATATTAACAAACGTGAAACAATTTATAAAAGCGTGTTAAATTTATTAACTTTATTAAAATATAAATTTTATGTTTTCTAAACGAATATGTTTTTAACTGATAAGAAAGTTGAAATTCGGATTTTTTTACATACTTCTATTTAACTTGCACTTTTAATTGGTATGTTTGTTTGTAATTTTGTTTGAGTGGAATCTTGTAATTGATTTTTGAATTACTTATCGATAGATGAAATTTTGCACACTTGCTCATTTTTGATGTCAATACACGAATCAATTAATTGATCAATTAGTGATATTTAATTATTTAAAATTTGACAGCGATCACTATATGTAAAAAAATACCTTTTAATTTCTTTTAGATATATAAATTATTTTGTATCAAACTTTGTTGATTTTGTATGTATGTAAAATAGTGATCGTAAATCAATATATAATTACATTCTATAATAATAATATATATATATATATATATATATATATATATATATATATATATATATATAATATAAGTAGTAACGGTGAAAATTTAACATATCAGTATGAAAGTAAAGGTATGTACATAATAGTAATGCATGTTTACCGTTATTAAATTGCGCGAATTTCGTTACATTTCTCTGATCGCGTTACGGTGACAGGTTCATATTACGAAACACGCCAAAGGGTATAAATGAAATTAAAATCATCTTTGACATATCTCGATTCGAATAACGCTATAGAACGGAAGCAACTATTAGAGAAAAAGGAAACGAATTATTGATTAATTCCGTATACCGTATATAGTTCAAATATTTAGATATTTTTTTTGCAATATATTCAATATTTTAATTAGAGCTTAGAAGAAAATATATATTAATAAATATTCTACTAAATACTTATTTCTTTGCGTTAGAATAAACTGAAAGAAACTATGATATATATAGCGAAACAATTGAAAAATGTATTTTGTTCGAGTTTATATGATTTATTGAAGTCAACATTAGAATGTGGTTAAAAAAGTTTGCCTATCGCTGAACTATTCAAACACCAAATTTAAACCATAATGAATTGTTTTTTGTTATATTTGTGTTCAGATGAGCAATTCGGGATATCCTGAATAAGAAGATTATTCTATTTTAAAAATTTAAATTAAATAGATAAACGCTTCTTTTATGAAAATTCTCATATATTACATGTTTTTTTTCTCTAATTTAAACATTATATTAGTTACGTTGATATTAAAAAGTATTGCATATTTTGATAAATTATCACATGTGTATTTGAAAATATGCTATAATCTATAAGTATTTTCTAATTGATTAATTTTTTCAGGAGTTTTGACAGTCGATCGAAACAAATTAAAACTCTTCAAATATATTGCGACTTTTATCAAGACATTACTATATGAATTTTTGTACTCTTTGGCCTCTGTATGTCAAGTTGTCATATTCGGATCTACTTCGTTGCTTTCCTTTTCGAAACATTCTGCTTTTTCTTTCTCCGACATCGAATAAACACGATTATGTATACGTTGAATAATTCAAAGATCGGTAATGCTCCATTATACTTTCGAGGACGGAACCTTTTCGAGCGAATTTCATGTTTATTTGTGTATTTTTTTTTTCAAGACGTATTAGCCCTCGACGTGTATTTCGATGACAATTACGAGGGTTGAATTTGAAAATATTTATACTGTTTAAGAATACAGTATGTGTATAAAATTTGAACACGCGTACTAACTCTTTTAAAAATAAATTTGCAAAAAAATGCGGTTATAAGATGTAATTTGTCAAATTTTTCTGAAAGAGAAAATATATGAGGGTTGGATGAAAATAGTTCGATTTAATAAAAAATGAATCGTAGTCATGAAATTCAAAAGGATTTTTTGACGTCGATTCATTTATTTTTTTAAAATTATAGTTTTTCATGGACTTAGATTTTTTTTATATATTTTATCATGAATTATTTTTACATGATACAATATTTTTGCTGAAAATACTGAAATATCAATATGTCATAATTTTGTACATAAAATAAATAAATAATACGTTTGGTCTTTTCAAATAAATAGTTAATAATTACATTCCGTTTTTTACTTTTATAATTAATTTTAATAAATATATTTATAATAATACCAAAGATAGATAGTTTTTTAATGTTCAATATGTTATGGATATATTTATGGTTGGTTTAAAAATGAACTTAGATATTTTTACAATCTAAAATCCACAGTGATATAAATTCGACCATATCTTATAATGTCATAAAATATTTTTATAAATTATATTATTTTAAAATTCATACAATTTACATGTTAAAATTAATTCATTTACTGAATAAAAATAATCACAAAAAAAAACTATTGCAGAAAGATTTAATATAGTTATTTATTATTGTACAAATTAAATTAAAAATAATTTAAATATAATTTAAATTTTATTTTTCACCCATACGTTTTTTCGCCTTTATTTTTTTTTACGTGTTGCAAAATGCATTTATATATAAATATATATATATATTATACATATTTGCGTATTTTTCTATAATGCGATTGCACGAATATATGAACATTTATTTTTGTAAACGTGTTGTTCCGCTACGATGGAGAGAAGTGGATTCGACAGGCTGGAAATGAATTCACTCGATAGCCGCGCATTGCTTGTCATTTTAAATTAAAACGTCAAAAAATTCATTTTTATGCGATTTTACAAAATGCGTCCGTTTATTTTCGGATTTATTTCATTTTCAGCATCGATTCGATACATATTATATACGCGTGTATAATAATACATATTTAAATCTGATAGTTTAGTAGGTTGTTTGTTTAAAATGTGCAACAGGTTTTGCGATGTCATCAACATTTTCAATTTTCATCTGTTTAATGAAGATTTATTTTTTTTTTTGTAAAAAAAAATAGATTTTTTTTCTATAATAATAATTATTTTTTTTAGATTTAATCAAATTACTGAAAGGTTACAAAGGAAACAGAACTTCTTATTTGAATTTATAAAAAAAATAAATTATATAGTTCTACGATTCTGGTAAAAATTTGAATAATATTCCTCACTCACTATCTTATTGTTTGATCTATACAATTCTAAATATAAATATTATTTTCTATGGTATTTTATTATTATACAAATATACGATTTATACAATTAAATTAATTTTAGTAAGAGTCATTTCAACTCTACGTCAAAGGATGAAACACAATAGCTTTGAGAGATTGAAAGAATCTTGCAGGTCAAGTACTTTTATATTTCATTTTCTTTTTTCTTCTATTCGAAAACCTTTAGAGAATATTTTACGCTTCCTTAGAGAGGTTGTAATTTTCCCATTAGAGAAGAATAATTTAACGAATCGTTAATTATAATTATCATTTTTAAATATTAATATCAGTTTGTAACAAAAGCGAAAATAATTCATGAATAAATAAAATAAGCAATTATTCTTCAGTACTATAAGTTCAAATTGCCGCAATAAAATTTTGTGGCCGAAATAAATTCGAAAAATAAAAATATTGCATTGTATGGATTTGAACGACAGATAGAACGATCGCATAACTATTTTGCTCACATTTTTATGAATCAAAATATACGAACATATTGTTTAAAGAATATGTTTGAATGTTCAACGAATCGTATAATTATATAGACATTCGGTAAAGTATTAAATAATATTATGTTATATAATTTTTTTTAATGTCTATTTATTTTAGCTCGTATGTCTTATATGGTATTTTCAAAATAAATACGACGAATTAGAAAATTTAGAACGTTCGATAAAACTACAATTTTTTTTAACACACCGTTCGTAAACGGTTTTTTTTACAGTTTAGAAACCGTAAGTCTTACCGAACTTTGATCGAGCTTCGATATGATTCAAATCAACTTTATTTATTACGTATATTATTAAATATTATGATTTCTCAAGAACGTGCTAAAATATAATTAGCGACGACTTTAATCGACCAACGGTTTTAAATATCGTGATTTGAGATGGTACAAAAAAAAAAACGATAAAATTTATGTCGTTTTAGATTTTCAGGTCGTGTCGATCTTGAAGTATATATTTGATGAGAAAATATAATTATATAATATATATGATATCATTGCATTTACGTATGAATAACGTTATATTAAAAAAAGTAACGGTAATGGATTTTTAAGATTTTTGCAGTTTTAAATAAAATTTAAAATTCAATTTAAATTTGTGGTATTGATTTATTATTTTACGGGATCCAATTCTCAATTATATATTTAATTATTAAATATTCTATTTGACAAATTATTTAGCTTTTTTAAATATATATTTTTTTTTACAAAAAATGAAAATACGTATGCGATAAACTTTTCCGATACTATTTATTCTAATACTCTGAAATAATTACTTTTTTTTTTCAATTACTGTGCATAAAATTAAATATATTAACGAGTTATGTTTATGATTTATTTGCCCTTAACCTCAATTGGACCATCTTCCCCTTTAGTGTTTTGAAATATGTTGACCTTAATCTCTTTTTTCGAATAAAATTTGTGTGCTTTATGTGCATATGATTATGCTCATTTTTTATTTTGTTGTACATCATTTTTTGTGTGATCGTTTTGTTCGAAAATTTTAGAGGTCGAATGCCAATCTGATCACAGTCGTTTTTTTTTATATTGTCACACAAAGAGCACAACTAACGTTTTGGAATTTATCATTTTATTAGGTCATGATATTCGATTAATTTAATTACGAGAATCATTTGATTTAATATTTTTATTCTTTATAACTGAATTCGAAAATTTCCGCTATTAATCCATAAATGAACTGTAATTTTTTGCCCTTATAATATTATGTAAATATTATTCTACAACTGTTTCGAATGGCAATATGTATATTATTATTATTTTTAATATTAACCTACATTCATTAGAGTATTTTATATTGCGCTATACTGAATTAAATTTTAAATATGGCGCAAAATCCGTTATATTAATAATTAAATGTGGCGAACGATCACACACTAAAAATCCAAAAAAATAATGAATTAATCGTTTTTTCCGTTGTTTTGTATACATATATGAAAAAAAAATATATAAAAAATCGGCGTGACACACGACAAATTGCCGACGATTACGCGCGTACAGACAGACAAACCGACGATTCGGTTCGTCCCACATGCACGAATTTCACGACAATGACGCAGCGGGTTTTTCGATTTAGGGACAGTCAACAAGCGACAAACAAACAAACAACAAACAAACAATTGTTAACTGTGAACTATGCCGATTGCGACGACGATAGCAACGATAATGACGGAAGATTCAAAAACGTGTGATGAAACGAATCTCAGCCATTTTGAAAATGTGCACGGATTGCCAGTGTTAAAAAAAAATCGTCTTTAAAATAATTTTATAAATATTTTATTTAATTTGTTACATTGGAATAATATTATATTGATGAAGTTTGTAAAAAAAATATTATTTTATTTTGAAATGATGATAATGTAATGAAAATTGAAAAAAAATATTATGGCAACCGTAATTGTATGAATTTTTTTGAGAGTTGATCTTCAGAACTTCTTTTCTTTATATGACAAAAAATATATAAGAAAAGATAATAATGATCAATTTTAGTAATATATCTTTGTTTTTCGTTCTATATTTATATATCTTTTTTTAGATGAATATACGATTTGCTGCGTCACGTATAGATAGATTTAAAAAAAAACTAATATTGAAAATCGTCGCGAATCAAGGAGGAAGGGGGGGACAATTTATATTGTATTTGTAATATATATATTTTGTTGGCAACAAAGGCATGGCAACATTCCATTTTGAAGGGAATCGTTTGTGCGACAAAAGCGTTCTTGTGATTCGTTCGTTGAACGGATGCTTCGACACGTTCAGCATCCATTCGATAAACAACGTTGTGAAAATGTGTACTTTTCAAAACACGTCCACGAAGAACCTTCATATCCACCGATATATACGCATATTGTATACGCTTATGTCAGGGATTTTAAAGCTGAGCTTTGCGAACCGAACGAGTCCGGTCAGATGATCTCGTTCGATTCATTGATAATCATTAGCGAGATTGAAAATAATTCCTGATTTTAAATAATTGACAAAATTAATATATTTTTTTAAACATAATATGGAGTGTTTTATTTTTATACTGACTATATTGTCTACTTAAGAATCAATCTTATAGATATATTAAATTCATAATGTTTTACATTTATAATATAATATTATCTAATTATAAATTATGCGGGAAGTCATCGAATTAAACATGTTATACATTCTGAAAGCGTACTAGATTATTATAATTTATATAATTATTATACATATTACATGGTGCATGTACGGCCTGCATAATTTAACCTTGATCACCGCAACATGGAAATCGTTAATATAATTAAATAGACATTATGTAATATATTTAAAGCCTTCATCAATCAATCTTCACATGTCAAAACCGATACGTACATCATATAATTTTAAAAGATTTTCTTTAAATATATTATTGGATATTATTGAAACTCTTAATTTATACTATAAATTTGTTGTGATGAAAACGAGTTGACAATTTCTGTCTTATATATTATACGTGTTTTATTACACTATCTGAATTTCGATCGATGCATTTTATAGTGGTAGTATAAGTTTGTAAGATCAAATTCCTTATATCAGAGATTTTCCTACAGCATGTAGTAAATTGAAGGCTTCGACACTTTTTCTCTTTTTTGTTTCGAATTCTTTAAAATTTTCAATCAGTCACTGTGTATAAAATATAAAGTGAAATAAAAAGAACTATATTAAAATACAATTGGTGGTAAATCAGGAATAAAATTAATAAAGTGTGATAATTATTATTATTATCAATATGTTTCATATAATTACTTTATAGTTATTGTCAATTGTCTTTCATAGAAACCAGTGAAATGTGTCATGCTTTTACTCAATTAATTATTCAAGTACTGTGCACTGTTTAAATGCATCGTAGTATTCACGTAGTATTACGTATGAATTATTCAACGCCATCTGTTGTTGGAAACAAACAGTTCGTTAACATATCCATATCGTTATTAGGTATACGTTGTTCGATTTCAATATTCACAGACATAACATTATAGTTTTACATAGAAAAAAAAACTATAGTTTAATAATTTATTTATATTATGATCATGCTCACGTTGCTCAACATAAAAAACACCGTTGGCTTAATCTAAACGTAAATTGATACACGTTTTTTATCCTTATTTATTTTTTTTCAATATTTACCGTATACAATCAATAAAACAACGTTAGAGGGATGAAAATAATACAGTCGTATATAAACGCGCAGACGAGGTCGCGTTTTCGGGGAGGTTTTCGTTATAAAAGCCTTAAAAAAAACAATTTCGATTCGCATGTAGCCTTTGTCTATTTATATACTGGTTCACGAGACACTTGACACGAACCAATAGACACGTTTAAATTCGCGTTCAACTCTCCAAACTATGTTTATATTGTTTGTTTGTTTGTCTGTTTGTTTGTTTGTTCGCCGTGTTTTCTGTTCATATCGAGTTTCAGAAAACGGTGAGCTGTTTTTCAATATATTGAATTTTACGAAAGCCTCACGGTTCAATCCCAAGATAAATACGTGCAATGAAAATTGCATTCTAAATAATGTAATTAAACGTCAAATGATTCTACACTTTGATATGGATTAACCTAGTCTAACCTAACATAATTATATAAATAATATTCAATAACGAATAATTTTAGTTATTGCATTGGATTTATTTAGTTAAAATTGATTCTTTCTCGGAGTATCTTTCAAGTGAAAATTAACTGAAGTGGTTTTTCATATCTTTTTTCTTCTTATTTTGTGCCACTTTATGTTATCTTTTAGAAAACGACGTCGTTCCTCTTTGTTCTTTACACGTGTCCTTTAATTACGATTGTTATATTTTTATTTAAAATTATTACATATTTCTTCATTAATATAATCATAAGTTAAAAGTTTAAATATAGGGGTTATAAAAAAATCATATTGTGCAAGTCTGTATAAAAATAATCATTAGCCATTTTGTTGATGTTATAAAATATGGTTGCGATATTTAAATGAGATAAAAATATTATGCATTGTCGGTTTTTAACCTCAATTACCCTTGACAGCGAATGTGTTAAATACTGTAAATTGAGCAAAAACATTTTTTTTTAATATTTTAATTTAGATACAAACGTGTCATCATAACGGCTAAACGAACGAAAGTAAAGGCATTTATTTATTTATCTACAAAAATCGTTCCATTTTATCGCACATCTCTAAAGACCGATGCGATCTAGAATTTAAAAAATTTCGGTCACCACTCCGCAAGTGATTTCTGTCGATAATTGAATTTGCGGCACTGGCCGTTATTACTTTCGTTTCGGCCAACGGAGCGTGACCACGTTGCATTCGTGCGGAATTGCATCGATATCCGTTTTCAGCGGTTCGATTTTGTCGCATACCCCGTTTTAGAACGCTCGCTTTATCCGTCACGGTGGCTAATTCGCGGGGTCAGCGATTCGTGAGGCCGTCGACGATAGGGGAAACGTTTAAATTTAGCGTTTCATTCAATTCGGATATATTACATCGTAGTATTTACATATTTTTTTGTATATATATATATATATATATATATATATATATATGTACTCAAACTTCGTTTTATGTGGTAAATAATTTCCATAGCAAATCACATATAAAAAAATTATAGCATAATTAAGAATTTTCTAAATGAAATTCGTTGAAAATCGCATAAATAAATTTATATTATTATTATTATTATTATCCAGTAAGACTCAAGTCAAAAATATCTTCATCGGAAATGTCATTATTTTATTGCAATTCGTCAACGTTGTCAATATATAATGTATCAAAGTGTTCTTTAAAAGTTAGAAATGAGAAAAGTGCTCTGAAATCCGCGTGAAAATGGAAAAAAAATAATTTAAAACATAAATTGCATCTAAATGATGTTTAAGTGTATGTAATATATTTAATAATTATGGTATAGTACATCTATTAAATCGTTTCAGTAATAAAAATTAATAGTTCATAATGATTTTCATATTCATTACATTAATGATGCACTTCAATTGTATTATTATAATTATTATTTTAAATTATTAGATGAATTCATTTTACTGGTCGATTTTAACTTTAAATTTTTCTTAAAATATATATATATATATATATATATATATATATATATATATATATTTATTTATTTAAAGATTTAATATAAATTATAAAAAACAACAAATTATTACCACAGAATATTGTAATTATTTTAAAAATACGATTAAAATTATATTAGATACGAAATACGTCGGAAACAGAGCGTTTAATTCGTTAAAACGATCTGTTTATCGCTTTAAATACGTTATATATATATATATATATATATATATATATATATATATATTTCACTTTTTACCGCCACATCCCTCAAACTCCAGTTGCGCCGATCCTGAATTTATTTATTCGAAGTGTTTAATTCATAATCAGATCAGCAACTAACGCGGGGAACGACAGCCATCACATAAATAAATCCCGGACGAAAAACTTTTCCAACACGGCGTTTAATTAATTTTATTCCGTTTTATAATAAAGTTTCCGAACTCGCGCGTCGAATTTTCACAATAATTAATACGAATTTACGTAGAGTGTGAGAGTGAGAGGGAGAGAGAGAGAGAGAGAGAAAGAAAGAGCGCGGTTTTCTTTTGTTTGTTTGTTCGTTTGTCCGTCGCCGTCGGTGTAACGGTGCCTATTTCACACGTGCGTTTAATTAAAAATTATTAATTACTCTCTGATACGATTTTTTTATTATTATAATTATTATCAGATAGTGAATGATTTTCTTTATATTGGCGATTATTTGAAGCAAGGAGAAAAAAATGATGATTTTCAATTTTGTTTTTTAAATTTCCACTTATCGTTTAATTATTATAACACATCTAATTTATTTTTTTATATAAAAATCAAATATAGATTTATATTTGTATATAATTCAGTATTCTATAAAAATAAATCCGAATTTAATTCAAGTCATAGTTTTGTATAATATTTGAATCAAAGTTTATTTTATTTTTTTAATTAAAATAGAATTCATTTTAATGCTACCTAAAAAAATATAATTGTTCTTATACTAAAAAAAAATAATTTTAGGTCTTAGACGAAAAATAATAATATTGAGTGAAAATTTATAAGTTGTCATACCATTTTAATAATTATAAAAAGTAGGTAGTAATTTCTTTATATGAAAAAATGTGATGTATATTCAACATCTTTTCAATTATAGACATCACTTTATTTATACAAAAATGAGTCACGAGATATTCAGACATTTTTTTTTTTGATATAAAAATTTTCGTTTTTATTTTATACATCATGACCGATTTTCCATATTGTTCACAATTTAAATTATGAAATGAATCATCATTGTTTCGGAAGAAATAATAATCGAATTCGTACATTTTCCATATTTGCAAATCGCAAATACCGTTATATTTATAGTGTTAAAGAATGAACGTTATTGTAGGCGAGAGAAGACATATTTGCATATGACACGATTTGACCTTTAAACAGATTAATGTCGGTTCATAAGCAATTTTAGTAAATTAGGCTGCGGTCACATTGAACCGTAAGCTTGCACAGAAAACGTGCAAGAAGTGAATCAGTGTAAACCAATTATGTTCTAGTAATACGGAAACTTTGTTATTTTATTCCGGTGAAACTTCTCTTTTCAATATTTTACAGTTACTGACGATGAATTCATAACGTCGTATTTATATTCACTATAAAATATGATTATTTCCATTATAGTTTTTTATCTTTAATTGTATTAAAATATATCCATGAAAATGCTAAATACTAAAAATTATAACTAGTGTTATTCGATTTCAGCTGAATTTGCATGATTTATTTTATTTATCATAATCAATATATATTATTTTATATGATACTCAATTTGAAAATCAAATAGGAGAAATGAATAAAAATATAAATTATAATTGAACGATGAAATTGGATATATTGATATCGATTATGATGAATTCATAAATTAAAGAAAATTAGTTAAAATTATATATCACAAAATAATGGTAATACAATATTTGTCATTAATATGAAAATTTAATTATAACATATTATAGTAACACTATTATGTTTTATTTTTGGATTTGATCTGTTATATTAATAAAAAATATTTAATTATCAAGATTGATTATTGAGTATTATTTTTTTATATCTAATGTTAGTTGATTTAGTTTTTAATGTAATTTATAATAATTTAAAAAAATATTAATAATTAATGTAAAATGAGTATATTTTTATATAAATTATCAAAATTTAACCGTTTCGAATGTTTCGCTTTTTTTTTAGTACAACGGGACATGAGATATTAACGATTAAATACCATACGTATTCACATTCACGGTAATTATGCTATTTGTATTGTATAATGATACAAAAACAGTACTTTTTTTCAATTTAATTAATACCCATGAAGTAGTATTCGGCTATAGAAAGGCGAAGCTGCGATTTATTTATTTTGAAAATAATTGATTCAAAAAAATTAACAACAAAAAAAAACACGGAACACAGTTAAAGCTTTGTTAAGTTTTGTTGAATTTTATAAATAAAATTGTATATGGATTAGTTTGTAATATGATAATAAGATTTTGATTCGATTAAACATATTTTTTAACTCTTATAAAATAATAATTTTCAATTAAATCAATAATAACTTGTTTATTAAAAATATACAAAAAGTATTATTTGTAATTTTGAGGTATAATTTCGCAATGTTTATATATATATACAAAATATCAATATTTGTACGTTGAAAAGTTTTGATACGAAATTTTCACATTTCTTAGATTTATTATATATATATATATATATATATATATATATATATATATATATATTTATGCGATATACGATTGAAGTTAAATACATTGAATGTATTTTCAATTCAATGTTTGCATTTTCCGCTTTTCAATGCGAATTTCCGTTGGGAAATCATGTTGGCACTTGTTAAAACACAACCGGAAAATTAGCATGTGACTCCATCGTACTTTGTAGCACTCTGTATACACCCATCAATCGCTATTTCTCAAATATTTTTTTTTTGTAATAATTTTTAAATATTTTTTTTCCGGAATTCTTACGAATTATCGTTTTTATGTGTACATTATTTTTGAAATATGTAATATAAATATATTAGAAATTTTATCCGAATTTATAATATCTGTGAAGAGTATATATACTTCTAGTTTTATTTTCATTAACATACAATATTTTTCATTTTTTAACTATGTAAAAATTAGCGTGAAAAACTACCATAAAAAGTTAATGTTATGACTTATTGTATATTTATTATTACCAAAATTATAAATATATTTTTTTACTTAAACTTATATATCAAAAAGTGTGGTAACCGTGTCATTTACTTAAACATCTAAATTCAGGCTATAATGAACCGTTCTTATTTTATTTATGTGTTGTTATATAATTTAAAATATTCCCAGTAAACGAACTGTTTTAATTAAAATTTTCTAATTCAAAACAATAATGCATTCCTATTTTTATTTCATTTACGGAATTTTTTAAAATTACGTTTCAGGTTGATTGCGCTAAATTGTGTAAAGAAAATGGGATAAAATAATAAAAATTTGAATTTAATGCGTTAATAAATAGTTTAATATTTATATGGAAAAAACGAATTAATGCAAATATTCATAATTTGTATTATATTATGAATATTCTTAGATGAGTTTTTCATTATAAAATATAATAATTGGCGTAAAGCGGTCGACATGCGGTCAACGAGAAAATAATTTCCGCCCCATTATTATTACCACAATTATAATTATTATCACATATATGTGTTTAACATTATTATTATGGCATAATTGTGATACATCAATCACGTTTATTATCAATGTGTTGAATTTGAACGGAGAGAAGATCTTTTCGGTTAAATTCTCATAATTGTAATACACATACACAAACGCACACACACACACACACACACACACACACACACACACACACACACACATATATATATATATATATATATATATGTGTGTGTATGTATGTATGTATGTATGTTCATCAAAATGAAGATATACTACATTTTCTCACAGACGTAAAAATTGCTCTATAAAAGAAAATGAATATCATTTTACGATGACGTCATTAATAATTAAAATCGAATCGATCTATACTAAGATATTTATGTCGTAAATGAATAATTTAATTAATTAATTTTACGACGATTGTCTAATAATACGGCGTCGCAATTAATTTTGCGGTATTAACAGTTTCACTAACATAAACGCTTACAAAATTGTTCTCGATCTTTTATTGTAATTGATAAACTGTTATGTGCAATACAATCAGAGTGTAAAATTAAAAAATTACATGGTACATAATTTTTGTAATTGTTTGTAGAAAAATAGAATAAAACAGAAGCACTGCTTTTTCATATGGGAGGTCTTGACCTCTATTAAAAACACATTTATTTGTACATATAAAATCCAGTCTACGGTTTAAAATTTTTGTATACGATATAAATATTATTTTTAATTTATAATAACCATTCCTTTTTATTTAAAGTATGAGCTTCTTCTTGTTTTTTTTAAATTAATATAAAAATCGATTTGTTTAATTAAACTTTAAAGATTTTGAGAAAAAATACTTTAAAATTTAAAAGTGAATTAATTATTTGAAAAAAATTGATTCGAAGTTCTTTAGATAATTTTAGTTGGAATTGTAATATTAAGTTTCGTGGTTAATTTTAAGTTTAGAATTTTAATGCTAATTACAATCTTATAAGATTTAATAAACGTACATATCAAAAATCAAATGTTTTAAAGTTAGATTTATAAAAAATTATGTTCGATTGTATTTTAGATAACAAAAATGCAACAATTACAAATATTAATATATATTTTTTGAAATATAATCTTATATACATATCAAAAAAAAAATCGCTTATAGAATTAACAATGAAATTTTGTCACAATTAGCATCGATTGAAATTTAAAGAAAAATATTTGAACTCATGATTTTATACTAACGACAATATTGTCGATTTATTTATTTTCAATAATACGATATACATATAATTATATGATAAATAAAAGCTTTTTACCTTGTATCGATATTGAGGGTTCACGTCTTCCGCTCGTCGATGTTACCGAATACAATACGAAACACAACACAACACAAAACCGACATCGAACAGTCATTTTCATTGTATCAGACATTTTTTTTTAATATTATTATTATTTATTATTCCCAGTTTTATATCTCTTTTTGTACCTTTTATTGAATAGACGTACGCGATTTTTTTTAAATATATATTTTCTTCGTTTTACACCCCCGCAGTATTATTACGTATTTGCATATTCGACGTAAAGTGCGTCCGCCTTTTTCAACGTCTGAAAGCCGTACTGTGCGACAATATCGAAATTCGAATTTTGCTATATATACACATATATATATATGTAAATAAATACACAATCAACGAACCGTGACACTTCGGATGACAATTCGGAAACGGACGATGTTTGTCAGTTTTAGTTTTGATGTCGGATGTTGGTGTATATGTACGATTTTAAACGACGCATTTTAATTTTGATTTTTATGTATATATATATATTTTTTTTTTTTTTTGGCAGTGACGTTTCGGGTACGCGATAAAGATGTACGTCGTCGACCTGCTAACTCTTCGACGTGCTGAACGGTAATGGTTCAGTCGGTAAAAGCAGTTCTTGCATGGTTTCTTTCCCACTTTGACGACATAGAGATAAGCTGTTGCAAACTACGACTGTTTCACCGTTGTTTTTTTTTATTTTGATAAAATTAATCTTGAATTATTTTTTTTTCAGCAATATCTATACGTTGACGATAATCGTTGAGTTTAATGCAGGAAGTGCAGTATATTATGTTGTTATTGGTTTTCGAATATATATTCAATAACATATGCTAAATCAATATGAAATAATCATAATTATTCTAAAAAAAATCAAATTTTATAATATTTAACGATTATTGTTTTTCAGATAAATTTTTATCAAAAATAAAATAAAAATCTCTGAGAGTTGAGCTGCGTTAATTTTATGTTCAATTTTCAGATGTTTGTTGATTTTTTTTACTGATTTACTATTGTACTAATAATATCCTGATTAAAAAATCGGAAATATTATTAAATAAGCTATCACATATTAAATATAGAAAGTATATGCTTCAAATAAATTAGTAAGTATTATATTTTATTATATGTTTAGAAAATATTTTAATTAATAGATAACAATTATTTTTTTATTTAAAATTCCAAATTGTCCATATTTAATAGATTTGTCATTTTAAATCATTAAAATTAAATTATAGATATCGATCATATACTATATATAGAATTTCACAGATAAGGTATTTAATAGGCGTAACAATACTGATTTATTTTTACTATTTCAATTCAGTTTCCGATTTGATTATTATGAATGGTCCGATTTGTATTCTGGAACAATCATCACAAAATGTATTCAAAATAAGTTCCATATATTTGTACTCTTTGATCTGTGACCATTACTAATCAAAATCAAGGTCGGTTTGTTTTTCAAAATAAAAAAAATGGAACATTTCATATAACACGTAAACAATATATAATTGAAATGTAAATTTTTGTTACACGAGCGCTTCTTAATATTTTTCTTAAAATATGATTTTCAACCCCTTATAAATAAATTGATCCGATCTCATGTTTATTGCAATCAAAAATGAGTTACTTATATTTTCGAATAATATTTTTTAATATTACTTTTCTACCGAACTTTCGTATAAATATGTCATTATGTCGTGGGAAAGTGATTAAGATGGAACTTTGTTCTTAAGCCTTGCCGGGTAAATTTTCTCACGACGGTTATTGATTATCATTTTTAGGTCTCTTTTCTTACTATTAGTCACTATTTAAGCCTCACAATCCTCCATGGATTCGACAAATATAATTTTGACTGTCACTTTGAGCTCCCTTCAAAAAATTTGCTTCAATATATTATTATATTATGTATATCTTTATATACAAAAATTATAATTGTTAATGATCCTTAGTATCTATACTAACTTTTGATTCAAATGAGAATTTTAAGTTCAAAACATATTGACTCTATAATCAGTTATTACATTTAATTTAAAAAAATCTGGTGATATTGTGGATTTAAACCCGTAATATACTGTTTACAAGTAATTAAGAAAATGTTAAATTATTACAACACAATTATGCACGTATAATTTTGAAACATTGTTTATATGCGTATATAATGTTTTTAATTATATAAATTATATATTTAAAAAAATGTAAATATCCTATATAAATTACACACACACACACACACACATATATATATATATATATATATATATATATATATATATATATATATATATATATGATGTATAATACAATGAATAAAGAGGGAAAATATGCGAAATCGGCTAATACACGTATAATGCACGGTGATTCCATAAATGTATGAAGCAATTTGAAAACGGAAGTCGACACAAAATCCTGTTTCCTGTCTACTGCACCGGTGTAACTTTGTAATGTCGTTCACATTTCGAATTTCGCAATTGCTCTCCGTATGTAATATATATATATACTTGTTATTAATCGTTTAACACGCTTTATTTGCATAATACTGCTATCGATTTGCATACTGAAGCACGTAAATTCTGACAAATTAACCCTTTACGGTCGTCGACAATTTTCGAAATTTCTACTGATAGCTGTGTAATTGCAATTTGAATGTTATTCAAAAATTATACTGAATCTGTGATTCTATATAATATTTTATTTTAATTATTGACGTTGCTTACGAAGTATTTTTAATACGGAATCACGATCTATTTGTCTACTTATTACTATGAAGTACAAACTAAAGATCCGTTTTTTTTTTGTATACATTCAAGTGCTAGAATTTAACAAAAATAACTAACTGTAATAATGATAGAAATTGGAACGTAATATAAAAGGTTTTAGCGTCGTCGTGCGAAAAAAGACATTTTTTTAACCTTAATTTTTTGAATATCACTGCTATTTTATATTATTATATATTAATTGTTTTTTTTTGTGAATGTATTTATCTTTTTTTTAACGTAAATAAATATGATGCTTTTTTTTTAATTTGGAAACGCTTTCCAAAATCGCACTTGATCGATAAGTATTACGAGCGTTCATTATTAACGGTTTAACGGTTTTCTTTAATTTTTATTATGTGTATTTTAAATTAACTGATAAATATCATTCGATGCATAATAATAAATATAATATAAAGGAAAATATATAAAAAAATTAATCATTATATTTTAATTATACAATAAGTAAATTTTAAATTTATTTTCTTTTCGTTATAAATAATTTTTTAATAAAAAAATATTTTTTTATGAGATCATCATTTCCAAGATATATTAAAAATATGACAGTTTAATTTATAATATGCTTTTTTATTATATAATTTATTTTGAAATCTAATCCAGGGATTCCTCTTTTTATATATACATATAAAACAAATTAATATTATATAGTTTGAGTGGAGAATAAAAATTTAAATTATATTTATTTTTATTAGCAATCTATTATTGAGCATAAATTTTAATGTTATTCAATCTAAATAATCAGATTATTTGATTGATATCAGATTTAAATTAACCAATGTAATGATTATATCGAATATTTTCTTTATTAATTTGTGAAAAAAAATATTATTGTAGTTTTTAAAATGTAACGTTTTATTAATCATTATTTTAACTTCAAATATTAATAGACTTTAATATTGTAATGTAACTCTTTTTATTTTTGAAGATTGTTTTTATTTGTATATAAAAAATATTATTTTTATATTTAATCGTAAAACAACTATCATAATTATATCGATAGATCTTAAATAGATTACTGCATAATGTAAATAAATAATATTTAAATAATTTTTAATATTCAAATATATTATATCGACAATTCATATTCAACGTTTACTTAGTACATACACATGACACTCAATTAGTAAATAGTGAAGATTATTCTCGTTTATTTTATTATACAACAAACATATTGATAGTAATTTTTACTATTCCGGTACTTTTCATAGAGTATCGAACCCAGATCGAAAATTATACGGCATGCAATACACGCGCCTCTAGACCGTTCGAAATGTGTACATAATACTTTATTGTCGTCAGCTCCGTTACAACGTTTTTTTTTCTTTCTTTCTTTCTTAAGTCTTCTTTTTTTCTTCTTCTTTTCGTTGTAGTCTTTTTTTTCTTCTTAGCGTCGTCGTGAAATTTCATTAATCGTCGCCATTAGTAATTTTAAAATTTAGGTCTCACACGAAAGAATGCTATCACCGTGGAGGCATCTGTTGTGGTACACGCATGTGGTACACCGCGGGTGTCATGTCGTGCATTACTAACTGGATCAGATCGTATAATATGAACGTATCTGGTGATGAATTCTGTGTGTCTTTCGTGTCGATTAAGATGATATAATTATATAAAAGATCATCGTTTTATAGTCCTTTTACATCGTCTACATTAAGGCAAAGCAATGTTGTTGAACTAAAAGTTTGTTCATATTTGTTCATATCGGTGACCACTTATTTTGTTCACTACTTGTAAAATTTTGACCCGATTTAGATCGTCTAGATAAGACATTTTGTGTTAAAGAGCAACACACTGTATACTATAGAATATGTTAAATGGTACTTATTTAGTAATTATAGTTTTATCGATAATTTTAAATTGTCAAATTGATCTTTTATAAATATATATATATATATATATATATATATATATATATATATATATATATATATACATATACAATGTTTATTAAAATTTCGACTGTTGGGATTTGGGATAAACCTTCGTCATATAAAATTTTAGTATTTCGCACTATTAATATGCAATATTGGTTGATCGTGGGACAGCTTAAAATTTGAAAAGGACATTTTCATTGTCGATGATTATATTTAATATTACATATATATATATATATATATATATATATATATATATATATATATTATTACGATAATTTATATGTACGTTTAAAGTTAGTAATAATAATAATAATAATTATTATTATTATAGCGATGATCTTAAAAAGTAGTTGTAATTCTATGTAATTAATATAATTTGTTTCAACGACTGCTTTACTATAGTAATCGACGCGGAATTATCTTTAATGTATTATAAGTGTATCAATTATTTAATTTACGGTTGATGAAAATCATTTTTTTTTATTTATAATTTTATTTTGGACTGCATTATAAATATTTTCTAGTAGAAATTTATCTAGTTTTGTCTGATTCGCTAAAAATGTTGATACTATATACTTCGTTCACGTTGAAAATAAGGTCACAATTGTAATAATTTATAATTATTATTTTGAATATTAATTAAACCGATAGCCACAAGTTAAATAGGCACATTCGATAACATATTCAATCATCAATATATTGGCTATTTGCACGTACAATCGACTAATTTGAATTCAATATTGACCATAAGTGGATTTAGTATATCTTTTTAGCGCATAACGGTAATTTTAATCGTTTTTTTTTCTTCTTCTATCTATTTGTATTTTACCGGTTATATCGGTGTTTCGTACCGAAAATGTCACTTTTGTTATACGGAAAACAAACACTCGAATTTTCATAACAATGACACGAAATGAATGTCCGACATGTATTTTCTTTATCTATTTCGTCGTTCGGTAGAAGTTCGTGTCGTATTATCTGTTCATAGTAAATAGTCAATGCCGGTAAGAGCTTTCCTACAAATAATGGACGCTTATAAAAAGAACGAAAGCTCCTTTTTTGTACTTTTTTTTTCTTCCTACACTCCGTTTATACACTGCGGTCACGTAGAAATGACATTTATTTTATAAATTTTCCAATGGTTCAGATCGAGAATGTCAAATCCGTAATGCAACGATAGCTGCTTCGACAGGGATATATTGCAAAAGTGGATCATATATGGCAGGGGTGGTCAAAGCGTAACTATTTTTAGTCATTCGGATGTCTGATTTAAATTACTACTTTCATATGATATTTGTAGATTATCGATTACAATAAAAAAAAAACAGATCACCCGTATTAATAAAAAGTTTGGCTATCTCTGATATGTTATATTTTATGAAATTAAATTTAATGTATATATTTTCACAGTTGGTATCTGACATTAATATATGAAATTATATATATTTTTTCATCATTAAATTCATTATCGAAAATTAAGTAATATTAATAACAAAATCACATATGGTATTTCATCGAAGAAATTCATTATAGCTCCAGATTTCGATAAGAAAATATAATTTAATATGTAATAAAAATAAATTAAATTAATCGAAAAAAATATTACTATTCGTATTATATTTGTTTATTAGTAAATTATTGACCGTTATAACAACATTATTGGAAGATCAAAAAGTCGAGACGAAATTTTCAGAATATAGGTCATCTTTTCACAGTAACATACCGCTTATAGAATATGTATTTTTAGCGAATAGATATGAGCTAAAGGTTTATTTATTACAGATTATTATATATGGCAGCTATATATATATATATATATATATATATATATATATATATATATATATATATATATATATATATATATAAAGTAAAAAGTTAACGTTTATCCAACACGAAACCTAAATAAAAGTATGCGTACATACACATAATATTATACAATACGTATCAAGTTATCTAATAAAATTTAGTGCTTAATCTTTATCTTAATTGTTTTGATTAACTCGATATAAACTCTTTATTATGTTTAACTTGTGGAAAATTCCTATAAATATGTGTTCTGTATGAAAGATACTAGAATGAAAGAATTACGCGAAAATGTATTATCCGTTAATTAAGGAATAATCGTGCGTAATTAATAAATAATTATAATACAAATAAAAATGATTCATTAGTTTTTTTTTAGAAAATAAGATTTTTTTATTATCTGAGAAATTTTATATGGAAATTCATATTATTTTTGATGAGCACATTTATTATGTAAAACGTTATTTTAGTATATATATATATATATATATATATATATATATATATATATATATATATATATATATATATATATATATCACATTTTTTTCAGAATTAAAAATTGAACGCATATGTCAAATTAGTGTATACATATAAGACAATGTTCAATAATGTAGTGAATTATTATTTTCGCAGACAAACAACCGTTGTTCTCGTGCATTCACTCTCGTTTCTCACAATGTTTATTATTATATTGCATCTTAATAATAATAATAATAATAATATATTATATATACCGTGATTTTCTCTCGTCGTTGATGTGCAGATGCTTGTGATTTTTGTGGAACAAGTGCATCGTGCATCGTTCGAAGAATTTTGTTTTTTGTTGCACAATTCACATAATTGACTGTGAAATATCTTCAAATCGTTGCGCAATACAAAAGGCGAATCCGTTATTCACAATTTGCATGCGGATCGATTCATCCGATTTGTATCCGTTGTGCATTTTAACTATTTATTTTTTTTTTATCTGCGATTCGATTATATGGTATATTTATAACGCCGCGGGCATATTTTACGGGATTTTGACGCATATAAATGCTTCAATAGGCGATTGACATTATAATTTTTGATACATTCTTTTATTGTATCAAAAATTAAATAAAAATGTATTTCAATATTTAGTACATAATATATAAAATTTGACCTACTATTAATAATTATTAAAAATAATGGAAAATTTTTTCAGTTCACTAAATTTTTATTACAATATACCATATACAATGAAAATTTAAATGATTCGTCAATATTTTCTCTTTTTTACTATAATATAAAAAAAATTGACAAGAGATTGACGCGGATAGTCAATCATAATAACACCGTTAAAAATAGTAATTGTGTTATAAAAGAAAAAATTATCTCAATTAAAAATTTCACTCAATTTCGATACGTTTATTGCTATTTTTTTTCAAACAAAATGAATTCTTTTCTAATAATAGCGTATTTTTTTTTATTTTGCTCGATATAATTTTTTCGCTCTAATCGCAATTGCAAAAAATATCCAAAAATTCGATTAATGCTTAATAATGCACACGTACCATATTGACGTTTTAAAAATATATTATTTTATTAAATTAAATCAATTATTAATATGAACTTGCTCATTTTTTGCGAGATACTTTCTATTTATTAACATTTCAATAATATATATATATATACGGTTAATTGTATTTATATATAGTAAAAATTGATTGAAATTTAGCATTATTTCTATAATATATTTTATTCATATAAAATTACTACCTATTTTTAATAATATTACACTTATAATAATTTTTAAATATTTGAAAGATTAAAACCTAGAATCAGTGTCATTATCTTATGTAGATTATTGTTATCATTATAATAAATAATTAAAAAATTGAATATATTATAAATAAAATAAAAGTAATCGTTAGAATATATTTTTTTTAAACTATTTTATATTATATATTTTAAATTTATTGAATGCATTAGTTAAATGCACTAATAAATTTGTATGATATTTTTTAGAGTGAAAGCACGAAATTAAGCTATATTGTTTCATACTTTCCAAAGTGAAATTTTAATATATATATAAATTATAATATTAATCTAACCATATCACAAGATCGATTTTACGAATACAGCATCCAAAATAAATTTCACCGAGATGTAATCTCTTATTTTTTAATATTGAAAAATATTTAGAAACCAGCGATTTGTTTAAGTTGGTTAAGTAAGTAAGGTATATTTTCAAATTATATGCACCTCCGGTTAAATAACAAACAATAACAACGTGTTTTGTTTAATAACGGTCTGTCCATTAAAATTGATAGTGCTCTAGGCGTGCATATATATATATATATATATATATATATATATATATATATATATATATATATATATATATATATATATATATATATATATATATATATACATATATATAAAGCTTTGTATCAGGATTATGTCAGAATGTGTATTGCCGTGTTATATTCCCAGCTGCAAATAAACGGTCCGCAATATAAATTGTCCCGTACGTTACTTTACGTACACTCTGTATATGGTGTGCGTTAAGCGGATTTAATGTTTTTTTAGTATGATGCGAAGAGGCATGAAAAATTTTAAATCGATTTTTGTATTGTGATTTATTGTCGATTGCGTATACTTTTCGGCTCATAAGTTTGTTAAATATACAATGTTTTCGGTATCGCTTTCGACAAATAATTCTTCTTGTTGAAACGCATTCATATATGTTATGTCCTAATTAGTTGGATATTTTGAAAGTTTGCCCTTATAAAATATATTAAATTTTGTATTGAAGAGCATTAATGATCGTATAAAATCGTGATTAGGTCGAGAAAAAAAGAAATACTTTATTATATTTTTCTACTAGAAGTGCATACTTTGACGTAATATTCGAAATAAAAAATTCTGCTAAATTTTAATATTTGCGCGTTATTTTAATTGACTAGTATTTTGCAATTTTTTTTTTTAACAAAATTTCCGTTTTTGTTTTCAAAATTGCAATTTTCAATGCAAAAAACGTCATGATTTTGCTGAAAAAACTGCGATTTCATAATCTGTGTGAACAGTCCGGATAGTTTAAAAGGTCACTAGAGTGAGGTACACTTTTTTATATTTTAAACTCAATATTTATTCGACAAAGTCGATTCGGAAAATATTTCTGCTTAATTATTATACTATTTTGCTTCTATTCACTTTCTGAAAAAATAAATTATATTTGATTTATTTATTTTTATTTAATTGTTTTTCAAATACATGTTTTAATTTCATTTTGATAATATTTTTGTTGAGTGATTGATTGATTTAAATATTTTTCATTTAATATTATTTATGTATATTATATGCACGTAAACGATATTCAGTATAAATTAGGTAATAAATAAGGATTGAAAACAGGAATGTTATAATAATAAATTGAGCTGTTACAGACTTTACTATCATATTTATTATATATAATGCATTAATTCTCAACTTGAAAATAGTTCAGATTGCAGTTTTATTTGATTAATTTGTTTATTTGTATTTTACTGTTAGCGTTTCCTTTGAAAACGAGTCGCAAACGGCTTTTTGTTCGTAGTAGTATTGATTAGTTGCATTTCCTGATCTGTCTACTGGATTTTACCATTTTCTTGTTTGTTTATTTTTTTTTTTTTAGTTTTTTATATTTATCGATACGATTTCATCGCATTAGCACCGTTCTATTTTATTCCATAAAAATTGTGTTAAACGTCGCTTCACCTCTTGATCTTAATATCGATAGTGGAATTCTTTTTTTGTTTCGCATTATTCCGGTATTTACAGTCGATCGAGGTGATCAAAGTACAAAACATACTTTTGAATGTGAGTTTTTTTTCATATATCTATTAAAGAAAAAAAACAGTTATAATTTTATTGATACTTTTTTATTTTGCAAATGTGCAAAAAACGTATAAATCATATGAATTTATTAAGAAAACAATCGAGAAAAAAAGGCTTAGCAATTCAGATATTTCATATATTACCCATTAACAAAATTAAATTTATTCATTGACTTGTAAATGATTTTTTTATCAAAACAAATTTTATATATAATCTTAAAATTTATATATATTGTTGAATTTTATGCGTAAATGATTACAAAATTTTTGGATTCAGTCTATCGCAATTGAAAGATGTCGGGATTCTGACGATTAGGATTCCCGGGTAAACCCTGAACAATGTAATCACTCGTAGAACGGTTACAAATTTTAAACGTTTTCACTCTGATATATTAACGTGAAAATCGCGATAGAATTATTTAATTCGAGCACATAAATCCACATTATTTATTATTGTACGTGTCTTGTAGTGTTATTAACTTGTACATGCACCCTTAACGAAACAATTAGCTTTCATTATCACAAAATTTCAAACAATTGCAACGTTAATTAAGAGGGGTATTATATAAAATTACTGTCGCCGCAACGGTTTCAATTAATATAATATTTTCCAAAATGGCGTCTCACACCGAGCGCACCAATTTTCCCTATATTATACGGTTTTCCCACATGTAAAATTGAATATTAACTTTGTGACTCCTTTAATAATGTGGTTTGAAGATTGAAAATACGAAATAAGAAAACTGATACTTTTACAAGTATTAATTCTTGAGAATAAATTAAAAGTTTTCACGAGTGTCAAATTAACTCTTTTATTTTATATAAAATTATAAGTTCATACATATATAAAATTTTAATATTATTTATATCACAACAAAATATACAATTGATATTCTAAAATAATAATTTACATTATGTATATAATATAATAGTTAAATTTTAGTTTATCTTAATTAAAAACGACGAGTGAATTAAGAAAATGTATCGTTGACGAAGATTCGAAACAAAAACAATTTTTGTTGTTGTTTCCATTGAAAAAGAATGTCGTTCTTGAAACTTCTTTCATGCTCTTGATTTTTTTTTATATAGTCACTATAATGCAGTGCTTTAACAGAAAGAAACAATGGACACGAAGAAGGAAACTTGTAGTATTAAACGACTGAAACGCTTAACAATTGTCACATAAAATGACCAAAGTCTCTATATAAATGGAAAATCTGCAAATGTGCGCATTTGTCTATTTTATGGTGGGCTATTGTAGCAGTTCGCAATTCTAACAAAACGATGAAATAATATTAATTTAACCGATTATTTTCTCTATTTTTCATATATAATAATTTCAGGTTGTACAATGACATATATTTTTTTTAAAATAATTAGTTTCTCATTTAACGATAATGAAATATTTTTTAGTGTTGTGATACGTTTTCAAAAATCGATGGAAAACTTTTTGTTTTAATTTTCCAATTAAAACTAACAACAGAGAATATATTTATTTTTATATTACGGTAATTCTTTCTAAAATATGATACTCTAAGAGAACGGTTTTGTTACTGTGCTGAAAAAAAATTTGATAGCCTGTTTTTTTTTATAATTATATCACAATTAGTCAGTTTGAGTCTAGCATAAGAAAGTTTTTTTATAGTGTGTAATAAATTTTTTAATTATTTAAAAGCAATTGTAAAATTTCATGAATTTATATGAATATAATAATATTTTGCATAAAAATATATTAAAAAAAGAAACTTTTGTCACAGTCACAATATTAAAATATGACCTACTATACTGACTTGTAAAATATAGTTCTATAATATAATATAACAACTTAAATATATGTTGTGAGCAAATACTTTATAAATATATAATCCGAAATTTATTTTTTAATTTACGTTATATGAAATTAATATTAGAGTATGATTTTCACTGTATACAATGTTTAAGCCGAGTTCTAATTATTCCGTTTCCATACAAATATTTTATGATGGAAGTACGGTTCGAATCGAAGCCATTACATTCCCTATAATATATTCTATTGTTACCGAAGCTTCGCATATATTTCATTTCAACCTATGATGATGCACACTGAAATGCTTGTCACTGCTAGTATTCATCGTTTTAATTAATGACGAAGTTTATAATTTATTAGAATATACCCGAAAGCAGGTCTGGTCAAATGGCGGTTCGCGAAGTTACAATTATTATTTTTTTCTTTTTTTTTTGGGACTTATGATAATTTGTATAAAAATGTAGTTGTTCTTATTTGTAAACCGTGTTATTTCAAAATTGTTTGTAAAAAAGCAATAAAAATAAAAACAATGAATTTATTTAAATTTTGTAAACAAATAATTTATGACATTTTTTTTTCAAAAAAAAGATGAAAAATATAAATGAAATATTTGGTAAGAAAACATTTATTGTAAAGAATTTTGAATTGTGACAGAATTTATTTTAAAAATTTAAATTAATTAAAAATAACTCGGCGACCAAAAGATTTAAGTATCCCTGCCATAAAGAGTTACATTGTTTCATGTAAAGAACGTTCAGATATTAAACAAAGAAAATCTATATATTAATTTTTGACAATAGATTTCTAATTCAATAGTATATCAAAATGTTTATAATGAAGGAAATCGATTTGTAAACGATAGTTATCTTATTATCGAAGCAATATCGGTATAAATTTTAATTTTTCTTATTTAATACCAATTTTTAAATCATTGAAAAGATATTATTTTATTTTTCATAACGAATTATATAATAGAAATTGATGGTGAAAATTTCCGAAAATTGAATTCTAAAGAGATTCGCGACAAAAATATGATCAAAATAAAACCGAGAGAAACGATACTGCGTCAAGAGGAAATCGATTAAGTCTGAAAATTGGAAATGAATGCTTTTACGCCGACGAATTACATTTTGATATTATTCTGTTGTCCTCGTGTTTTTCAGCTATTTCAGAATTTATTGAAAATTGATATTTTCAATTTTTTGTTATTTGTGCGTTTATATTTTTAAGTATGATAATTGACGTTTCATATTATAAATAAATCTATATCATCTCCTGCTTATATGTAACATTATATATATTTTGAATTTCATCTTTGTATAGAAAATACTTTTTTTTAATATTTTAGCAAAAAAATATTAAAAACAATTTTAATCATACTAAAATACATCACGCCTGCTTTTATACTATATTATATGCGATCTGATACATTAAATACGGTAAGAAGATATTCTCGTTTAAGTTAACTATTTAAAATGTTTATTACATTTCATCAGATAAATTTAGAGTTAACTTGGTTATCATCATAAACGATAATTAAATAGTTATTATCATTCCCAAGCTTTCTGTTGTGATGTTCAGTTTTAGGTGTCATTTTAACAATTTTTAATTTTGCTAAATATTTTTCTTTATTTTCCAATTTTTCTACATTGTAATTTCGAAATTCATTAATACGTGCAATTTTTCATTATTTATATATGCATAGTTACATTGTTTCATAAATAAAAAGTACCTTAGTCTTTTAAATATCACATTTGTGATTTAAATATTATTTTTTCTAAAATAAAAATATTAATTCAGGATAAATAATGTCAGGGAAATGTTTGAATGAAAAGCATAATTAATTTGTTTTGATTTTATGGACGTTTTTTTATTTTTTCTTTAATAATAGTTAAATATACAGAGTGAATCATAAAAATTGAGTCCAATTTTCATGCGATATCTCGCAAAATATCAATGTTCAAGTCTAGAAAACGATACAAAAAAAAAATACATTCGTATTCATATTATGCATAAAAAGATACATAATATTGAAGATTATTTTCTTTTACCAAATACCACCACTTTTTTTTTTCAAAACTTCAACACTGATAGATGCTTTTAAGATATCTCAAAATTTTAAAAATCAGATAAAATTTTTGCGGTCCACACTATGATACACGTATATTTATTTCACAGGATATTCTGTTTCAAAAACACAAATTGCCTTTGTTAACATGGTGAAAAATGATATTTTTTTTACACATATGTAAAATTTACAGAATACTTCTTGAAATCTAACGAAATGTTTATATTTCATTACGATCTGTATGAAGTTAGTTCCTTTTTTATAATGAAATTTATAATATTTATGACACTACAAAATATATATATGTACATAGTTAAAAATAAATATATTAATAACACATCAAATAAAATGCTGGGATATCGTGAATGATGAGCTCACAAAAAAAACATTAAATTATTAATAAAATACATATATATATATATATATATATATATATATATATATATATATATATTAAATTTTTTATTGATTATTTTGATGCGAAAGTCAAATACATGACTTTAAAAATAAAACAAAACTCAAAAAATAAAATTATGACGCTCATCGTTTTTAATTCTAGTGCAAATCGAATTAAAAATTATAATAAATAAAAATACGAAGCCATATTAAAAATTTGACGTTTGATTTCCATATTTTTTTTTTATTTCAATAATTTTTAATAAATATATCCAAATAGATACATCATGATAGAACTACTTTCTTGATCATGTTATTAGTCTTTATCAATAACAATATTGTGCACGCATATTAGCAATAAATAAAAATTCAATAAATATGCTTTATATACATGTATGTATATATATATATATATATATATATATATATATACTTTTTTTTTTAAATACATAATGCAATATTTCGAATTTATGGTTCTATAAATTATCACATTTCATTTTTTCAATTTTATTATATTTTTTTTCGGACACATGTAGTTTGCCGTATCGGAATTATTATACACGTTTTATATAATAATAATAATAATAATATAAAAAATTTAAAATAATATAATATAATAGAATTGTACTTTGGTGACACTTTCTAAAAATTACATTCAGCATTATATAAGAGTGATATCACTAAATCAGTACAATTTCGTTATCACAATCGAGGCGTACTTAAATTATTCAATGACATCAAATATACAAAAATGAATGCAATTTTCAGAAAACATCCAATGATACAACACACTACAGCTTCCGAAATCACGTTTAATTAAATATTTGTTTTTTTCTTTTAAATATTTTTTTTATATATATATTTATTTTACAATGATTACCAAATAACTACGAAAAACATATTAATAACTATTTTACTTCATGAATTTATTATTATTTATATATTTTATTTAACCATTTTGATTTTTCTTTATTTATCATCTTTTTTTTGAAAATATTATATTTTTAATTTAATACATATATACTAATGGTAATTAATAATTAAGCTATTTTTTTTTTACTTTATCGTGTCGACATCCCAACATTAAAAAATATTGAACAAACATGTGGCGCCTGATGAACAATACACACAGTAATTATTATTAATTAATAATATATGTAATACAATAATAACAACATATATTTTATTATACACAGCAATTTTCGAGATACGAAAATCTCGTTAGGTAAAATCCACATTGACTGACGATTTATAACTATTTATAACTTCACTGAAAAAATACTAAACAGTATTTTTTTTTTTTAAATAAGACATTATGAATTTTGATCATTTTGTATACAATTTAATATTCGGTTAAATTGAATAATATTTTAAAAATATCAATGTGGATGTATATTAATGAAGAAAAATTAATTTAATCAATAATTTTATAGCCTTCTAATGTGACATTTAATGGGATAAAAAAATATTTTAAATTATATTTTAAAAGAGTCTGTTAAATTATGAAAAAAAAAATTAACACGTCATGGTAAATTTTTGTAATGAAAAATACGTCAGATTTTTTTTGATACTAGGCTCACTAAATAGTGTGTGAGCGAAAGGACAGATTTTGGTCCCAATATAATATGATGAATGGAAGGCCTTTTCCACTTATAATTTCCAAATTTAGGATTTCTGACCAATTTTATTATTATTATTTTAATGCAAATTATATATTGAAAAAAAATGAATACTTTAATTTTGAATAATATGCATATTTATTCATTTTGGTAATATTTTTTAACAATTTAAATGATTTTCATTTTGATTAATTAATATTTTTTTTATATATAAAAACGGTTTAAGATTAGGTACAAATTAGCACATAATATGATGCTCATATTTTTCATATTGTATTTTATCAAAGCCAGTTTTTTTTTATAATACATATTTCCACATTTTTTTCTGTTGAGTGCTACAAAAATATCGTTTTCGAATTTAAATAATAAATTATAAATATCTAAGGTTAAAATTTTACATTATTCGTTAAAATCTCAAGGGTTAGGTTAGGTTAAGCTTTTCTTTTCTATTACATAAATTTGACAGTAATATTATAAAATGGATCACACTGAAACAGAATATATGAAATAAAACAATATGGATTCTTTTAATATTTATCATAACATGAATCTGTATCATAAATCAATTTTTATTTTCATTAATCTACAATTAGACATTAACGTATATTTTGATATTTATTACGACAGTAAATACGAAATTCCGAATGCTACTTTTTTATTTTTGAAAATCGGTGGCCTGGTTTTGATCCGAGTTTACAAATAACATACATTTAATATTGTGCTACTTATGAATAATTTCATAGTATCAGAGACAGACGAATTTAACTATAATAATAATAATAATAATAATAATTAATAATAATAATCATCACGATTATTACACATTCAGACATGATTAAAAACGAATACAATATTTTTTTCTATGGTACAATATTAAAAACGGCGATTTTTTCCTTGTAATATACAAATGTGTATGTATATTGTGCGCATTTTACACGCAATGTAAAACATATCTACTGTCATAAATATTTAAAAAAAATATCTAAAAAATGCTAAAAATCGTTATTTTTTAAAAATTACAATTTTTTACTGATATTTATCAATAATCTTTATTTCGTAAAATATACGCCCAGTGTGTAACCAGATCGAAATAGTGCTTGACTATGAAAAAATTCGTGGTCCGTAGATTGTTTTCGTATATTTTTCAAAATTTAAGTTTAATTAATAACAAACAAACAAAAAAAAACACTGATTTAAAATGCGTATATACAATGCGATGGCAATGTTCTGAAATATACTTTCAGCACTTACTGCATATATAAATTGTTACCTAATATGATTTTTCAGAACATGAGTTTGCGAAGTACTGTTTTTTTCGTATTAATTGGCACAATTTAACAAAAAATTTGGAATAATTCATAAAATAGAAAATATTTCATATAAATCATAATGTAAATGTGCAATTTTATTTTTTTATGTATAATTTAATTAAAAATCATTCATATATTTGTACCGCTTTGGATTTATTTTTATTATTTATCAATTCTCATTTTTTTGCTTTTTGTGATAAGGAAAACAAAGATTGCAATTAATATGTTTTTGAGAAAGTGGGCAATCTTCTGTTTATAAGTGGATAGTATGACAATATTAACATATTTTTGTCCCAATTTTTTTTGACAATATACTATATATATATATATATATATATATATATATATATATATATATATATATATATATAACGCTAATATAATAATTTACATCAATTTTTTTATTTGATTGTTTAAAAATAATTTTATTTATGAATCAGTTGACGTTTATATATATTTTTTGTTTTTATATTATGTAATAATATTTACAACAATATGAAATGTTTTTAATACAAGACATTAGTATTTTTTTAAATAAATTTTCCTGTTTATATTGTCTTTTAATAAAGATTTCAAAATTTATTTATTCTGATGATTCTATAAATACATTAATATAATAAGATTGCCCACCTGTAGTTTTATATTTCAAATTTTCATTTTTAATTACTAAATTAAGATATTGTTAAAAAATTATAATACATAATTATGAATGAGATGATAAATTAAAAGATATATATATATATATATATATATATATATATATATATATATATATATATATATATATATATATTCCCATACATCTCAGACTACGTAAAATATTCGAATTAATAAGAAATCGAACGAAATTCTCGTAACATTCAATATAATCTAAAAAACGATTATGTCAAACACTGATCAAATATATATATATATATATATATATATATATATATATATATATATATATATATTTATATATATATATATATATATATATATATATATATATTTAATGTCAACATTATTTTAATCATTCACTTTTCTTTACCATTTTTCAATAAACATTTTTTTATACAAGGCATAACAAATATCCAACTAATAAATATCCTCGCATCGACTTTGGGTTCAATTTTTATATACTTTCTTGTTTCATCCCCCAACAGCTTAAACAATTATGCAAGTCGGGAAGCTCAACATTTATCTCTATAAACTATGAACAATATATATCAAATTGTAAGTTATTTTTTTTTTATTATAATTATGAGATACTTTCATTTTTACACTAAATTAATTTGTATTACGTACAAATACAATATTCGCTTAAGTTTTTTCAGACTAAACAAATATGTTTTTAAAACATACCAAAATAATACGGTTGAAAATTTTTAATGATTCGGCTCGCTGATTCATATATATATATATATATATATATATATATATATATATATATATATATATATATATATATATATATATATAATTTTAAATTAAATAAATTAATATTTGTAACTTCTTAAGTTAAAACATATAAATTATATAGAAAAATTAAATCACAAAAAATGGTAATTCGTACACAACATATTATAAAATCAATAGTTCAATTAAAATCAATATTATGATGGGGTAGTTTTGAAAACTAAATTCAGTATTGATAGTCCTTCCACGAATGATTTACGTCATGAAATATAAATTAATACTATAAAGTACGCATTTTTTTTATCATTAACATTCAATTGAATATTATGCAATGCTTTTTAGATGCTTGGATTGATTATTTTCATTTTGCTCAGTATTGAACTTTGGGATTTCAAAAATTGATCATTTGATCAATTTTTGATATATGTAAAAGTAATATTTTAAATATTCAAAGGGAAAATATTGTTTTAAATTCTAATTACGAGATTTAATTAATTGTTATATAGTGTGTCATTTGATTAATAATATTTTCAAAAAACTGAATATAGTTTCCAAAACGATTTTATTACTAATATAAATAATATGTCATCAGTACAAAATTAAATGTTTTCAGTCTTTTTTTTTGTGTATGGTGTATTTTTTATTTTGAAAAAAATAATAAAAATAAAATCAATAAAACGCTGAAAAGTAAGATGAGCTTAGGAAATATTTTTGGTAATAATAAAATTTTGGAAAATGATATTGAAATTGATGTCAACGATTCACATTAACGTGAGCACAACCATGTTTTTAAAACCGTATTTGGCACTTTTTAATTTAATTATTTTAATAATCTTATTTTTAATGGAATTTGTACAAATTATAAAAGAAACAACAATAATAAACAATCATATAATATATGTTTAATGTATAATATATATATATATATATATATATATATATATATATATATATATATAGCAATAAATAAATAAATTAAATAAACGATTGCGTATAGACTAGATATATGACTATCATTTTTTTTATTCAGAATCATACGTAGCTTAAAAAATAATTATACACTGAATTCAAGCAGTCATAATAAAGCTTATATTATTTATTTATTCAGTATGATGCAAATGAATAATGATTAAAAATTATAATTAGCATTACTACTCTGACATTCCGTTAAATATATATGTATATAAAAAATGTGCTTCATCACATCATCTTTCGAGCATCCTTGATTTGGTCACAAATTTGGTTTTTAAACAAATGTAAAAATGACTAGAAGGACGATTTCATTTTTTTTCTTTTTTATTTGTTTTTTTTAATTTAATTAATTATTTTATTTATTAATACACTCATATTGATCCATCTGTATGTTATAATTTTACATGTATTATAAATTTATATATATATATATATATATATATATATATATATATATATATATATATATATATATATGTTATATATATAGGTTCCTGTACATTTTTAATGTGTATGAAAACCATATTACAAAATGTTTTTTTCAAACTTAATAAATGTACTGATGATGATCGTCATTGTAAAAATTGGATCGAAGCGATTGATATTAATTATCATCAGCTTCTTCTTGAGTTTTAAAAATTTTCAAAATTTGTAACACAAATGTAAATGTACAATATTTAGATATTTGTGGCGCGCAATATTTAAAACTAAATATTCACAACATAGAGAAAATGAATCAATTCGTGTTATAAAAAATATTCTAAACAGTTTCAATATTTAGTAAATTATCATGAAATTTAAGAAAAAATGTTTCTATATGCATCAAAAACTATTTTTTTTAAATAAATTCAAAATTTGTATATTCAGTTGAATATTTTTTTAATTATAATATAATTTATGCCAAATCATACTGTTAATGAAAAAATATATCAATATTTTAGAAATCATTAATAAACCAATATTTTTTTTTACCAATAAAGGATATTTAAAAAGCTTGTAGCTTTTAATTTTGAAGATATCAAGAAAATTTATTAAATTGTTTTATATTACAAGAATATAGTGTTATTTTATTATGAATATAGTGTTGTTTTATCATGAAAAATATTGTAAAACGAATATGTATACATTAATTGTCGTAATTTTATAATATTATGTCACACTGCAACTATTACTGAACTTTCAAAGTTCATCTATATAAAATGCCACAATATTATAAAAAAAACATCGTTTAACATTTAGATAAATCTAAATTAACATTTGTGCGCTTGCATATGTATGTACTTACATGAAAAAATCTGAACATTGTAATATAAAACATCAGATAAACACATAAATTAACCAATTTTTTTTTATTGTATTTTCTGCCCACAGAAAATATGAAAAAAAATAATTGTTTCTTGCGCACCACACTTGTGCATACACAAAACAGAACTCATTCACACACATGCACTGAAGTATGTGGGTCAGTTGATCGGTCCACCGAATCGGCGAATTCTCCGGACGACGATGATGATGGCCTACGACGTAGCAAAGCGTACTGGCCTTCGCTGATGGTGTCACTTGGTCTGTTTTGGTGTGCCGAAACATGGTTCACTATAAGCCACCGAAGGTCCGTCAGTGTATGCGGATGGCCCTTCGGCTGAACACACGGAATCTTCGGGTGTACGTGATGGTTCACATTCGGTTACTTCCTGTTCTTGTTTCTGATGACGATGCTTATGATGCAGGGCCTGCTCGTCGCGAGAAAAAAAACAACAATGGGGGCCACGTCAGGCAGATGCAGTGCTTTTATGTGCATTATAGTATATATATATATGCTTATTTTTTGGTAACACCCTATACACCAACTAATACAATTTGTCAAAATAAATATACTGCTTTCAACGTATGACAATCTTCCATTAAAACAATAATTCAATATTCAATAATAGGTGTATAATAATGATTTTGCCAAAACAATAATAAAAGAGCATATATGTCTCATGCTTTAATATTTATAGTAGACAAGTCTTTGACAAAAATAAAAGAAAAAGAAAAGAACATCTATTAGAAGGCACAATTGCTACAATTTTTTTTTTATCAAAATATATAATTTACAAACTACTATACTGAAGATTTTGTATCTCTGTGTAATACTGAAAGTTTTTCATCAATTACTAATTGCCAAAAGTTTTTCAATTAACAATTTATTTCAATTATTAAAATATACGAAATTTAATTCCATAAGATGAAAAACTTCAAACATGAAACTCAGAAACAGAATACTAAAGCTATTTTAAACTAAGACCATTTGTTTTTGTAAACTACAAATGTAAACAATACGGATTAGATAAAATCCTTAGTACTACAATAATATCCTACGATAATAGTACCTTAAATTTCACTAAATTCATTTTAGGAAATTTAATAATTTAATTTAACTAAACTAAACTTAAGGTTCCAATTGATAAAACTAAAGGTTCCCTTTAATTATACTAATTTTAAGGTTACAATTCTAATAATAGTAAATACTAATGAAAATGTCAATGGTAAATGGGATTCTAAATCGATTTATTCTATTGAAGTAATCAGTTTTTTTATATAAATATTACGGTCGAGGTTAAAACGACTCTACAAAAAAGCATTATAGTAAATATATATTCAGTAAATAACTCTCCGATCACATATAGAATAGATAATAACATTTAAAAATAAAGAAAATATAAATAAGCACTTCAAAAACCACGAGACACTTGATATAGCACAAATCATTACACAATTACATAAAAATAATAAAAGCATTTAACGTTTAGTTGGTGTATACAGAGACCAATCATTTTTAATAATAATAATAATAATATATATTTAATATATTTTAACTTGAATCTTAAAGGTGGAGTTTTCATCTAATATTCATTTCATCTAAGATTAAATAGAAATTTAAGTGTAAAGTTGTTATATATACAAAATACGAATAAAATATTATTTGTTACCTTTATATTGTTGTCAAAGATTTGAAAAAAAAGTATAGTTAGAATCTATTACTATAAAGTTAAATAGTTTCACTTAGAATTTTATAAGAATTGAATAGTTTTGATAAGAATATTAATCCAATTTTATATATATTTTTAGTATAGAAATTAATATTAAATTATTAATAGTATATAATTTAATAATATATGATTTTTTAAAGAAGTAAGATGTTAATTTAATATTTATATGATATTTAAAATCATTCACAGATTTTTAGTAGATAATTTAATGTCAGATATATTAAAATATTTATGTGTATATCCAGCTTTACACTTATAGTATATCATGGTATTTACATGAAAAATCCACAGAGAAATATATGAAAAAAAAGTCGAATAAAGAATGCCAGGCAAATTAACATATGTTTAATAACAGAACAAAAATAATTGAAGTATATTGCTTTTAAATAATAATAAAATTAATTATAATAATAAAACACAATATATAATTTGTAGTTGATATTTCATTTGTGTGTTTGCAGAAATTTTATATCAGGAATATGTGAATTGGTATGCAACATAGATTATCAAAAATATATACAACAACTGAAAGGGTAAAACGTAGGGAAAATACAGTTTCACTGAATAAGAGTCAAAAGAATCTTTTTCTCTTACTGGATGCCATGCTTTTTATAGTTAAAATAAAAAAAAAATAAACTTTATCAGTTCATTGTGATATCATGAAATCAACGTGAAAAACGGAACAAAACAGAAAATCAATATTTAAGGAGGCTTCACACGAGTGAGCAGCCATTTACTTAACTCTGCTGAGCGAGGGTCGAGTGTCAAATAGGTCATATTTGACTTATTATTACTCAGCTTATGAATACATTGAGTAAACAAGTTAATTCAAATATGTGACCTGCTTAACATTAGACCGGTGACACCCTCGTGTCGAGTATATGGCAATGCATCAAACCGATGTGAACCAGATGGTTACATAAGGAAAAAAAATCATCATATTTAAAGTCGGTTCAGGTCGAGGACCCAGGTATATGAACAGTGAAGGAAAATAATATAAATCGAGTGGGAATTTCTACGTAATCTAAACATTCAACACGCAGGACTTCAAAGTAAGGGGGTGGGGTCATGCCAAAGTTTGGTTTGTTTGCTTCGATCAAGTCGCTCTTGTCCAACAAAAAAAAAATTGTTCTTCATCAAACAAGCAATTACTAGAAAGTTACCAATACTGTGATTCGAAAATAGAGGATATTATCAATATGTATAAAATATATATAATTGAACTTTTTTTTTTTTGAAATTATGCAAAAATTAAGGTAGGAAGTCGACTTCTTACCATGCATGTATGCGCGTTAATTGTTTGATTTGGGCCATTGTGTCAGATTTGTTAAGGTAATGAAACCAGTCTCCTTACCTTCTCGCGGCTTCCCTTTTTCTACCGGGCAGGAAGTAGAAAACGTGGCAGAAGGAACAGAAAAAAACACAAGTACTCGTTACATACTAGAGGATAAGGATTTGTTGACAATCGACAGATATGAAACGACAATGAAAAACAAAATATGTACACAATCATGAGAACACCTTTTCTGGCGACTCCGACGGCCTGGATTTTGAAACTATCCAACACTACTCGCTCAATAATACATTTTCTACTTTATTTTTTCTTTTTTTTTTTACTATATCAAATATTTTATGTTATTTTCAAAGCTTAAAGTAGAATTACATATGAAATTTACCAATTCGAAGAAAATAATATATAAATTAGATTACTGAAACTAAATAATATTAAAAGAGATCGTGTCACATATGGCGTCACTAAGATATATGAGAAGTATATTTATATGTTTCAATAGACACCATAAATATAAGTATTTATGCAAACACTTCAGTATTATCTATGGTTTAATATGGAAGAAAGATTTTACGTGAAAGTTTATGAAACGGGGAGACGAAATTAACGGCATTCTCAATTCTTTCTTAAAGTTAGTGTTATTATTATTTTTTATTTTAAAATTGAATTGTATTTATTTGGTTTTTTTATATATTCTGTATAAAAATCAAAATAATCGAAAGTAGGATTTATAATTAGTAACGAACATGAAATTTATGAATTTCTTTTAATGTAAAAATGGGCAATAATCTGAACAAATTTAAATAAAATTGATATGATAATGACGCCATGATATGAATGATTGGTAAATTTTCATGCCAATTATTATTATATATGATGTTTTAAGTTTCAAGAATAACATATTCAATACATATTTTTGAAAAAAAAATCAAACTTTACAAATGTTAAAATGTTGATTGTAAATATATTTATATTACTACTTACGTTTCGAAATGTTTATTCTTATCTGTAACTATTGCATATATTAAATTTATGTATTCAACATTTTAACGATTAAATCAATTTATTAATATAAAAATGTACTCGTTTTCATACATAAAACATTTTTTTTTTAAATTAATATTCATATAGATATATTACTTCAAAGTTTACTATCACTTCTTCTGTATTAAATTATATTATATAATTTCTACGTGATATATTTAATACGTTTTCAAAAGCAATAAATAATATAATTCTCATGAGATACTATCATTCCTACTGTAAATCCTACTGTAAGGCATATTCAATTTTCTAATTTAACAATACAGTTTTTATATCAAAATAAATGTTATGTATTATTATAAAATTTGCATATTAGTATATATTAAATAGCATATAATATATTTAACATTAACCACATGAAAATGTTTTAATTTTATTTCACGATACGAAGAAATTATTATTGTCTATAAATTAGTTTTAGAATAAAGCTCATTAAAATTAGTTCATGTTGGATAATTCTATAAAATTTAGATTTTTCAGAAGTTTAATATATTATAAATGAAATATTGTAAAAACTTGAATGATCAATATTGTCACATGGTTAATGTTAATTAATAGTCTGTAAATGAAAGAAAAATTAATAACTTAATTTAATTTATAAAAATGGCTTCAATATACTCGTTGACTATATTCAATATAACATATGTAAATATTTATAAAAAAAAACTCAACAAATATCATACGAGTACTACGATATAAACATATATATATGTAATGTTAGTGTAAATTATATTATAATTGGTACGGTATTACCTGAAGGCTGAAGCGTCTGTGTGCAACCTTGCGTCCACCACGTCTCTTGGAGATGTGAGGATTGTCAGCTCGTAATGATTTATTGCGCAATAGCTCTAATTGTGTGTAGAGACGCTTCAATTCGGCTCTGATGTCTTCAGGATTCATGTCGGCCAAGTTCAGCTCGGAGACGTCTCCGTCTGCTGTTAAGGCACCTGTCTCTCCGGCTCTAAAAGCGTCCATGGGAAGTCGACAAGAAAATTCCTGGGCCAAAGACCGCACCTATTCAAAAATCAACAACATACAATTTCAGATCAAATAGTACGTTGGTTTCCCGTTGTCATCCACATTATAGTGCATATATATATAAATAATACAATGTATTTCTTATTTTAATAAAATATATATGGTGAAAATAATGATTATTTTTTTAATTGAAATAAAATTCTTTTATTTAGGGTTAAATATATTTTATGTCAGCCATATACTTGTACGTAGATATATAATATTCATAATATTAAAAAAAGTACGGTTAACATTCAGCGAATTTTTGGCGTATCATCATACTTTCAAAAGTTAAACTAAAACACCGGATTATTGCGGCAGATCGTAAAGAATTTTATGAATGCGAATATAAATTCAATATATCGCACTTTGGCACGAAGAACGCTACAATTCAAAAAAAAAAGAAAACAATTTCCAATATACGGATTATAAATATATGGAAAAAATATATATAAAATATTTATGATAATAATCGATTTTAAAAATAAAATAATTAATGTTTTTATAAATGTCATATTAATGTGTTTTATACTTTTGATATTATTCTTAATTACGCACAATGTATTTGTATGATATTTATGATAGAATAAATGCTTACTAATGACCATAAATAGAGCGCTAATGGGTTTTATTGCAATATATTTTGCATGCCAATTTTTATTATAGATTATCAATTTTTAAAATATTTCACATATTAATTCTTAATTTACATTTTATTAAACAAAATTGATATATATATATATATATATATATATATACATATTGGTGATATTATATTTGTTTACGATTATCACTGATAGAGTTGTCTATGGATTTGGAAAGAAAAGCTTAAGGAGCACCAATGTGAACTTTTCAGATGTGCTTTAAAATCTTTCATAATATCTGCGAGATTTATGGACTGAAACCACGCCAAAATAAACATTTCACGAAATACTAATTACGCCTCTTGGATTTTAACGTTTGTGTACTTACACACACACACACACACACACACACACACACACATATATATATATATATATATATATATATATATATATATATATATATACGTTTATACATAGTTTCATGTTTGTTTTAGAAAATTGGTTTAGAATGTGACTGTGTTGTATGTGTGCTACGGGGTTTCGTAATGAACAAATTTCCTACTCCATTTTATCCTCTTCCTACCGATTAAGGGTCTAGAATAGTTCCCGGAATCTGATCTTAACGATTTCGTGCACTGTTTACACGACGAACTATTAAAGATTCCATTTTGTGACGCAGTTAACCAATAACGGTCCGTGCCCGTTAAACATTTAAAGCTAAAGCTGCACATTAAGCTCATCAAATTTGTACGAATATTGGCGTTGTATACATTTTTAACGTCGGTTCGGTTAATGAGTCTTACGTACATTCGAAGAAAAATCGACAACAATACGATCTGTCACATTGGTACTAAAGTAGGTTAATATTTATATATATATATATGACTATGTTTACTTTATGGGATTTCCATAAAATTAATCAAGGAATGAGACATATGAAACATTATAATCTTCTTATAGTGTTCTGTTAGATATTTCTTATATAAGTGACGTAGTTAGAATTATTTATATTACATTTATATTATATTTACTGAATTTTTGTTTTATTTATATATTAAAAAAATCTTTGTTGATTATTTAAAGATAGAACAATACGTTCAAATAATATATCAAAATGTATTTTGTAGAAAATAGTTCACAGTAATGAAAGGGTTAAAATATTTATACAATTAAACGCATTTACGTTATATGCAGTTCTAGATTTTATCTTTTTATTTTATTAAATTAACATATTGTATATTTTAAAAGGTTGTAGATATTATTCATTTGTATATTATTCTGTTAATATATATAGATTGAAATATTCTTATAGAAAACAACAATATTTGAAGATTATGGAACTGAAAAACGTCTGGAATCCTATTAGATGTGATGCTATTGGAGAATACTAAGAATATCTAAGATCGACAAAGCTGTAAATAAGTAGGTTTTGGATAAAAATTGAGAAAAAAAAACAGAAATACTGAAAACTGTTAATTAAGAAAAATTCAATACCACGGCCACATTTTGAGAAATGATAAATACAGGTTTCTCAAAATAATTTTAAAAAGGGAAATTCAGGAGAAAAGATTAATAAGAAGACTTCAAAACTCATGGCTTAAAGATCTTCGTCGTTGGTTCAACTGTTTATCAATAAAACTCTTTCGAAGTTTCGTTAACCGTGTGGATCGTCAACCTTCATAATGAGATGACGTACAGAAAAAGAGGAAGAAAGTTTTTGTAAAAAAAAATAAATAATCAATTTTATGCATTTTGGAAATTTTAGGTCCAGAAATAGAATTAATTAAAATTTCTCATCTGAAGGTTGTCAGATCGTTTAGACCGCAAAATTGTCGTATTGGCATTGTCAAATAGAATTCTAACGCGACAATGGTTTATACGTTGTAAACGAGAGATAAGAGGTGTCATCGCAATTTTGTCACGCGACAAATTTTCCACCAGGAATCCGCAGTGAAAACAAGGCTTTTACGGCATTTTAACACGGTTCGGTTTAATTAAATTTTTGTCTGTGCTCGTGCAACGAAATGCTCCGTTTGTTTCGTGTCATTATGCAAAACCGACCGCCCTTAATGACAGATTAGCGATTCGACCTATGACGTCGTTGTTACGACGCGTCAAATTAGCCACATTAATGGACCTCCTATATTTACCTCCTATCCACCCTGGGGGACTCTTTTTTTTTAATTTTCTTTCTTCGTCGTGAAATGACAAAAGAAAGACGCACTAAAATGCGAAATTGGGGATTTTTTTCCTACCCCAGCCCTGGTCCCTTCCGGTTCTTTGTTCTTGTCGGTAACGACCTATATATTCAAATAGGCCGAGAATAATTTTGAATTAAGGGCGATTCATTTGATGCTATGTACTTCACTTTATTGCCGTACACATGCATAAGTATATTTGTATATAAGATAAAGGAAATCTGAATAATATCAATTATAGTTATGAATTCAAGTATATATATATTTTTATTTAAGAGGGAGTCATCTTTTCACCAAGAGACATCGTGTTTATATTTAAATCATAACATATAAAATTCATAATAGTGAACACATAGAGTTTCCGTTACGATTAGCATTCGTATCTTCCTCTTCCATATTTTCTTTACAGCGTACGCTGAGAAGATTTATGCGAACAATATTCTCGAAGCTTATTCAAAGCTCTTCTTGCGAATATTTATTTATGTATATATATATAGATAGATATATGTGATAACGTACCTGTTTGTGTTGATACCAAAGCTTCGGTGTGAATATGAGCAGTATGACTACGGTTGAAGTGAGTTGCGAGCGAACAAAATAGGCCATGTACATATAGTCTGGATGCAGCGTTGTAACGTACAAAGCTCGTAGTATGTAAAAAACACCAGAAACCACCGCCTCGACGCAAATTGCAGCGCACAGAAAGCGTCTCTCCTGCAATCGAACGTTTATTTGAAATGAAAATGTTCATGATGACTCTCGTTCGCGACAAACGGTTAAATATTCAAAAGCGATATTGACTTTATATAATGTAATTTTAAAAGGAAATTGTTTCATTTTCAAACTCAATAAAATATATTGATAAATATCAATATTCAACAAAATAATTTAGTTAAGTTAGGTTGAAATATTTATTTTTTTATTTTTTTTATTATGTTATAAATATTTTAATTAAAAGATTTTTTTAATTAATAAAATAAATTTATTTTTACGTATATTATATATAATATATAAATCATGATTATTTGAAATATAATATTATAGACTAATATAAAAACTAATTAATGTTTTCTCATTAATGATTCTGGAATGGTAATTGAATATATATGAAAAGCTAAATATTTTGCATATTTAAAAACGCATTATTAAGTTTAAAAATCGCTGAAAAATGACGACTATTAAGCTTTTAGTGCTATTTGTTTTTTTTTCAGATTTGAACAAATATATTTTTTTAGCGTAAATTGAAAATATGTACTATATAAAAAAGCGATTAAATATATGTATATATATAAAAACGTCTGAAAATTCAATTTTTACTTTAAGCTCTAAAAATATAAAGTTTTCCCTATAGTTTTATATAGTGAACACACACACACACACACTTGATAGAAGCAGAGATCTCTAAGCTCGTTCGCCGCGAATCGCTTAATGGCCATCGTGTATAAAAATTTGATTTAAGTTCGAAACTAGAGCACACGAAAGGGGGCAAAATGGATGGATTTATATAGATAATCTTACTTGAAATTGTGTGAAGGCATTTCGGCTGGCGTAGCTGAGATGTATACCGAAAAGCAGGATCAACATCTCGCCAGCTTCCGTCACGTAGTCCCACCAAAGTGGTTTACAAGCCAAGAACAGCTGTCCCGAAGAGGTTTCCTCGGTCCTAACCAGCTTATATTGCTCCCTAATAAAGTTCAAGCTCGAAGCTGTAAAAGCGGCCAAGTAGCACAACACGGCCACCACCTATATTTATATATAAGAAAAAAAAGTACGGCAAAATTGATATATTTTCATCCTGCTCGTAAAAAATTAGCTATCTTCAGGCTGAAACTTTATAGTTTTCAGCATTTGAACTGCTTACGTGTGTTGGTAACGATGAAATTCAACGAGATTATCTTTGATATTATATTTTAAATTTAATACATATGTTACGTAGACGTTGTGATTTTATAGTTAACATAACGTATTTCTGCATAAATATCGTCACGATCCTTTTTTTTCATTATTATCATAAATTGCATAAATTTATATTATAGATGATATTAACTCTTTGCATTAGAGAGGTGTCGTTTGGTCACCATTTGGATTAATACGAAAACTCAATTTATGTTAATTACTTTGTAACGAATTTCCACATTCTTTTTGTATAATATTATGAAGTGTAAAATGACACTCTTTTAATAGAGATAAGACATAACTACAAACCGAACTGCAATTTCGACATTAAAACTGTAAAAAAAAATTAAATCGAAATAGATAATCTTGCCAGAAGGATTAAAATTTTTAATTCCTATAATCATGGAATGATAAAACAATTTGTAAAACTATACCTTAATATACAATTCTTAAAATATTTTTTTGAAATGGTGTCGGAAACTGTTTTTTTTTTAGGTTTATAAATGTGTTGCAATAAATCGTTAATAAACACTGAGAAACGTCTCGAGTGCAAAGGGTTAAAATGAGAATAGACTGAAATCTATAGAAAACTAATAATATATTCAAAGGTTAAGCAATGATTCGATGTTCGATTTTAAAAATAAATGACCGATTTATTTTACATTTTTTGAGGAACGATTTGAAGAATTGCAAAATACGAACGATTCGAGGAACTTTAATTGAAAATCACTGACTATAAAAAGTATTAAAATTTATTTACACTCCATTTATCACACATCTCATTGCAGTCGAATTACCGATAGTTATTATTTTTCGCTCCATAAAAATAATTTAAATATATTACACTTGAGAAACAAAAACGTAATTCAAAATATTTTGCTTTATATAATTATTTATATAAAGCAAAATTATAATATAAATCGATTTTTTTTACGAATATAAATTTGAGTATTATCAAATTTAATACACATTAAAATGTAATAGTATAATAAAGCTACAATATTATTCATGCCGAAGTGCGATATGGTAATATAATTATTATGAGTTTATTTAGATAATTCTAGATACGTAAATTACGTTCAAGTATATTATATCACGTAAATAGTATTTTAGTAGTAATAATAATATATAATGGATTCGGTTTCCATTCATTTTTTTATCTTAATCTAAAATCAATAAGAACATAATTTCTTTATTATTATAAAATTACATATTGTCATTGGTTATGTAGATTCTATTGTTGAATAAATTGTCCTTATTGTAATAACATTTTGATAAATATTTTTTTTTATTTTTGTGTGAATTTTCATTTTTTATATGAAAAAATTGAGGAAAATTAGGAAAATACAAACTATAGTAGGATTTCATGATTTGAAATTATAAAATATCACAATTTAGATACAATGGATATCTTATTAAAATAATATATTTTCAGTACAATATGATTATTCAAGGCTAAATACGTTTTTAGAATATTCTGTATATTAATATGTTTATTGTAAACAACGTTGTTAAAATTCTATTACAGAAACGTCTCCAAAATAATAATATTCATATAATTAATACAGGCAAAAATTACAATTGTAATTATGATCGTTTATTTGAAAGTAATTTCTAATCGTTATTTAATCAAACTTTATTATTAATAATTTATTTTGAAGATGGTCTCTTTCGTAATTTGACACAAATTGAAATCGGTGATTTTTATTAATTTTTGGGATGAATAATTCTTTGAATATGTTAAATTCGACCTCGAATTCACCCGTGCTTTGTTCTCGTTTCATGATATTGCCGTATATTCAACCATTAAATGTTCCCCTATAATACCTATGAACATTAAAACCATGCCGATTTCGCTTTTCGTAATTGTTTTTATTACTTGTGCTGCTTTCATTTTTCACTAGTAGTGAAATGCATGTTCGTTTCGATTACCATTATAAAACTTTTAACAAATAGTTTTGAACACGCGAACGTCACTTTCTTGCCTTCATAAATAAAAGGTATTATTTTGTTTTTAGTTTTCATCAACATTTCTAAGATCAAAGCACTTTTATGTATTTTCAATCAATATGAATCTTTCATAGAGAAATAGAACAGCGCCATCTGTACGCATTGACGTCACTTAAATAAATAAATTTTTAAATATATCTAATTTTGTTTGGTTCTAATGATTGATATACATAATATGTTATAATAAAAGAAATATTTTTCGTATTCAATTTAAAATAATTTTCAAAACCGTAAAAAAATAAAAATATATAGAATTACATGACACAGTATTTATTACGCGAATTCATTATTATTAATTCGCAATTCTTCAGTACTTTCAGCATTTCAAATAAGGCACAGTATAATCGTACAAAAAGTTTTTAATTATACGAATATAAAGGGTAAAGGTTGAATGTAGCGGGGGAAAATTGAAAATTACACAGAATAACAGTAATTTATTTTTAATATTATTTTTCTCTTTTTTTACCGCAACGTGAAAGGAAAAAAACGTGAATTTTAAAGAAAACAAAAAAATTTAATATAGCGATGTGTACAGTAAAATTTTTACACATACATGCACATGTTTATATAAATACATATAATCGAAATAAATATTTATAATAATGACAATAGGATTTAAATCAACTGGCACAGTTGAAATTGATGGTATTTGTAAATATAATAAAAATAAAATATACAGAATTCATAATTTATCAGATAACTGAAATATTTTAAAGACATTAGAATATATGCTACTAATTTAAATAAAGATTATTATTAAGACTTGAAGTACAATTAAATTAATAATAATATAACATCAAAATCGAATACGCCTTAATATTGGATATATGAGTAAAAATTTATTTATGAATTTTTAAAGATTCGAACTCATGACCTGCAGATCATAAGCCAATTTATTGATATTTTAATAACGTGATGCGAATGATGTAAATGAGCTTAATTATTAATACTTCAATAATTAAGCTCGCACGCTGGCTTATTAGGCCGTGAATGTTTGAGCCCGCATTATCGACATTATATTGTTTAATAAATATTATAATTATAATATTAATTAAATATAATCAATCGTCGTATCTAATTTAATCTTTATTAAATATTTAATTTTTTTTTCAAGATTATACTTATCGAAAGTCGCATGACTTTTTAAAACGACTCGAATGTAAAAAAAAATAATAATAATAAAACAACGACCCCAACAACGCAAGACAGAAAACCGTTAATAAATTACGGTCGTCGCGTAAGATATTATTAATTAACGGTCGTTCGTCGTTTGAAATTAAATTTTCAAACGTTCCCGCCTAAATCACATTCGTTCACCGCTAAAAGCGGAATTCGATCGGTACAATTTTCAAAGATCATTAATCAAAAAAGCGGCGCGGTTTCAAATTCATTTATGTAAGCATTGTATATAAACATACATACATACATACATACATATTATTCTCATATTAAAACCAATGATTAATGGCGTTAATTAGGGGTGATTAACGTGTCACCCTTAATGACGATTACGCTTTTATTCTTATACTTTTTTCATAGACGAAAATAACTGAAAATCTATCGTCATATATAGACGTTAATTGAAAATAGAAAAATATGTTTTATTTTAATTTAATATAATATCGTTTGATAACGTATATTTTAACGTTATCTTATTGTACAGATGTGTTATATTTTATACGTAAAATCAGTCAAAAGTGCGCAATATATTAATGAGGCGTGTTTGTTGTGAATAAAATGACGTCGTAAAGGGCAATAAAAGAAAGTTTATAGTCGAAATAAAGGCAATAAAATCGACACGGCGAAAAACAGAATTCATTCCGATCCCTTAGAATTAAATATATTTTATTTTATGTGCGTGCGATTTGCGAGATCGGACGTCAGAAAGGCTCAAGTGAACGAAACTTTTATAATAATAATAATAATAAGTAATGTAATATAAATAACGAAAGAAAATTATGAAATTTTTAACGTGATGGTTTCTCGACTTTTTCTGTGTTGAATTGAAATTTTTCGCGTGATAGTCATTACCGAATCGAATATAATACACTTTCAATATTACTAATATTATTATTATGATATAAATATAGTAATAAATTTAAATAGTCTTGTTGTGAATTGTGACGTTATTTATGATAAAGTAAGATATTATTATAACTATAATACAATACATATAACATCGTTTAGATGTAAAACATAAATCATTCTTATATTCCAGTTATAATTATAAATAGTTTGCTATGTAATAACTACGCCACAGGTGGTTGCAGTATACTAAATATTTATTAATAAATTAAATAATTATCAAATATAATGCATGTTTTTATTTTATATAATTTCAGTATTTCATAAATTCAATATATGCTTATTTTAAATCGATATTAATAATTTGATGGATTTCATGAATAACTATTGAATAATTTAAAGTGTCACGCAGTTATTTATGATAATAAATATAGTAAAAATGTGAACGAATTAAATGCAACATTCAAATATTTTAATATAAAATTGGAATTTTATGATAGTTTAGTGAAATTTCATATTAAACAGCAACAAGTTCCCAAGATTTTGAAATTTTGTTTTATAATAACGATTTGTTAGAAATAGTTTGGATAGATGTCGTTAACAGTTGAACAACTAAACAACTCATATTGTATAATAGTTTTCCCGTAAATATATATAATATATATTCAAAGATCAGTATTTTCATCGTTACTATTATAACACACAGAAAAATTAATATAATATTTATATAATATGATCACAGAAAATAATTACTCACCATTGCCAATAAATATTTGAGCAAATCGACGTCTTTCACGACCCATCGATGAGCTTTTCTCGTTCTAAATTCGATTAAATGTCTGTACAATTTCAATATAATGGCACCGTAACAAACGACGAATCCCAATTCTCTGAACCACGGCTCCACCAAACATTGTTCCACAGACGGTTCGAAAAATCTGACCACAACCTGAAAATAAAAATCAAAACAAATTACGTGTCAGTAAACGCACGACGTTTTTCATATATCATATACATATATAAACACGTGTAAATATATATTTTCCTTCGTATGGAAATCACGTGTTTACATGTCGAAAGAGGGTTGTATTGTGCTAGGAGTCAAAGAGTAATTAGGATCATCAATCATGGCGTCCGGTCAAAAGTATTCGACGCATCATCGTGTTTTTCAATTTAATTGCCGGCATATTATGACAAAAATTACCATGAAAATACATATAAAATATGAAACGAAAAAATATAACACTGAAAAATGACCGACGTTTATCTTTCAAATAATAAAAAAAAAACATTTTTGAAAATTTGACAGAATGTAATTTAACCCTCTAGATGTCTTTTTATGAACGATATATATATTCAATATTAATATACGATTTATATCGCGTGGTCAATTTACAATTGATGCAAAAAAATAAAATAATTATATATATATATATATATTGATAATAATAGAAATAATGCTGCTTATAAAAACGGTAATGTTTTTTAATTAATTATGTGATACAACATTCTATAATAAATAAATAATAATTGCATTACATCAACATTCACCACATTTTCATTTTCATTCTTTATAATATTAAATCCGAATGTTCTTATATAGAAAAAAAAATACGTTGCTTTCAAAATCGTTTTTATTCGCATTGTTTATTATAATATTATAATTATATCACAACTAATAATTGAATAATATAAAAAAAAATATTTATATCGTATTATGAATTTTATTACGCTGTCAATTATTTCTAATTGATGTGCGATTTGTCAGATATGATGAAAGTATAGATTAAAAATATGGATATATTTCATCTATTTTTATTCTATTCTTATAAAAAGTAGTTCTATCTTAATTAAACAACAATTTTCTGTAATTTTTTTATATATTGAAATGTCAGTATTAATTGAGATAAATTTACATATGCCAATGGTTATTGACTTGATATAAAAAAGTACTATTTTTTTTAATTATATATAATACTATTTTCATGTAAAAATAAAAAAAAAACGACGTTTAAATATAAATTAACCTTTTTTGTGTTTTAGAGATCAAATAATCCAATATTTTTTATATTGAAAACATATATATTATGTTAAAAAAATGAATTTGTAATATATAAAATATTTATTTTTCACGTTTTAACAATTAAATAAAAGTGAATGTATTAAATCTATTTTAAAAAATTATATACTAGTTGTCGCATAACGGACTTTATTGTATTATAACATGTCAATTATAAGAAGTCAATGTTTATTTACGGCGAAACGATGCAACGCTGGGTCCTTTATTATTATTATTTATTTAGTTTTTTGGTCTCCAGTGTACCGAGAGAGGGCTTAAAAGCTTTTGACATGGCGACGGTCCGTGTCGTAAGGTAATTATAGTTATTAAACAGCACTTTACCAATTACGTCGGCCATCAGAAAAGGTGATAACCGAATTACGACAAGAGAACGGTACCGAAGGCAACTTTGACGACCTTCCGTTTTTCCTGTGAGCGTTTTACTTTTATTTTCTTTACGGGAAAAACGAACGAACGAAAATTTTTCATCTGAACCGCGCAACCGTTAAAATAAACACCGATATCGCGTTACAAATAAAACACCGATGATTCAATATAATAATTTTTAACATTTATATTGTATTTACAAAAAAAAAAAATCGATCACACTGATAATTTAAAGAAATGATTAATGATATTTTTCCAATTAAATAAAAATATTAGTTACACTGTATAATTTATATCACATATTATAAAAATGTAAATTATTTTGATAGATATAGAAGGATCATATATTTTTGATTCTAATTATATTTTAATTAATAAAATTGATTGAAAACGTATAATTATAAAAACGCATCTGATAAACCGATATATATATATATAGAAAAATAGTGCAGCTAATCGTAATTGCGTTGCCTTTTTGATGAGTTCATTGACACTGGTTTTTTTTAACCAGTACGCTTTAATGAAGAAGTAAATCAGATACGCTACAGATCATATTTTTTTTTACAGACTTTTAATATTACTATTAATTCGTATTTATGATTTATCTTAATTTTCTGTATAAATTAATCAAATTCCGTCGTCCGCACGAATAAAATAATTTCATCAAATATATCTTATATAAGATAAAATTGTAAAATATATTTGTTTATTATATATTAATTACGTATTAAAAAAATTGATCCGTAAGAATGTATATATAATATTATATGACGACAAAATTTTCTTGGTTACCAATTATCATACATTGAATCGTTTGTACTGGAACCCGGAAAATCAAACATTATAATTTTATATCGTATAAACATATTTTTTATTTAGAATACGTTTTTCAACAATAAAGTCCAATTAAAATGCCATTCCATTTATATGTATGAAAGAAATGAATAAAGCAGCGCCTAATATAATAAAGAATATGCATTCAAAAAATACGGCACTGAAATTCACGACATTACGTAATCACAATAATGGCACACGATGCAATTGTCTTACGCAATTAATTTTCCAGTTAAAATTTTCAACAAGCCGTCTCGTTTAAGAAGATATCCATCTTCAGCTTAAAAATTATCGCCGGTCCAAGGCTTCAGGAAACGACGCTATCTGATGCGCAGACGCCTTTAGGTTACGTTTACTTGGTCATTATCGGCGTATCGAGGAAATTAAAAACGGTCGTTTTTCCCATTTTTTTTTCATTATTTTTATTTTTTTTTTCAAATATATAGTCTCGTGACATTGGTGATCTCCGAGGCGTATATCCTGACTATATACAACGTAGGCGTATTCGATAAATTTTCAGACCTTGTGTGATGCAATAGAAGTAGACGACGACGACCCACATTCGCATCGAGCTCGATTCTTTTCACACAACACAATATGACTAATGATCGTTTAACATAAATATTCAAACGTGTTTCACAATAATATTTAGCATATAAAATATTTTATATATCGCAGAGTTAAAACGAATATAAAAATAATCGTGAACGTTCGATTTTCGTATGGCCGTTTCTATTGTAGAACGTCGATCGTTCTCAATCAGAATATAGGTTTTTGTATATTATTTTATAAGTTTAAAAAAAAAAGTTGAATGATATATTTTTTGTCAAATTGTTGTTTAATAAACGTTTATCGTAAAATATTACAATACTAATAATGATTTAGTTACAACCGCTTTAATTAAGAAAAAAAATAACAGAGTTGATTACGTGTATATTCTCATAGTAATCGTACAAGATTTTTAACTGTAAATTCTTAAAGTAATTACATTAGAAACGAACCGATATTTTGATTTATATATATATATATATATATATATATATATATATATATATATATATATATATATATATATATATATATATATATATATATATATACGTTTTGGTGTGTTTACGGTTTCTATATGCGTTCAATACTATTATATTATTATATATGGGCGATCGTAACTAATTCGGAACTAATGATCTTCGGCTATACGCTTCGACGAGAGGAAGTTGACCCAAGCAGTCACGGCATTAAGCAAAGAAATGAATAAAGTAAATATAAAATAAAAACTGTACAATGTAAAAAGCAAAAAAAAAAGAAATATTGGTATTCTTACCGTAGAATATAGCAAAAAAGTTCCCAGAAGAATCGTCTCCAGTATAGTCCACATTCCAGATGCGATCGTCTACAACGAAAAATACAATATTGTTAAGAGAAATGTAAATAATGAATAGGAAAAAGAAATAACAATCGCACATTATATCTTATGATGTATTACGTTCACGTTCATTCACCGGATACATTATGTAGTGCAGTTGTTTTAAACCTTTTTTGTTTTTTGCTTTTGAGCGACGATTATGCTTATTTAAGATAACCAGCTGACGTAGTAATATAGCACATGATATTATTTTAAAATAGAAGAAAAATATTCCATATATTAAAATTAGCTGTTTTATTTCTTCTAAATATTCTATTATTAAACTCTATATCTGAATCATAATTATCATTATATTTCTCGTTTATAGAAAGCGGATAAGTTTAAAGAAGATAATCGTTCAAAATTTCATCAATAATAGCAATGGAAATTCATTCTAACTAATTTTCCGCTCGAAATCATTTCGACAAGGATGATAATATTCGATTCAACATTGGAAAATTTATTTTACAAATGGATTTGATCAGTATTATTGTGAATATTTATATCACTAAGATCTAGTATTATATATAAAGCGACGAGGGTCATTTAAAACCAAAGCATCTCAAACTTTTTCAATATCTCACTTTATAATAAGATAACTTATTGTTTGTTTATATCCATAAGAAGTTTTATCGTTAGATAAAAATTAAATAAATCAATTTAAATGACATATTCTCGGTAAAATTCTATAAAACTCGGTACATAAAATTTCATATCCATATATTAGAAAATTTTACAACTGAAATAATATTTTGCAATTGTGATACGGGTTCAATTTAATGATTTTATGATATAATAATACAAATACAGTTATCGAGGTGTCATAATTAAACTGAATTGATGACTATAAATATATTCATGAAAATTAATTGACGTCAACAACCATCGAGTATCAAGTGACCATAAATATTATCGTTTTAAAATTTAAGCATTATATCGTACATTATTATTATATAATATAAAATACAATGCCAAAAATTTTCCGGTTATATCGTGATATATATACAAATTTCACAGTAAATCGATTTAAACGAGTATAAAGTTTCGCCAAAATTTGTAGATTTTCCATGTAATATATATATATTATTTTCATGGTTAAATGTTTTTTTTTTTTTTTTTTGGTAAACGAAAAAAGCTATACAATGTTATTTTATATACAAATAGTGTTTGTAGTTTGTGTTTGTTCTGTTTTAAAGCCTGAACACGTTCTGGCAATATTTTTATTTATTTCGTTTTATTTTATTTTTTCCCTTTTATAACTTAACCGCGTTTGAAAAGTGAATATTAATACTTATAATTTGATATGGGGCAACGCTGAATACTAATTATATATATATATATATATATATATATATATATATATATATATATATATATATATATATATATATATATATATATATATATATGATATTATTTATTTATTTAAATGTAAGCCATGTAGACCGCAAGTATTTGATTTAAGATATCGTTCATTTATAATTTAATTAATATATTTTTTTGTTTATATTTTTATATTGATTATATAAATCATATTTTTGTTTTAAATTTTGGAATGTAAATTATTTTTTAAACGATCAAATAACTAATTTTACACTCAATATTTAGATATTAAATCGTATTAAAGATTAGTATATTGATCAGTGGCGTACGGAGGACGTTCTTGTTATGTGTGTGTGTGTGCGCGTTGAAGAAAACAAGTATGTGTGCGTAATGAGGATTGATGTTATATTTAAAGAAAAAAAATTGATAATAAATTTAAAATATTTGAAGGTCTTGTTATATTTTTTGTAAATGCAAAATAATGTTTCTAGGATGTGCGGCGTACATCTAGCACACCTTCAATGTTCAAATTGAAATATATATATATATATATATATATATATATATATATATATATATATATATATATTCAAAGAATGTATTGATTTAATAAAAAATAAAGTACATATAGCGATAATGGAAAAAATAGTCATGTTCACGTATTCGCAGAAGCGTTGTAACGGCGTGGCGTATCTTGAGCGGGCACGCTACGCCACTGGATACGTGTAGAGGCACATTAGGATGATGAAAGCGACGTTGCGAACCATTATGTCTTATGGATGTTGTGTACATGGCGCACCTTTTACAACGTACGTTCCACAGCCTCGTAGTAATTTTAGTACGTACGGTTTGGAGTACACACACACACACACACACACACACACAGAGAGTCCTGGAACGTTGTTGTCAAGTGTTCGGGTTAAACGCTAGTACGTCGAGTGTCTCCGACGTCGTGTTTCATGCATGTTGATAGCGTCAATCAAGTGTGTCACATAATTTCATGTGTGTGAACGCGAACAGTCGACGGGAACGAGGGTCACTTTAATAGTTCGCACTTTTTCGCCGTCAAAAACATGTTGAACTTTTTCTGTTTTCACTGTTTGCAACGATTTTTTTTTAAATATATTTTCTAGTGCGACATTCATATATTTAAATATAATGGATGCTAACGAAATTATTTTAAATCTGAATTATATATATTTTTTAAAGTCATAGCTTTTGATCGCCATTTATATTAAATTAGAGAAAATAAATATTTTTTAATAAAACGGTTTACGATAGTTATATATATATATATAATGACATCGATATCAAAAGTGTATAAATATTATATAATAATTAATGAAGGAAACGGAAATTATATTAATTAGTTTCCTTTCCGGGATCTTATGGAGTGAAAATAAAAAAATATATTTCCTATAATAGGAAAATAGATGGAAAAAAATTGCAAATATTTCCTCTGCTTTTATATCTCTAATATCACTAAAATTATATGATTATATATATATATATATATATATATATATATATATATATATATTAAATATAAAAATTATATATTGATCATGATTAAAAACTAACGTTTTTTCTTATTAATAATATTGATATATTATACGTATAAAAAATATGTTAAATTTCATAATTAATAAAACAATATTTTCATATTTAATTTAGTAGATAACTTTTTAAAAATAAAAACTAATAAATCATTATAATATATAATGCAATCTATATGACATTAAATCTATTTATCATTAACACGTTTACTGCCAACTATGAGATAACTCGTATACGTTCTTTTCGAAGACGCCAACTACCAGCTATCTTGTACTGTATGATACCATTTTTTTTCTAATTTTTGTTGATTATTATGCATTAGAATTAGAATTTTTAATAATATCATGTGATTATTATCGAATTGTCATTTTTGACCAGATTTCTAAAAATTGCCGTGGCAGTCAACGTGTTAAATATGAATTTACCATTATTTAATTATATCATTGTATGAATAAACGATTAAGTCGCAAATGAAACGATCGCGTTATATACGTTCAAATGATAAGAATATGAACAATTATGCCGATTAATGATACCTTGCATTTGCGTTGTTTGAAAACAATGGCGGCCATCATAACGGTGATAAGCATGCATACTGATTGCGTGGCCAGCAATGCGCCACGCACCAATGGATCACGTCGTACACCACATTTTCCGGCACTGTTGCAACTTTCGCACTGATCTGGACATGCAGTGCATCTGAAAACAAAAATATATATATATATATATATATTTATATATTCTATGTCAAATAATTGTATGTTTATATATATTAAAAAAAATGAAATAAATCGATCGTGCTATATGGTATATATATATATATATATATATATATATATATATATATATATATATATATATATATATATATATATATATAAAATTATATTAATTTTAATTTCGAAATAAAAAAACTATTTTTTTATGTTATGAAGAAATAAATTAAAATGTCTCTAGAAATACGACTTTATTTGTCGACATTTTCTTCTTTAAAAATGTGATGCATTCATTCAACGCTCATTCAACTTTTCGATGCTTTTTCGTATGAAGCAAAAAATATTTTCTAAAGGTTTTCAAATTTGAAAACTTTCTAAAAAAAAAAAATGTAAAAAGTATATGGTCGAACTAGTAGTAAGATTGGTACAATCTTTCAAAACTACCACTTTTACGTAGAATTAAAAAATGATACTTAAAAATGAACTATATATTCGCATACATTAAATAAAAAAGCATTACAAAAAATATAATTAAATTATAATAATATAATATATTATTCAACATATATGTTAAATACTAATTATAATTAACGTATAAATAAACTTAAGCATCTATTACAGAATATATATGTAGTATAATAGAAAATAATTATTCAAAAAAGAAAAACTACAATCGATGCACTCGAGGGTTAAAATTAATTGTCGACGTGCAGTCTGCAGTATAATTGAAATTTTAAAAATGTTACATTTTATGCATATTGCATATTTTAAGGGGATGAAATACGAGACTCGTGAATTAACACATTCGAAACGGAACTCTGCATATTTTTTTTTCTTTTATTATTATTATTATTATTTTCAACGAGTTAGCGAGAGCATAATTGTCATGAAATTTCAAAACAAGTACTGAATCACATTAAAAGCGTTTCTAGCAATTTCTATTTTCACCTTTTTATATACGTATGCGAGATTTATACGAATGGAAAATATATGTATTATATATAAATATAAATATTTTTTTTTTTTTGGTTCACTGGTATCGTATTTTTGCATGTGGAAAAATTATTCGATATTTCGATGTGGCGTGAACGATTCAATTAACCGGCGTACGTTTTAAACGTTTCGCATAATTGAACAAATAAACGTGAAAATAAATAAATCGCAAATCTAATTAAATGTATAACGTTGAACCGTTTTTCAAAATATGCATTGCTATACTGCGATATGAAAATTTAACGAGCCAAAAGAGACAAATAAAAAGAAAATATTCATTATTAATTAATTCCGTGACGAAATTAAGATTGAACGAGTTCTAATTAAAATTTTAGCGAACGTTTTCCGAGAGCAGTTCAAACACGATTTTCTATTTGCGATTGATTTTTTTTTAAAAATCAATTTATCGTCCGATTTTAATTGATAGTTCTATAATTAATTACGTCATCACTTCAATATCTATTTTATTTTTAATTATATGATATATGTAACTTTTTAATATGTAACATAGTTCTAAATAACTTTATCATCGTCGATATTATAATATAAAATGCTAACGTACGAGTATATTTAATCTGCTTATTATCGTTCGTGCTTCTCTTTAATCAGTTTTTTTTTCAAGTCTCAAGTATTATACAACAAAATTTCTGATGAACTAAAGTTTGTTTGGTAACTCTATTCCATTTTAATATTAAAAAGTTAAATCTTTCTTCTATAAAAGAGATTAAAAAAAAATGATTTTCATTACCGTATTTCAGTTCTAGTTCATAATATATATAATGATATTTATACTATGAATTTTTTATTAAAAAATATTATATAATATAATATATGTATTGAATCTTAATAATAATTTTATATAATGTTTTCTAATCGATTTTTTTTCATGGAAACAATATAAAATATTCGTGTTCTCTGAATATTTAGTTCTCATAAAGTTTCATATAAAAATTCGGAAGCAAATCAACGGCAATTACACACGATACAATATAAGGCAGTACCAGTATAAATTTTATTTTATTTTGCATAATAGCAATATTCGTGCAAACACGTAACCGATGTGTAATAGGTCTTATGGTTATTTAATAAGGTGTTCACAACTATTTTCCACTAGGCATGTGGACGGTTCGTATAAGTTTAACCACAAAAGACCACAAAGGAGGGTATACTGGTAAATATTAAACCGTGTTTGTTAACCGCTAAAACCGTGTTTGGATTTTGTAAATTTGGGAAAAATTACCTGTCAGAAACGTTTACAATGGCCTCTAAAACAGGGGCAGGCTTATATTTTTGCAAGTTGGGGAGCTTTAATCCTTTAGCCCACCGATACACTGTTCGCTTTTCGTGCAGGAAGCCTTAGAACATAAAATCGTAAGGGCGAAGTCGTAAAACCTACATTTACCGACTTACATTAACCCTTATACTGTGTTTCAAACAACAATAAACACGCGTCATTATAATTTAACTCCTCTTCTTTGCCGTTCACGAAAATTTCAAAATCAAATCGAATCACCGGGCAATACTTTAACGAGCTTTTTACGATCGAAAATGCACCTTTAATGGGGAGTTAAAAGCGAAATAACATTATTTCGAATCGAAACATTTTAAGGGATGTTTAAAAATTAAATAAAAGCCACGTCGGTCGTCCGCAATCAAATTTCATGGGAATTTCATTCGAGAGAAACTCTCGAACGGCGGACGAAGTTAGACTTGTAACTGTTTTTTTTTTTCAAAAAAAAAAAGTATATAGAAGAAGGCCGTGTTATATTGACGACCAAAAAGAAGGAAGAAAAAAAACTTATTTTTTTTTATAAAGAGGACTACGAGCGGATGAAAGTTTTTAAGGTAGACGGTGGAGGGCGGTCGCGATCAAGGGTGGAGTAACACCATCAGGAGCAAGTTTCTTAATACAAAAACTTGTTCATTTCCTTCAACACTAAAAGTTTACGCGGCTCTCTCCTATAAATTGTCTTTAAAACCTCTTGTTTCGAGGGGAGAAAGATGACCCGAAGTAACATTACTAATGGGCCAGCTTCGCACCACTACCAGAAGTTCACTAGCAATGCTTAAATACGAACGAAGCAGGAAACTGACACTTGTCTTTAATTAGTGATTCTAATTTAATAAGAATTAGTAAAAAATATATATAATTCGATTATTACATTTAATATGGACAAAAATCTTGTTATTTAAATAGTTGTTATATATCTTTTTAAGAGAAATGTTTTAAAACTATTAAATTATCTTAATTAGACGAAATTTTCCGAACTATATGTGTATTGTAAAATATCGATTTATCCTGATCTTCAATTTAAATATTTTATTATAATTTGATATAGGATTTGAACCGAAGATTCTCAGGTTAGTTAATCAGACACACTCGTCGTATATTGGTTACGAACGTATTTTAAGCGTAACGCTCACACACTTTTAATGGATTAAATAAATTCAATTTGCAAGCGAGGCGTTCACGTTTATAGATTAACATTTTTCATTTAGTAAGAAGCCTCAACAAAATGGAATTCTGTATTAAAGTCTGCGACGACAAATACCCACCGAAAAGGCTTTCCTTTGATTTTTCGGTTGATTGATATGAGGTTCAGTCAGAGTCTCGGGCTAAGTATATCAGTTTAATCTCTTAAGCGTCCTCAAACTCCGTACCCTTCTTCACAATATAAATGATGGCTTTCTGTGTAATCAAAAGACGGGTAAACCCGACGTAGAATCGATACACGACCAGGTCTCCCCGCAAATCTGGTCAAAGGTAATGTGATTAGAATAGAGTACCGCTCCTTGTTCCTCTCAACGAAATAGCGTCTATGATTTTCGAAATCGTTTCAACGCGACAAATAATAGATTTTCAAGCGTTAGAAATGGGGTAGATAAAATTTCATAACGAACGATCGAATGGGAAATGTGGGCGGTTTTGTGAACGTTGAACGGCTATTGCATTCAAATAAAACGCTCACAAATTTCGAGCTTAATGGAAAAAGTTCAACTGGAAATATTTTCGAATGATTTATCGAAATTCTCGATTCAAATGATAAACAATGATCTTTCCGTATTTTTTTTATTACGATCGATTCAATTTTTTTAATAATTTAACATTATATATATATATATATATATATATATATATATATATATATATATATATATATATATATATATATATATATATATAAATTTTCACTCTTCAAAATTGTTTCGGTCTAAAATTGTTAAAATTTTACAAAATCAAAAGGTATGCCGTTATCTCGCCTATTTTAATCTTATCATTTCACTAGCAGGGTTTCCTGTTTTAGACATAAAATGGGAATAACGCATTTTAAATAAAAGCGAACCTTCGCTATCACACAAATAAAGGTCCGCGATAAAATTAAATATATACTGAATTGAATTTAAACTTTTACTATATAAATCATACAATATATTTAATTAATATTAAAAATACTATAAATAAATGTTGTTAACTTGTAAAATTTCATCATCAAAATGTAATTAATTTTCATATGGATGTTTCCTTTGTATTATATTAATATATATATATATATATATATATATATATATATATATATATATATATATATCAATATATGTAACAAATTTGAACTACAATACATTTTTATATAAAATATACATGTGAGTTGGTGCGGCATTTTCAGAATGGAAAAATTCGCATTTTCAATTGAAAAATATATCCTTTGTGACGTATAAAAATATTTGTGAAGGCGTTTTTTTTCCTCCACTTCTTGCTCTTTTATATACACAATGCATATTATACGAGAACACGCGCGCAAGCAAATATATAAATGTTATACGTGTACGGGGTGTTCGAGAAAAAACGCGCGATTTTTGAAACTCTATATTCTACATGCAATTTTCAATAAAATATTATATATATATATATATATATATATATATATAAGAAAATATTTTTTAATATATTATATATATTATATTCAAAAATTTTATGAGATGCACTTAAAACTCGTTTTATGCAGTAGAAAAATTCCAGAGAAAATTACATAAAAAAGCTTTGAATTTTCTATAAAAATACAGAATATATTCCATCTTATAAAATTTTCTTAATTTTGAATTTTTATAATAAAATACTTCAAAAACCGCATAAATAAAGTCACGTCAATAATATCTTATAACGATATTATCTTAAGCAATTTGTTAAAACTGTCAACTATGCAAAATATTTCAAAAATTGTGTGAAAATTAAAATAACATAATATTTCATAATTATAGTGCATCTATTAAATTGTTTCAGTTATGAAATTAATAGTTTATAATGACTCATATTCATTATATCAATGATGCACATTCAATTTTATTATTATTGTTTTTATGAAATACTAATTGAATTCATTTTACTGATCGATTTTAACACTCAAAGATGAAAAATCATTTTTCGTTTTTTTTTATTATTATTTTAAAAATTTAATATATAAAACGAGATTTGAATAATATATAGTATAATTAACGTGTTAATAGTTTGAACGTCGTTTATAATAGTATTAAGGCGGCACGTCTGGACGCAACTTTACAAGCACTCAACAAACTGTCTTTAATATTAAAAAAAAAAAAAACACGCTGTATAAGCATAAGGCGTCACGTTATATCGCATTGTGCACATAAATGGGGTTTATTGTATGCGACAAGCGGTGACGGTTACGAGTGCCGTAAAATTAATACTCGCCAAAGAACGAGTCAGCGTTAGATCAGATTTCTAGACGGCGCTGGTTTTCTTATTAAATAAATTCGATGGGCGGGTAGTGGGCGGCTTTTGCGAAAATTGAAATTTGCGGAAATGTGTAAGGGCGCGCGATATCCGGCCGCATTTTCCGATGTCGCGACGCGCTTTTAAATTGTACATTTTATATTAAAGAAAAAGAACGCGCGAACCTTCGAGACCAGCGATGAATAAATTGATGGAAAAACGGACGACCGTGAATGAGGGTGACGACAACCGCGTACCCATCGGACGAAAATCTCTTCGGAAAAACTCATCCCCTATAAAACGACGAGTCGCTGTTACGGTTCACCCTCATTATATTAAAACGAAACGATAACCGAGAAATTTCATAAAGTGTCTTTTGTAAATGGCGAAAAATCTTTTTTCGCTTTTATGCGATACGAATTTTTCAGATTTTATTTATCGTTCATATTCTGTATATAATTTTCACTTAAAAAATCATATATAACTGGTTTATATAAAATTTATATTTAAATATTATCATATATGATATATAAAATGCTAGCGTCGCCGCCGCTGCACTTTATATATCATATATCTGTCGATGTCACACATGAATACTACCTTATTTTTACAATTTATAATTAAATGATCTTTATAATTCAAAATATACATCCTTTTATTGTATATATATATTCATATAAAATATTTCAATATTTATAATCCAATTTTGCTTCGAATACTAATTTCCGATTAATGCACATGGATCCATTTGTTTTTATATATCGATGTAAAATGATTCAATTTGATTAAATATAATATGAAAATCATTTTTGACAAATAAAATTTTCAAACACCGTATATTTTTGTATGTATATACCGTAGCGTAATTTAAGCGGTTTAAGCCTTTTAAAGGTCTCTAAACATAGAAAATGCTCCGCCGAGCGCATAATTGACTCGCGGAAAACGCATTTCGCCACGTGCGTGAACGAGTGCGTGCGTCACGATTGCGACTTAACTCGATTATACACGGAGCAAAAACGTGAATTCGGGTTAAAATAAAAAAAAAATAATAAGTACTCGGGGACGTTTCGCCGTTTTAAATGAGGCTAAAATAATTTATCATCGCATAAAATTTTCCTCGTAATTTTCGCAAAACGTATACACACACACACACACACACACACATATATATATATATATATATATATATATATATATATAAGTTCATCTAATAATATATAACACAAATTGGAGTTAAAACCACACATATGCCCAGAGCGAAAATCCTGGAAACCTGAGGGAACGTAAAAAAGAAAGAAAAAATAATAAAAAATAAAAAAAAACCGCCACCGAGCTCTTTATCCTTTTTTTTTCAGGTTTTCAGACCGGAGTAAAGTATGCGTAAGCAGCGAAAAAGAACGAAATTTTCAGCCGGTAAAACACAGAGATTCTATTAAAATCTGCATAAAATCCCGGCACATTTACGTTTTATTTTTACTTCCACTTTTTAGTACAGTCACGACTAAAGTGGATTCACAACAGTGGCTGAAGAAAATATGGTGAATATTTTTTATAACATTTTAAGTGTAACCAGGTTACATATGCAAACAAACACACACACACACACACACACACACACACATATATATATATATATATATATATATATATATATAACCTTATGAAAATATAATATATCATGAAAATTATTGATAATAGAAAATTTTTCTATAATTTGTTTAAAAAATTTAATTTCAAATTAAATTTTTATTATAAAAATTGTTAAATAATTACAAATAATGATGTTAAAATATTGAATTAATAAATTAATCGCATAAAATATACCTTAAAATTTGAACAGAAAACCTAAACTCGGATGGATTATATTAATATCGATAATATATTTGAGTATAATATCAACGAACATATAATTAAAAAATAATAATAAACGATGTGTAAGCATAATAAACAATGAAAAATATATTTTATCGATGAAAATATGTATATTTAATATATAAACCATTAACGAATCTCTTGATATAATAATCAGGATTTTTTTATTTTATTTATGTATTTTTAATGTATCGAATTTATATATATATATATATATATATATATTTTTTTTTTTCATCTCTCCCTAATATCATATTAAATTTGAACGTATTTATTTCCAGTTATTGCGTCCTTGCGGTTTTTATGGCGTCATTAGATTATCGCACCTGTGGCCGTTTTGAGCCACATTTTGTCTCTGGGGAGGAAAAAAAACGAACATTTTTCCCATACAGGCTGCCTTAAAAGTAACTATCCTTTCCGGTGAAGGAAATTACAACGCAACAGTTTCACATAAAAAAATATATTTTATTTATTTCTATACTTTATTTACTATTCTGTTAAAAATTTTATTTCTTTTTTTTATATACCGATTGTTGTTTATAATAAAAAAGATGATCACATTTGGAACAGCCTGTATAAAAGTATTAAAAAAAAATTGAACGTATATCACGGATGTCACATTCAGCGTACTAAAATGACACGCTTAATCGTTTATTTTAATATTTTTTTTTTATAGTCCGACGTTGAGTATGAATCTCCATCTTAACAATTTTCCCTCTTCAATTGCCTTTTTATTACTGAAATTAAATTATTACGGTGCACTCGAATTTATTTCGTTTTTATTATTATTTTATACTTAATTAGTTCAATAATTTAGTGTCATAGATTTTTTATTAAAATATATATTAAAAATTAGAACATGGTTCTATATTATTATTATATATAATATTAAAATTTATTTATTTTTAAGTCGTTATAATCATATTTATTTGATATAAATATTAATTTAAATTTGAGATATATGGAATAAATGTGGCGATGTATTTATGGTACATAGTTTGGCCGTTAAAGGGTTATCGCGTTGCAGATTTATTTATTCGGTTAGAAAATATCGAGTACATATACTTTAAACCAAGTTTTAATTATTTTAATATTAATAAATATTTTGCGTGAAAAAAATATTTATATTTTTTTAATATTTAAGAGGTTACGTATTTTCAAAAAATTTACATTTGACATAATCTTTAGATATATATATATATATATATATATATATATATATATATATATATATATATATATATATATATATATATATCATCTAGAAACACTGAGTTAATACATAGTAAAATAATATATAATATAATATAAACGAATATAGAGCATATTACGTAGAGATATAGGTAAGACGTATTCTATGCACGCATCGCAATAACTCGAGTCGAGTGTGTTAACCGTTTCGGCGCGGGTGTCCCAATAAAAGCGTCCCGGAATCTGACGTCGGGACGTCGTATCTTGAATATTGCATTGTTTTCCGTTGGAACGAGGGTTGGAGAACATAGAATATTGAGGCCATCGGGATGAGTTTCCTCTATATACTATATATATATATATATATATTATATAGGATGCCCGTTCAAGTGAAACCAGGTCCCTGGCGAGTATGGAACGTTGGTTCGACTAAGCATCGGCCAGAGGCCCGCCATTACCCGCCTTTATTATTCACACCTTAGTTGCCCATCTGGAGCACGCTCACGAGCCTATACAATTTCGCCACGGGATCATTTTACCGGCAGCGAACGACCGCATAAAATTCAAACAATAAAAATGAACCGACGTCGTAAAACATTCACACGGCCACATTCGGTGCCCTACCCGTTACCCCAGTTTGCCCTGAACCTAACATCCGTTTTAGCCCCGTTGCGTCACTGGGTATATATATATATATATATATATATATATATATATATATATATAGTAGTGTTCGCGGACAAATTGCGAATTAAGGGTGTTTTTGTCACTTTATTCCGTCTCAATTTTTAAAACGTTTTACTACCTGTCGACTATAAGCTAAACGAATAGGAAATTTATAAATATATTTTTTATAAATAAATTGATGTCTTTAATAGTAGTTTTATAATATATATATACCATATATATATTTATATTATGAGGATATAATAAAACATCGGTTGCGTATTATTATGTAACATTCGAGCATAAATAGACAAATACTGGGTCATTATTAAGAAAGATCAGGCCCAAATATGTTCATAATTCTCCCATCTTATACGCGCGTAATGAATTCGACAAATTGGTACGGATTTGTCACTATCTTTTACAGATTTGTTGACAGCACCGAAGACCTGAAGACCCTAAAGCCCCGAAGGACAACCTCGATTTCCACTTGGTCTAAATTTATGCTCGATCAGCAACAGGTGCCGGCATTAAGGCAAATGAATTCGTTAGGGGGAAAATAGTGTTTGACCGTTTTCAATTAAACATTTAGCCCCATTTCACGCACAAAAACATTGGGGTGAAAAAGACGTAAAAGATTTCACCTTTTCTCTTTTTTTTTTTTTTTTTGTTTTACGACGATTTTATATCGGCCGATTTTTCGTTCGTGTATCGTCGCTGCACACGTCGAATCGATCATTTTTCCTATCTTTTTTTCTTTCTTCCCTCCCATTTCTTTTTAACCCTTCGATCTAGCATCGAAACGGCCCCTTTTGCCTTTCTGAAGTGATTGCTGTGAAGACATCCGAGCGGAAATTTGAATCACAAAATGTATTCTGAAGACACCCTTCCCGCATCTCATCCATAACTTACGTTTACACCGATACATAATATCCTCTACATATGTTTTTCAGGTTTTTCAAACCAAACACTTCTTTTTTTTCAGTAATATTTATTCGCTGTTTCCATATAACATACTGAAGTTTTATTTTTAACAGAAATAAAAATTTAATATATGCATACGATTTTTATTAAAATATTTTAAAAATTTCACAAATATTTTTTATAATATATTTATTTAAATTTTATATTAAAGGATACTGCAGTAATCGTTTAGAAAGGTTGTCAGTGGAATTTACGGACTCCTAAAACCTTTTTTATCAGATGAACTACAACATGCACCAATTTTGCGCCTTAAAAAGGAGTGAAAGAAAAAAAAAGAATGAAAAGCGCCAAATATTTTGTCTGTCGAAAAGATTATGTAGGTTTTTCTTTGAGCTCGAAGCCCCCAGCAGTCACCAGATTTGACACCTGTTTGATTCACCAGAGCATTTTTCCGTTGTTTTCTTTGAATGCCTACTGTGCAAAATATTTTTTTATGCTAATTTTCATCGAATGAATAATAATAAAATTATATAGTATAACAATTTGCAACATCGGTATAAAATCTAAAACATTTCACACGTTCACAAATAATATAAATAAAATTGATAAAATCTGTCATATATATATATATATAGTTTAAAATACATAACAATTTCGAGTTTAATTTAGATTATTGCTTGGTGTACGAAATTCGTGCAGAATCGTGTTCACATTCAACATTCGGCTAAAGGGCTTGCAAATACGTTTATTGAACAATATTCGGGCCAGGTGTTTTCAACGTTTTCCTGATTGGGGGCGACGGTCGGTTAAGGGTATGTTGCACGGTCAGCGAAACGCGACGCTTTAGACCGTACCGTAATTATAACGAAACGACGCTGTTTCGGCAATTTATGGCTTCGTTGCCCATTTATGGCAGTAGAGATCGTTTACGATTTATTATCGCCATCGACATATCTTTAAATTTGTTCCGGCAAAACTGATAATATAAAGATACTTTGCACGACGGAGACTTTTTAAAATTTTTTATATGTTTGTATACGGTGACCTGAAAATGGGGTATACAAATCAAGGAAAATATATATTTTTTTTAATATCAATTACATATTTATTAATGTGACAAGAAATGGATTCATAAAAATAAAAAAATTAAATTTTCTGAAATGTTTATAAAAATATATATTTTTAATATAACAGAATATTTACAAAAAAAAAATATATAATTAATTAAATTTCATTGTTTATAATTCGACGAATTTCATTCATAATTATGAATAATCAACCTTTTACTGAATTTTCCTACAAAATAATAGTCTAATTTTATTATATTTTTTAAATGATTATGATTTTATAAATATAGTACATTGATTGATTATATATAATTGAAAAAGATTTTTCAATTTTACAAATATGTATTATTTTTTTTTATAAAAATGAGATAATATAGAAAACAAAAGATTTCAGAAAACGAACTTAATTTTAATATATTAAACAGAACTTGAAGAATAAAGAAGGTCGATTAGAAGGATAATACTTGGTCATGAAGAGAAGTTCTCGAGTTCAGTCGAAATTAATTTTAGTAAATACTCAGCATTAATGTATATCTATATACATAAAAAAAAATATGTATTTGTAATACGATAGGAATTTATATTTGTATATGGGCCAGACGTTTGAATTGAAGGAGTCGTAGGAAAAAAAATATGAGAAAATAGAAAAAAAGAATAACGCGAAAGAAAGAGAGAGAGAGAGAGAGAGAGAGAGAGAGAGAGAGAGTGAAAAAAAACATAGAAAAACCTAAATCTATCTCTATAAGAGATCAATTTTTCGACGTAGAAAAAGCACCTCGGTGAGAGCGGTTTACGAATAGAAAACGTCTACAACTTCATATATTTAGGATAAAATCAACATGAATACAAACAAGCGAGGGGTTGCTATATACTATTATGTATACAGAATGTTTCAAAGAATATGTTTTTTTAAATGGAGGCTTTTTTTATATATTATATATTAAATATGTAATATTTATATTGATTTTATTCATTTTATCGACGATGCACTATTTTATAATATTTTTATCTAATCGATTGATTATATAAAATATATATTATTATTTAATACACACACACACACACACACACACACACACACACACATATATATATATATATATATATATATATATATATATATGAATTTTTATTTAATATTGTTTTTAACATCAGCGATTTTTAAAATAAAAAAGCTCATTGTTTTATAAAATTGGTCTAATTTTTCTGAATCACGTTGTACATGTATATAAAATGAATATACGTTTATATATATATATATATATATATATATATATATATATATATATATATATATATATAAGTATAGAAACTACGGGAACGGAAATTGTCTAGTAAATTTAAATCGAACGAGCAATTTATTTGTGCGAAGCAATGTGTGTCTTCCTCCGGCGGAAAATACAGCCTTCGCAAATAAAGCTCGCTTTAAGATAAGACGCGACCTAGAAAATATATGGAAAAGATTATAAAGATTATATTTCGGGCCGACTGAAGATAGTTGTCTTCGTAAAATATGTACAAACATTTATAATCGGACGCGACTGTATAAAAGTGATATATTGTATACCTGCCATGTTTGTAATTCTTATGAAAATATATTGTATTATTATTATTATTATTATTATTTTTATTACCAAAATAAATATTTTATTTCATAATAATATTCTCTTTTATATTGAAAAAAAAATATGATTATATTAAGTACTTTAATTAATTAATTATACTATTTAATTATTGAAATTATAAAAAAAAATCAGTAGTCACATATTTTTGATACGATAATATCGTATTTTTCAAGTTTGATTTATTTGTATATAAATCATTTAATATAGGATGAATTTTCATATGCGATATTTTATTTGGCATTGGAATCATATATCTCCGTTATTACTAGAAAATATCCTGTGTAGAATAGTAAAAAATTTAGATGATCAACTTTATTATATATATATATATATATATATATATATATATATATATATATATATATATATATATATATATATATATATATATGATATAAAATGTGGCGTTGTTTACTACGAATATATTAATGAAAGTTTGACAGTAAATGCCAACTAATATATGAGAGTTTTGAATTATTTGCAGCTCTCAAAACGCTATTGTATAAAACGATTCATAATACCAGGATTTTACGACAAAAAGGTATTGTAATATTTGAATGTCCACCATATTTTATTGAGTTAATTCCTATAACTTTTATTTATTTCGAAAGTTGTGATATTAAAATGTTACTGCTAGATTTGTATTGAAAAAATAATGTTAATTTCTTTAAATTAAATGGAAAATATTGTTATTTTTATTAATGTGAAATTTTATCATACAATAATTTTTACGTTTAAATAAAATTCGTAATTTTTTTAAAATAATTTATATATTATATATAATATACAAATTACGCTCAAATGTGAAGGAAATTTTCTTTTTTGTTTTGAAAGAATTTTATTTTTAAAAACTAATAAACATTTAATATATAGTTCAGAAAATGTTAAATATAATTACCAACAATGAAAAAATCGCACTTATCCGATTAATACAATTCGCAAAATTTCCGTTACATTTTTGATTATAAAGCATAAAGTTATGTTATTAATGAATTTTTGATTAAAAAAAACAACAATACTGTAATGAAGCCCAAACCTCCATATTCGCCAGATATGACCCCATGCACACAATATAGAAATATCGATGAACCGTCGTTTTACAAACATGAATGAAATTAAAGTGTATTACTGTAAAAATTCGAGTCTATTCTAAAAATTGAATTCAAGAAGTGTTTTGAACATTGTATGTATATTTTATATATGTATTGAACGTTTTCTTTATAATAATAATATTTTATTATTCACACTCGTACATTATTTTAAGCAATAAATAAAGTATGTCACGTTTCGTTCGATACTAGCAATTTTTATTTTCACATCGCACAAGATTCCAAATATTCAGAAAACAATGAAAAAAAAAAAACATATTTTAGATCCTAAATATAATTAAAATAACATGAACGAAAACGTTATCTACCATAAAAAACCGACCTCCGTACAATATTTTCTTGTTCGCATACCAGGGCGACATTACCGCTTTGCAAATACGCCGCCGCCCTACGTCGCAGCGGTAATTTTATAAGTATACTTTTTAGGGCGGACGGTTTGGAGGTTGTGCCGCCGCGTATCTTGCACGGGGTGACTTATCGCTGTGGCCTTTGAGCCCCGTGGCAAATCCAATCGGCTTTTCCTTTTAACATCCCGGATTCTGTTTACTATCTTCGGGTGGCTTCATATCGGACGAAGAGTTTTTCCCGCCGCGCCCGCCCTTCGTTTTTATTCGACGATACACATAAAAGATATTACCGTTTCGTGAGGGCGGAAAAATGCGCACGACGAACACACTAGTATTATACAACTACTGAACCAAACTACCGCAATAAAAGAAGCTTAATTTTTACACACACACACATACTTATATATATATAAAATTTAATAAAGTTTTATTAATATGTAAGTGCATGTAAATTAATGTATAATTTAATATATTGACGTTTAACTTGATTTCGAAGACTGCATCGTTTTGTATACATTGTAAATTAATTAGCAGTCAAAGTTTTGGTATATCAATAATTTATATATTTAGATTGTGAAGTTTACAGTATTAGATAGCAATGTTTGTGTTGTGGTAAAACATGTAGAAATTCTTGTTTTTAATATGCTGTATTAAAATTTAAATGAATGTAATTGAAATATTTATATAATAAATAAATTAATATTTTTGCACTTTATAATTAAAACTATTAGTTTCGATTAAATAATTTTGTCAATAATCATTAAATTCTTAAATATAATATATGAATAAAATATCACTAGTTTTGAATATCTGTATTTCAATTTAGAATATATATATTTTTAAATTAATTATATTTAAAGTATTAATAAAGTAATAGGTTTGAACTCTTACCGTTTATTCAACTCAATATATAGGTAATTAATTATTCACAAAATTGTTTCTGCAATTATAAATTTATATTTTTTTTTCATTAAACTATAAATTATTAATCTGCTTTATATTTTTTTATATAACATTTCGCATAAAAAATATATAAAAAAGATAAAAATAAAATTCGCAGTATATACATTGAATCGATAATTCAACTTCTACTTTCAAAGCAAGTATTAAAAAAAAATATATATATATTTTAAGCCTTATTGTGGCTTATTATTGTATTTTTTTTTTGAATAGCACTTACACCTTCCGGTCTCTGAACGACTCGCACATTTTACGAGCCCTACATTATTTCAACACAATACAACGTCTGAAGAAAAGACAGAAAATGGAGGGAAAATAATGACCGAGAATAGACCCGCGGATAAGGCAAAGAATAAGCCTCATGCACTAATTCTGACGTTAATTAAAAGCCTCAAAAACATTGTCCTTATACGCGGAGTACTGTTTCCTTTTTTTTTTCATCGTCTCGTTTTTTTCTCTCTCTTTTTTTCTTCGACTTTTTTTTATTTTAAGGATCAAATGCGCGTCGAAAGTTTTCTTTTTACGAGTTAAACAAGACGTCTTAAGATGTAACCGGACGTCCTATGCAAATACATTTAAGAAGTGGCCGTACAAAAGTTTACCCTTAGCCGGTAAACGATAGCCGTTACCGATCTCTGTGTATATTACGTCCCTTATTTGCAAAGTTTTACCATTGATGAGGTGGAACTTTTCCCGAATTTTCCGACACTGACAACGTTGTCGTTAGAAACACGTCAATGAAGCGCTTCAATATTCGAACGCAAAAATATTAATGATTTCATCGATCATGTTTATATATATATATATATATATATATATATATATATATATATATATATATATTGTTTTACTTATGTATAGTTGATTTAATGGAAATGGACTTATTTAAATATATTCTGGCATCTTTAATATCGCATGAAAAAATATCTTTTATTCGTTTTTTTGAGTCACCAACGCAAATTTCGTAATACTTAAATAGTTAGAATCAAATTAAAAAATATATATAATATACATTATTGCGTTTTTTTTAATATTTCAAAAAAAGGTAACATTATATTCATTTTTACAATAAAATTCAATTTTGAGACGAACTTTGAATTTAATATTATTTTTTTGGTAAAAATATACATCAACTCGACGAACTATAATTGAAATTTTACATCGCCATCAGAACGTAGCGTCAAAAACGGACCATTTCCAACAATAGCCAAAAAACGCGTGCGGGAAATGGATGAGAGAAACGAGGGCTTATTTTTTTTTTCGCCTCGATAAAACGGTAAAAAATGAATCGGAGCCGAGAAATAGGGACTCACAATGGACGGGAAAAAACTCTACCTTCTTCTTACATCTCGATAAAGGGCAGATGAAGAAGCGGAGAAGAAAAAGAAGAAAAAAGAAAAACCTCCCCCGCCCCCGCCGCCCCCCCGAAAGCGAAAGAAAATAATCGAAGCGGTGCAGATTGAACGAGTTGACAGGCGTCGTGTGCCGAGTTCTACGAAAGGGGCTGCGGGGGCGCAGGCATATCGATCGGCGCTGTGCCCCACTCTACAACGCAGTCGTCTTTAACCGAAGGTACACGGGGTACCTCGTTTCCAAATTTCAGGGACACGTCCGATATTTTATCTCCGTATTCCCAGATCGATTCTTTATGTATGGTTATGGTGTAAACTTTATGGGATAGTTATCAGGGTAGTTATTACCTCGCTTGAAGGGACCGATATTATTATGAAACCTACTATAAATCGTAAAATGCGTTCTCAAATTTTATGTTATTTATAATTTTTTTTTTAAATAAAAAATCACTAACGATGTAGCATTTTTTTTTACGTCAAATGCAACTTTATTTTTATAATTTAATAAACTTAAAATATTATAAAATGTGTGTATTTCTAATAATCTAACACACTACTTGTAAATTATATACGTATATTTAATTACTTTTATTTAAAAAAATTGAAAGATTAAAAACGTTAAAAATATATTTTATGAACACAGATATTTTATATTTTTATTTTAAAGGAAAATATATAAATGATATACATATATTAGAAAGCAAATATATAAAAATAAATTAATTAGATATCAATATGTTTTAATTTTAATAAAAAATCACTTTTTTTCACATGCAAAATAAAAAAAATCTTTTCAATTTAACTCAATTTATTCTAAGTTAAAGAATTGACATAAAAATTGTAATAATTACATATTTTACTTGCAATAAAAAAAAACAATATTTGACAAAAAAAATCTAAATAAAAAAAATATTTTCACAAAAATGAAAACATTTAGACATACATACAAAAAATAATACATACATAAGTTAAAATAGATATTTTGCATGTAATTATTGTGTTTCACATTTATCGATGTATAAAAATAAAACATACGACATCACGTACAACAACAATAACAAAACAAAAAAAAAAAGTTTAAAAACCACTGCATTACAAACGAACGTGTATCCATCCGCGCAACACTGGCCAACGGAGGGCAACAGGGCCATCTCTCTTTCCCAGTTTTCCCGACGGTTTTTCCGGCTTTTCTCTCGTCTCCATTTTTTTTTCCTCGCGGCGCTATTACCACAATGGCCAACGCCACCGTCGTCGACCACCTTATGGCAGTTGTTTATTGTCCACATAACTTCTGGTGTCATTTTACGGCCATTGTACGATAAAAATTATACGTAACAGGCGACCGCCGGTTAAATACTCGTCGATTTGTTTTCAACCTGTCCGCTACCCCTCCCCCCCACCGCCTTCCAAATACCCTTTTTATTTTTTTTAATTATTTATTTTTTCCATTTTTTTTTAATCTCCGCTTTTTCGACCTTCGGTGCGAATTTTTGATGAGCGCGAAATTATATGCAAATATAAACATCGTTTTTTTCCCGTGGTGAAACAAGTGTTGAATTTGTCTCGTTTACCACAATCATCACAATTAGAGATCGTAGGATGCAAGTGATTATAAATTTAATATATATATATATATATATATATATATATATATATATATATAATTATTATATATAACATATACTGTCAACTTGTTCGTAATGTGACCGAATTATATCATCTTAGAAAACAATGAAATTTTCTCGACAAATGCGAAAACTTTAGATAACATTACAAGCAAGAGAGGAAAAAAAATGTTTAGACGTTTTATTGAAATACGCTGTGTGCGGTTGACGTGAATTTGATTGATAACCATTTTTAGTAAAAATATAATGTTACTTTTGCGACATTACAATTCAACATTGGAGTAAAAAAAAAAGATATTTTTTTATAAACAATTAAAATTTTTATAGTTAATCTAAAAAAACTTTCCAATTTAAATATCATACGTTTTTTTTAATGTATATATAACTGAAAAACTTAAAATTAGTATTTTACATATCAATGTAAGAAATCGTGTTTTTAAATAAAAATATTTCATGAAAATCGATTTGATAATGCAGTAATAAAGTTAATATTGTATGTTAAAATTCAATACAAACCAAACATATACAATATATATTAAAGTACACCGGAGTTTTATTCAAATATATATTTGAATAATATGATCATAAAAATTTTCAATGTTGTTAAATTTGCATTTTTCACGTGTTACAGAAGAATAAATTATTATTTAAAATTTACACCTAACTGTTCTACTTATTAGTCATAAAAATATATACAGTTAAATCTATTTTGTTTCTTAATATTGATTTTTATTTCAGTACATAATAAAAAATCTATATATATATATATATATATATATATATATATATATATATATATATACAAAAAATAATTGATTATTGAATTAATAATTTCAATGATTATACATTTTATACAACAGAACGATCATAATTTCAAACTCGCGAAAGAGACAACGTTTTCATTAAAAAAAAAAACAGAATATTGAATATATAAGAACACATTCAGGGACAAAATGTCCGAGATTCAGTCAAATTTACGTAATGGATATTTGTCGAATAAGTGTAATTACATCAAAGAAAGTCGAGTCGGAATCTTTCGTCTTTGATGTAATGCGATATATGGCTATACGAATAACAAGGCAACGGCGACGACCTTGTTTGGTTTTCATCCAAATAAACGGAAATTTTTCCGACCGTTCAAAATTATTAAATCAACATAAATATATACATATATAAATTTATATATATATATATATATATATATATATATATATTTAAGGAAAGAGAAGTAAGAAATGAGATTTCCGTTTTGATACTTAACGGTAATCAAAATGAAACCCCAAAGACGGGACACAAGATAAACTCGCAGGAGATACGGAGAAATCTTCGGTTTCCGATTGAAATTAGGAACTCTCGATGACGATTAAGGTCATTGCGTGAAGCCTGATTTTCGAGTGCTGTAGGGGTTGAAACGATAGGGGGTTTGGTTGTGTATATGTGTCGATGGATATTATGGTATTCGTTTTTGTATGAGGATTTTGGAACTATTCGTTGATCGTCTAGTGCAATCAATGTCAGACCATAACGACGATATTCCATGATCGCGTTATTTTCAATGAAAATCGCTTTAAAATCTAGTATTTGAATATTCAAAGATAATATATTTAAACGATATTAATTTAAAAATATATATATTTAGGTTAAATATTTTCGATTGTAGTTTGTTTTATGATTTTATTTACTAATATTAAATTGAAACGTTTCGTTGTAACTTTGAAATGCAGATTTATTTTCAACTTCTATTTTGAAAATTAAATTCAGGTTCAATATGCATATATTTATATTTAAATATGTATAATATTGTTGGTGCTATAAGCGTTAACAAGTACATTTATTTGATTCGTCTTTTTTATAGTAATTTTGCTGAAGATTGTGTAAACGTCGATATATATAAATATAATATTTATTTACATTCAAAAGGTATGAAAATTTCTGACTCTTAAAATATAAAGATATTCAATGTAAAATAACATTTGTAGCGATTTATTGATACTTTAAAACAAAAATGAAAATAACATTATAATAAGTTATGATATTTAGAATTTTTAAATTGTAATATCAAATTGTTAATATTTATTATTTTGGAATAATAAATTGTATATTTTAGAATGGATTTTTTTTACGATTTAAATTTCCTAATTAATTAAGTGTCAAACACTCCGTCAATCCTGCTCCAAATAAATAAACAATCAATTATTATAAAATCTGATTACGTTTACGATTTCATAATAAGACCATATTGAATTTATAATAAATAATTTCCGATACGTCAAAAACGGTTCCACTTTTCATCATCGCGTCTCCGTAAAATCCGTAACGTTTACTAGTGGTGAAGATGGGGCAGAGGGGGGGGGGAGCGCATTGAATAAAAATCGTACAAAGGGCTCAACTACAACACAAAAAGCGGCACGCGCGCTCGTTCAGATCTCAAATCTCTTCGTTTATTCGAGGGTTTTGCGTGCTCGAAGAAGAAGACGACGACGACGACTACTATATGACGAGGTCGTGCAATAAACGGCAGCCCGGTTCGCGAGGAGTAGCACTCGAGCGGTGAAAGGGCCCCGTTACCGTGCGTTGAAGACGAGCACTAAAAAAAAAAAAAAAATCCTTTTATCCCTCACACTTCACTTCCATTTCGTCCTTGTTACCTACCCCTCTGGCTCTTCCTCACTTTTTTTTTCCACCGTCTCGTTCCACGTTTTCTGCGAGTAGTCTCTCGTAAAATTAGGCATTCTTCACCGACGGCAGCCGGTATGAGTGCGCCGGTTATGAAAGTGGGCTGACGTAATCAGACCATCTTCCTCCTTTTCCGCCGTGTTCTTTTATATACTCGCAGGTTATATATTATATTACACTTCTTCTTCCTTATATATTTTTTTTCTACTTATTTCGCCGTTTCATGTTCGCACTTAGATATTTTGTGGATGTTTTACGATCAGAGATATTCGTTTTATATAATTTTTTTGTGATTGTCCTATATATATATATATACGTGATGTCGTATCAAAATTTAATTAGACACTATATTTATATCAAATATTCATTATATAATCAATCATATTATATTATACATTTTTAAAATAATTGTATTCAAAAAATATATATATTTAAAAATTTTGTTTTCAATATTTTATCAATTTATATATTTATTCATTCTTTTGTTTTATTTATAAAATTATATATTTTAAAATAAAAATTGAAATTATTAATTAATTTTTCAATATAAAACTACTGAAAAATATAATATCATTTGTAGACTCTTTCATAATGTAATAAAAACATAATGAAATCGAAAGAAAATAACATTAAATAAAACTGTGTAAAAAAAAAAACAAGATTGTTCAATTTCTTTTTAAAACTAAGTGTGGTAATGTACTGAATATTTCATTCCAATACGGAAGAGTTTTAAAAATGAATCCGCTCAAACAGTTTCCAGCAACGGTTAATGCATAATAAATATGAGTCTACTTTAGAAAGATCTGATAAAATCCGAGTGAATAAAAGAAAAAAAAAGAAGAAAAACATTACAAATCGCACTAATATTCAGTGAGAGTGGAACATGTGAACCTTATGAGCTTTTTCCGATATATACATATAAATATATTTGAAAATTTAATGGGACAAACATGTATATGAGTTTATATGATGGTTCTTTATATAAGGTAAGTATAAATGTGTTCCAAGTAAGCAAAGCTGATGGCAAACTTTTCGATTTCGCAACTTGAATGTCATAAACATCAATTCCACCACTTTCACGGGGGTAAATAGGTTTCTGTAAATAGAAGACTGATAGAATATTTCACGTACAACTACTCTAAATATACTTCGAGCTTTGTTACAGAAGCGGGAATTGTGCTACTTTCCAAGTTTAGTCAAATACGTTCAACTACTTTGATTCAGGATCCAAAAACATAGAAAGATCAATACAAAAAAAAAGTTAAATTAATTTCACGAAAAAAAACAAGTATCTATAGTTTAAAATAAATTTTGTTCCAAATTATTAATTTTACATATGACTATTACTATGCAAATTTTAATTAATGATCTACGATAAATATTATCATATAAAGCATATAATGCTAATTTAAGGTTTACTATTTTCAAATTTATAATTATTTTTTGTCTTATATATAAAATATATATTATATATAAAAAAAGATATATGAAAGATCGACAAAAATATCACGGGTATTCTCAATGACTGTTCGAGCAATTATTTCTATGTTACTAAAAAAAAAGTGGGCAAAAAATTCGGCAGTTTTGTGAAAAGTCTGAAAATATAAAAAGGGAAAATCGAGGGATGCCGTATTTATTTGCTACTCTTTCAGTGTCAAAAAAAAGAACTTTTCCGGAAAAACCCGTGGCAAACGAGTTGGAAAATGGGACGCGAATTTTCACTCTCATACACGACGAAGAATTATTATGAAGTTGCACGCGTTCTAAATTCATGGTAAAAGATTTAAGGTATATATATATACATATAAATAATTATATAATATTTATAAGTATCTATATATGTATGTATGAGGTTGATTTTCATTCAAATTCTTTTATCAAAATAAAACCAATATATTTAAATAGATAATATGAATATCATATTTATACAAAATATTTTAATTAATCTTTTTTTAATAATATTTCAACTTCATTCAATATCTCTATTTTAAAATTAGTGTTATTTTTTTTAACCAGTCTGTGTATACATATTCATATGAGCGCACACATATATATATATATATATATATATATATATACACATGTATGGAAAATTTACATAAATCTCCGTGTTATCTTTCGAAGTGGTTTTATTTTTTTTTCATCCCCCCGAATCTCGTTTTATTTTTCACATAATGGGCTAAGGCTCGAATATTGCAAATAAATCTGTCCGGCAAACACTTCTGCGAATAGGGAACGTTCACAATTTCAACTAATAGGGTAAAAACAAACCGGCCCACGTCTCCCCTTATCTTCAGAATTTTTTCAAAAAATAAAAAAAAACAACCATCCACACAAAACTTTTTCGTAGAAATGAATATATAAAGTAAAACTTGACCCATTTTCGGTGGACAATCGCCGTGAAATCAACTCTAAAACCGTCCCCCTGAATATTTCTGTTCGACTTCATAAGAAAACGTGATAATTTAATATTATTATTATTAAAAAAAAAACGAGAGAAAAGAAAATGCGACGGGGATTTTCTCGTGAGGCATTTACGAGCGCGAAAATGTTTATTATGTCAATTACGCATAATTTCTGTTAAAAAATAAAAAGAAAGAAAAACTCGGTAATAAAAATTTTTATTCAATAGAATCGCAAAGAGCGGCGAAAAAAAGGCGTACGTGATTGAAAAGAAAAGTCAACCAAACATAAAAATGCCGTCAATAATGTTTTGTAGGGTATTTGATATATTACATTTCCATTTGACACCTTGAGGAGAATCTGTTTTTTTTTCATTCCTATATAGCATTCGTGCATTTGACGTGTCTATACAATTTTTCGCGATATTATAATAAAATAATTTCATCAATTTATACCCGTATAAAAAGATCGATTTCAGTTTTTTTTTAATCATATACATATATAGTATAGAAATAATTTATTAAGATTGGAAAAAAATCAATTAATCAAGGTTTTTCTAATATATTTAAATATTTTTAGTTTATATAGATAAAATTAAATATTATTTTTTATATAATTTAAATCATAACATAGATTTAAATATATAATTATAATGTTGAATATGTTGACAATTATTGACAAATTATAGTAAAATATATTAGGTTAGTGCTCGTATGTTATATAAGGCATGCGTTGTTCGTCATTCATTTTCGCCGTCAGAACATGTCTTTAGGAAAAAGAAGAAGAAGTAAAAAAAAATGGGAAGGTATCCGTTGTTATACACATAACAAGCAATAAATAATGGCGGACGAGTGCGTGAGCTCGTGCTCGTTTCAGTGATTTGAATGCGACACGGGCAACTTTCTAGTGCGAGCTGAATAATGTATTAGCAGTTCGGTGGAAAAGCACACGAGCACTGTCAACGATAACAAATTCACTAACAACCCTTCGGGCAAAAGACAAATTGCCCCCAACGTCGGATGAAACCAGAAAGAGAAAGAAACCCGGCGCAAAAGGTGAGGCGAGGGGGGGTGACCCGGGGGGGGGGAAAAGACGACACGACAGATTCGCTAATCCGACAGAGTGAAAATCATTAATTATGCATTTAATACCCGGGTAGAGGAAACAGTGCGAAGCCTACGACTTGGGTTTTGCTACATACACACGTTGTAGTTTTTCAAAAAGCGAGGGTCGTGACCCCCCGTAACAGGCTCAACATATTTTTTCATTAGGTTATCTTAAAGGCACGTATATACAACGTCGGACACTTGCTTTATAACGTACTGTTATATATATATATATATATATATATATATATATATATATATATATATATATATATACATTAATGATGACGAAAGATCCAATATATTTACAATATCTATTTTAATAATAAAAAATTGGTTCTACAATATTTTGAAAAAGATGTATATCAGTTCACCTTGTCTTAAATTTTTAAAACGAAAAATTTCACATTTTTTTAATATTTCAATTTTTATAGCTTCCGTAATATATTTCTAAATAAGTTGTAATTTATCTATCACTAATATTAAATTTAATTATATTGGATAATAAATTAACGTGTTCAATATTGTATAATTTCAAGAGAATTAGTATATAAATCGGTTAATCGCAGATATGTCAGTACAATCGGTATTTCGGTAATTAATCATAATCAATACGAATGTGTTCGCTTATCAATTTGAATATTGCTTGTATACATGTATTATTGTAACTATTAATTGCATTGTAATTTTACTTAAATACCGTTAAGTTATTTTATTAAGTTGATAAACTTTAATTTTATTTGTGTTAGATTCATTTTTAAAGCAATTTAACAGGATTTATATATATTACTGTCAAAATTTTAATACTTTTTAGGTTCATAAGTTGTCCGAATTTCAAGAATCGATTAATGTTTATATAAAAAAAAATATTTTTTTTAATTAAAAAAATAATATTTTTGACATTAATTTCTCAAATATCTTTACAATAAATTATAGAATAATTTGAGTTAAATTATTTTACTATTATCCGACAAGAGATATTAAAATAAATAATAGCCGAAAAAAAATATTTATAGCAATGTTTTGTATAAAATCTTTTGCGATTTATCGTGAAAAACCCTAATCTAAAGGGATGCGATTTTATATGAGTCTGCGATTCAATCCCCCATGAGAATAGAAGATGGAAATAAATAGAAAAAAAACAAAATAGATACTCACTTGTGAATATCGCCGGTGTCTCGTTCGACAACTTCTCCAGAAAATCCTCTCCACGAAGGTCCTGCTCCAGGATAATAGTATCCTGTTCGACACACACATCTATATCCAGCTCTTCGAAAACTACGCACATCCTCGCTTATACACTAAAATAAATATAAAACAATATATAATTTAATTTAAATATAATTAATATTTTACATCTTAAAAATGTTTTTTATGTCATATGATATTGTATAATTATTTTCAAATAGCTTGTACATTATTATATGCAATATATATTTTTAATTAATAATTCGTCAAAAAAAACTTAAATTCCGTTTTGCGATTTATCGACATATTTTTTTTTTCTATCAAAAAAAAAGTTTACTTTTTGATAATCAATTGTGTTACCGGCATAATAAAGTTCGGATGACGGCCGATATCGAATTTTATTATTGAAAGAATTTCTTGACGTTGACTAATGAAATGACCGCCCTTGTTTCCAATGATGCTCACAATCTTGTTCGAGTCGTGAAATTACGAAAGCGACGTTAAAAAAGTCGAAAAAATAAAAAATGAACGTGTTTGTCGCTGCACATTGACGTGAATAACGTCGCAACTCGGAAAAATGACAGGTTTGAATTATTGTTGTATTATGAATGGAAGTGTATTCAAAATTATAACCGTAAAATTTTGTACGTATATTTTTATTATTATTTATAATAGTTAACTACTTCGAAATTATAAACTATTGATTGTGCGAAGTTTTTGTTTAAATATTACGTAAAAATATTCGCTATTGATAGAAAAATATCGTATGCTGAATTATAATAATAAATTGTATGCTGAAAATCGATTTGGAATCGCATCTTTCTCGGCAATGTTATTAGAAAAGAAAAAATGTACAGTAAAATTTTATAAAAATTGATGAAGAGGGCCTTATACGAGGAAACTCTTAAGAAACCTTTCAAAATATCTAACTAATTTGGACAAATCATGTATCAAGTTATACATATGCCGAGATTGATTCTGAGAATGAAGCATTTGTAGCAAAATCGTGAGTCAAAAAAGGATACAAAAATAATTAAAAGAGTGCCTTATAGGGAGTGACTTTCAAATTATCCGGATACTTAACATAGATTTTATGTCAAATTATGTATTGTCGGATGTGTCTATTTGCTGAAAACCGATTTGAAATCGCTCACGCTTTTTTCAGTAAAATTATGAGCGATAATAAAAGGTACGATATTTGCTAATGATTTAGTAATTGGAAGAATCGCAATCGAAATTAAATCATATATCTATAGATACAAAAATCAACTCTGGCAACAAAGTCATTACCATTTAAATGAATAAAAATTCTTGAAAATATATGATAGCATACTTTCATATGATTTCTTTCTGATAAAACGAAGAACAGTGAGAATGAATTAGTCGCAAAACTATATAAAAAACTTTTAAAAAATATTTTTGCTATTTAATTTATGAAAATGTTATAGAATTAAATAAAAGTGTTGTCGCAATTTTGACTTCGCATAGAATGAAAACTGTATTATAAAAAGCGTTAAAGATGGGCTTGATTGTATTATATATATATATATATATATATATATATATATATATATATATATATATATATATATATATATATATATATATATTATTTTTAAAGTACAACTTTTTATCAGAAAGCAGATTAAAGTAGCAATCGAATATTTTTTTTCTTTAGTTTCGACGCTAAAATTTTTACGAAATTGAATAGGCGCTTGTATAATTTTTTAAAAGCCATTGAAATCTCTTTATATATACCTTAACCTTATATAGGTCGAAAAATCAAATTAGAGGATAAAAAGTGAACGTTTTTTTTTTTTATTAATTATACGAAAATGGCGAAAAGATTCCGCGGAGTGAACGTTATCGGGCACGGTCAAGGGGGAGGAAAGCATCTGTAATCCGGGATAAACCGGGTCCGAGCCGAAGTTAAATTAAATCTCACTTGTGGTATGAGAGGTGGAACCGAGTGGAAAACACTGAAGCGGTTTGAACAAATGAGGGCTCAATGCAGATCCATTACTGCCAGTACAGGGCCGGATTATTTATTATTTATCGCCCGTGGGAAGCGTATTTTGCGTATGGGCACATCTCTCCGACGAGGTCACATCAGACACATTTCCTTTCAAAAGTAATCCCCGTATTAAATTAAACGCGCGTAACAATAAAATTTCAACATTTATAAACAATAAAGACATATTCATATTATTTCATTTTCGTAGTTTACAATTTAAATTGAATTTTATTAAAATTAATTATTATTAATAATAATAATAATATAATTACCGTTGTGGTTTCATCGTCGCATTTGTGTGGACCGCCGAATAATTCCGCTAGCGTTGAATCGCATTGATCTAGTATTAAAGGTCTAAAAACACCGGCCACAGCCCTGTAAAAATATTTTTATTAATAATTGTAGTGATAAAAAATAATTATTAATTGGAAATATTTTTCGTAAAAAAAATCTATGTTTATTTTAGAAAAAAAAATACTTGAAAATAAAATTCGCTTAAAAAAAGAACTATTAACTCGATAAAAACGTAAATATTTGTTTTAAACCTGAAATATTATAAAATGAAAATTGTATATGAATATTATTGATTAAATCTCAGTAAAAACAATAATTTTATAACATTTTTTAAATTCATAAAATTGTATTAAAATATATTTAATAATAATAATAATCGCTATTTTATTTATGCCAAGTTATATTCAGAAATTTTTAAAAAATAAAGACTAATATTTCGATTCATAAAACATCGATTTTTTTCTTATATACAATAATAAAAGAAAAGCTACTAAATAATGAGTGATATTTTCAACACTTTAATATTATTAATCGGGTATATGATAATAAAAATGCTTCAATATGGCATATAATATGTATTCAGTTCACCATTTTGCCCAAAAGATTCTCAAGAAAGCCATTTTCATACTACAAAATATGGAAAAAATGGCGCACATGGGATTTTAGCCTCTCTTTCAAATCCCTGAATGTTGATTTTTTTTCCTTCGAAACGAATTTGCTCGATTTGTTCAGCGAAAAGAACCATTTTCAAATATATATATATTTCAGACTCCACAAATGATTAAAGGGGGAAAAATATGTTTATGATAAATTGGAAAAAGTTTATGTAAAAAAATATTCATGTAAATGTAAAATAAAAAATAATTTAAATTTTATTAAAATTAAAGTTCGTCCGCAAAATTCAGTATAGACATCGATAATGAAAATTTACAAGATATAAAATATTTCGTACTTGATTTTATTCTGATTTGACGAAGCTAAATAATATATCGCAATTATTATTCTAAAATACGATTTAAAATTTCTGAATAATCTACGATCCATTTAACCGAATTCACTGTATTATGTCACGCATTCGGAACCTGAAAAAGATGGAGGCTTTTGACTCATCCTTTTTTTTTTCTCGTTACCCTCATCCGCTGGGGTCATATTTCACGTTTTTGTCAAGCCCCGACACCGACTCAATGGAAATACGATTAAGTATATTCGTAAGGAGTGAAAGTTATTTCCCTTTATTGCGCCGTCGTTTACCGAAATTACTTCGTAAAAGTTAATGTGAAATAACGCGCCGAAGTTTAATTATTCGCTTGCCCCCCTCCCCCACGTCCCACCCAAGATTCATCTTTTCGTCTGTTTTAAGGGTGTTTTTCACGATGAAAGCTGGGAAAAAAAATAATATGAACTGGAGGGCAGTTCTTCGAGTTTTGCGCATCAAATTTTCATATGAGTTTGCGATACTTTGCATGACTTCTGCGAAATTTCAACATTCCTACAAAAGTTCAGAATGTACTGTGAATATTTTAGTTCAATGTAAAGTTTCTACGATTTATTTATATGCATATATATATATATATATATATATATATATATATATATATATATATATATATATATATATATTATTAATAAATGTTAAATCATAATTTAATACTAAGTAATACCTTTTAAAAGTATCAAATGATGAGGAAAAACTATGTTAAAAATAAGAACATAATTTTTTAATTCACTCACTTAAAAAATGAAGAGTAATTTTTTTTCAACATTTGTTGAAAACATTTTTCACATAAACTTTCTCGTTTGAATGCCATAAATTATATTGTACATTCGTAATGCAGAAATTCTGTCTAACATATAATTTAATTAGTCGTGTTAATAATTAAATCGCGGCACTTCTAGGAATCAAAATAAAATCGAGTCGAAAATAATTAGCGAATCGTTCTAAATACCATTAAAAATAGATAAATAACGCGAAAAGGACTAACGTACCTGTGTTTCTCAACCGTTATCGCTATGGCGAAGCCGTGTAACCAAAGTTCATTATTGTGCGGATTGCATTCGACAAACGGTGGTACCCAAATGCCGTTGCTGTGATTCCACGAAAGTGCCAGTGCTTTCCAATAGTGTTCTAGGTTGGCCGTGTTGTTATTTTGAAATATGACCTATGAAAATATTCAATAATTAAAATATTTAAATATAAAAGTGTCGTAGTTGATTGAAATTATATATCTTTTTACTAGTAAAAAAATTGACCTATTTTGAAATATTTGAGAATTTTTTAACAAAACTAGATTGATATGAAATTAATATTATATTTTGTTAATATAATATTTTTTCAATATTTGTTATTTTTTATTAATTAATTATATAAACAAATTGAGTTATATTTGAAAGATTTTAATTATTTACAATATATTATTAAATTGATATTTGCGATAAAATTTTTATATGGGTAAAATTGTTAGTATGATAACACGTTAATAGCCGAGACCTATATTTAGAGTTTCGCATTGCAAATAATTTTTATAGAATTAAATCGTCAACTTTATACTCAATTTTCATATATTATTAATTTCTAAAAAAAAAAAACGACATATATTAAAACGTTTGAAATAAAGTATAATAATAGGAAGACAATTTTCGAATTAATTATATATTTTTTTTACATACAAAGCGGTTATTGATATAAAAATAAGCACTTATACCCTTCGTTGTCCAGCTGTCCAAAAATAAAACAGCGCACGGAAAACGTTAAGTTAATAAAAGCGCACGTTGCGAGACAACTGCGAAGTGACAAACGAGCTCCTTTGTTTCGTCGCAACGAAAGGGTTCCGATACGGGTTTGGGACATTAATATTTAGACCTCCGCCCCTTTTGTGAGAACTTGTTCAAAATTTTGTGAATAGAGGGAAACCTGCGAGTAATTCAACCGACCGACGTTTTCAAAAACGAAAGCAATTAAAATCAAAATATCTCATTAGCATATTCATAGTCTTTTATTCATCTTTAGCTGAGAATACTTTTTTTTAACTAAATATATCTTATTATACAAAAATGATAAATTTTCAAGCCACTTGCACTTTATATTTATTTTTTTATATATAATTTATGCATATTTATATATATAAAACATATTAAATAAATGTAAAATAATTTACTATTCACGTTTGGCTAATTATTAAGGTTAACATTAATATTGACAAAATATTTTATAATGAAAAGAATTATAAAAATTTATCATATAGATCACATGTATACGCATATATATATATATATATATATATATATATATATTGTATTTTTTTTTAATTTTATTTATAAAAATAATACGAAAAATTACGAGTTTTCGTCATGCGCACTAACAAATAAGTATTATTTATTACACATGCATATAAATAATTACATATTTTAATATTACTTTAAAAAAAAATGTGCGTTTATCGTATTCTTTTATCGGCGAAATTGTATAGTGAAATGCAAATTTTTCGTATTAACCTAAATTTTAAATACGCGTTATAAAAATAATTAAATTATAAATTACGATTTGCTCTTTGTTACTTTTCAGCGAACGTCAATCGTTTTTTTTTTAAATAGCGTAATGTTAATATTTTTTTTTTAGTAATAATATTAAATATTAGATAAAATAAATGAATAAAGTTCTATAGTTGTACTATTGACATGAAAACAATCACTTATTTATTAATCAATACATCTTTCGTTCTTCTTTATACAATTAAATCAACTTTTATATATTATTTTCAGCTGAAAAATTTAATATATCAATTGATTAACGTCTATATAAATGGATAAAGTATATCGCGTTATCGTTTTGAAAATTTTCATATTTTCATGAATTGATATAAAACAATATATATATATATATATATATATATATATATATATATATATATATATATATATATATATATACTGACCAAGTGGTGTCTGAAGTGCAGCAGGCCAAGGTTGATTTGTGGAAGTCCAACGGCGACCGCGTGTATGGTGTTATGAGAGTTGATGGCCTTCCTGGCTAGTGCTGCAGCCGAAGGTGCTAACACATTAGCGGCGTCCTGTTTTGGCCTTTGTTGTGCTAACAAACGTGCCATGGAACGTGCCAATCCGGATGCCACATCGCGATCCAATCCTGCTGTCTATACAAATTATATTTTTATACCATCAATATCATATTTATAAATGTATTATGATAAATTTTATGATTGAATAGAAAAAGGTATTGAATTTTTTTTTTTATTATTAAATAATATTGATAAAAATTTTAAAAGTGATATTTTAGTTTATAATAATTTATATAAAATTTTGGGTCATTTATCATATAGTGTGAATCTTGCGATTTCAACAAAATTTCCTTGGTTGCAAAAAAAAACACTCGATCGATAAATTTTAGAAGTTTTGCATCGATAAAATTTTAAAACTTTTCAAAGTATTATAAATTATAATGGTCAATAAAATTCGTTTTGAATACAAGTAAAATTTAAATTAAAAATGATCAAACAAAAAAATCTCAAAACTTATGCACTAGTTTAAAAATTTTATATTTCAATTTAATGCTAGCGATGTGTGGTACTTTTAAGATTAATACGAGTCGTCACTGATGTGTATTAAAAAATATTTAATTTTCAAGTAAATAATTTTCATTATATAATATTCAAATACTTATTAGGTTTTGAATATTTTATAATTTTTTTTTCTGATAATATTTTTTTTAATAACAAATATAATAATGATATTATATTTCAGATACAAATTAATTATAATTTAAATATTCAATACATCGGAAAAAGTATTATATGTTGAATATTAAATAATCAAGTTCAATAAACTAAAATCATAATGTTTGCCAACATGCAATGTTATTAACAATGGCATGATTGTTTTTTGAAGAAATATCGCAACGTGTATTTAAATTATCGTTGCAAAATATGTCTAATTTGCATATTTATTTTATTTTATTTTTTAGATAAATGAAAAATGGTGATTTTGTAACGTCTATAAACCTTGAAAAATTAAATTAAAAAGTAAAGAAAATAATTATATATTTATACAAGCAGAAAATTTTTTTAATATAAATAATATATATTTTGAAAACTTTTGGGGAAAAAAATTCATTTAATATTCATAAAGTCAAAATGAATTTTTTAATATTTTAAAAGTACACACATTATTAATAAACAGTGTCAAAATTAAGTTGATAATGTATGTACACGCACTTTATGTGTAAATATTATATATAATATGAATATATGGTATATGATCTACTATAATATTGTTAGATAAAATAATTAAAGGTTTGCGTTTATAGTTATAAAAATATTGAAACATGAATTATTTTATCAAATTCTATAAATTTTCTACAATGATGAGTTTAAAAAAATGTTTCACAATTAATAAGACTTAATATGATGCAACAAGATGTTAAAAATAAAAATAGGATTATTGACAATGTGGGATGTCAATTGAATTTAACACAAATAGCAAACAATACACAGGAAAATGGAAAACAACCTTCGTCAAGCAAAACAAAAATAAAAAGAAAAAGAAAAACAACAATGATTAATTACAATCGGTTTCGGTCGTAGGATGTTAATTAATGTGATGAATGTTTGTGTTGCAGTATTTCGAAAATGCGGCTTTATTTTTTTTTTCTTGATGCCGTCAAATATCGAATAGTATTATGCATTTTTTAATATTATATTAATTAATATAAATGAGATACGCATTATTTATATGATAAAAATAATATAATATATTATTTTTGAATTGTTTATATTATACATATATGGTATTTGTCTTTATATAAGATTTTTATACTAACTGGAGGCAGTCGCGGAGTGACGGGAAATGGACGCGACTCGCACGTTTCGTGGGGCTTCGCCCCTGAGAGGGCACCCGGCGGCACATTCGAGGGCGAAGGCTTCTTTTGGGAGACCTCTTTGCCCTCCTGAGCCCCGGTGGCCCCCAGTAGCACCGCCAGCAACAGCCAAGCTCTCCACATTGCCACCTCAGGTCACCTCATCGTCCATCACTGAAACCGCAAAACACAACATAATAATCACCGTATCGTCGTACAAACAAAATTAACGATCCATTTAACGTCGTGCAACATTCGCCTGAAATATTTCGGTCCGTGGTCTGCGTTGTGAATTGATTGCTTCGACCCGACGAAGAATTTTATTTATGTCTCAACATTCAGTTTCAAATTAAACGTGGACTTTAGCGAAAGAAAATTGAAATGTATACAATAAATTAACTCTTATAAACTTATATTTCTTCTTTAAATTCTACATTTCAGAGGCACTTTTAATAAAAGAAAAAAAACGTTGGCATTATAATTCTTATAATATCAATTTTTTTTGAGATATAAATTTTTGATTTAATTTTTCATGTAAAGTTGAGTCAACAACTTTACGTTCAAACTTTATATATTATTATTCATCAAAGTATTTGACATTCTGTCATATTTTAGCAAATTTTATATCGAAATATAGACCACTTACTGTATGTTTAAATTATTTAAAACATATAATTATCCAGTTAAACTTAATATACACGCACTAATTTAACTATAAAAATACAAATATATTTTTAATGAAAAATGTAACATTGTTTTCAATTATTTCAATATTATTCTCAATGAATATATATGAATTGTAAATATATACATAGTACATTTAATTATAACTTTCTCAATCGACAAGACAACGTTTGCGAACAATACGCTTCGCAGATTATATATATTTTTTCTTTCGAAATAAATTGTTCACAAAGGTCGGACACTTCTTTAGTTTCACATGGTGAAAATAAAATAAAATAATAATAATAAGAAAGATTTTCAAACGAGGATGATAAATGGCCCGGTGTTGACCACATAAGGTCGGAAAACAGACACCGCAATATTTCACCAGAGGTCGGACAGTCTCCAACTAACGAGTGACTTTTCTAGTGAAACTAAATATTTCATCTTATTGACAATATAAAAAATAGGTCATTTTCTTCGCGCAACAATAATAATAATAATATATTGAAAAATATAAAAAATATTATAAATTCAGAATAAAATTTATTTTATCTAGATATTGTTATATAAAGTTGAGAATATTTATATTATATATGCAGTGTTTATTTTACAACCGAATATTAATGCTACAATCTGATCTTGTATTAAAATTATTGATTACAATATATATTATACTCACAAACGAATTTTATCTAATAACATACTAATATAATTTTTATTAAACATTTTTCATTCAATATATTTATAATATTATTTTGAATACGTTAAAGATATATAATATTGGTGAAAAATAGATTTTAAAAAAATGTCGTCTATTTGGGGAGCGTCCAAGTTTTCTCGAAAAAATAAAAAAAAAGTTTGACGTTCAAGTTTTTCCAACCCTTCGAAAGGCTTGTCAAAAGGTGGATGATTTTTCTTTGTCTTTTTTTTTTATTTTTTTTTCTATCCATATCATGTTTGCATACGTTATATGTATGAATGTAGAGGAAAAAAATCGAAAAAAAAATAAATGACGACGAATCCCTAAACGCGCAGTTTTCGCAAACTTTCAAAAACAGTAAGACATTTACGCTGAACATTTCGACACGTTTTATGTATTAATATATATGATTCTCAAATATATGAACCATATTTTTAAATTTATATATTAAAAAAATAATAAATTATTTATATTTATAATAAAAAAAAATATAAATATTAACGCATATATTATTTTATAATATTATATTATCTTTTGTATTCTAGAAGTGCCGTTTAGTCACCATTTGAATTAATACAAAAACTCGATACCATTATTCCTTCTGTATAATATTATTAAATATTAAATGAAAACATATTAAATAGAGATAAGATTTTCTTATCTTAAATTACTGCACTTTCGACATTGAAACTTTAAGATTTTTTTGGTTTAAACTAGATAATCTTGGCAAAATGATTACTTAAATTAAAATTTTTATTTCTTATAAACATAAAACGATAAAATGATTTGTGTAGATTAGTATTTCTCAATATATATTTTTTTAAGAAAATTTCTAAAATGGTAGTGAAACTGTACTTTTTTGGGTTTAGAGATTTATTCAATAAATTCATATATTCTATATAAAACCACTAAACAATACAGATATAATATAAAGTGTTAAAATATGAATCTATATTAATCATATTAAATATATTAAACCATATCTAGTGAAAAGGATTAATATCCTTAAATGAAATAAAAAGAAAATAAAATTTCATAAACATTCAACCTTTCAAAAAAAAAAAAAAAGTATACGCTGGCGAATTAATATGGCTAAAAGGGCTCGTTTCTTAATTTTGCCTCCAAAAAATGGGAGCAATGAAGGCCACTTTTGCTCCGGGGCTCCTTGAAGACGATCCTCAAGGAATAAATATGTGGAATTCCTCGTGGATGTTCTTCCGGCTCGAATTTATTCCGTCATTAACCTTCTCTTCGTCGCCGACTCGGCTCGCATTATGCGAAATAATAACCCCTTTAAGCGTTGCACCCTTCACCCCCTCGTGTAACAATTTTCAGTTTTTCGCGAGAAAATTCCCTCGGCAGATGACGAGACCGGCTCAATTTTCCGCGCGCGCTTTTCCAACACTAACTCTTTCTACGAACATGAGATTAAATTTTCCCAAATGTATACGTAAAGTACGTTTTCATTATAGACCATCTCAAATATCTGTATCTAGCATTATTAAGTTGTAATTTATTATATGGGAATTTTATATATATTAAAAATATGCAGTAGATTAGTAGAATTAATCATTATTACTAATATGCCGATAAAATATGAATTATAATATTAATGTTCTTATAAATTCCCATTTATTTATCACTAATAAATAAATAAAAAAATTGTAATACATATAGTTTTTATATTCAATTAATTTTGATCAATTCCTAAAATAATGAATCATATTATTTTACACATATAACGATTGCTTAAAACTATGACAGATTCAAAGAAAATCTAACGAAATATTTAATATAAATACGGCCATATATATTTCGTTTCATTTATTTATTACATTTTTCTAATTAGGTATTAAAATAGTCGATTTCACTTTGCTTCGTGAAAAAAAAATGGACAACATATTTAAAAAAAAAATTTAATAATCTGCCCTCTTTTTTATAAGTGACGAGAAATACGGGTAAAAATGAAATACGGATTTAAAGCCAAAATAGGCATTTCGAAGTCTGCGAGGAAAATCGAATCGGATCGCATTTTCTTTTGAATCTCCAGAGGCGGCTATCAAATTTTCAATTATAAAATCGCTTATCGCCGAATCGTCCCGTTTAATTTGATATTTGCAACAATCGCAGACTTAGCGCGATCGATTTTAATATAATTTCACCGAATATATATATATATATATATATATATATATATATATATATATATATATTCCATTTCTCTTCCTTAAAGTATCATGAAAGTTGATTATCACTTTTGAAAATTGATTTCTGTCTTCGGCAGCCTTTTAGGGATCTTTTATACTGCAATATTCTTGTGACAAGATATTCTATCAATTTCTTACTTGTCCATCGTTATTATTGAAAAATTTATATTGTCTGATATAATCCATGCTCTCAAAAGAGATAATCCTTACTAAAAGAGTGCAGCTTAATGAAGATCTAACAAATAAATAGAACAAAGGGTTTCAGTAAAATGTCTTCCGTATTCACCGATCCTTACTTATTTCATTTATAATACAAAATTATAAATTTCGAGTATTTTAAATACACCGACATAAATAATTTTGGAAAATCGAAATTTCGCGGTAGACCGATTCTTCATCCGTATTCAACACCGTCTTCACAGTAAAGAATAATTAAACGACCTGGAATGCCAAATGAACTTCGCCGCATTCCAAATGAACTGCGAATCCGACCGAGAAAAGACGAAAATATTCAAACGATGATTATACTTATGATTTACTATCGCATTATTTTTATTATCGTATTATATATTTCCATTGTACAAATCGGAAACATGAAAAACTTTGGTCCAATATCGACTCCGTATATTATTAGACCCGTATATTATTTTCCATATCATTATGTCGTCGACGATACACAAACATGCGCAAAAGTCGGACACGATATTTTATCAGTATTTTTCTTCGTAGGAAAAGCCTTTATTCGAAGTGGGGTAGGAGGTTATTTTTTTTGTCGATATTTTTCCGTAAGCAGACTCTTTGTTCGGGTTTTAGGGTAAGTGAAAGATCTTTTCCTTCCCCGAGGCGCACAACTTTTCTATTGAAATTTCCCTTTAATATTCTTTTTTTTCTCCTTTTTTTTCATTTCTACTCGTCCCTTTCATCCCCTTGCCGTCGTTCTTTTCTCTCGGTATACGTTTTCCACTTGTTCTCTCGCTCTTTTACTCTGCGTCGTCAATAATTTCCGTTTTGCGCAGAAATTTTCATTTCGCATAGAAATAAATTAACCGAATGCGATTATCGCAAACATAGAAAGAAAATAAAACGGAAATAAAATTGAAGAAGTGTAATTAACGTTATTCGTCCAAAAACACAGTTAAACTTTGATAAATAAATGTTTCTTTTCAAGATGATCTTTCATCCCTTTAGCATCAAAATATATTATTTTTACATATTTTTTCTTAATTTCAGGTTAAATAATACATTTTTCAATCATGCAACAGATTTCTAATTTAAATATAATTTTGTTTTATTTTGTTTAAATTTATATATATACCAAATTCTTAAAAAAATATTTTAAAGTAAAATTTTATTTAAAAAAATATTAATTAATTTTTTGATTTCATATAAATCAAGATAATTCTATAAAAATCAGATCGATGACTTAAGAAGTATGCTATTTACTATAAATTTTAAACGTTAAAATTTAAGGATAGATCTGAAAAAAATACAATCGATTCTTTGAAAATACACTAATCGTATCGTTGTTTGACACACATTTATTATTTCAATTGAAATTTATATCTGTAAGCGATGGAATAAAAAAAAAGTATTGACGTAAACTAGATAAATTGCTTTTTCGGAAGGAAAGAAAGTGAATCAAGCAATTTACTTTTCTCGAAAGCGTCATCATAAATCACATAGAAAAGTGTAAATTCAATTAATGCAGTATTCGTAAAAAAAATCATTGTAACAATGAGAGTATCCATTAAAAAAACGTTAAAATATCGGAATGTATTAATTATAAAATAAAGAGTCGTTGAAATTATCGTGAGAAAAATAAGAGAAAAAATTGTAAAAACAACAAAAAATATGTATTATTATTTTTGAAGAATATTTCGGTTTGATATTTATTTATTTTTTAATTTATATAATTATGCGCGACAAAAGCAATTATTTAAATCGGAGAGCCTTAATGATATCACGGACACTCCCTAGGGAATAATAAATGCATTCGAAGGATACTAGGGGAATATTAATGTAGAATTTATAACAAATCAGTGAAAATAATGACGCAACTTGAAAACTCGATCGTTATTTTTTTTTATTTCACCGGATTTATTCACTTCTAATCGAAATAATATGAATTAAACAAATATATTCTTAAATAAAATAAGTGTGTAAAAATTAAATTTGTGAATAGAACTCATCTGGAAATTTTGATGAAAGACAAAATGGCGTAATTTGGCAAGAATAGCTCGCAAATTAAACATTAGCTGTTTTTATGACAAAATTAATTATATGCATACTTTTATGAGTAATGAAACTTGTCTTAATGACGTAAATACGGTAGATATAGAATGATGCTTTTTTTTGTTAATCGACATTATTTTATACATATATGATTTATTTTAAATTATTTTTTTAATATTTTTTTCCTATGTTAAAATTTATTTTTTTCTAATTGTATATTTATAATATATATTATCAACAAAATATTAAATATATAATCAAATTTAACACAGAAGATTTTGACTGTAAAAAATAAAAATATAAACTTTCATATATAGCATATAAGTTTATATAAAAAAAGTTTTTATTTAGAGTAAGAATTATTTTTCCTTTTAATTTTTAACAAAATATACGTAAATAATAAAATAAACGTAAAAATTATATTAAAAAAAAACATTTTTTTTAAATCAATTTTATTTAAATACGTAATAGAAAATTAAAAGAATATACGATATAGGCTATAAAGGACGATTTAAAAAGAATCAAAACTATTTATTGATAAGCTCAATCATAAAATTGTAAATATATTTATAACGTGACTTGATCTATTTAGTAACATCATTTATTTAAACGTTTGTCATTAAATATTTGATTTGAAACACCAAAAAAAAAAAAAAAAACGCACGAAAGATATGGTAGATTGAAGACATCGAGCCGATTTTGTGCCGAGTAAACATTTTTCTCGAAAAGGGATGGTTTTTCCACCACCACCCCTCATCCCTGAATTTTTCCCTCAACTGGACAGAATCGTAATTAAGAAGTGGCGAACAAACGAAACGAGGAAAACCCGAAGTGGTCACGGATCACCAAATCCACCTGACTCCGCGATCAACGTCAAGAGTCAAGGGTTCGTGGCTTCGTTTCTCGTGATGGAAATTAACGGTCGAACGCTTTTCCACGAAAAGCCTGTGTGTTTACAATTCGCGGCGTCAAATAGCCATTTTCGTTTCATCCCCTTTCGTGTTTGTGCCAATTAAATGTTTTTTTTTTCATACCAATATTTTTCTTTTTTTTAATCCCATAGTGATATAATATTATATATAGTAAATAAATATTTTTAATACACATTCCACTGGGAGACTTTAACACTTATATATATATATATATATATATATATATATATATATATATATATATATATATTAAACTATGATCTAAAAACAAGCACAATTTTATATTTGATAATTTAAATCATATCAAAGTGACATGATATTTAATATATGATTATATTTCATTCAATTGGAATAATTAGTTAAAACTTATAAATTAACTCTATATATGTATGATAAAAATATATCAAAATATTCATATTAAAAATTTTTAAACATTATATTCATATATAATTAAGATATTTAATTGATGATATAAATTACTATCAAAATATCTAAAATACAATATTTTTTTTTAAATTGATCACCTTCCTATAAATACATACTATATATACATATGATAAGGTACGCGTTTTATAAGTAATAAAATTATTATATATACACTATTGTCAATATTAATGCTAAAAACGGCGCGTTTATAATACGGTTGCAAAATTTGAAACTAATCCAAGAGCACATTTGACAATTTCAAAGTTACGGTTACAAGTTTTCGCGAACAGATGGCAACATTGCAAGTAAAACTTAACACCATTATTCGAAATGCCTATAGAAAGGATAACTGCCTACCATTCAGTTTTAGATGGCATCGTTTAAACCGAAAGACGTATCGTTTATTAGTTTGGACACTTCATACAAGTTGGCTGAACAATCAATAATTATTGACAATGCGATAGTGTCGACAGTAATTATTGATAGTGTACTAACTAGCCTTGATATAAACTATTGAACGATAGATGGCGTTGCGGTGTCGCTATCAATATTATATATATATATATATATATATATATATATATATATATCTTTAGTTATTTATCAGGTGGAAACAGATCAATTCGATTTGCCATCGCTTCGCTCACAAAACATATGCCGCATGTGTTACATTTACAGTTTACATAATGAAAAAAAAAGTATAAATATATGTAAATAAATATTTTTATATTGCGCAAATTTTAATATATTTTCACAACATATGAAATAAGATGTTAATTTCTCATAAATTCGAGTTGTGTTACTAAGAAAAAAATAAAATCTCGATTTTCAATATATATGACGTTGTCGAGACTTGTAAATGTTGAAACGATAAAATGTCGGAAACGTTTATTTTATCACATCGCTCGTTAATATATATATATATATATATATATATATATATATATATATATATATATATATATATATATATATATATGTGTGTGTGTGTGTGTGTATTGGTTTTTAACAATTAATCTCAAAGATCTAGTGCGGAACTTGCTAAAATGATGTTAGAGATGTTTATGTCATTTAAATAAAAAGTGTCAATATATCGAAATGAAAACATTATATTGACATTAATATAATTATTATTATATTGCATTACTCACTAGTATCCATAAAATAAATACGAAAAAAATTCAAATAATATATTAATGGAACAAATAAAATTTCATCGATTAATAATCAGTTGTGTGAAAAATATTTACGCGAATCGAACGATAAGTAAAAGTTTATTTGGAAAAAAAATATGAGCTTTATACTATAAAATTTATATAATATATTTTATGTATATATAAATATTGTTTTTTTAAGTACTGTTTTTCTCTATATAATATGGAATAAAATATTTTACAACAGCACGCAATCATTATTATCATGAAAATTGTGCAAATAGCTCGAATTCGTTCTCATATACAGCGCCGGCTTTATATACTACTAACTTTTGTACTCGTCAACAAATCGTACTATATTGATGTTTGCATTAAACACGACAGATTCGTTCAATAATACAAAATTACGTATCGTAATCACACATGTTTACATGAAAATGGGTAATCAACCGAAAATGCACTCATATGATATATAAAAATATATATATATATTGATTACATCAAATATATATATCGTTATACATAATTGAATATTTAAAAACGAATTTAAGAACAAAAAACAAAAAAGAAACAAACAAACAAGACGTATAAAAGTTTACCGAAATATCAGTAATATATTCATGACGGTGCCGAATGAGAGAGGCTCGAGATCGTCTACGGCTTACAAATGATGGAAGATATCTGAATATTTTCGTCGTCGTCATAAATGCTCAGGCTGGCAATAATAACACCACGAAACTTTCATATAAATATTTCAGCGATCGTTCGACGAACGCAATTCGTCCCGAAATGAAGTAATATTATTAATATATAAGCAAACGTCTCGATTCGAATTGGTATGCACCAATGTATAAAGTTCCTTATTTACTCGTTTAGTATTTGTTTTATATGTATAAATATATATAATAAACTTGTGACGTTTTTTATAAAAATGATTTACGATCGAATCATCAAAGTTAAACATCGTGAACGCAGACACAACGCGAATAAGCGCGACATCCAAATAAAACATTTTTTAATCGAGTATGTAGTATGAATAATATTTTAATTGATTTTTTTTGAAGCATAATAAAAAAACTTTTTAATGTTAAATTATGTTGATAAAAATAATAATAAAAAATAACGGATATAAAATAGCAAGAATTGGGTGTATATATTCGAATATTGTATTGAATAAATTCATAATAAAAATTATAATATGATGTAAAAAATATTGAAAAAATAAAGAAACGATATTAGCAATAATTAAATATTAATATCATTTATTTATTCATTTTAATATTGTTAAGTTCATGTTTTTTTTGAGTTCTAAATAAAATATTTAGAAATATAAAAAAATGACATCATTTAATAATATGTATGACGTAATTATTTTTATTAAAAATTTTCAAATTAAGGGTCTTAATGAATTGATTAAATATGTCGGATATTATTAAATAAATAAATCATTCAATTAATTATCTTCATATATATAATAAGTTATTCAAAATAATTCAACTCTAAAATAATATGTATTTATAATAATATTCATATTATAAAAACATGATTTTCATCAGTAAAATTATTCAACATTTTAATTTTAAAAAAAAGTAAAATTACTGACTTAAATACGCATTAATTAATCCCATTTTTAATATTAAATTATAAAAAAAATCAAAATAGAAATTTTTATTATGTGATTAATGCAAAATTTTTTTTTTAATATGTTCGCGTCAAATTATAAAATCGATTATAAATATTTTCAATATAACTTAAAGTTGAATGAACTAATTTACGTAAAATATATTTTTTTACACAATTTATTATTTGCGCGTTAAACATTATTAATTTTATATATTATGTTTAGTATCGTTATAATTTTGCGAGTCGTCAACTTAACTTGCAATCTTTTTAGAGATTAATATTTATTTATGTGGTCGTATATCGAATAATAATCGTTGGAATAAAGCCAAACATACATATAAACGTTATATTCGATATCAAAAAATAGATGACTGTTTCTCAAACGGTAGATGTCTATCCTTAAAAGAACTATGAATTAATTTTAATTTGGAAAGATAGGAAAGAATTAGCATATTTTTTTTATTAACTATATTTTTCATTATTTAACGTTGTTTTTTTTTATAATATTCAATTGCATTTTATGATGAATAAAAATTTTCCTCGTCCCCCTAAATCGAGTGATATAATAAATTATATTATAAAAAAAAAAAATACGAAACGAGGAACAAAAGTATTTCTGCTCGGGCCTTAAATTGAAAATGTGGATCATAGGAAATTTCAGTGTAATATTTACCAATAAGCGTTTTATGAAACTCAAAGGTTCAACATATCTTCCCCAAGGATTCCCAAAATATTTTCATAAGCGTACATTTGCTTATACAAATACCGAATGTAATAAAAGCGACCCTACATCCCCTCGATGTACACATATCCGAATATATATATATATATATATATATATAAATATATGATTTAAAATAAATAATATGTGTTCTACATATTTTTACAGTTAATATGTGTGCTTTATCGTCAAATTTTATAACATCAATTAACTAATAATACACGATTGCGCACTTCAAAACTGTTCATCATATATAATTATCAGTATAAATAATCTTTTAAATTAGAATTTATAATTAAAATTTCAAAAATTTTATATGACATTCATATGACCTTTAACACTATTACATATTAGTAACTCTACTACTCAATAAAATATGAAATAAAATCAGAATTACGAATATCGAAAACACTCGATAAGATTGTATTATATATTAATGTTTCTAAAGCATTGAACTAACAACATGTGCATACTGCGGAAGACGAACGGTCCATCATCAGGTCAGTGCACAATTTATGATGAACCGTTACGATTTGAAACGTTGTTCATATTTGAAAATACCGACGTTCGTCTCCTGGCATCAATTATTATTATTATTATTATATTATAGATGATGGTGATGATGATGAATCGATAAAATGAAATTTTCCTATATGAATTCGTACGTAAATCTAAATTAGTTAATCGTTTCAGGCGGTAAAGTGCGTTTTGAGCTATTTGAACGTTTTACAATATAAAACTATCATCAGACAAAAGGTTGTGTATAGTAAAAAATAATGTTGTAAATTAATTAAATGTATAACTGAAATAAATTAACTTTTATTTTCAGAAACATTTGAAATATATCTTAATAGTATTTAAATAAAAGTTATTATTGAATTTTATTATTTAATATCTCAAAAACATCTATTTGTAATGATATTTAAAATTGAAATAAATCTATTAAAATTATTTATGTATTGCGCATATTTTTTTCGAGAACGTGTTTTAGCAAATTTTAAATTATTAATTTTTTTATTATATATTTATTTTAAACCGCTACTAGTGTATTTTTATTTTAGTTTTAAATATTTTTGAGACTTACAATCCTATACCACAGCATTGACAAAATGAGAAATAATTTATAAATGTTAATAATTACTAAAAATATTTTTTTTTACAATTTTAACATATATAAAATGATTATGATATAGTTTAAAAATATAAAATGACAAATATTTGCGCGGAAGACAAAGGTAAATTGCAACACTATTTTTCCCATAAAATCATATGAACATTATAATCGCAATACTTGATATATAAACTACCAACTTATAATTACAAAGCATAGAAAAGGAGAAAAAAACATTCGAGATTTTTAATTTTTAAACTGTCTTTAAGCATTTTTTTTTCATTTTTTTGTAGTTTTTTTTTTAATGGAAATGCTAACAAAATCGAATATATAAAAACACGAAAGAAGCAAACTCGTTATCGTGATTTATTCCATCGAGTGTCGTTTATGTATACAAAAAAAAAAAGAAAAAAATCCAGCTTGGACGTAAGCGTGCACGTGTGCCCTTTGTGCTTTCATCGGCTCGTATAACGCGTTAAAATATTATGCCGGGTCGTCACACGTCGTATTTACAATGTCGATCGTGGATATTTTTAGTCACGCACTTCTCCTACGGCACTCGATCACGTATCCCTTTGAGTATTTTTGGTCACGTAGCCATCGTCAGGATCTCGATCTGTGCAAGGAGACGATAATGTATACGGAATCCCAAAAGTGCTAATGTAACAGAAAGGATAAGAAAGAATGAAAAGAGAAAAAAATGAAAAGTTCTAACCGTATATAGAACAAGGCGATAGAACAACGGATATAAATATATATATATATACTTATATATGTTATATAAATATTTTAAAAAAAAAAAATATATATATATAATAAACAGAAAATGGGGAAAAGTCGTAAATTTACGAGCGATCGATTCGACGGTAGCGAAAAAGTGCAAGATAGACTAAAACGAGACAATTTTTTTTTTGATAAAAGGAAAACAACGATATATAGCAAAAATATACAATAATAGATAAAACTGGAAAACTTTTAAATAATTAAAAATATATTAAATTATTGAATAAAGAAATTGTGATATATTTTGAGCTGAAATTGATTGATTAATATGAGAAAAACACATTTGTAGATAAGGAAATTAAACTATTTTCTTTTCAATGTTATCTATTTAGTTCGACGAACGATAAAAATTGCGGAAATCTTTGATTTTAATTAAACTTCAAAATTATCGTTTTAACGGTAAAATTTTTGCTATCACAGTTGTTATTTTCTTTATTCGAATCAATACTAAACTTTTGACAATATTTATTATAAATATATTTTTGTAGATAAAATGATAATTATATAATATATTTTGATTCAAAATTTTATATAAATATTCTAAATCAGCAACATTCTATTTACATCCTTGTAAAATAATTTTATGTAATTTACTAATAGTCTATTACCATAAATATCACAAAAATTAATATATTTAGAAAAATTAAGACAGAGAACATTTAATTAATAATAATATACAAATAATTCTACAAGAATCGACAATAATTTACTAGTAATGAGTAAATAAATATTACCACTAAACTTTTTACAAATATTTAAATCTATATAATAAACTTCACATAATTTGATATTACAAGATTACATTGATTATTAATTTCGCTTCGGAAATATGAAAGTATATATGGTATATATTATAAATTCATGAATTTTTAGATCTTTTATTTTTGATATGAAAATAATCTGTTACGTCTATAAATTACGTAATTTATTTTTATTTTACATATGCGCTGTGTAACGGTTCACATTAACTTACAAATTGGTATTTAATGTAATTGATAGTGAACGTAGATCATCATTATCGATAATTAAGCAATAAATCGGCGAATTTTCCAAACTTTATTTATTTCGATAACTATCTTTGAATAATTTACATGAAAATATAAAGCGAATCGCCGATTTAATTATTATAAAAAAAAAAGATATTTAAAATCTTTAGCATTACGCGCAGAAAATAAGAATACAGACAAAAGTTAAAATTAACCGTTTCATTACCAGATCTGAGTTTTCGATCCCAAATAACAGTAAAATCCATATTATAATCGTTAAATATAATATCACAAAATGGTTGTAATAAAACTAGACGGAACTAATATGAAACAGTTATATATAACCTTTTTTATATAAAGGATTTATAAAAGAATCGTACGTAAAGATTATCTATATCATAAAAATACGATTATATTATCTTGCGTAAGCATTATATTAACTTTATCCAATTATAATAAAAATATTATTTAAAAATTAAAAATATAGTAGTTATCTGAAAATATAATAACGTTTTTTATTTATTTTTCCTATCTACTATATAAAATAATGCTATTGTGACTATATATCATCGAAAACTACAGTAAATCTATTTGATGTTGTCCTTAAAGTTTGCTAGAAACTTTATAGTAACATTTAGATGTTCTAAATCGAATTACGATGTGATCCTTCAATAGTTAACTTTTAATTCCGGAAATAACTTAAAGCTGCGAGGCGCTTAAACGGAAGAATATGTCGGATGTTTAAAATTTACCATATTTTAATCGATTATTTTATAGCAACGCGGCTCGAGAACCGTGTCTTGCATATTTCTGGCGTGAAATCAAATATAATGAACGATCAGTTTTGATTATGATATTGTGATACGTGAACAGTTAGTCATAGAAGCGTACGAAAAATATAAACAGTTAATCGTTATATAAATTCATTATTAATTATGAACGATGATATTATTATTGCATTTATCGCGAACGGTAATTAAAACGTAAATAGAAATTATTTCACGCGCAATTCGTCGAATGAAAATTCACACGATAACCATTTTCATTTTATTCACGACTGCGATAAAATCTTGAAAACGTTTTAAAGGTTAAAAATCTCGTGCGAAAAAAAGAAATTTTATTCAATTATGCATTTATATTATCAGTATATATCGATATTCATTTCGTAATTATAAAAAAATATGTTTAATACATATATTTTATATTTTGATTAAATACAAGTATAAAGTTCATTTTCAAATTTATTATTAGTACTGAGAATATTCGCTAAAAAAGGCATATTTTCATCAATAAAATTCTTTAATATTTCAGAAATATTTTCATAGAGATTGATCAGTGAAAATGAAAAATCATCCGTATCTGATGTTAAAACATAATAGAACGAATTTAAAAATGAGAATGAGATCTATTTTCCACAACTAATCCATATTTTCCAACAGAGAAACAATCAAAATCGAATATTTAATATTAGAATAATCGCGGACGCGTATTCTAAACGAATAATAAAGCGTATTTATAAAATCGACGAAACGCGTCAACGTCAACAAACCGCTCCTTCGTTTCGGAAAATTGCTGTTGACTTGTCCCTAGAATTTTCCGGGGAAAACCGAATCCCTTATCCGGGGATGTGTGGTCGAGTGCCAATATCTGAGGACGAAATTCGATTTGAATACGAAATAGTCAACCGGGAATACTGACAACGTTAATTGCATACCGATTGAATCATTTCAATATTATATATATATATATATATATATATATATATATATATATATATATATATATATATTATATAAGCGATCATGTCATATAAATTCGTACGTGACGATTATAATAAACGTTATTATCTTAACGGAATTGATAATATGGCTAATACGCTAATATATTGTTAGCGAGGATTAATATTAATTACAGTAAAGTAGTATAAATTAATGTTTCTCAATTCGAAATCGAATCGAGAACTTTGATTGAACATTACTAATTATATATAATTTTTAATTATTTTTTAAATTATATTAATAATAATTATTATTCTGTATAAATTTAATATAGTCAATAATTAGATATCGATTTAATTATATATAATTCTGTGTTACCGAAGTTTTTTTTATATATCAAAATCTAAGGGCGCCATTTTCTTATTTATCAATTTATATTAAATTTTTCAATATTTTTTTCTGAGAGATTTAACATATCATCACAAATTATTATATATCAAATTAAAATATATATATTTAAATTAATAATTATTATAAAGTTTTAAAAATTTTATCATTTATATAGTCTAATGATGAATTAAATATTTTGTATGAAAATTTATTTTAATTATTTATATGATTAATAAAATTTACTTTTTCATGTATATTATATATATATTATATAATATTGGAAATATTCGATAAATTTTAGTAGCAAAATTCAGGGACTGTTTTGGTCGACATTTCGCAGAAAACCTAGTAAAAGTATGCGACATAATTACACGATGAAAGAGCGTTAATTTTTTTTTCTTTCACTCGTCGCATATTGATTTTATCATATTCAACATGAAACGTCGCATGTCGAGCGTGTCGTTTTTTTTTTATTATTATTATTCATCCTCGTCGGGACTTTTTTCCCTATCGACGTTGTTTTTCCGCGAAAAATAAGGAAAATTTTCACATTTCCCTTTTTGTCCTCTCCCTCTCTCTTTCTCTCTTTCTCTCTTTGACCGCCTTCTAACAATCTTTTTTTTATTACTTTGTGAACTTAACAAAGTTTTTCGTGTCGCCTTCCACGTTCGACGAGCTCACACTCTGGAAAACTACCACCTCTCTGCGCGAACACAAACGGCGCGAAAATTTTCTTTGTGACGAGGAAAACGACCCGATTTTCCATCATAATTTCCACCCGCTACGCTTAGTAATCGACAATTGAATAATTACACAAACGATAATCTCATTTAGTCAGAAACGTATATATATATATATATATATATATATATATATATATATATATATATATATATATATATATATATATATATATATATATATGCATGCTTAAATATTTTTTAATTATAAATATTATTATAAGTATAAGTCTTTTCACTTTCAATTAATTCCTCTGTATATGAAAATTAATTTCTTTATTCACAAAATAAATGTTTCTAATTCATATTAAATATTTTTAATGAATAAGTAATGAGTTTAAAGTAAATATAGGTACAATTATATATATATATATATATATATATATATATATATATATATATATATATATATAAATTGAAAAATATATGTATATTATATTAAATATTGCAATTGCAATAATTTTATATGAAAACATAAAATATTACTTAAATTATATAATATTAAACTTTAACCCTTAGAACTCAAATATTATTAATATATTCATTTCATTATAGTAGTTATATTATTTGTTATTATTTAGGTATAAAAAAGAATTATAGAAAGAGTGGGCGTTAAACCGACATCTAATATTATAAACAAACGAATCAATAATCTTATAAACAATATTCAGTTTCTCTGAATGCTTTATGATGTCTTCGATTTATTTTTACTACACATAAACAATATATATATATATATATATATATATATATATATATATATATATATATATATATTAATTGTATATTTTCATTTTCGATCCAGTTGCTTAATTGGACCAATATGGCCGCGTCTTATAGTGGTCCGATTAAGCGGCTTGTAATCTATTTATTATAAAATATATCACTGAAATCACACACAATGGGATTTTCAGTAACGTCATAAAAGTGTGTCACCGTTACGAGTCGGACACGTGTTGGCCAACCGTTCTAGCGTCGTACGCGTATGCGAAGAAATCGTACACGCATTTCTAAGCCCGTAAATTCGTGAGTGCTACTCGATAAAATTATAAATAGACACGTTTTATGGCTTTCGATTACAATTACAATTTGCATTCCTGTAGGAACGTGCCGCGCATGCGCATTCGATCTTTTTCGTCTATTTTTAGTATACATCGCTGACCGCATTCTGGTAATACATATATGGCGATATAACAATACTAATATGTCGAAATTATATTATTATTAACATGTTTTGTATATATATATATATATATATATATATATATATATATATATAGAGAGAGCCTTTCTGCAATTATCTGTGAGATGCAATCGTTGTTAATTCCGTTCTGAATCCTTTGAGAATTGAAGATGGTAAATTATTAATTGTCGACGACAGATGTCGTTGCGACAACGCTGTTACTGTTTTATAATGATTTACAATAATAATTAGTTTAAATTGATATTTTGAGTATAATTTATAATAAAAGTTAATACAATGATTTTAGGATCAGAATTGATATATTTATTAATTTTTTATTGTTGCTCCTAAAGATTAACAATTTCACATCATTTACAAGTTACATAAAAATTGAAATATGCCAATGTTATTTTTTTCACATATTGAACTAAAAATATTATAAAACGATTTCAAAATTCCCTAGATTTTTAACAAGAAATAAATTATAAAAAACAATATATGTATATTTTCTAATATTTAATTCGTTTGCGTCCTTAAATTTTAACCCCTTTATATTCTTAGCGTCATCGTTTCTAAAAAGAAAAAAAGAAAATTTTCGCTTCCGGTTTTATGAAAAACGTCAAATGACACAAATACGCACACGCACAAATATATTATACACACACGCGCGCGCGCTAGGAAAAACCCTTTTTCCGCTTCCGGTTGCGCACGTCACACCTCGTGCGAGAATATAAAGATACGGTCACAATGGAAACGGATTCGTACCATCGGCGTCACGAATTTTTCCTTTTTTTTTTCTTTATTTTTTTTTTCGCCGTCTCCTGCGAAATATACCCGAAAAGAATCGCGAAAAAATAGTGCCACGTCGCAGCCATAAGAGGAAAAAAATAACTGGCAACGTTTCACAAAAAAAAAAAGATCCCATGAAATTTTATATCAAATCACTCAGTATTTTCAGCTGTGCTCTTTTATAATTTATATGCGAATCGTAAAATATTACAGACACCACTATTTTAACTCAATCTATAAAATAAATAACTGTGAATATTTTATAAAATATATTTTAATTTATATATCAGCTTTTCTTTAAATAGTTAATACACTTTAATGTGTCTATTTTTCAACGTTTCGTTTCCAAATCATTAAAATTGCTTGAAATTCTCATAGTTTTCTATTGTTTATTTTAGATATCATAGTTTAGACCAGATCTAAAAAAAAAGTGAAAGACTTTCGCCATTCTATATATATAAATATTTTCACTTCAAAACCGTAATGCTAATTATTAATTCATTTAGCGTATCTGTTTGTTAATTATAAAAGTATGTAACAAAATATATATCAAAAAAAATATTAATACGTTTATATCCTAGTTGTTTAACTATACATTTCTAACAGTAATCGATTTATGTAAATAGATATGTGCGATCGTTATTATAAATCTGAAATCGATAAAATATAGTTTGGAACTAACTTTTTCAGCTTACTTTTATCCATCGTCACGATTCGAATTTTTTATAAAACAAAGCGTTCATTTTTCTATTGTTTACATTTTTCATCAAACCAAATAAAAAACTTTTCAGCTGTTCAAAAATCGGTTTATATATATATATATATATATATATATATATATAAAAACCGATTATATATTAAAATAGCTGAAAGCTTAATTTTATATAATATTTTTGAGTTCAATGTTCTTTTTAATTATAAGAAAAAAATTGTTTATTTTCCTTCATAAAATCGCATTTAATGTAATTAACAAAAACCTCTTGATAACAAATGTCACAATCAAAAAAGTTAATATGATGCAGCATGAGTAACAATAACAAACAAACTTATGTATAATATTAATATTTTCGACGAAATGATAATTATTAAATAAGAAATAAAAACGCGCTGAAATAAAAATACGGCGTTCGTAAAATAACCGCCGAATAAACAATTTGTGTTTTTCCAGTAATAAAACTGGTCAGTTTTCCATCGAGAAAAACAAAATATAAAATAAATTCGCCATGTATTATATAAATATTATATGAAATACGATTCCGACCGGCGGGGCCGATACTAGAGCAAACAAACATTTTGGAAAACGCCGGAAAAGTCTTTTGAACTCGACAATGTTTGAACTAACACGGGTCTAATTTTGAATTAATGGTCTTTTGTTGAGACGACTTTGATGGAAATCCAATTATTCGCAGCACTACAGTCCGCGGGGCCGTGACCCCACTTTCTATTGCGAATTTAACCATGTCATTTTATTAGCTTAATATGCATATCGACTAATAAAATTTGAATAAAGCACTTATCAAAAGTTAAAAAAAAATAGTAATAAAATTTCAAGACAAAATTATAAAATAAAGATTTGATACAATTAAACACATATTATAGTGAATCAAAAATTATTATTTTTCAGTTATAAAATATATTTTCCATTATAAGAAAGTTGCTAAATAGTTAGATAAATATGATCGGAGAAATCTATCTTAATTTAGATGAAACGATTCTTCCAAGTCACCAAATTAAAAATGTTTTATGATACCAAATTGTTCATTTAAAAAAAATATTTGATTTATTTATATTTTTATGATATTACTGAGATCACTGTGAGTTTTTTTTTATTGACGAAATACAGAAAGTTTGATTTAAAGTGAGAATTGACCGAAATTGTAAAAAAGCAAATATTATTTAACATTTTAATACTTCAATAATATTTATAAACAAAATACATTAAAATTTCGTACCAATGAAAGCTTCTAGCGAGCTTAATTGGTCATAATTTAAATTCAATGTTTAATAACTAAATAATCTACATTATTTCTAAAAAAAATAGTATTCTGATTATTATATCATTCAGTATTAAGACTATTTTCGCGCGTCAATGATCATAATTAATATTTAAATATATATAAAGAAAACCGTCTATATATAGTAAATATTATAGTATATTAAATTAATATACTAACGCTTTTATATATATAATATAAATTGTAAGGAAAGCTACAACTGATATTTAACTCACAAATGATTATATTATTACTACTGCTTCGTCTCAGATATTTGTATAATTTTATGTTACCAACCATCCTTATTTTTGTTCGCATATAAGATTCTTCATTGATGTAAATATGAATAAATATCCGAAGAAATCTCGGTTTACATCATTATTTCTACAGAATCGTATACAAACACACGTCATACGACGATATCTATAATAAAAACTAATGTTTGATAATATTTGAGATGTATTTTATACACCACAAAATAACGAAAAAAAAATATTATGATGTATTTTTTACACGTTCATTTCAGTTTAATATTGTTTTTTTTAGGGTGGAAAACAAATTTGCAGTCACGCCTGAGGCGATTTGCATATAAATTGGTTGTATTTGTGATAATTATTTTTTTTTATAAAGTATGTACAATATTAGTAGAAATGACTTAAAAATTATTGATATAAATTTAATTAAGGTTTTTCTTCTTTTCAGTATTATTATAATGAAATTCACAGGAAAGATACAATCTTGGTTAAACTATTGATTTTTGAAAATTAACTAAGGATAAATATATTTTAATGCAGTGACAATGAAAAATATTGTATTTCATAATTGTAACAGTATTCACGGTTAAATGCTTTAAAATCACAGTAGATTATCACATAAAAATGATATTTGAATTTATATTTTAAATACGAATTTACAAAACATATATGATTTTTTCTTTGTGTCGATTAAAAATAAAATCACAGCCGAAAGAACCGCACTTTTCACGACACGAATTTTCTTCGCACCTCGAATTTTCACCAGATCGTATTAGAAGAAAACGTTTCTCATATTTTTAAATTTATATATTCTTCGATTCTTTTTTTGTTTTTTTTTTATAGAGAATGTGCCTTGCGAAAAGATAGAAGAAGAAAAAATAACAAATACGTAACAATAATATACGCGTGAAAAACGTTTTGTAATGATGACGCACGCGTGAGAAAAATATCGGTAAATTTAGCGGTGCAGGGTCGCGATCGGTGTTGTTATTACCGTGGGGCCCCGGCGTCGGTGGCGGAGTCTCTCGCAATGCGTGTGCGGGGGGCGTAGTCGTGCGGGGGGGTGCGGGGGCGGTCGTCGGCCATGTCGCGCGCGGGCGGCGGCGGCGCGCAACGGACTGCGCTCAAAGCTCACAGTCCGAGACGATGGCGCTCCGCCCCCCGGGGGCGCAGCCGCACCAACGACCGACAGAGGCGTCGCCTGTGCTCCTTCGCAGGGTTGAATCGGAATTATTTCGACAGTCACTGACGATACTTTTTCATGTATTGCTCTAATAATAAAAAAAAAAAAAAACACGAACGATACGATGCTTTTATTCAGGGATGCTAAAACTTTTTTTATTTGAGATACATTTGTATATTTTTTTTAAAATAAAAACTACATCTTCTACATATAAAAATTGAACTTTTTGTGCTTCCAATTAAACTTTATATACTTATTCACATATTGCATTAAATCTTAAAAATGAAAAAAAATATAATCTATACGATAAAAAAGTTGAAAAATATACCTCATTTATATTAAAAAATAGATTTTTTCTTCTTGAAATTTTCATACATAAAAATCTTTTATTATTTTTACAGGAAGAAAATTTCAAAGGCAATAAGAAATTTATTCTGAAATTAAAAATAGCATGTATATTATATTTTTTGTTTTAAACCCAATTTTCCATAGACTACAAAATAAATATTTTATAATAAAAATGTATATTCTATATAAAAAAAAAACAGTTGCGGTAAAAGTTTCACCAGAACTTAAATACAACAATAAACGACGACATAAAAAAAAAGACTACGCAACGAATCCAATTACGGTTCTCAAATATTCATTAATAAAACGAACAATGCTCGATAAATTTTATAGTCTTTGACAACCATATATATACAATTAGCAATCCGTACGTGCATTGTTAATAATTATTACAATGATTAATATCATACAATTATTAAAATTATTCCACTTTAATTACAAAACTCGTATAACTATATATCAGTGACATATATTTAGGGTGTGCTAAAGTATTCATCGCACATCATAAAAACGATGATTTGTATTTTTTTAAAAAAAGAGCTTTTTCTTTATTCAAACTAAAAGTTTTATTCGTTTTTATCAATGCTTCTTTTAAATATATGAATTTAATAGATGATGATACGTGTCAGATGTATCCTTGAAATTTACCGGGAACGATCGGCTCTCTTTTATCTGGATGCGGCCCTGGCAACGCGCAGCCGCACGTTTCCCGGGAACATCGACCTGACGGTGCTTGGCGTCGCCTGGCAACCTCACAACATTCACAACAACCAGCCAAGAACGACCTGCCGTCGACCGAACGCTCCCGAAAAAATCGACAATCGAACTTTTCCGAGCTTTCATCAAATAATCGAAATAAATATATCATTCATCTTTCATTTTCGTCGATATTTTCAAATATATATAGTATTCATTATATATTATCGCTTACCACATTATAATTGTAGATTTTTCTATCTTTCTGATGTATGGATTCAACGACACGATCTTGACCCTTGGACTGTCGACAGCTTTTCTATTACGTTTTCCATTTTCTTTTATTATCTGAGGTCAATGGCTCGGATAAACTCTCTTCCACATCGTTTAAACTACGAAATCCTACTATTTATTTTTAATATAATCAATTTTTATTCTTTGATAATTTAATCAATGATAAAAATTAATTTTGCATATTATTGATTTTATATAAAAATATAAAGTGTCCAAAAATAAAAATAGGAAATCGTTCAAATTATTCTCTTCCAGGAAGTTGTTATGATATTTTCTTCTAAATTACGTATTTTTATTACAGATTGAGAAACACCGTTTCGATATCGTATAACCGTTATCACTCGAAATTGCGTGTATTCAAACTATTATCGTTAAAAGACGATTTGTGCCCTCCGTTGAAAATCAACCCCTATATTTTTTTCTAATACTCCTAATAATCACGATGATATTTCCTGTTGCTAATGTTTAGAATTCGTTTTTATTTTATTGCTCAATCGGGAATAAATGATGAATCAAATATGTAAACAATTTTTCAATTACTTAAGATTAATTTATACCATTTATTTAAATAAAACGATTGAATATTTTTATAAATATTATACTAAAGTTTTATTAACAATTTAATATATATAATATAAATAATACTATAATATGAAAAATTCACAAGAGTAAAAAGTGTTTATTTATAAAACAGTGCTAATGAAAACTTACAAATTTAAATCATATATTTTTTTTATAAAAAAACAAACTATTAAATGACATAATATGACGTAAAATAATGAACATAAATTAAAATATTTTGTAATAATAACATTTTAAATATAATATAATAATACTTGATTATATGTATATTTACCTGGCTTTTTGAAAAAACTATTATAGTATATGTATTTTAATCAACAATGTTTTTTTTATAGATTTTCAATATTAGATTTGGAAGCAATATTTATATTATTTATCCTTCATTTTTTTCATAATTACAAAATAAAAACGTATGATAAATGAAATTATAAATAAAATAAAATTAAATTAATAAAAAAAAATAAGTTGATAAACCACTACCTGCATATTTAAAATAATTTATAAAGCTGAAAATCGAAGATGCAGTATTAAACATATGAGAGCTTAAAACGTAAATAGTCTTGTATAAACAATCATCCATTTTTCTGTCATTGAAGAAAAAAGAAAACAGTTATCTTAAAAAATCTTACTTTCTAGATTTTACTAGACGCTTGTCTATATTCAACGTTCAATATCCAAAATAGATCATTTTATTACTAAAACAATTCATAACAATACGTATTTATTTAACATTATGTACGATTTAGTTTTTAATAATTGCATCCAAATTCCATTCAATGGCACGCCGATTTTATAATAAAATATGTATTTCTTAAATTAATTAAAAAAAATTGATTTATCGCACTTAGCATGTGAAAATATGATTGTTTTGGATTAAAATTTGATTTAATGTTTTTTCTTATTATCATTTATTTTCAAGATATATGCTTAGTATAATGTTGATAAGAAATTTTGAACCATAATATTAATTGTATTAAAGTGCGATATTTTAAATAAAAAAGCAATGTCTACTGTTCTATTTTATGAATTTAACATTAGCTTATTATAAGAGTGTTTAACTTCAACAAAGATTACCTGTATAATCCGAAATGCAGTACTAAATTCTTAAGTGTTTTTTTTTTAGGTGAAAATAACGTCTTCCGCAAAAGCACCTAACGCTCTGAATTCATCATTATTTATAATAACCCTCATCATCTGAAGAGTGGGCGTCGAAGTGGCTGACGGTCTTTTAGCTACAACGCGCAAGACGAATTCTTTCTGAGTTGCAGCTGGAAAAGGACTAGTCCTTGTCAAGGACCTCGATGAATCCGAAACAAGATCTCTGTCATAATCTGAGGCCTCTTGAAACATTTGAATTACTTGAGAACCAATTTTGCCGCGAACTCCGCCTGGAAGATCGGCCTCTTCACCTTTAAGGATTTCAGATAAAAATTTAACGGTATCACTATCTATTAGCTGCTCTTTTTCAATTTTTAACTTTAAATTCAACGATTTGGATTGAGCTATAGCTAATTCCATATTATAAATGCATTCGGCTAATATTTTGTATTTTTCACATTCAACACGTTCTCTAGTAAATTTAGTTGCCGATGCCAATAATTTGTCAAACGAAGATTTAAGCTGCGGTAGCTCCAGTCTGTTTTCACATTCCTCGGCCACTTTGCACAGAACTGCGTGCGTCAAAGATGGCAATAATAAATCAACTATCTGAGCAATGCTTCTAGATTCCAGGAAGTGTAATATTTTTTCCGCTTCTGTGGTATCGTCGAAGAGTCTTCTTTGCCTTTTGGCCGGTACCGGTTTAGCCGACGCCCAAACTTTGATCCACATATTATCCGGAATCAACATCCGAGAACTCAAATGACCTTTCTTATCACCATCATCACCTTCCTCTTCTATCCAATCCCTGGGTGAGTACCATCTGACAAAATCATCAAATATCCCATCAGGGTTAGCTGCCTTAAAGGACTCCATATCGGATAATAAAGATGCACTCATAATATTAGCACGCATTTCAGAAGCTTGAGCATCGGTGCCTAATTTAAGCATCACTTCCGTATCCTGTTCTAATTGATCTTCCGTTTTAGGCACAGGTTCTTGTGTAATAGGTATATAAAGCGGTTCATCACTATTAAGCAATTTCATATTACCGAATTTTCCTAATCTTCCAACAGGACGATTCCAAGAAAGATATTGCTTCTTCGAACCAGAAACGGATTCATTTTCATCAGCATCACATTCAAAAAACTCATCTTCCGATTCTGAAGATTGATCGTCGATGGAAGTGCTCGCTATCACTGATGCTTCATTTCTTCGTTTTCTTCGATCAATACACATGTTTATCATTTGTAATTTTTGATGAAGAAGACACGTACGCGAATTGGGAAAACCTTCAGTAATTCTGTTGACAAAAAAAAAAGAATTATTATTATATTAAAATACAACATTGAAAATAAATCTACACTTTTAGAAATAAAGTGAATTTTGCTTTCTCCGATGTTTCAAACGGAGAAATTTACAACGGAATTGATCAGAATGAATACAGCTTCTTTTTTTCTATATTTTACTTTCGAGCACTTTTCATTCGAAGTACATATAATACAACACGGCGATGATTTTCTTCGACGAACGTCGAATATTTCCGTAATTTCTAATTAGCTCGAAATGGTGTTGTTCGATATGTGGAACATTCTGAAACTTATCAGGCGATACTGCATCATCACAATAATGACAAACTTGAACGTGAGGAAGTGTGGCTGTGTGGCGTGAAGTTGATGTGTGTCATGGAAACTTGACGCATTGTTCCATACTGAGACGATATAGGGTGATACAAAAATACAAACAAATTTTGGATCAATAATGTCTCTTAGTGTCACATTTAAATAACAAATATAAATAATCACAATTTAGAGAATAAATATTAAAAATTTTGAATTATGTTTTTCAAGACATTTTATTTAATGTAAAAACTTTCCAAAATTGATCTTTAAAAATAAGCAAAAAGAATAATAATATTGTTTTTCATGTAATTCTATAAAATTATTTATAATAAGTCCTTTTTCATACAGTGACTAATAATAAAACATCAATATATTTTCAAAGTATTTTATGACAATTATTCAAAAGACACATAATATTTTCGTGATGGAAGTTATTAAGATAAATAATACGGAATTTGAACCAAATTATCATTTGACGTCATAATTTTCTCTGCGGTATCAAAATTGGTCTCGTTATTTCGGACCACCCTGCATACGTGCGGTATATAATGTACCGAAAATAACCGGAAAATATTTCAGATTTATTCAGCGAGAGCGATTTCCGACGAAACATCGTGAAATAATAATTACGGAAACAAACATTTCATAACTGAAATAACCCGAAAGTAATAATAGTAACGAACGAAGAAACGAGAAATATATATATAAAAAATAGAAGTATATTACGATTAAAGGTTAATCTTTTCGAGCTGATCTGATGTGGAACGTGCGACTTTCGCCGTTTTTTTTTTCTTTTTTAGAAAAGTCGAAACAATTGATCTTGAAAAACCGAACATGGCCAATTGTAAACCAAAATATATATATATAAAGAAAGAAAATATGAATTTACTGTTTTCTCGCTGAATTATTATTGTGATGTTTATTGCGTCTCTAATGGGGCAAACACACCGTAACGGTGGCCGAATAGCAGTAAAAACCTCAGTTGAGAAACTTAACCGAGTCACTGCTATATAATAATAAGAATAATAAGTAATATAAATGGAAATGTATCGTCTCGGTTGACAATTAACATACTTCCTATACGAATATTTTTCGATCAATTGAGTGATGCGCTACGACAGCAGCGGGCAAGTGCTAACGCGAAGGCCGTGTTTTGGTTCATTTCACAGTTAAACAACGATATAAATTTATTTTTAATTAAATTCTGAAATTATGAAATGTTAAAAATATAACTATTACTCGTATATATTACATGCAATATTGACATTTTTTTTTTGATATTAGACACATTCAAAATATAAAATAAATATAAACTTTAATTCTGATATATAAAATATTAAACATCACAACTCTGTATCAGTGGAAGCGTCACGTGAAGATTATAAAAAACGTATTAAAAGTATAAACTAGATAAACTGGTATATTTTTATACATATATCATATGTTTAATACGAAATACGAACTACTTTCTTGGATTTTTCCAATAATAGTTACCATACAACACGATAAAAATATGAGGAATATGTAAAAGCGTGACACTCGCAATGGTCATATGGGTAATATGGTTGTTTAGCTAGCGACAAGTCTCGGAATTGAATTCCAAAGTGTCACTTGCATGACTATGCACCATTTGCAAAAGACAATTTTTTTTCTTTGTTACATAAATAACCATAAATATACAATGTTGCAAATAATAGTTTTTTCGCAACATAATAGTTAATATTGTAGATTATGAAGATTTTCGCTATTGAGTTTTAAAGGTAACCTCAATATGTAACATGATTTCGATTTTATAGAATGCTAAATTATAATATAAATTTAATATAGATAATTCGACGATAAATATTATGCTAATTTAAATTAATTAAAATTTTAATACGATATTTAACATTGGTGCAACGGAATATATTAAAATCGTTAATTAATTATGAATATTCAATTTAATGCATTTTGATTATATTTATTAATAGAACGGTTTTCCGCACAACTATAGAATATAGACTATATTGAAAAAAAAATACACAGACCTTGTAACAAGAATAGTTCTCACGGCAATATTAAGCTGAAGTAAAAGTGGTTTATGAATCAACTTTTTCAAACAATATTTGTTATATTTTATTTGTTTATATCAAATTGAAGTCCTTCAAATAATATATTATATGCTCATTATAAGCAATTGTGACTATATCTTTTTTTAATAAAAAAAAATGTTTGGCATGCGTATATCCTTCATTACAATCTAATATTTTATTATATGGAAATGGAATTTGAAAGTTTACATATATTGTGTGTAATAATAATGATTGTTTAAGATAAAATAAGTTTTAATAGAACGTCTATTTAAAATTAACCTCTTTTGATTCTAAGTATGATCGATGACAATTAAAAATTATCTATAGATATTTTGATAAACTTTTGTTATATAATCAACATAAATTACATATATAATTATATATATTAAATATATTTTCTAGACGCTTAATCTTGATCATCTACATTACTGACATTAATCACTTCAAATGCAATTACATAATTAAGACGAGTGACTTATTAATTGCCGCAATAAGAACGACGGTACATTCGTAAAAATAAATAATAAATAATACGTAACGGTCAAAAAACGGGCCGAATTTCACTTTCGAAAGACACATATTTTACATGAATAAATCGAACGTTTATTCGAAAAAAAAACAAGGTAAATATATAATTATATAATATACAGGCATATCTAAAATTCTCGTATGTAATTTAAATATTTCCAAATATAATATATATCATTCATTGCTTCCTCGTTTGGATTTCATAAGTGAAGACACTTTAAAAATACAATATTTCATTTTATAATAAAAGAAAATAAATATTTATATATGTATATGTAAAATTTATAACACTGTGATGATGAACATATTTTTATTGAACGTATAACACAAAAAAAAAATACTAGAAGTTTCTTTTAAATAAATTTTATTATATTATATTGTGTACTTTTAAACTTTCAATTGAAATGTTATGGAAATTTATCATTTTTTTCCATTTCATTCATATGTACATTTTATTTGAATATTTCAAAAATTTATTCTATTCATAGATAAGTGAATTTTTCGAAACGTTGAAAATACTTTATTTTACTTCTAGTAGCAAGTCAAGAAAAATACTACAAATTTTATATTTAATATGTTTATTTATAGTACTTTAATATTCACGTATATGTAAAATTTTGTATGAAAAGCTTCGTCATGAATATTTCAACTATGATACAGCTCTCAAATATGCAGTATAATGAACTCCTATAGAAAGTATGTATACGCCTTTGATAACATCCTGTATATACGACATATAAATAAAGAAGGAGAGAAAACTGCGAAAACGAAAAATTGGAAATTCGCATTATACAATTCGACAATTTCCCACGTAAAACGTGTATACGTTTTTTTTTTATTTCTCTTATTTTTCTGATGCAATCACACACGAAGATATACCACTGTGAAAGTTTTCCGTGAAAATGGAAAATGGACCCGAGCGAGCGGTCACAAATTACGTGAGAAAAAATCGATATGCACACGTGCAATATCGCAACAATGGCACGCACATAAATCGCGAAAGCGATAAAAATGACGAATTTACAACGTACACGGTTCGTGGAAAAAAAAAATAGTGTTGAAATTGATCGAAAAATATTTGCATACGTTACTCGAAGAGATTGAATCGCACGCGTGTGAGAAAGTTTTGTAGACGTTTTAATAATCGTGCGTTTGTTTGTTTGTTTGTTATTCGGCTTTTGTTTCTCTTTGAGAACGTATAATAAATACTTGAATCATAACAGTGCTACTGGCAACATATAGTTTACTTTATCGAATGCTTTTTATTTGTTTTACCTAGAAATCGTCATTTTTGTTTCTTTATAACATAGTTTATGTTTCTCTTGAGTTGCTTAGTGATGTTTTATTTTTAAGTGGTTGAATCGTAAATCTTACTATCGACTATCAAATTATATATATATATATATATATATATATATATATATATATAATTAGATAAAAAAATTAAAAAAAATATTGAATTTTTAGATTAATTCAATTTAATAGATGGACTTAATTACTGGACTATTACATTTAAAGATATATGAACTTTAAATGAAAATTTCAAATAATCAAAAGTAAAAGTGAATTAAAATTTCATAAAAAAAAGAATATTATTATTATAATAATGTGAATTTGATATATCAATCCAATTTTTAAACTTCCAAAAGGATCGCAATTGAAATCTTATACAAAATATAAAAGTTTCGTTACGAGTTTTCAATAACGAAAAATTTTCCGCGCACATAAACAACCGAGTCAATCGATCTAGCCCGAAAGATAAGCCGCAATATGCGGCCCGTACGAAAATGTGAAAAACGAAAAAAAAAATGAAAAACAAAACGAGCCGATAGCGAATTTTCCACCGATACAAAATATGGTATGGTGGCAACCGAAGCGCTCTTCCCCGTTAGATTTACGATCGAAACACGCGCGTTTTATTCGTTTCGGAAGCAACGGCGGTAAAGTGTGTTAACATTTTCGCGATGCGAGAAAAACGCGACCGAAATCGACGATGACGTCACGTGTGAATGACCGTCCTCGGGCGACGGAAGTGGAGCACTTGCGACGCGCGATCTCGAGGTTCAACGCTCATGTGTAATTTATTTCACGTGTCTTATATTATATTATATTAATGTATTATTTAATATTATATGATCTACATAATATTTTGATAATTACGTATTTATTTTTTTTATACTTATTTATAAAAAACGAATCGAAGATTTTATTTTATGATATCACTAGTATTTTATCATTTTAATAAGGGATAATATAGAACATACATAGCTTTACGAAAGCGATACAGTTTTTTCGTTTCCCGACAAATTGTATCAATTTGTAAGGTGTTAAATATTAAAAATAAATGTAAAATCTTATAAATATTAGAGATTGAAATAAAGTGCTATATATAGGAAAATAAATCGAGTTTTCTAAGAATTGAAATTCGGGAACTGTCTTTTTCTACTAAAATATTATTTTTATAGTTAAAATTTAATAAGTAGAACTGAAAAACTCTTTAAAACTGTAAATTTATAAATTTTAAAAGCTCGTTAAATTTTTAGAGAATTTCAGATTATTTTATTAAAATAATAACGTTCAAAATATTACAAGTAAAAAAATATTTTTTCCCTTAGAATAATAATTTTATAAATTCACAATCAACTTTTCTCATATAGAAAACTATTTTAACCACAAAATCATCTGTAAATTATAAGTATAATGATAGAAAATTTAGCTATATATAATTATATAGTTTGTAACGCTTTATAAAATACCTTTTCATCAATACTACGGAAAGGATAATCATCACCATATTACACGATACATATATGTGACATTTCAAAGGATTAACGACACGACTATTCGAATCACTGGACTCCACCTTTTAATAAGATTAATTAATCGGGGCGAAGACTTCAAAAGCTGGAAATTCTACTGAATAAACGTATTCGCATGCGACATTTTCCACGTGGCACACTTTCATATTTGACGTTTGTCTGTCAACAGCCATATTTACTCTACATTTTTTTCCCTCTTTTGAACCTGACGTTTATTGTTTGTGTAGAAAATTACCAGGCCAAGTGAGAAAATCGAATGAATAATTATAAAAAAGAAACGAGACAATTACATCATTAATGATCAGAATGCCTCAGACGACGATTTGAGACAATAAAGTAAATCGTACCTGACAATTGAGATGATAAAGTGTTTTAAAAGCCACTCTAAATCATGTGGGAAGAGACAAATTTAAAAAAATTACATACAAAATAAAGATATATCTATTGACATTTGAAAAAATATTGTCAATTTTTTATTATATATAATTATGGATTAATAAAATGTGTTTCCATTGATATGTATTTCATTATATGTATATATAATGAAATACATATCATATTATAAAGGAAAATGTGAAAGTTAATCCATACTATAAAAAAATCGCTTTAGGTTGTGTGGGATACGTGTAATGCAGGTTGTGTGGGTCTCTTTACAGATAGATTGGCAAGGACGGATGTTAAATTGGATTTTTTAAAAATAACATTTACAATGTTAAGCAATATTTTAAATATATTTAAATAAATGAAATATTTGTATAGGTATATTTTAGATCAATAAAATACTATTGAAAAATCTTATCAAAGAATGTAATAAATATAAATAATACAATGTAGTTACGAAATTTTGATATAGTGATATTTTTATATATTTGTATGGTATATAACACAAAATTATTTCGAAATATACTATATTATTATTTTTTTAATCATATATTCGATATACAATATTATAATAACACGAATTCGATGTACGAGTTTAATTTTTTTTACCTATAAATTATTCTTAACATTAAACAATCTAATTTTCTTTCTTTAATACTAACGTCTCTCGGTCGACATATCGTCATAATAAATATTCAGTGACACTTCATCGCATGTGACATTACGTATGATAATAACATTATGATCCATCGCACATTTGAACATGTTTTGACACTTTCGAATCATGTATATTTATTGGATAATTCGCAAATCGCGTAACCGTCAATGACAGACGAATGACAAACTTAAACATGGAAATTTATGATAAAAAAACAAAAATAAAATTCATATATTATATCAAAATATATTTTAGATTAAATGAAAAAATATTTATAATATATTATATATATTTTATATATACTATAAAAAATCCAAAATAAACAAATACAAAATATACCGTTCTATTTTTCTTAAATATTTTTAACAACAAAAAGAAGCATTTTTCTCTAACATAATTCTATATATTTAGGGGTTTTTTTTAATCTATTACAAATATAAAATACTTTCAAATATTTTCATTAAATCGATCACTAGACTTTACAAGCAAAAAATTCAGTCACGTTATAATATTCCAGTATTAACTTTATTATTTTTTATTTATAACAGTAATTACTTTTTCATATTCATATATATCATACATTTCTTTTAATGAGTCTAATCAAATTCTTATGAAAAAAATATAAAATAAGAAATATATACAATAGACGAGTACATCGAACACAATAAATAACCCACATTAAGAAATAACTATTTTTTTTTAATATTGACAACTTAATTAAGCAGTCCAGATCGAATGATACACTTGCTCAATGCATTAATTAAACCCGATAAAATAATAGAAAAAAAATGGACTTCGATTAGACAAGACTAAGATCAACGAGCACGCACCGGGTTAAGTAGTGCATTATGTCGCACTTATTAGGCTGTATCTTCAGACACAGCCAGATGGTATTCCGAGAAAATTGCAGGATTCGAAGACGTAAGACGTCGTCGTCGTCGTCCGCAGACTATAATCCCTCATCATCGCGATTATTGGAGCGGGTCTTTGTCTCACCTGTCGCTTTTGCGACACTTGAATACCCGCTCGTCCGACATACTGCCCTGTCAATAATCGGATTTCACAATATAAAAATAGAACATTCAATTTCAAATGGTCGATAATATTCGTTATTATTTCACAATATGATGTAAAAATTTTGTATATTAACATTATTTTTTATATAAATATAATTTCATATAAATTGTGATGCATATTAAACGATATTTTCCTAACGTTTCTTGATTTCGTCATAATTGTTAAAATACACATTTTGTACTCGTGTTCGATATAAAAAAAATAGTTATTTAATTGAATGACTGATAATAAAAAATAAAACACATAAATCTTAACTGAAATTTTAAATCATTTTTTGGTTGCTCTAAGATTGATTTTGTACAGTTAACATCTCATAAATCAAAATCTGTGTGAATGAAGGTTACGATGATTTTTAATTTAAAAAGTAGGTAAAAGAGTTTAGTAATGAATTAAAAGAAATAATTAAAAAAAAACAAGAAATCGTTTTTAATAATTTCTAAACAGTTTATATATATATATATATATATATATATATATATATATATATATATATATATATATATAACAGTTTAATTAATGGTCTCAGTTCTATGTATAAATTGAATCAGTAAAATGGAATCAATAAAAATTCATTGATTCATAATTGCGATAAAAAAGACAAAAATATCATGATTGTAATAAAACATTTAAACAATATTAAGGAAATCATTTATCATAATTTAACATTCACTGTCACAATACCGTCAATTAAAAATTTTCTGTGATTTTGGAAAATTCGATAGTTGCTATTTAACTAAAAAAAAAACGTATATTAATATTATATTAAAAAAAGTTCAACTTTCTGTGCGAGTAAGATTTTCTCTAATAAAACATTTAGAATTTTTACTGAAATAATATTAATACTGTAATTTTATTCATCATTATTCGCAATAAAGGCTATTTGAAAGCGAGTCGAAATTTTCGCTTCAATAAACATGATCTTATAACGAATCTGGCCTCTATTATATTATTGTATATATATATATATTTGTCTGAAGCTTTCTTTAAAGAAAACAATTTTTTTTCACTTTCGTCCAGAAGAATAGAGGAAAAAGTATATGCATATTCACGGCTATTCTACGATTCAAATTTGCATATAATTCATTTATACAAACATATTTATATCGTTTGTCACAAGATGAAAAAAAAAAAGAAAATAAAATAGACATTAAATAGAGTTTTATACAATACGAATAATCCGATTGAATGCCGAAGTGCAACGACTTATACGAACGAGTAAAAGTCGGTAATCGAATATTGCGCAAATTCACGCGACAATCGCTTGAGTAAACAATTTATATGTATATAAGTATGATATCATTTTTTTGCTCATATGTGACTAAAAAAGTGGATGTTATTCAAATGAAAAGAAATAACGGTAAATTAATATATATATATAAATTATTATCAAGCATACATACAACTCTCAAAAAATTTTCTATATAATTAAAACAACAAAATTTATAAAAATATGAAAATGTTGAATCTGTAAAAAACCTGAATTCTATGACATATTATTTAAAAATATTATATATATATATATATATATATATATATATATATATATATATATATATATATATATATATATATATATATATATATATATATATATACGTATATAACATTGACTTTTTTGTCATCAAACAATTCATCAACCCATCTTTGGATTTCACGAGAAATCCGCATTCCAAAGATTGACACAAAATTCTTTTAATAAATGAAAATAATTATTATTTACTTTATGTAAAACTGCAATGTAAATCTTATTAAAATATATGAATATTCATTAAAAAATTTTGAAAATATATATCCCAGTTTACAAAATACGTTAAAATGGAATAATAATAACTTCAAAGGCGCGAAATTTATTCCATTAATATAAAAAACTACCTATATAGGATTTTTAATATAAATATAAATGAAATATTATTTACACAAAGGATCAAATATAATTTGATCGAATGACGCTCTATTTAATATATAAAAATACTTATAGAAAAAAATAAAAATGAATTACATAAAAAATTGTCTCTTAATAAACGAATTATTGTTTTTTATTTAATATTTTATTCACAGATTTTTTTTTAATTTTCATAAGATAAATATGCCAAAATCTTCAAACTGTATTTTAAAATATGTAATTTGTTAAAAAAAAATAATGTAAAAATATTAAATTGAAAATAAAAAATCATAATAATATAAATATTTAATATATATAATAAATTGTTAATTAAACAATTAATAATTGTATTATAAAATAATATCAATATATTTATATAAATATATTTGTTCTTTTTTCATGATTACTTATGTTGCATTTTTAATTTTTTATGACTAACACTATGCCATTTATAAACTTTAAATACATTTAATTTTAGAAATGAAGACACGAAATCAATATTAAAAAATAAAAATAAACCACGATATAAAATTCATAAGAGGATAAGCCATTTATAAGAAAAATACAGAAAAAAAACTTGTTTGTATATTGAATTGAAAAGGTATATAAAAACCATTCTAAACAAGCAATCGAATACGAAAGAAAAACTTCTCATTTTAAAATGATCTTAGAAGAAACCAGCACACGAAAATGGCGAAAAAAAATATATATATTTATAATAACTATAAAATTATAAAGGAATGAAACTTGATCTAAATATGGAGTTGACGAATTTATAAATAGAGAAGGCGTAGTCGAAATTCTATTCCAAAATTATAACAATAAATTGAATAGATCCGGGCAAAATAATAATTCTGTCGGTTATATGGGCAGCATATCGGTATACCAATCAGGGACGAAATTAACCACATGTAATCTTAATAATTCATATAAAATATTATCTAATCAAGGTTTATTAATATTTCAAATAATATAATGAACCTTTGCACTCTCCGAGACGTATCGGAGCGTTATTGACGAGTTTTTATTGTACAAAAATAATGTGTGCTTTTATATTTTAACATTTTATATAACTCTCCTGCTTAGCGGTTTTATATAGAATATATGGCTTTGTTGAACAAATTTCTAAACCTAAAAAAAAACGGTTTTCGACATCATTCTGAGTTTATAAGGATTACAAATTTTTACAATTTTGGACCAAAAAAAATTCAAATCAAAAATGCAGTTCGTTTTATGGTTACGTGGTTATGGGCTTATTTAAGAAAATATTATCTTTTTATAAAGTGTTATTTTACATTTCATATTATACAGAAAGAGTATGGGAATTAAATGGTGACCAAAAGACACCTTTTTGAGTACAAAGAGTGAAATATATATTTTTGAAAATAGTTCAATGTAAAAATATTAAATAAGAAGTATATATATTAAAAGAAAAATAAATAAATCGCTCGAAGCAACCCTTGTTTAAGGGTAAGGGCAAAAGAAAAAGCCTCATCTTACAGCAACAGGTCGTTCAGAAGTAGAGGGGTAAAAATAAAAAAAAAAGAATGAACAATAATAGGAAACAGAAATGTGGCCGTGATCGTGAGGCTTCATTCACCACGTGGGAGAAGGCTTGAGGCCGCGAACGATGACCTGCAAAGTCAGTGGTTGTTGAGACACCGAGGCATTCGCTCGCGCATTAACGCACCTCGGACCGCATTAACGCAACAACTCAAAAATTAAAAATAATAAATCGAAACGAAAACATGAGCGAATATTAATCGTCGAATGATAAAAACGCGAGTGAATATAATTTATCTTTTATATATATATTTTTTCTTTTTCGTGTCGTCGTCGTCTTTTATCAGTCGATCGCGAGTAACATCAGTGATTGGCTATGATAAGCGAGGGATGAAAAGTGCAACGCTGAAAAAGGCTTCGAGCTGAATAGGATATCTTCAGTCAAGATGAATCGAAGAGGAAGAATATTCGCCAAGGATATGAATGTAAGAAGGGAATGATCGTATCGTATACAGAGTGCTTCATTTATGTTTTCACTCGTGTTAAAATAATTAATATATATAAATCGTAAAAATATTTAGCTGAATTTTTTTAAGATTTTCTATATTATTGTGATTAGTGAGTTCAACTATTATATTTTTGTAATATAATATTTCAATTAAATTATTTGAAATACAGTGAAGTGCTATTTACATATGATTTTAATAAATATAAAAAGTAGAATCCGTTACCTTATGTATTTCAATAGGATGAAATATTTAAGTTTTAAAAAGATATAATTTTAAATACGTGCTTAAAGTATTAACGAACTAATTGTAATTCTAAAATAAAATCACAATTACATATCCTTTTACATACTTGGATAAACTTTCAAAAATACTTTAAAACTTTCATTGAATGATTAACACAACATTCATGATGACCTTTTAAATATAAAATACAAATTAATTAAAAAAACGATATTTTAAACTGGCTTAAGGATACAACTAATAATTCGATCTAACGTAAAAATAAACAATATTATAATACATTAATAATAATATTAAATGTATGTCATTTATAACCTTGTTCTATACATAATATGAATCGTGATATTTGTATACTTTATTATACTATACAAGACGATGAAGTCACACAACGAGTATTGGCATTTTTTGAAGCATCCTGTATACTAGCGTATAAAGGTGAAGGTCAAATACGTGAGACGAAAGTAGGCAAAAGTGCCTTGCAAAAATTTTGTTGTCCTCATTTTGTCACGATGCAACCTCAGATGCAATTTTGCACAAAATATGCGAACACTTGATCCGGTCAACTTTATATATATATATATATATATATATATATATATATATATATATATATATATATATATTACAATTTCATCGCATCCGGTAATTTTCACCGGAATTTATTATTTATGCACAATCAACCCCTTAAAGAGAACGTGAGAATAGTACGTTTGTGGGGCGTGAGTTTTATACACATTCGAACGCAATAGATCGATTATTATACTATTATTATTATTATATTAATTCATTCTAAGTTTTATAATATAATTATAATTGTAATGTAACGTTGAGAATATTTTATGATTTAATAGAAAAGTGCATAATTTGCACGTAACTATCATTTTACAATATTTCACTGTGTATAATCATGTAAAATTATTAACGTAATTTTATAGTGAAATTGAAATTTGATTAGATAGTGCGATTCGTTGACAATTAAAAAAAATCTACATTTTAATATATTTAGAATATGTAAAAATATTCGAATTCATATTGTAATATAATGTATAGGTATACAAATTTTTGGGCAATTATAATATACAACTTAATTAAATACGAAATATTTTTTACACAGAAAAATCTATATCATTGGAATATCCAAAAAAAAATTCTCAATCTTTATATATATTAGAATAGCACTATTTTTTTTTGCCAAAATAAAATATTTGATATAATCTATGGCATTAATTACGTATGTAATATATAATAATACAACATCTTAGTGCATTTTAAGTAGGCGATATAATTTATTACATTAAGTGGGTTTTCTAACCATAAAACAAATTTTTAAAAAATTGTAGGCCAAAACAAATTATTTTTTCCGCTATAAATTATAACATATCTTAATAAATTATCTGATTATAGTTTTTATTTATAAACGCAACACGTCTATTTTACATTATTACACTCGATTATTAAAAAAATTAATTCATATGAATATAAATTATAATCGATTTTTTTTTCATCGCATATAAACATCCATTCATAATTTTGGTGTTGCAATAAAATTTAGTTCATTTCTATATGGGCGTAAAATTTGATGCTTATCTGCGCATTCGAAGAAAAGAAAAATATATATTTTCAGCATAAAAATAAATAAATCAGCAATTTACGAAAAGAAAAAAAAATACGAAGTAACGGAATAATATTACAAACGCGAATTGTATAATAAAAAACGTAAATAATTCATATAAATTAACACCGCACGTAATACAATATATATACGTATTCCGTTATATGAACAAAAAAAACACATTTTTATTCACGTGACGTTTTTTCTGCGAAGATTGACTATCATCATGGTTATATAGACCTTAAAAACTACTTTCTAAATACTGTATCTGATAATATTTTGAGTTTATCTTTGGTCTTGTGCGGAATTATTAAATTTTTCCTATATATAAATAATTTCATCTTGCATTCATTACATTGAACTTCTTTATTATATTTTTAGATTATTAATATTTCTATTTTCAATTAAATATTTCACTTTCTTAAAAAATATAAAACTTAAAAGTATAAATATTTCAAATATACCGTAAAATTAATCCAATATAAAACATTCTTCAAAGTTTTTAATTTAAAAAAAAAACATAATAAACTTCATATTTTGAACAAATTCGTTTATTTATAGTAAAAAAAAAATATTTATACCAAACTATTAACGGTTAAATCTGTAGTTGTTCATCTCTAAATCTATAGCGAGAAATGTAAAATATGAATAAACAACTATAAAATTAACATACATTATTATATTCACTTATCGCAAATGAACATTATCACTGGTGCATAAAAAAAATATATAAACGATTTTTGCCATTGAAAAGAACAATTATAATCTAACATCGCTCTTGAAATTCACGAAGAATGCGGTTTCGTTCGATAATTGTCGATTATTATCCGCTTCAATTAACGGATAATTATATTAGAGATCGCCACGCATGTTTTCACCGTTCTGAAAAAAAAAACTTTCCCAATCTACGTACAAAACGAAATATATAATCGAATTTATATTATCGTAGAAATACTTATATATTCGTACATATATGCAGAAAAATGCATGTTTTTATTAAATAAATTTTATTTTATTTTTTTCTTACTTTAGATCCGGGATCGATTTCGGCGAATTTTGCGGATGATTCGGCGTAATTGATAAACGTTAATACTTTCACTCGAGTAAATGATTCAATTGGAAATTTGTTTCGTTGCGTAGCACACTTAATTAAAATTATTAATTACTCTCTATGCATCGAAATATATTTGTAATTGTCGTGTAGTTGGTGTATCTGTCGGATTTGAATCCTGCGATTGTATTATAATATAAAAGGATTAAAAATTATAAAATTATGACACAAAATAGTGAATATATATATATATATATATGCGAGAAATTTTTATAAAAATTTTAAAAGAAAAATAATCAGAAAATCTTTAAAAGTCGTTTATTGACATTTTCAACATCTATGAATTTAATTTAAAAATTAGCAAAACCATAAATCAGTTGTAAGCAAATAATTTCAATTATGAAAATAGAACAAATATTTAAGTAGGTCAGCTGATTATGTGCAATAACAACCAAAACTCATGTTCGTGATATTCAAATTACACAAATAATCCTAATTTTAATTTATAACCAAAAGCAAAAGCCAAAATAAAATCAAACATTTTTATAGGGATTCTAAACTTTTTTTTCATTTAGATATTTAATAGCAAAATCGATATTATTATCTACCTATATTTTCAATTCTTAATTTTTAAATTTTATTATAAAACCTTTACATAGACCGGCACAATTAACGTTCAATAGTTGAATAAAAACAAAAATACCGAAAAACGTTACCAGATGAAAAAGAACTCTAAGCCGAGCGTCGATCAAGAGATTTTCTCGTCGAATTTTTTTTTTCACATCCTATAACAATAAAACAAACGCAATCTAAATCTGATTCCATTAAATTCAACACGTCGACAAAGTCGCTTTACGCACAATGGCAATAAATCAGCGGATAAACCCTTTCACTGCCGCATCGCCCTTGAATATTATATTATAATTCGAAATCGACTTTCATACGAGCCATTAAATAGTCATTTATAATATAAAAAAGGCGCAGCAAAACATTGCAATAATAAATAAACTTCATAGTAAAAATAGCATTGTTTTAAACGTTTCTTTTTTATATGAGTATAAATTATACGCAATTTCTTACTATTGATATTTTATATGCGATTATATATCAAAAGAAGAATTTCGGACTCGTAAAGACTAATTTGTATTTACTCGTATGTGTGTGATTAAATGCGTATAACGTTATACTGCGAATTAATAAAATGAGCAATTTATAATCACGTAACAGTAAACACAAATGCTTGAATAATGACTTTTCACATTTTCTGCGTCGATTTTACTGCGACTTTCACGATTATCCATTAAGAAGAATTAACACGCACCGCCATAAGCTAATTTATCGGAAAAATATTAATTTATATTAATGCGAGCGAGCGTATAAAATAATAATCGATTATTAAATTTATTGCGACGCAATGCGAATTCGTTAAAATCTCACTTTTCCGACGTGTTCTCTATTCTGTAAAATTACTGAAGGATAAAATTAAATTTGTGATATTAAAATATATTGAATTATAAAATTTTCACCAAAATGATTTATACATTTAAGCTAAAATATATCCGAATTTTATTATATTTATTGCACTTTGGTACAAACTGTCATAGTTCAAGAGATGTCAATTTGAAACTATTACCATATTCCAATATATAATATATAAGTTTAGATCTATATCAATACAAAGTTTCAATCTGGAAAATTTTCTTTTGAAGTTAGTTTTCTTCGGTGACTTGTTCCCGTGGAGATTCGAAGTTTTCTTTTTATTTTTCATATTGAAATATAAAGAATTTTAAATTACGACACTGTGCATGCCGAAGTTCGATTTAACAAAAGTTGACTATGATATCATCATTTAACATTCAAAACTTGTATTTCTAGCACTTCAAAACATTATTGCAAATAAAAAAGTAGAAATTACTACGTGAATGGAATATATTATATAAGAATCTTCTAAATATCGGCAATCGTTATTATCTAATTTATTTTGACCCGAGGTCAAAACTACAAAATTTATAAAATAAAACGCAACAATAAGTCGATAAAAAAATGATCTCGGTATTTAATTTTATAATATATGAATTGACTGACATAATCTTGATAAACCCATATTCTTTTTATATTTAAAAAAAAAAACTTAACAGACTAAAATTCAAATAGTAAACAATTGTAAAATAAATATAAAAATATTTTACGTACAGATTTTAATGTCACTTGTATATATGATTAAAAATCGTGTCCACCTTGAAAACATATATAGACTTTACAATCTTTCATTTATATTTATTTTTTTATTAGATTAAGGGAATTGTATTACAAAAAAATACTAACATTAGTTTTCAAATGTGAATATTGAAACGAATATAAATAAAATATATTACTGTCATTTAAAAATATATAAACAAGGATATAAAAAAAATATTCTTATTCGAAACGATCTAGCGACAAATAGACGGCGTTCGACGTATCGTCGATAATTCAATGGTTCCATTTCGAACCAATGCATGACTATGATTAAAATTCAATTTCATAGTCGAGAACACGAACCAGACAAATTCGCAGTAGAAAAAAAATAAGAAGAGAAAAGTGAACAAAGTGACACGGCATCAGAAAAGTACGAGGCAAAACGTAACGGTTCCGGACGATCGGATACCGGTGTTGTGGCGCATTCCTCGGGTTCAACGTAACCAAACAATGAACCGTGGACATGATGTAAATAAGCGCGAGCCACGATGACTAGATGGAAAACTAATAAAAAAGAAAATCGAAGAGTCGCAAACTCTCGCGACTAACCGCAATGATGACGATGATGATGATGACGACCTGGATTCTTCGACGGTGATTCGAGAAATCGTTCGAGTACAGGGCACGATTTTTACGTTTGCTCCATCAATCTATCGGCAAATTGATTCTATATAATTCTATTATTTATATATGAATCCGTTGTTTTCTATTTATATATAAATATTCGCTATAGTACCATAATCATTTATAAATTTATATAAAATCGAATAATCAATGTTAACTATAATTTTTGAATCTACTGATCGTTTCATAATTGACTTATATATCATATAATATTTTAAAATCGAAAAATTGATAATGAAATCTAAACTAAATATTAAAAATTAAACACTTATATAGAACGTTTGTAGATACGTATATTTAATCTTAAAATATACTGGAAACGTAGTAAAATGTCAAAACTTTCAGAAACAAATATAATCTAAAGGTTGAGTGTAAAGTTGGCGACTCGACTCGTAAAATATAAAAATATTTGTTCTAAAAATATTCTTTGTATAAAGTTCTAAAATATATTTAAAATAAATAAGATTTCAGTCCAAAAGAGAAAGGGATTTTTATTGATACTTAATCATTAATTCAATCAACAAACTTTTTATTGAAGAATTTAATACCATATATATGTCAATTAGTCATGGATCATTACTTTGATGCTATAGTCGATACTATTCAAATAAACAAAATTGTTTTCTAACAAAAAAAATAGTTTTTTTTCTCATGAAGAAGTCTAATATGATAATATTCCGCGGTTTTTAGATGAAAAAAAAACTGAGTTCCATAAATAAATATTACAATATTTATTATTCGTGTGGCAAGTGAACTTCTATGGCTTTCACCGCGAAATTTATTGAGCGATCGGCGCCCACTCATCTGATTTATCGATGCGCGTCCAGATCGACTTTTTATTATATTTTCGTGATTTAATCAATAAAAAAATATTAGAGATAATAAGAATCGACATTTTATATAATATATATGGAAACGGTTGCTTTCAATCGTTAAACGACAACTCGTATATGAAGTCGTTCATATGATGTGTTATTATTCAAAAACGCCTTTATATGATTGTTATCAAACTTTCTTTTCGTTTGATCTTATTATTGTAATGCTTATCGATAATGAATTTGAACTTTCAAATATGTTACAATACTTTCAATATTGAAAGTAGTTCAATATTGCGCATTGAAATATGGATAATGTAAAAAAAATGTATTAAGCTTTTAAATAGATAATTTCAAACATAAAATTGTATTAAATATTTTAAATAAAAAAGTGTTGTACTTTTTTTTGCTATATTATAAATCATACATTAGTTTTAATTTGTAATTATCTCAGTTTTTATTAAGGAAATTATGATAAAAATCTCGTAAAGTAAAAAAAAGAACATTACACGCAATAATAATTACAACAAACGTAATGGGTAAAAACGTAAAATGTAAGGTTTATGCTTGAAAATTCGGTTAAAACATCATAAACAACTATAAAAAAATAGCTATTATTTCATAGGAGATATTCCAAGTCCATATGTTAAAGATGTATACATCACACGTCGATATGAATAACGACGTAACGTAATTCAATATATGACAGTGCTCAATTACCATATTCAAACAGTTGAAATTTAAATCGTATAACCATGCAAAATTTCAGTATCGTATATAACTCATATAATAAAGTTAGTTTCCTTCAAAAGTAAATAATTTATCTCTTTCGTATTTTTCAACCATTTTTAAAAATATTTTTTAATAAATTACGACGTGAAAGGTGATTATTTATAAGTGCAATATTTGTTTTGATGTTAAAGATAAAAATCATTCGAGTACATTATTATGTAAATAGACAATAAACGGCTCGCAAATTATGAATCGATCGTTTTTACGACGAAATTATATTATATATAACACTTTTTCTATGAAAAATATTTAAATGGCGTAAATTTAGCAAGTATGTGGCAACGTGATATAACTAAAACATTTTTAAATCTACGGAAAAAAAGCGAAAATGATTCATCGTGCAAATTGCAAAGCTCTTATGGCTTTTGCGTGAAAAACGCCACAATGTAATTGATGCAACGTCTTTATACATTTGTCACGTATTTTATTTCATTTAATATGATTTAGAATGAAGAATGGATATATATTTTTTTATTATTATTTAATTACGAAGTCGGCTCGTTTTTGAGTTATGAAACTCACGCTTTAAATCGCTTTATAACGTAGAAAAAAAAATATATCGTAATAACAAAATTTATCGTTATATATAAAGTTGATATATTAAAGTCAAGAAGAAAAATTAAAAGATAGAAAAAAATTCTTTTGAATTAATAATGGAATAATTAGTACTGTCGTATGAATAAAATCAAGTTAATTAATCCAATACGTATTTTATAATATTTAAAAAATATATGTATGAAATATGTGAAAATTGATAAAATTAATAATAATTTCTCTTTCTTTCAAAAAATAAAAGCAAGAAAATTTTGAACTATAAAAATATTCGATGAAAATCAAACTTTTACTAAATACAAAGCTTTCAAATTTTTTAATATATAAGAAGAAAAATCTTCTACAAAATATGTCTGAACACATTATACGCGGTAACTATCTAGAGACGATTTATGTGAATTGGTAGTAGAAATCGGGAACCATCGCAAAATATATGTAAAAATTCGTATGTTATTATTAAAATAAAACAAATTATGAATATGAAGCGATATGAAAAATTACACTAAATCAAATAAAGAATACAAATAATAGTATTTTTTTTTAATTTTAATTTAATAGACATTTAAGCAATTTGCCGTAATCGATCCACCGGTGTGTAATGAATTTTCATGGTTATAAATCGTCATGAAACGGTTGTAAAATTAAATAGATATAAACGAGAAAATATATCGAGTTAGTGCTCCATCTTCGACGATCGTTTTATTCGAAACGCTCTGATTGTTTTCTTCGTGGAAAAATCTGCTACCGAAGAAATGCACGGATCTCATGCCGAGATAAGATAAAAAAATTTCTAGTCTCATGACGCACCTGAACATATTAAAAAATATGTTCGCATATGCTCATAAGTATCAATTATAAATTATGTATTTATGTATATATATACACAATACATAATTTTCATTTTACGGATAAACCGTAAACCTTATTGCATAATTTAAAACGGCGGCGATAATACAGTGAAAATTATAAAATATCTTCACTTTCGATCTGAATCGTTTAAATGACGTCTAAACATATGGACACATTTATAATGAACTAATATAAAAAGAAAAAGCGTCTTTTATATATAATATTATATTATATTATATACGATAATTATATATCAATTTAGCTTTTCCATAATGTACCGTGTTTTATAATAACTCAAAAAAAATGAGATTTAAACTATTGCATATGGCATAAATAATTGCTACTTGAAAAATCTTGAAAAATAAATGAAATCTTTTTAACTTCATAATCTAATTTACAAAAGTAATACAATTATATCTAAATATTTAAATCAAATATTTAAAACAGGAAAAAATGGAATTTTAAATAAAAAAAATTTCATATGGTATTTAATTAAACAAAATTCAAAAATATGTCTCACCTTAATATAATTTCAAAAATATCCTGCTCGCTTAATAATTCATAAGAGAAAACAATAAAAAAACTGAGATTAATTTAATGAAAAATATTACACTATGAAGATTTAAATATTTCAATGAAAATAATAAATAATAGAAATAAACATTTTTTTTTATATTAATTATTTTAATTAAAAAAAACTCACGATAAAATGAGATAAAATACTTTAAGAACGGATGCAATGATACTTCGGATTTATTCAAATTTACAACATAATTATAATATATATATATATACATGAAAGTATATGAAAAATCGTTGAATTTATAAAATTTATATATTTAATGCAGAAAACGGGCACAATCGTCACATCTGATTTTATCTAAAGCATTTTCGTGGAACGAGGGTAATATCGTTCAAGGCAATTAAGTGTGGAAGGAAAAATTCATGCTTTCACCACCGAAATTCGATAAACACTGCAATTAATATTCAATAATTGATTTCACATTCGTTGCGCTATTTTTCCTTTCATTTTAAACAACATTAGTTTAAATATAATATAACGGATTACGATCTTAAAAATCGTGCATATATATATATATATATATATATATATATATATATATATATATATATATATAATATTCATATGTATATTTAGCATGTGATATTACACAAATATAAAATTATATACGAAAAATAATAATAGAAGACATAATCTAGGAAGACAACTGTTAATAAAAAAACATATTATATCTATATGATATTTAATAAATTTTCAATCTAAATAAACAAAATTTACATATTATAGAAAAAAAACTCGTTTTTAAAATGAAAAATACATTCATTAATTATTTTTTTATAATATTTGATTAAAAAAATAGATATTAAAACAATATACGAATCGAACTCGAAACTATAAAAAAAGCCGCACTAACCACATGACCATAACGGACTTTCTTACAAATAGTATATAAACTGTTCATGCAGCATTGAAGATACTTCATTCGAATCGATCCGGTCAAATATGGGTCAATTATTCGAAAACCGGCACGTTAACCGATCTAAAGACAAAAAATATATATAAATAAAAATAAAATAACCACTTCGAAAAAAAAACGAATAATCGAACGCATCGTCTTTTTACCAAGGATGATCGTCATGGCTGGACAACCTTCTTCAGAAACATGTTATTATCATATATATATATATACATGCGTCGAGTCATCTGAAAATGCCGAAAGTGAAAATGTGGAGCGAATAACGGAGCTCGTTCGATAAAACGTCCGATCGGAAGACAATAACCGGTATGAAAATTACGAGAACTCAAGAAGAAAAAAACAACTTCGTACGAAGGTCTCGTCTAAATTGATTCTAGAGAACGTTTTCATCATATCCGATAAGCAAAAAAAAAAATAGAATAAATTGAATAATGACGAAGGTTCTCGCCGCATTGAAAGATACGCATCTGAGCGGTACTCGAGTGCGAACAATTAAATACAATAGTTAAGAAAACTGTAATTATAATCGCATTTCGAATGTTTGGTCTTGAAAATGAAACGTTAGTGTGATTATAAACATCCCTTGATATTTATAATAAACGATTCTAAGATATTCTAACATGAATAGTATAAAATATAATAAGGTAATATATAAAATAACGAGTTATATCTATATATTCATCTATAATATAACGTGATACAATTTTCTCTACTTTTAAATGATATATAAAGTAATGAGTGATTTATCAGATATATTATAAGATTTCTATAAAATTGATATACATTGGATCAGTAATTATAGAAATAAAACGGTCCTGAAATGTGAGCATGCTAAACATAGAAAGCAATATCAAGTCATTATAAATATCGATCTAATTTTACTACCAATTATTTCAAAATAAAAATCGATCAATAATTCTATAAACCATTACTAATATAAAATATTGACAATATATTCAACAATATCATTCAATAGATTGATCTTTTTAGTTCAAAAAGAAAAGAAAACAATTCAAAATTCATTCGAAAATCCAATATAAGTATGAATTCAATTTATTGAAATGTAGAAACTTTTAAAAAATATATAGAATTACTTTGTCAACAAAAAGTTAATCATATGAACTCGATTTTTTCACGTTTTTGAAAATTGTTAAACTGGAAAGTGTTCTAAAAAAACACAAAAAAAAATAAAGAATGAAAAAATGATATATTATTAGTCTCCTTTTATGGTTGTGGAACTTTAGCCGTTTATTATAGGAAGCTAAACGTATACAATTTTTCTTGTATCCATCCATTCGAAGATTTTTTTCTTCTTTTTGTTTCATTTCGAGGTTTCGCGCTTTTGAAAATAAAAAAAAAGTAATATATGAGCGACAAACGTTACAATTATGGCGAAAATTTTCCGACAACGCTCTTTTTTCTCTTTACGACGTATTAACGACACAATCGCGAAAAGTCGTGACCGTCCAAAAATATGTACACAATTTCATTTTTAATACTCGTTTCATTCTCAGCCATTTTACGCTTATAATCGTCAGTAAAAAAAATAGCTCTGATGCGTATAATTCGTTATTAATTATATAATTTTATTATAATACTTTCGAAAGGAGCAAAACTGTGAACGTTCATATTTCTTTGAAATACTGATTAGAAAATTTTTTATTACGTTAAACATCGTCGATAAAATCTTGCAAAACATCAATATTGCTCCACGGCACACATATTGAGAATCACTGCGGCATCGTGTTAAGAACCATTTTCGGTGTGATAATGAATTTACAGTTAAATGTTTCACTGTGAACTCTTGAGAAATTATGGTACCGGTTGTGTGGCTTATACGCACAAAAATAACGGTCCCCCTTCATACAATGTAAAATACGCAACTCGTCAAATACGCAAAAGTTACGGTGTTTGTTGATCTAATAAAAAAAAAACATGTACCAAAAATAGTTAAAATTTCGTTTAAATAAATATAATACATTGTATTAAATAATAATATCTGTATGACGACAATTTTATATGAAAGGTTTTCTTTCTTGATTTGAAAAGAAAGCTAAATTCGATATTATAACCTTTAAATTGCTAAATAATGGAAATAATAATAACATTATAATTACGACGTGATGTATACATTTTTCAATATACAGTGTCCGTTCATTATATGCTTTTTTGTACAAAATTTTAGGAAGCAACAAATCTAACAATCAGTTTCATGTAAAAATAATGTCCGGCGATCTTTTAAATTGTTGAAAATTTTCCTTCGAATTTTCATAATGCAAAATATACTAGAATTCGTGCTGAAAAATTAAATTTTGTAAATAATAAAAAAAATGTAAGACTCATAACTTACTCCAGTCTTATAATAGATGAATTTCCTATCTTTGAACAAAATATATATAAATGGAGCACTGTAACATGACATTATACGACAAAAACTTGTCTACGAACATCCATTAGAAAATGTGAAAACTACCGTACGCAATGTAGACTCGTTTTAATTAAATGTCAGAGTAAAAAAAAGAAACGTCGAACCGATATAAAGAAAAACAATCAATCACACACACACACACACACCCATACATACATAATTCGTTTAAAATTTAAGAAAATCCGCCTTAAAAAAAAAACAACAATAGTGTGTTCTGTTATCGAATATAGCGCGTAACGAACATGCATATAAATAAGGCGATTTGCATTTATTGCCGCGCGCATAAAATAGGAAATTATGTGTGAGAGACCGACGAGATGTTATGTCGATAAATTACGCGAATACGGATAATAAAACGTGTCACGTCCGAATATAATGCGAATAATCAACGTAAAAGTTGTAAAGATTGTAATCGATTATAAGAGAATAATAAAACAAAAAAAAAAAAATGAGAAGCATACGCGTAACGCGGAGATTCTCAAACTTTTCGAAAAATCTAAACAGTGTTCGTTCTATATATGCATTGCAGTGTTTCAATCTCTACATTTTTTTTCGATATAAAGATTGTTAATAGGTGAAGTTTTTTTCTTATTCCATTTTTGTTAAGTTTTAATTGTCTACATTTTCACATTATATAGAAAAAGTAAAGATTAAAAATTTTAAATATGACGTTATCTTTATATTTTCATAACAATTTCTTTTAATTTTCATTATTATTATTAAGATAATCCATATGGAAAAATAATTTATTATTAATTGAAAATAATTAAATTTATAATATTATATTAATAGAAATCACTTAAAGGAAATCCTAACAATTTCAAGAAATCTTAAAAATCTAAAAACGAGAAATAAAAATAAAATATATTACGGAATATATTTCGCACTGAAATGATACCGGGCCACGGTCACATTAACGACTCGCGTGCGAAAATAATAAACAGACAGCGATTAACTATCATATACGTTACTATTGTAATGACTAACTATATATATTACTATTGTGACAAATAATTGAACAAAAATACTTGCACGACAATTTTTAATATAGAAATATAAAATTTTGACGAAAATTTGAACAAAAATTTGTAAAATAAAATTTAAAAAAATATGATTAAAAGATAAAAAAAATGAAGACCAACTTATTTACAAATAATCATTCATTACATGTATGATCGTCTTCGTGAATCTAATATGATGAAACACTTTCATTTCAAAAAAATTTAACAATGTGAACTAGAATCCCAAAAATATTTCTTTCGACAGACGAAGAAAATTTTAGAAAACAAAAAATAATAATACAGTTAATACTTTTTATTTACATGATGAATGAACAATAATTAAAAATAATAACAATCGCATTGTACACATAAATATTTGTTTCTAAAATATGCATGTGCAATTTATAAGAATGTATTTAAAAACGCATTCTAGCAAATCCTATCAGAGATTTAATTGTATTTCTTAACAACAAAAATTTACATTCATCTGAAAGATCTACTGGAAAAAAAAGTAAATTAATTCGTTTTTATTAAGAAACAACATTCAAAATCTAATCGGTCTGCATTAAAGCGCATCAACATCATTCACCGTGACCGTTTGCTGGTTTTTTTTTTTGCAAATAAACAGAATGTACTACGTTCGGCAACAACATATGATTCTTATCGAATAAATTTCAAAAAAAAAATTGGAAGATGTACTAATTTAATTCGATACAAAAATATATACCGCAAATAACGGACAAATAACCAGTTCAAATTAAACCGTTTTACATTCAAGTTTGAGTATAATAATTAATAACTATTTATTTTTTGTTATAGTGTAACTTTGTAAAACGGAAATGCGAATGACATTAAACAACGGATGTGATTATCATAAGTGGCTTTAAAACTATTTGAAATGCATAGGAAACAAACACCGGAAATATTGCAAGCAATTTTAAGATACTAAAAGACTTTTAACTTGTTCTAAAAAGCAATTATATGTCATACACTATTAACGTAACATTTAAATTGTAATCAATCCAAATTAATACATTACATTAATAAAAAAAGGTATGAAAATAATGTAATAATTGTACAACCTTAAATAATTTTAATTACATTCATTCGTTTTGTCATGTGTTGATAATACAATTTATATTTAACCTCTATATTTTGATAATTAAATGTATATAAATACAGTTGTTATTATTGTTTTTATAGGATTTTTTTTTCAAACATAATCAATTGATTTAAATTTTTACAAATTCTAATGATTCAAATTTTTTTATCTATTCGAGATTGTGATAAACTGAAGAACCTTGTTTAGATAGATTTAGATATAAAATCTGAATATAATCAAGTAAAACTAAAATATCGTACATCTTACAAAAAAATCGCTTTAATTTTGAAACTTTTTGCTCAACAACTATTGAGACCCTCGTTATAATCTTGCCAACAGTCGATAAAAACTAGACAGATTTCCATTAGGACTACTCTAATCTAATACAATCCATCCCGAGCGTCGTTCACAAATCACGCGCATATCACACACACTTTAAAAAACGAAAGCTCGACCGTCGTCTCGACCAGTTTTTCACCTAATTACAGTGTCCGGTTGATCCATATAAATATGTGCAAACGAACAAAAAGTTTAAGTTCTAATATATAGTATTTATAAGACGGTACATGTTCAAGTGGTTCGAAATAACGGACTCTGACCGTATTTGACCGTCGGCCGTTATGTGTACCGAACGGTAACGCGAACGGATCACTCGTCTGCACCAATACGGATCCACGATTATAATAATTACAATATATATATATATATATATATATATATATATATATATATATATATATATATATATATATATTTTCATTAGAATTATAATCGAAATTTATTCTATGGAACTATAATAGAGCGTGTATATCGTAAAGCGTTCAATTTAAAATAAAATACATTCAAGTCGTTTCTATCGTCATCAATCTTATAGTAATTTTCCGTGAACGAAAATCATTACTTTTCTATCATTTTTAACCACTATTATGCAGTTTATTTTATGTTTTTTGTTTTCTTTTGATATCATTATATATTATAATTGACCCAGTTAGATAGAGCTTTCTATCAATTTATATTGTGAGTCTGCATTTACTCGAGATTTCAAAAGTATATGATCAACGTGCAATAAACAATTAATCGACGAAATATAGCAAATATATAATATTTTTTTATCGGAAAAATGAATCATAATTTCCATTATAAAATATATATCAGATGTGAATAATGAAATATGATTTTTATTTTTAATTTTAATTTTGAAAAGTCATCTTTTATCGTTAAAAATATTTGAATGAATGCAACATTATATTAAATTCATAAATAGAAATAAAAAAAATAGTAATCACATTAAAAAACACACTAAACAAAAAACCAAAACTTATAAATATATTTATTTTAAAATTTTTGCATATTTATATATATAAACTACAAAGATATTTTTTATTCGTATAAAACATATATACAAGCATCTTAAATAAATATATTACATCAAATGGTTAATTCGAACGCTAGATGTGCGAACACATAACGATGTTTACATTCGACTTTCACGTAAATAAATTATCTAATACTTCCAAAAAACATAATCTATCGGCATTTATACGGACTGGTCTAAGCGAGGTATCGCATTAGTACAAATTGGTAAGATGTCAAAAATGATCGCTTAAGATTCAAAAAAAATTTACGTAATCCAAATAAAAAAAAAACAAAAACGCTTTCTGTGAGCACGAAGAGCGATTTCTAAAATATAATCTCATTATCTGAACTTTTTTCCGAGACACTAAACTTTGAGCATATCGACTTTCTACGCTGATCAAAGTTTCGATTCTATCTGTTCAGTGAACAGATTAAAACGCGCGTACTACTAAACATAAGAGTTTTACGCGAACGATACGTCAAAAATACATTTTTTTCCATTCTATTGTAGAAAATCAAAATCAGGATATATTTCGAGTCAATTTTTAGTTTATATTCTAAAAATGTAAATGTAAAATAAATAAGATTTTTTTTCCCATCAAATTTCAGAATGTGAGTTTATTTTTTTTGTGTGCATTAACGATTTTGCATCAAAGGTTTCAATCAATATTTCAAATTTTATTCATAATGCTAAATAATATATAAATATATTCAAAAACCGAAATCGAATCAAAAATAATAAACGAGCACAAAATTTTGCATTTAGGCAGCGTTTCTTCGATTATTAAAATAAATATTGTATTAAAAATTAAATTTATATTACAAAAAAAAATGCAAATTCGCACAATATTACGAATATTTTAGTCGATGTCGTAAAATGAACAATTTTGCCAAATCTAAATAACATACATAGTATGTGCGCCCTCATAAATTTGACAAGCGTACAATAGATCATTTCGAATATTTCGAAACGGTTTCAATACAAAAATTACATATTGCGTAGGTTAATTGTGGATTTGAAAGATAAAAACACGACTCAGATATACATTTCGCTTCATGGTCACAATAGCTCAAAACGTATTTAGGCAATATAATCGTAAAATGACCGAATTATGGAAATAATAATAAAAAAAAAAACAAAACGAGATAAGTATGTGCCACAACACGGCCTAAGATAAATATCGTCCACTTAATCGTGGCAATGTATTATATTTGACCGATATAAAAAAAGCATTGTCGTAGATTCAAGGTTTTAGATTATTTTTCAAATGTTAATCACCGTTCGAATCTACGATGTAAAAACAAAACGGATCCTTCAACTCAGAAATTTTCAAAATACGATTAGTAATATTTTAAAAAAACAAGGGACAAAATCTGTAAAAACAAAAAAACTTGAAAACTTGAGGCTTAATAAAAAAAACATGATAAAAAAAATTATCATGATCTGTCAGCAAGTTGTAATTGAATAGTAAATAAAAGATACATTGAATGATAAATTCCTTTAATATCATTAATTTTATTAACCCCTTTAGAACCCTATCGAAAATGATTACATTTCATTATAATAAATGAAATGTATTGATGATTTTCATACTTATTAAAATTGGTAATCTCCTAAAAATTTACACATATTTAATTTTAATCATCGATATCACTTTACGTTAGCAAAAATTTGATTGAAAAAAATATTAAAAAAAAATATTATTGAAAATCATTGAATTGAAAAAATATTCAAAATTTTAATTTTATAAATATTTACTAATATCAATATTCATTATTTTTTAACTATCGTTTACATATTTACTGCTAATTTATGAAGATTCAGAAATAAGCATTATCGTTGAAAACAACTGACGGAACTGAACGTTGTTAATTTAAAATGCCCTATTTTTACAATCATAACAATTACAAATACAATAATATTCGATAAAGGTTACGTGAACGGTGAAGTGTTTCTTATTCGACTTAAATGGTATACTAGTGGCAAATAAAAATCGTAAGTGATTAATGTTGTCATTATGATTATGCAACATTTAAATCTTCTCATGTTGTTTGGATACGTGAAAAAATGTAGGCGCGGTTTCCACATTCAGTCACGCATTCTTCCACTTAAAATTTCAATCACACGTTATATTTTTTATTTAAGTATCTTTTTCGAATTTACAGACTTCAAACATGAATACTGTATTAGTTGCAGTTTCTCAAAATATACATATATCACTATTAGATTATATTGTATTAAGATGATCATAAACATTATATATTTTTGGTAGAAAATTAATAAAAATAAAGCTTTTTAATAATTTATTAACAACATATTTAATTTGACTTTTTACAGATAATTTTGTGGCTGTTGCCGTTTATGTTTTTATGTATGAAAATATCTGTAATCAAAGCTCAATGCCCATGGCAACGTGAAATACAAGAATTACAAGTTGCCTGTTTATGCGCTTATAATCTTGGTCATGAACTTTCTGTGCAATGTGATCAGGTAATTTACAATTATAACCATTTTTAAATGTAATCTTATTTCGGTTTTTTATATTGAATGAATGTATTTCACAGGTTGATTTCCCATTATTGTTAAAAGCGCTAGATAGCTACGCAAAAACTACGCCTTTGGATCTATTATATATAAATAATTCAACAGTTCGGAAATTAGATGATGATATTTTTATAAATTTAAGGATACATAATGCACAATTATCAGGATGCAATATTAAAACTATTGCTCCAAATGCTTTTCGTGGTCAAGAACAGCATTTAAAAAATTTAAATTTACAAGATAATGAAATAACCGACGTTCCAGTAGATAGTCTGAAAGATCTTACGAATCTAGCATTACTCGATTTATCGAAAAATAAAATAACAAGAATTCAAGATGGCTCTTTTTATACGTTAAAACGATTGACTACATTGAAATTGTCTGATAACAACGTAACGCTATCATCGGGTTCACTCAGGGGACTAGAAGGATCTTTGAAAAATCTGAACTTAAAGGGGACTAAGCAAAAGAAAGTTCCCGAGTGCATAAGAGGACTTAAAACTTTAGCATTCTTAGATCTATCGCAAAACAGCATACGTGAATTGCCAGGGTTGGGTGGAGTGAGAACGTTCGAAGGTCTCGATTCGTTAACCGCTTTAAATTTAGAAAGAAATCTCATACAAAATTTAGGAGATACAGCGTTTGCTGGAATAAAAAGAACTCTCAGTTCTCTTAGTCTACTAAATAATTTATTGCCAGATTTTCCAGAAAGTGCCATTAGTAATCTGTCAGAATTGAGAGTACTGGATATAGGATTTAATTTACTTACAAATTTGCCAGAAACTTCATTTTCTAAAAATCCATCAATTACCTTATTAGCATTAGATGGAAACCCTCTAAATAGTGTGCCCCAAAAAGCTTTCTTACATTTGAACAACACATTAAGAGGCCTTAGTTTAGGAGGAAGATTTTTACACTGTGATTGCAGATTGCGTTGGGTAACAGAATGGATTAGAAATGGAGATCTTCAAGTTACATCAAGAGAAAGAAACCCTCAATTTTGTGGAAGTCCACCGCGTTTTAGAGATCGTGGTTTTTATAGTATACAACCTGACGAATTAACGTGTTCAAATGAAAATGAAGTAATAGGAGTTGCAACAGTTATTAATGAAGATCTTGATTTAACAGTAGCTGAAAAGAAACCAGAAACATCAACAAAAATTATATCCTCGACTGCACCAACAACTACCACCAGCACACCAAAGTCTACGACAACGACAACAACCACAACAACGACGACGACGACAACTACGATGAAACCGACCAAAATCACCACAATATCAAATCTTATACATACAAAATCTACAATTGCACCCTGGAAACAAAATAATCAACATCAACGACCACCACTTGTTCTTGGTTTTCCACCACAAAAATCCAAAATCGACGATTCTAATGAAGTTGTAGTAAAAAATGCATATAGACAGGATAATTCAGTTATAATTCAATGGGATTCGGATACAGCTAATATTTTGGGATTTAGAGTTGTTTATCGACTATTTGGAGACAAAAGCTTTAAACAAGGACCTCCATTGGAAGCTAGTGAACGAGAATTTAAAATAAAAAACGTACCATCACAAGTAAGACAATATTATTTATTTTAATTTTTAATATATGATTACAATTTTAATCATACAACTCAAAATTGCAGGAATGTATTGTAGTTTGTGTAATATCGTTAGAAGAGATTAATGTTAGTCCAGAAACTGTGCCTTATTCGCAATGCAGAGAAGTAAGAACTGTATCATCCACAACATCAAATATGGATAAAATAACTATTGCAGCTAGTGCAGCAATATGTGGAACCATTGTAATTGCCGTTATTGTATTTGTTGCTGCAAGTCGTAGAAGATCAAGAAAGATGCACAACTTGCATCAACAACAATTAAATGGAAAAAATGGACTGCCAATTGGCGGACTACCAGTTAATTGTTGTACTGGAATGGGAACAACACCTAGCCCAGGAGGTCCTTTATCTTCATTAGCAACATTAAGTGCGTTTAACAAACATCAGGTAAGAATTAAATTAGCATAAATAAAATAAAATATACGAGACAAAGATTAATTTTTGAATAACATTATTTTAGGATTGGGATCAAGTGTCTGCATATAGTGGAAGATCAATTCCAAGGGCACGAATGTATCCTGATAATGGAGCGGCTTTAATATCAGATGATCTGCGATCACATGTTTCTCATTTTAGTAATACTGGAGGAAGTAAAATTGGAAAAGCACGATCCATTGCTGATGGTCAATCACAACACAGTTTTTCAAATCATTCTGGAAGATATCTTGGAAACAGTGCGTTCCCAAGCAATTTAGTTACATCACGATCAGGTAATTACTACATTACAAAAAAAATATCAAATATAACTATATAGTTATTAATACATATTTTACTTTCAGACTTAAGGCAATCACGACAATCATTAGCCGGTGGTTCCGATCGAATGTCAAGAATGTCTTTCCCAGGAAGCCATATTCACCATGGAGCGCCATCTATTGCCTCATCTTCGAGGCGTACCCGTCCGCGCAGTCGATCTAGAGATCATAGTGCACTACATGCAAGACCTGGCAGCAGGTACTTCATAAATGATTACACATAATAACGCTACAAAGCAATTGCCTACAAAAAGTAAAAATCAGTATGAATTGTTGGGCTCTCACAGATACAGCACAGCTGGATCGACTCACACGCTCAACAACTACTGCGGGGATACCTCAGACAATTGGACGGACCACGATATGGACATCTATATGGCCCGCAATCCCACCACCAGGGGAGGATTGGTGCCATTATAGGACAAATTTTATAAATGATTGAACTTATAACAAGAACACTATATGTGACTAATTCTTCATATACGCTGACGATGTTATTAATCGTCACAATGTGTATAACACAAGACAACGCTGCTCAAGTGAATGACAATATAGTAGATATTTGTAAATATAAACTTATATATGAACAAAATAATATTTTATACATTTTGTATAACATTTTATAGATGTATTTATGAATACAATTATGAAATAATATCAAAATATGACTACAAGCAAATATATCATTAATTTCAATGTATCACATTAAATACACTGAATACGAATAAAGCCATCGTATACTTTATTAATATTAACAAATTGTATAAGTGAAGTTATTCTTATAATAAATGTGAATTTTATACGGCAAAATAAAATATGTACATGTAAATATGATTTATATAGGAAATTGTGATTGTAATTCATGACAAAGTAGAATTTTCATTTGTAAATAAACATATAATTTTGTAATTTTGATATTGATATGCTAATGTAAATATAAAAAAAGATTTGGTGAATTATTTTAACACATAAATTACAGAAAATTAAAGAGTATTTTTTAATGTACTAAAATACAGAATAAGAAGAAAATTTAAATACGTTTTTGTTCGAAATTCGCATTGTAAAAATATACTTATTATTAATGTATATAAATTTTAAACTTTAAGCATTAATCAAAGCATATAATTTAATAATAAAATATTTGTAGATTTTAAAAATCTCACTATACAAATATAACATCTCAAAAATAATGAAAAAAACTTACCCAAATATTGTAATCGAGTTTTCCCATCTGTATCTAAGTTCTTGACAAAACTCATGCCAAAGTTGAGCCAAAGCGTTTACTCCACCTAAGGCTTGAGTAACTTGTGCAGAAACAATTGCGAGCTTCCATATTAAACTGTTTTTCAAACAAGTCTTCAGACCTTCCTTTCCAACAATAAATTGTAATTTTCTATTCTCCTGTAATTTATTATTATTATTTTTTGATTTAAAATAACTATTATAATAATTATTATATAGACTTACTTCTGTTTCCTCTTGATTTAGTTTGTTTTCCAAAAATAAATATTGCAATAATGATACCATAATTTCATTAGAAATTGGTCCAACCGGTTCTTGTATATTTGGTGATTCTTCAGATATTCTAGAATGAGTCATCATGATGAGATTTTTCATAGGAAATTGAGATGATCGTATATTAAAATCCAAATTGTGCGTTTCTATCAATAATTCACTGAGTAATGAATCGTTTTTAAATAAATTAATAAATTCGTTATAGTAATCGAAAAGTAAACAAGAGGATCTATCGACTACTTCAATCTTCATTGAACTAATTGGTGATAAGAGCGGATCAAAATCTGTATAGCTTTGTGAATCAACAACCGTATCATCTGACAATTGCATCCATGTAGCAAAAAACGTGAAAGATTTAATTGGATCGTATACTGATCCGAATGGTAATGATGAAAAATTACTAACTCCAACAGTTTGTCCATGTAAAAAATCGAAATCTGGTGGTTGTTGAGTCCATGACAATGACAACCAATCTGTTAAAACATATGAAAATCTTGCAGAAATTTGAACTGTTTCTAAAGATATAGTAGAAGCAATTTTTCCTTTAAATAAATCTAATATTCCTATTAAATTATGACACTGCGATGGAATTCTTCGTAAATGAATAGTATCAAATTTTATGCACAACCCTTTACTTTCACATATACCTAAAAAACAATTTTGCCATACGTCTCGACATTGTACAAATATTGGAATTTCACAACTTGTATTATTTATAGCTATTGTAATCGAACTAAGAAGCAATTTAATTTTGCTTTCACTGACAATGTTATTTTTTGATGATAATACAACAAAACTCCTCAAACCGAACCACGTGGCTAAAGGAGGTACGAGATTTATAAACTCATTATTTAAATTATCAAAATCATTGTTCGACGTATAAAGGTCTAGAAAAGTTTGACAATATTTTTCACTATCTTCAGTATTATAAACAGTCTTTTCAGATCCCGTAACGTCTAAATGGTAATGAGTTATATTAAAAGGCTCTTCATCAAAAGTTATAATTTCATTGCTAATTTTCCACAAATATTTACTGAAGTCTTTTGGTTCTAAAGGTTTTTCTCTATTAGCAAATTGCAATTTCCACTCATTAATGGTTTCTTCTATTTTAAGTATAAATATTTCCCACTCAGAAACGGCTGTAAAATCTTGTATAATTACACCAGTTTCCTCGATTTCTTCATTCATTTTGAATTAAAGCTGTTACGATTTATATGATTCAATAAATAAATGGGATATAATCTTAGTGTTATTAAACAAGCAAAAAGAGTATGTATTGATTGAAAATAGTTCAACAATCTTTCACAAAGCTTTTACTTTTAAAAATATATACTCTTTCACACAGCTGACAATTGACAAATACGGAGTTGTCAAAATTATTGCCAGTGTAAAAAATATTAAGTTCGTCAAATCTAAATATCAATGATACATATGTTCTATATAGGTAATAATAAAGAAAATAATTAACAATAATGGACTCATTAAGATTATAAACAAATACAAAGAGTATTAAAAATAATAAGAAGAAATGGCATATTTTTTTAATTGAAAAAAAAATATTTAGAACATTTAATTAAAATTTTTACATTATCGAAAAAAATATTATTTTTCAAAATATACCAATATTATATAAAAAAATAAATACTTACATAAATTATATTTTATTTAATTTTTATTCAATTTATATTACAAAAATATGATCATATTAGTTGGTACGCCTTTTTATGAGTATTCTTTGTAAAATGTAAGAATCATTCAAAAAAATGTATTATTTAGTAAATCCACAGTTTATTCATTATTAGTTGCTAAATAATGAACCTATTCGTTGCAGCATATAAAAAGATTCGCAAAAATATTAATTCAGTATATGTATTTGTAAACTAATATATGTTTATTGTACATTAAACCTAACCACATTTTTTTAACTTATTCCCACGATAATCGGTCAAATGACCACTTTTGAAAAATAGATATACCTTTTAAGATATATGAGACCTTCAAACCAGACTTTTTTGGCTATCAAGATCTTCTAGCTAAACAGAAAGCATACGTTAAAACGATTTGAATCGCACGAATGTCATAGTTCGTTGGAGTCGCACACAGATTTTTTATTAGCATCTATAACCTGTCATGGTGTGGAAAATACCTGGGATGTAATATGAATGTTATTTGTTTAAGGATCCTTCAATTAAAAAAAAATAGTTTCTAAAAATGAAGATTTAAACAGCTTAAATATCTTATATATTTTATAATAGAACACAATACAATAGATATAAAATTATATAATACTTATTATTAATACATAAATGATATTGAAATCGAACAAAATAATTTTTAATATCATATAAGTTGACTCGTAAAAATTATTAATGTCGATTATTTAATTAAAAAAACAAAAAGTAAAAAAGATAACCTGATTCTTTTATATTATAATATAAAGCTAAAAATGAAGTACGGTGACAAAATTTCAATTCCTACAGTAAGCATTATTACAATTGAATCAAAATGTTTGCCTTAATTGTAATATTGCTCTTAAATTTTTATATTTGTCTTTTCTTTTATCTAAGTTATGAATTTTAAGTTTATTTGACACTACACTAATATGGTACACTTATCCCAAGCATTATAAAATACTGGAACATCATCAGATATATGAACACCTCAGATTTTATAATTCCTACTTTAGATTTATTTTGTCGAATCGAGAAATAATTTGAAAAGGACTTCATCTCACGTATTTGAAAAACAAAAAGCCACTAGACGTCCTTTTAGAACTTTACATAAAAAAATATACAATGAAGCTTGCAATAATATTGAAAAATTTTATTATATTTGTAAAAATAATAATTGAAATATATATTAAAAATATATTATAACACGAATATTTGTAGCAATAACGTCGTTTATATTGGGCAGGTCATCGCAGGGACCTCTTTGCAGAAGTTCGTGTCCTTCAAATATCGATCGCGAGGCACATCTAGGCCACGGTTAGACTCGTTTTTTTCAGCCCCCGTCCTCTTTCAAAATATAATTTAAATATCCCTGCAATTTAATATTATTCAATTTTCAAACATATTACAATTCTCATCAAACTATATATTATTAAAGAAATCGACGCATTGCGACTCATACAATTTAATTTTCATTCAATAATTGAAATATTGATCGTTAACCATTTCACTTTTTTTTTCAATTTGGTATATTATGTATACGTTTGATGCAATCTAAATGTTATTTAATATAGATGTGTAATGATGATTTCGATATTACGGATGCCGAAAATAGGTTAAGTTCATTCGGTACAAAAGTGGGTCATATAGTCAATGGAATGGGGTTGAAGATTCACAAAAATTTTAACACTTATACAGCTGAAAGCGTGAAAATTTTTTCTAAGATTCGGTATATACATTTGATATATATAAATTCTTTGATAATATTTGATATATATAAATCTCCATTTCATTTTTTATGAACTCGTATTTTTAATGCCCAAATATTTTATATGAAAAGAAACCATTTGGTAATTAATGTTATCAAAATTTCTCTAAAAGCAACATTTTTATATAATTTCAAAAAATCTTTCGCAGTAGCATTTATTTTAAAATAATATTTTTTTTTAATTTTGTTACTGCACTAGTTTTTATGTCAAATTATATTTTTAAAAATGTATATTTTAATTTTAGTTAACACTGGAAAAAATATTAAATATTTAGGCATTCTGTATTTTTACATCAAGAAATTCAAAAGAAAACGAAAAAATGATTTATTTTAAATTTTTACAAATACAAAATTAAAAATAATTATCATTATTTAATTATTTGTAAAAATAATCTCGTAATTAAAAAAATATTTTAAAATAGCTAAAATAAAAATAATATATATCACTGGGTTAAAAATAACTCGCTTTAAAAAGTCGTATAACTACGACAACCCTGTCGTTTTAGGGTTACCAAAGGGTGTGTGCTGGGAGGCTTAACATAGTAAGCGTTACGAATGAATTCACACAGAGCACTTTTGAACATTGCACTGCCCGTGTCGTTCACACAGAAGAAGGTTTTTCCGATTTTTCCTGGAAAAATATCGATTATCTGCATTTCGTGTTGACTGGAACGTGTTGCGATTTTCATACAAAACATAAAACATTAACACGAATACTGTGACCAAATATCGTTCAAAATGGTAAGTTTCAGTACTTTATTGCATCATTTATATTGAGATGAATCAAAATAAATTTTATTCTTACTCTATATGTATATGTTTCAATATAACTACGTTGGCAAAATGCTTTGGCTTTGTACCAAGAACTATCGGGAAAAAAAACTCTCCTACACGTTCTCGTCGTAATATCCCCAGAAATTATATTTGTTTTTTTTTTTGATCGTATATCAAATTAAACGAGTGAAAATTCACTAAAATAGTATTCCAGGTTAGTTGACCATTGCATTTTGTAAATAAAAGAATAAAATTTGCGACTTTTCATTAGGAAAACAAACGTGAATCGTGAAAATGCCAACTCTAGTGCGAGAGCTTCGGCTCGAACTGCTCGTGTTTACCTCAAATAATTTCCATGTGGAAATCAAAAATCAAAGAGAAATTGCATTACATAAACGATAATTTAACATCAAATAATAATCAATTTGTTTCACTGGTGATATTCACTTTCATATTCATCGTTATACCTAAAAATGCTGGTGAATGGTTTTTCAAGAAAATCTTAACTCATTGTGAGGTAAAATTTTTCATATTTTAAATAAATAAATAATAATAAAAATATTTTTAGAAAACCAATCAGCGACAGACAAGTTGACAAATATTAATATGTTTTTAAATGCATTATGTTTGTTTATTTTGATATTGGGACAAGGTTTTTATTTATAAATTCGCGGTCAAACCCTTCAGCATTCTTTGAAAATAACTTTATAATGAACTTTTCAATGTTAAACTCATTTATTTTTATCATGCATCCAATATTTGTCTCAAAACTAAACAACGTAACAATAACACAAAAACCAATATTTCTCAACCAATTTTAATAAATTTCTTTTATTTATTAATAATTGTTTTTCTTAAATGTTTAATATTTAAAATTAACGACAAATCTTTATATTAAGTTAATTTACAAAAATAATATACTGGAATATCTATATTTTCATATCACATTCGTAATCGATATTATTATTTTTTATTATAAAATTAAAGGTTTATATACAGTAATTAAAATTTAGATTTTTGAATTATCCGTTGTAATAAAATAATGAACAAACACTGGTTATTACGTATTTTAAGTGAATTCTCGTGATATTTTACATTCTATTAATATCGTTCATCTTATTTACATTGGTTTCCCAATCTTTAATAATATTTTATAACTTTTTAAATGGCTTGAGAAGATAAAAAATATTAATGTCATTCTAAATGAATTTTTAATAAAATTAGCTATATAATTCAATCAACAGCTGTAAATTTAATTTACATATAGCCAATTAATAATATCACTCTTATTTGTTAATGTTATAAAATCTTGTGTTATATTTGAATAGAGCTTCCAATTTACTTCTCATTATTAATCTTCAATGTTATGCAGATATATACAAACGTTTAATCAATAAATCAACTGTAAAACTATATATTATAGTTCTTGATGATAATCCTTGCGACATAATAAATAAATTTATTTTTATATGAAATATCTTTATAATATATTGTTATATTTTAATATTGTTTGAATGCCACAAAAACTTTAACGCCATTAATATTTTTATCATTCGAACAACGTGCTATTCACAATCAGATATGGAAACTGATTGATACCTGACAAATGTTTTAATAATTGTTCAACATGAATAGAATACAGTCACAGTTTATTACTGGTGTCAATCAAACGTTTCGGAACTGATCAATGTCTAGGTCAATGTTTAGTTCATTTTCGTCGCGCGTAACATGTTCTGTATAGTCGATTATATGTGACTGAGGTCATTGAAGTGATCGTGGAAATACTGTTCAAAATTTCCCTGGTTCGCTGTCGAGTGAGAAGATCAGTTCTGATCTGACTGTGTTCCGAATAACAAGTCTTGCAGATATCTTTCACTGCTTTCTATTGTCGCACAGTGATTACTGCAATTACATAATAAAAATATGGTCTGTATAAAAATCTTATATTTCAACATCCATATAAATTCTTATAATAAATAATTATAGTTTTATTTTCTTATTAATTTACATAACACGTTCTTTAATTCGTATGTGAATTTTTAATTTTACACATTTTATATATAATTTTCATTCTTGCAAAATAAAATAATGAATAATATTTGCAGTTGTCACACACACACACACACACACACACACACACACACATATATATATATATATATATATATATATATATATATATATATATATATAATCGATCCTTTATTCAGAGTTACATATACTCACTTATTATAATCAAATATTAATGTTCACTGTGGGTTATTATAGCATCATTAATTTATGAACAACATGTATACAAAAATATTGATTATTTTAGACGATAACACATTTCTTTATATCAAATTTATATGAAGAGAAAAATAATAATATAACTAATGTTATCAGTACTATTTTTTACTACAAACAATAAAAATCTAAGATATTCTATTAATTTTCAAATCAATATTTTTAGCACAATTTAATAAACAGATAAAATTTTGTATATTAAACCGATCAATTTTCAAAGTTATACAAAGTAACTAAATACTAGATATACTGACTTCTTAACGTGATAAGGCTTTTTATCATAATATAGGGGTTATTTAGTTTAATTATTTATATTTTAATTTTTAAATATATTAAAATTATTTTATAAAAAAAATAAAATATTTTTATATTATGTAATTCTTTTATGTAATAAATATTGAAAAAGAAAGAAATTCCTAATTTCGTATCAACCAGCAACAATACTAATTATATTATATACTAAATACAACTTAATTCTGTAATAGAAACTTCGACTGTTTCTGAAAGTCACCTTGGCAAAGGCACCAAAGGTGTTATATTTTTGAAGTATTTTATAATTTACAAACAGCATAAATCGTTACAAAATAAACTTAGCAATTACGAATACAATCTATTTTACAAAAATAATCATCAGCCAAATGTTCGTTTCCAATCGGTTCTTAAACATTCGTTTGTTTTATAAAACAATATATGAAAATTGTTCAGCTGAAACAGAAAATAGTGCATATATATAATATTAAATATATATACAAATTAAAGTTATGTTTTAAACAATTACTTATAATTGTTGCTACTTCATTTAGAAGACTATATCTGTTTCTGTAATATCAGGTTTCAGCTGGATTGAAAAGGTAACGATATTAATAAAAACGTCTTCAAATGATTCAAAAACTTTTATAAAATAAAAAAATATTAATACTCCGTGTTATAATTTCGACTCCAAAAATATTTAATATTATATAGATATGTACAATATTTTCCCCTTTTTTTCATTAAAAGCTTTCAAAATTATAGTTTTCATACTAAACATTATTTACTGAATTTTTTAAATTATTTTTTAATAAATCTATTTTAAACATTTTAATCATTATTTTACTATATAATATCATAGTATATTATAACATATATTATTACTGCTTATTTTTTTTATAATAATTTTAATGTTGTATATATTTATTATAGCAAATTTCTAATCAGTAGCGTTACTGGGTGGTACCAAGGGTAAAAACTGTACTAAGTACTGCCATTGAAAATGAATCATTATAGTTTTGATATCATGCAATGATTTAACACACAGCTGAAATAAGCTGAAAAATATAATATTAATTCATTTTACTAAAATATTAATTATTATAATAAATAAAAATATAAAGAAATCAATATAATGGTAAAATTTTGAAAGTAAAACACCTTAACTATAATAAAATAATCAATTCAACTATTGTAAACGTCTGGTATTATTAATTTATAAGAAATGTAATAAATTAGTTTGGTTTTGAATAGCTACCAAAAAATGTAAAAGTGGTAGGGAAATCAGACTCAGCTTTAGCATTGCCAAATACGATCAATCAGTTCTAAATCAAAATGAGATGATGAAACGATTATTAAATTTCTCATTTTCTGAACAATGTTATTTAATTCAATGCATTATAAAAATAGTACGTACGTATATATTTAAAGTTATCATTCAGTGTATGATATCATGATAAATCCTAATTGCGTCATAATTAACATATATCCTGATTAAATAAAAATATAGCGCCATCTCTGAATCTCTTATAATATTGTATATCAATACATACATTCGAATAATTATCAGGCCAAAATTTTATTCAAGTGTTTCAAATATCAATGGTTAGTTTCTTTGTCGTTATTTTATTATACAGGTCAATTTGCGATAAAAAGAAACATTATATTTTAAAGTGAATTATAAAGAATCTTGTCATAATTCACTTGACTAAATCCAATTTAATATTCAACAATTTCATATTAAAAAACTGCAATAATTTACAATAAAATATATAAAAATACATATAATTTGTAAGTTTGGTTAGCTCTGATATTACAATCCACACAAACGGTGTAGCCTATTTCACAACAGATTACAATATATCCTGTCTGCCAACTGTCGCTTTGTTTAATGATAACTAAATTGGCTAAATTACTCTCGTATTTTTCTTAACATAATGTTCTCAAAATTTGTGATTTCTCTTTCTTTTCAGGCTCCTATCGATTTGACTCCTTTACGTGAAGCTAAATTACCCGTTGTCTGGGTCTTAGGTGGTCCCGGTTCTGGTAAAGGAACACAATGTGATAAAATCATAGCAAAATATGGCTTCACACATTTATCCACCGGTGATTTACTCAGAGCCGAAGTCGCAAGCGGTTCTGACAGAGGAAAAAATCTAACCGCCATCATGGAAAGAGGAGAATTGGTTCCCAATGATGTCGTTCTTGACTTGCTTAAAGAAGCTATGTTGAGCAAGGTTTCCACATCTAAAGGATTCTTAATCGATGGCTATCCTCGTGAAAAAGATCAGGGTGTTGCATTTGAAAAAGAAATTCTTCCATGCACAATCATCTTATATTTCGATGCATCTGAGGATACTCTTACCAAAAGATTACTAGGACGCGCTATAAGCTCTGGACGTGCTGATGATAACGAAGAGACAATCAAACTCAGATTAAAGACTTTCTTGAAAAATAACGATCTTGTGTTGGCTTTATATCCAGATAAACTCAAAAGGGTAATTTTAAAAAACAAATTTATATAGATTTTTATAAAGTATTTCATATAATTAATTAAAACTCTAAAATTTTAGATAAATGCCGAAGCATCAGTGGACGAGATATTCAACCAAGTACAAAAGGAAATGGATGCAATCATCAGTTAATCCAAATTATTTAAATCTATTACACTGTTACCTCACAATTATTTATTTATTAATCATGTTTTAATTTAAATATAATACATTTTAAAAACGCTCATAAGAGTATCAATTACTTTTATTTTGTAAAAATCTTAAGATAAAGTATTCTTTCAATATTATAACAAATAAAAAATTCGAAGTTTTTACTTTTTTTGAATATAATTAAATAATAGAACCATATTCCTTAATTTTCCAATTCAGCTTCTTATATAAAATATAGTAAAATTGAAGTTTGTTTGCAAAGACGAAATAAGTGAAATTATTAAAGATTGTTAAGTCTATTAAAGATGTTATATCTCAGACATAATAATAACTATGTAAATTTCTAAAAACAACTGTAAATATCAATAAATATAAAACCAAATATAAGAAATAAAACAACAAAAATAAAAGACTTCCTCAATTAAAATTATTTCCTCTTGCTAGCCTTATTTTGGAAAATGCAACTTTGTAATATGGTGTATTTTTTAATTTAGGAGTAAAATAATCAAACAATATTTTATTCAATATTTACAGTTAATCAAATATTATGAATTTATTCGATTGTTTTTTTTATTTCAGAATAATTATATAAAAGACGCCATTTTTTTATTTTCTTTTTGAATTAAAAACTGAACTTTATCCAATATGGGTTGTACTGTGTCTAAAGATAATGTAGTTAAATATATTATTAGATATATCATTCGTATATCATAAAAACAATTAAATAAATAAATTATTGAAAAATATATTTACAGGATATTTACTTGAAAAAAAACAACGGACCTTTTAAAAATGTTCCAGTTGTATTCGTATCTGGAATTCCAGGTGCTGGAAATAGAACTGTGTCAGAAAATCTTTCAGAATCTACAGGTTTTACTCCAATTTATCCAGGTGATTTGATAAGAAAACGAACTCCTTCAGATATACATATGAAGAAAGAAATTAAATCAGAGGTAATTATAATATTAAAAAGAGACCACTAGTTATTTATATAGTAATTTCAAAAAAAGTCTTTCAGGAAAAAATTATAGAATTAGTTAAAGATGAAATGATGAAACATGAAGATCCCAAAGGTTTTATTATATGTAGATTTCCTCCAAATTCTAAAGTGTTGAGACGATTTGAAAAAATTGTCAAATCTCCAGAAAAAATTATAGCACTTCAAGTAAATGATAGTATTGCTAAAAATCGTCTAGAAAAAAAATTACACGAGCTGGGCAAATCCTCCGAAGAAATAAAAAATATCGATAAAATCATTAAATTGACAAAACCTGTCATAAAAAAGCTTGAAAAGGAATTTGATAAAGACAATTTAATTGTTGAGTCGCCTTCATTTAAATTTCCAAATAATTTGTTTACTTTAATAATCTGAATTATAATATTATGGATTTTAGGTAATGAGCTCCAATACAGATTTAATCGATATTGAAGAACTCACTCAACGCATATCACAATTAAAAATATCTAATGAGACTACCCTTGACGATCAATCAAAGGTAATAATTATTGAAAACATGATCACTCTGACTACATGTTATATATAATATTTTAATAGGGAAAATGCTATGATTTTAGACAAATTATTTAAATGCTGAATCTACCTCGACTGCTGAATTGACAGTAGAACAAATAATTAATAATGAGTCTGACAATGAAACTACATCAAATACAACAAACAATGATGAATTGTGTATATAATTCAAATGTTATGTTAGAAAAATTCTTTATAAGTCCATATATCAAAGAAACAACAACGATTGTATTCTTGTTTTTTTTTAAATTCGTATTATAAAATAAAAATGTGTAAAATTTTCTTTTTTCTTTTTGTTTTTACTTTAATTTTAATGATAAATTGTGAAAAGTGTACTAATAATATAGAAATTAATATACCAGAATATTATTTAATATCTATGTGTCATAGGTCAAAAATGGGTATTTTAGCTTCAATTAATCTAAAAACCGTTGAAGAATGCAAAAATTTTGCAATAAAAAGAAGAGCCATGGCTTTTAACTTCAAATCAAAAACAAAATTCAAAAACCAGTTAAAATCTAATAATACTGATAATTTAAAATCCTGTATAATTTTATCTTGTCCTGAAATGGAAAATTCAACTTCCATAATTAAAGATTATAATTACGATTATTACAGCATATTCATAAATCCTATACGTAAGTTGTTTTAAAGAGATTAACAAAAACTTTTTGTTTTTATTTTATATCTTTATATATATATATATATATATATATATATATATATATATATATTAAAAAATCATATAAATGGAATTTAACTAAAATATTTTTATTTTAGCTCCGGTAAATGCTACATGTATTGAAAATATTGGAATTTTTGTATATCACCTTTTTAAATTAAACTATACTGATGCTAGAAAGTTGTGTAAAAGTTTAGGAGCCGATTTAGCCGATGTTACGACAGAATCAAGAACTACTGAATTATCAAAATACATATCGGCCATTTCAGGAAGTACGAGAATCAATAAAATATTTTATATAGGCATGGATGATATAGAAACGGAAGGTGAATTTATTAAAGCGAACGGAGCATCCATAAAATGTTCAACATATAGAGCTTGGGCACCGGGAGATCCTAAAAATTACAGAAAAACTCAAAACTGCGTCGTTTTGGATTCAAATAAATTATGGAGAGTCGTCGATTGCGATAAAAAATATCCATTTATTTGCGAAATATTTCCTGACGGTCATTATAGTTATTACGATGATTACGAATTCATAGATTGTGAAGAACATTACACATTTTAACATAATCAAATATAAATACTTTTTTATGTAAATAAATATCAATAATAAAAGTCTTTTGAAAGCAATTATTTTTTGTATACATATTTTGAACTCGTTTATTGTCATATATTCATTTCTTATGGCCAAAAGTGTCATTATACGAAAGGGGGGATAGTAGCTTCGAATTCTGAATCGAGGTGAATATTCTATTGACTTTGCGATGGGTCAGTGTCGGAGTCAGTTTACGGAAGAAGAATTGCAAGATTATCAAGTATTTAAAAGCATAATTGTTTATAATATCCGAATTCCGTTTGTTCTTGTGTTCATTCTATAATTTTATAACAAAAACAGTTATAATGTATAAAATTCGTTCATTTTAAATATGAAAATTAGTTAAATTAGTAAATGTGCAAAAATCATTAATTGTGAAATACACAATTTACATTTTACTCAATTTATTTTGTGGTTCTGACAATGTTTAATATTTTATTTTGTTACCATAATAATTGTGCAATTTGTCATTTTTAAATTATGTATTTTTTTTCTTTTTATATTATATATATATATATATATATATATATATATATGTATATATATATATATATATATGTTTATATATATATATATATATATATATATATATATATATATATGTATATATAATATTCTGAAATTGACTTATTTTTTATTAATACTTTTTACAATGTACAACATAAGCACTTTTGATTTGTATAAATTAAAAAAAACTTCCTTTATTTTTCAGGATCTGACTTATTTTACAAAGAAAGAAGTTCTGTTGTAAGCCGTGTTTTGAATTTTATTTACACGATTATTGTTACGCTCAACAATTTATGTTCTATATTTTGCCATTTCAGCGCTCATCAAAAATTCAAGGCATTAGCTCCAGAAAAAGTGGGTCACAACAAAAATGCTAAACTTCCAATGACGAAAATTCTTCAATATCCAGAGCTGAAAGTGAATCCATTTGGAGATCGAATATGTAAAATATTTAGTTCTAGTCATGATGGTGATTGTACATTTGAAGATTTTCTGGATATGATGTCTGTATTTAGCGAAAATGCTCCAAAATCGGTTAAAGCAGAACACGCATTCCGTATATTTGGTATTTTTTTCATCACATATTTTTAATTATAAAAATATACGCTTATAAAACTTTAAAACTTCTGGTTATTATCGATCGCAAATTTTGTTTATTAAATAATGACTAAATTTGTAATTTATAAAATATAAACATAAATATTTCCTTATTTTCATTTTCACATGTACGTGTGTACGTTTGTGTGTACATATATGAGTAAACGCATAATATTTAATTTTTTTTAACATGACATTTTTCATTACAGATTTCGATGGTGATGATATGTTAGGTATGTCAGATTTGAAACAAGTTATTGAGAGATTATGTGGCTCATCATCGGGTTTTACTGATTCTGAAATGCAACATCTCATACAAAATATTTTAGTAGAGGCAGATTTAGATGACGACGGTGCATTATCATTTGCCGAATTCGAACATATTATTGACAAAAGTTCAGATTTTGCGCAGTATGTATTATACTTCTAATTTTATGTTATCAACTGTTTTTTAAATACTAAAATTTCGCATTCGTTTTTCAGAGCATTTAGAATACGACTTTAATGATACTCTTTTAAAGACTGATTTCTTATCAAATATTTAATACTAGTTAAATAAATCTCAATTTTACTCATTTTATATAATTTTGTTTAAAAATTTAGAATTTTAAGAAAAAAATACAAAGGATCTTTATGTAATATATAAGTTTCATCCTTTAAATTATGTAGAGGCACGATTGTTTCTCTAAAATTCTCTAAATGTTATAATTTCATATTATTAAAAAATTGTATAAAAAGTGTTTATATTAAATGTTTTCTCGTGTGTTTTTAGTGTTGTGTATTATTTTATTATATAATATTATGTAACGTGCCAAAATGTTATAAATAATAAAAAAATATTAAATTGTATATTTCGTTTATTTTAAAATATATATGAGCACTCAATGCTAAATATAAAACGTTTAACATCCATCATCACTTGTGACATAGAAAAACAATATTTTATAGTAAAAAATTAACCCTGTAAATATCCAGGGAGCTTCATTCTCATGAAAATCCAAGTCGTGAAAAACGACACCAAAATACAAATAAAACCAACGGAGATGAGTAAAATCCTGTTTAGTTTCGGGGTAGAGGGATTATGAGTTCTATCCAAAATAATGAAACCTAATCCTCCCATCGTAAACAGGAAACTGGAAGCCAAACCTTCCATTATGTACTGACCGTTAACTCTATTAGGCATGAACGCTACCGGTCTAGAATGGCCATGTTCATCTGTCGTGGATCCTACTCCCGGTGGTTCTACGATGACGTCGAATATTATTCCTGAAAGCGATTATTTTATATGAATCATATATAATTTCTTACACCATATATGAAATCGATGAATATTTAAGATTAAAAAATAATTATTTTCAAGATATGATTTTAATATAACTTAGACATACTGAAATTACCAAAATTTTTGATATTTCAACAATTTTATGATCAAAAGTATATGTAAATATCCTTTAATTTCTAAAGGATTATTAGCAAAGACCTTTTTATTATATTTAAAATAATACTATTTACAATATTTAAGTAAATATTCGCTTCCATTATCTCGATTTATATATATTTTCAAACTTGAAATCTATTCAAAATTCTATAACACAAAATAATAGAAATTGACGATAGTGAAAACACAATTGATCAAATTAATCTATATATTAATAAATATATACAAACCGCCGGTGACCAGAAAATATGAAGCTAAAATAATAGAGAAGACGAGCATCGCTGAAGGAGCTCGAAGCCAACCGGGTCGGCGAAGTTTTATTTGCGGTGCCTCCAGCACCATAAATGGGATGCTATATAAAAACTCCATTTTCACACTTCTAAAAACGAACAGACCAGGGACCGGCAAAAATGACAACTATTTGCCACGAGACACGCTCCATTGTACGACCATTCACCTCTTATCGGGCTACGAAATATTTTAATGTAATTATATTTTCATAAGGAAATAAATAAAATGAAAAGATTTGTTTACGTGCTAAAGTTAATATTTTATTAGAAAATTTTCGAGGTAATACAAGAAAATAATGTTTAAATTTTAATTATTTTCAAATATATAAATATAATGAACATTTTTAATTGTAATAAATGAATTACGAAAAAATATTATTTGTATTTTTAATAATATTAAAATTATTAAAAATAATAAAAATGTTTTTTTTTTATTATGTATTTATTATTATATTAGATATATTTTCAATTTAACAATTATTTTTGTACTATTTTTTATTGATATTATTAAAATTATTATTGTTAGGATAAGGTGATTGAATTTTATGTTATATTGTGCAATCAATAAAAAAAAGTTGCGATTTGTACAGTGAAAGAATATGGTCGCAAATGAACGCATCGAGGCCAGACACGTCAGTTGAACCAGTCGGTGGAGCGGCGGGAGATGAAGTCGCGTCCGGCTCCGGCGCCTCTTCATCCGCGTCGACTTCCTCATCAACGTTCGCGTTTTAAAAACTTGAGATTTCTCCTTCTGTGGATCGTCCCTCTCGTCTGCTGCCCTATCAGGTACTTCCGCATTCATTGAATCTTCGATCGTGACTTTTTTTTATAATTTTCCATTTTTGTCAGTTATATGATTCGTATGTTCGTTTATTTTTTTATAATTTGTTGCATTAACGATTTTAGATTCTTTATAAAAACTTTAATTGTGCATTCGATTTAAAACTTCCATTGAAATGTTATTTTTATTTTAATTTTCAAATATATTTTTTTATTTTATAAAATCCCAATTTACATTTGGAAAGGAAGAAAATATTATTGTAATAATTTGTTGTTTTATCTTTCTAATTCTTATAGTATAGTATTAATTTTCATTTATTGTTAGAAATTGCTGAGTCTTCTTTCCTTTACTGAAATTCCCGTCAACCCATACAAATCAATAGTTATTTTTTTGTAATACAATGTTTCATCATGATCTCTGCCTTATTTCTTAATTATCTTTGGAATTAATGTTATTTTTTACCGCTTATATCTACTATCATAAACTAATGTTACCTCTAGAGAGTTTCGTATAAGAATATCTACTAATTTAATATTTTGTATCCGAATCTTCCAGTTTCTTTAATATTTCCGTTATATTCTTTGTTCACTTATTTTTTAACGTTTATCATATTATTTAATTTTAGCTGGGCGTTATTGCCTTCTACATCCACTGAATCGGCAACCGAATCTTTAAATAATACTGAAGAAATTTCTTCCCTTCCTAAGAATGAAATTTCAAAATTAGCCGAAGTCGAAATCGAAGACGCGTCTTCAAACGAAGAAAAAAACAGTCGTCGAATCGAAATACCAAACCAAGAATTTGTATTTGGCGATGCACTTTCTCAAAATTCTGGAATTTCTAACGAGTGAGTTCTATTTTTTTTTCTAGTTTGTAATTAAAAATATTAAATAATTAAAAATAACACAATAAGTATTTCCAGAATAAATTTAAACCTCCGTTTGATATAAATATTTTATTGAATATTTCATTTACTTTTTTTCGTTTTTTGTATATAAATTCATTTTTGTGGTATTTTAAAATAAATAGTAGTTTTTGATAAATAAAAAAATTAGAAGTATTTTTGAAAGAAATATAATTAAAAGAAACATTTTCATATAAACTAACTTTCTTAAGAAGTAGTTACACATCAAAATTTCTTTCAATAGAATTAACGTCTAAAAATTGAACATAGAGTTAATAATTCAATGATATAAAAATACAATTATCGTAATAAATCTCAAAAGATAGGCTTTGGTTCCGCTTTTAATTTTAATTAAAACCACCGTCGCTTTTAATTTTATTTGTAATTATGAAAATTAATAAATCGAAAATTTTTTTTTATACATAATAATAAAAAATGTGTCAAAAATATTGATACAACGTGTGTGTATGTGTGTGTGTTATTATAAGTCAACTAACAATTACTAGTAATTAATTATTATATATTAACTATTATTTCGTCAACACCTTTTGATACAACTTCAAAATATTCTCTTAAATGGTTTTTTAGTTATCTGAAAGAATAAACGTGGAAACACTTTAGATTCACGTCTTTGTGACAAATTCTCTTTTAAATTATTCCCATTTTTTTGAATATTTTATTTATTTATTTTTACTTTTCGATAAAGTTAGTAATTTATTTCTTATATAATACATCATTGTCTTAACTATATAATACGATTCTAAATTTTAAAGTTTGGTATGATATTAGCTTTATATATTGATAAATTGTACTTGTTGCAATAGAACTCAAGGTTGATGTCCTGTGTAATATAATAGTAGGCGGATTCGAATAGATCAATATACAATTCTATTTTTAACTGTCCATAAACAATTTTATTTAAAATTTACAATTTTAAAAATACATTTAATCAGGGTCATGCCTGAAACACTTTGAGCTAAATATAAAACTACTCACATATCTTATTATCATTAAATACGATACATTATTTTTCTTCCTACTACCTTTTTTTTATTTCATTACTTAAATATTTGAAACAATATAATTAAATATTGAATATAACGCCAACTTGATAATTCAATGTACAGTATAATTTATTTTTTCTACTATTACTATGATTTTAATGAATTATTATTCCACGACAATCATTATAATTTATTATTTGTCGTATATGTGACATGTTATTATTGTCATAAAATTTCAATTATACATATTTTTTCAATATACGAACTGTTATTCGCTTTATTTTCATTATTGATTTCTTGAAATAATCGTATTCATAATTCAATATGCCATTAATATGATTATAAACTATTTGAAACGATCGTTAATATCTTAATAACAAAAATTAATCTATATTTTTTAAATGATTTAAATTAAATTATAATTAAAATTGACAATTAATTATATAGATATTTGAAATATTCTTAATTATTTTTTAAATAATATTTACATGCTTTTTGTATATATTTTATATTTCCCCATTAAAAAATATCACCTCGCTGATTTTACAACATATTTTCATTATATTATTATAATATAATATAAAAAATACATAACATATACGCGTATATTTTTGTGGTGACCCTGGATTGCGCACGTAGTATCCGCAACGCGTTTGACAGCTGGTACTTAAGGACCGCTGTAGACGCGCGTTACCACTCGTCGGGCGCGGTTGTGTACACTTACCCCCCTATTTTTATATATTTGTTTTTTAATTTTATTTTTACACCGGAATAAATCAATTTAAGAAAAAAAAACAAATGTTCATAAGATAACCGTGATCGAATAATAATAATAATTATTATTATTATAAAAAGATAATCGTTGTAAGAAAGAATATATATATATTTATTTATATAGTCCTAACAGGAATCAGTGTCTAGTTTATGAAGTGCATTGCCCCAGTGTAACGAATTATCGATAAACGCAAACATTATCAGATGCAGTAAGGTTTAATTGTAATTATTTTGATTATTTATCTCTAATACGAAACAATCTTATTGGATCGTTTTATTATCATTATTTTAATTTTTATAATGATGAAAAAAATGTTGTGATTTTGTCAAATCATAACACATGAGGTACAAAGAGCGGTGGACGATTTGCAAATTTTCTTTTATTCAACGTATATTTTATTATGCGAGTGTTTCGGTACTTTTTGGCACGTTTCGTGTTTTGAATTTTATATTATTTTATTTTCGCTGCGAAAAATATTTTCGATCTAATTAAAATATATACGTACATTATAACTTATTATTTACGCAATAATGGTGTTTATATTAGTAATCGTGTCGATTATTTAAATTAATTATTTTGACCTTGTTTTTCGTTATCGTACGACTTGTAGAACTTCACGCGCGCGCGTTCACTTTTTTCGACATATTTTTATATACATATAACATTATCAATTTTTACATATTACAATTTTATTTTATTAAAATTACGTATTCAATAAAAAAAAGGGATTTATTACAGTGCTATTTAATCTTTTTGCAATACGGTCTCCCTTTCGTTACGTCATTCTTACGTGGTCTCTTAAACCTCTCGTGTATCATATATCATTTTTGATATACCATTTATTTTTTTACTGTTATGTACTTTTATGTATATATAGTATTTTCGTATTATTTATTCCTTGATAAATTATTAATAATAATATAATAAACTAACATTTTCTTGTATTATATATATATATATATATATATATATATATATATATATATATATATATATATTAATGTATTTTATTGGTAGTATTTTTAAATTTATATAAAGATATGTATTTTTTATACGTCTTTAATTTTAAGATAGTAACTTATTATTTACATTTGCTTATGTGATATGAGCGTAACTTTCCTTTTGATATTAATTTTATTTATCTCATCATTGCTTTATGTAAACACTAAATGGTAAAATATTCTTTGTAAATTTTAAAATATCACGTTACATTTATAATTTTATTTAAATTAAGTTTTTTTTGTCGTAATTTCTAAAAATATGAAGGTATTCAAATCGCATGTAATGTTTTATTTATTACAATAAATGTTTTTTCATAATATTTCTAATAAAGTCATATTAATGAATATAAGTATTTAGAATGAATATAAAAATATTTACAAAATATGATTTATAAATATTTCTGTTAATATAAGTTTTTTTACATTTTACGATGCATTTTTTTTAATATATGGTAATTATTTAATGATAGTAATAATATATAATGAATACAATTATTCAGTTATACGTGTTATATTTAAACACATAAACATATAGAATAAAGAAAAAAAACGAATCGTTAAATTTCATGGAATTTTCGCACACTTATTTGAAGATTGCATATTAATTAACGAGAAATACTAACGCCCATATACATAATGAATAATACGAAACGATAACAATATTTTAATTACAGTTCAATGCATTCGATAAAACATTATCCGCATATACATATTATTTCCATGCGAGATAATTAATAACAATAATCACATCGAAATATCAACTTTGAACTCAATATTTGATATTTCGATAATGATCAAATGATTGATTCATCGTTCGTTTCACGAATGTATTGACAATTTTCAAAAATATTCGCACGTGACAAACGTTAAATTCCCCGATATTTATAAACGTTTTTTTTTTTTTCTTTCTTTCAAATATCGAGCTTCTTCAGCTTATAATCGTTGTGTGTGAAAAGTGTAAAAACGGCTTCCCGGCATTCACTATTATTTTTCCACACGGTCACGTTATTTACCTATCGTTCAGCACGTGTTTTCTTTCATCTCCTAATTAAATACGTGCCTTTTTATTTTCATGTACATAGCTTATTTATATTTTGTAATAATTAGAAAGGTGTTTGTGACCGAATTGGTATTGTTCAGATTTGTTTTGCGATCGTTTCTTTCTGAAATATGTATATATTATATTTATTACCGACTATTGTGTTACCGCATATATGCATGTAATGAAAAAAAAATTGCAATGTTCCTTTTAAACGTGTTGAAATCATTATTTTATATAAAATTTTCATGATTCATATTTATTATTAAATAAATATTAATTAATTTGAAAATGTAAAGTTCCGGAATAATTTCTATTATAAATTACAAACATTTATTTAAGTATTATGAATTTTTTTAATTTATTTTTTATATTATTTTACTGAAAATATTATAGCATTTTTTTATTATAAATATAATAAGTTTTTTAGACGAAAAATAATGAAAAGTGATATAATTTTGAAATTAATTTATTCGCAAATTTTAACTTTGTTAAATGAAATATTCTATAAATTACCGATGATAATTTTCTTCATACCATTATTCCTATACTATATGAAAAGTATAATGTAATTGAAGTAAATATTTTTTTATAAAACCGCATTTTAATCATTTACTTAGCAAATTGATACGAAATACAAATAAATATATATTTTTTTACTTTATGGGTTGCTTAGTTTTTTAATGCATATTTTGATCATTAGCCATTTAAATTTTAAGTAATATATATATATATATATATATATATATATATATATATATATATATATATATATATATAGATATATATATATATATATATATATATATATATATTTATATACAGATATATATATATATATATATATATATATATATATATATATATATATAGATATATATATATATATATATATATATATATATATATATATATTGGATTTTGATTGAATTATATATTTTTTGTCAATATTGTAAAATGTACTTAATTTTTTTATTATTTAATTTCACAATAATAATAATAACATTTATTTTATCAAGTTGGCAATCCTATACATAGAAAAATGATCATTACAAAACTCCTTAAAATTTCGATTGAAACAATTCTATAAAATTTCTAATTAAAATTAACAACAATAATATATGTTATAACAATTTCACTAAATATTATCGTTAAATTACTTAAACAGTATAACTGTATCGCATTTTAAAGACTGTTCTTAAAGATTTATTCTTATATTTAATTTGAAATTCCATATAATTTTCCCGTTAGATATATAGATCCATTATGATTTATTCACTTTGTCTTTTCAGACATTTCTGCATTTTGTAAATGTTTGCAAGGCGAAAGTTAAATAAACAACTACCATACTCATTTAAGAGAAAGGTCGACGTACTGAAGCAGGAATGTTTACAATGCTACTGTTAAATATAGGATTCTGATCATAAGACATCTACTGTAGCTAGACCGGTGCAGTAGTGATAAATATTTCTTAATTGCATTATCAAAAATTATATAATGGCAACAGAATTCAAATTTTTAATTGGCTTTAAAATTTATTATTTCAAAAGAGACTATCACCTCATATTAATTTTGATTAAATTTAAAAGAGATTTAAATAGAGATTATTTTAACATTTTGTTATTTTCTGTTATTTTTATTATATATATATTGTATAGATAAAACTAAAAATATATCGCTATAAAATCGAAAAATCGTATATTGCAATGCTTATAAATCAATATCTATATACTATGAGTATTTTATTACATTAGGATTACAATATCTATCCTTCACTGTATCATATCGTATTGTGATAAACAAATTGTATATACTCAAATCTAGCGCCGTCTTTATATTAATATAAATATACTACACATCCTGTTTTATTACTTTTCGAATGTATCCTGCTTTGCAACGTGGAATCCATTGTGCAATTTTTACGCTTTCTTGTGTCGTATCCAAAATATTCCGCTATGATTGCACGTCGTATCTTGGAATGTTTGCCAAAATACGTGCTAAAATTGTGACGTTTCGTTATATTTGTCGATAATCTTTTTTTGACATCTCATTAGTTCTGTCAGCACACATTTAATTAGTCTTTTAATGTTGCGTCCAAAATATTCGGGGCATTTATGAAACACAACGCAGATTACGTTAAAATGAAAAATTACCGTAATTTAATATATATTACCGACAATATACCTAAATTTAGAAAATTTATATGTGGTTTGTATATTACATAAACTTGTATCATTTTTTTATCGTACTATATTTTTCAACTCGAAATTCAAGCGTTCAAAAATGGTGTAATCAATTTTGGCATTACATTTTATTCAATTATATACTAAATATTAGTAAAAAAAAGGTAATGTTTGCTATAGTTCAATTGATAGTATCATGCCTTTTCTATGAAATAGAACGTGGATTCAAATCCCCATAATATAAATTGTATGTGCTCATATTTTGTTTATGATTCATAATTATTAAAAATTTTAAGGAATGCAGTATATCAAATTATTCAACATATATAATTTTAAACAGTGCATGTTTAATCGAAAATTCAACCTTATATAATGATCAAAGTGCAAAGGCTATATTAATTATCGTAGTCTATATATAGTACTAAGAGACTGTAGTGACAATAGCTTAATTGATTTAGTTTAATCAAAAATAATAATTTATTAATTTTTATTACTTTTTAAAAATCATTTTAGAATTAATAAGTGATTCTTATTAGAACCTTGAATCAAAAATATATCAATGCAAAATAAACTTTGGACTTCAAATATGAATAGAATGCATAGATACGAACTTCGAACTTTTTATTCTTTAGAAAATATACTAAGACGTATTTGTATAATTTGGTCTTTGATCACCTCGTATTTTGACTAAACATTATTATCTGATCTCGTTTTATTATTGTATTATTTGCTTATAAAAATAAAAACTGAAAAAATTTCGGTTGGCGAAAATATTTTTATATCTTTTCTTATGTCGCACTCTTAGATCTGTATTCTTTTTGTTCTATTTTTTTCTTTTAATTTGTTTTAATCCGTTTTTCACAAATTTCACATATCAATGTTTATTATTAATCGAATTTTTTCACAGAATTCGTACTAATTTAAGTAGTAAATTCTTGACTGTAAATTTCATTATTTCCTTATACCGTTATATTATATTTTGCACTATTTAGCATTGCTATCATATTTTTCTATATTTACATAATAATAAATTGATTATTTGTAATAACGAGTCTTTTCATCAATTTCATTGATAATCTTAATAAATTTTACATTTATTTATATGAAAACTACTTCATATACTATAAATACATTATAAACGGCTTATAGATATACTGTACTACCGATTACTTCTGTAAGTAATAAACTTTATTATTATTAAAAAAACCAATAATGCAAATCTAATCGCAGAAATATTACATAAGTCAATTTATAATTAATTAATATTTTTTTATTATACACTATCTTTTTATCTGTTTGGCCTTGCCCTCAACTTTTACTACAGAATTATTGGAAATATTATTATTATATAATAAATATACATTATGTTACCATGATAACTACTGTTATTTTTAATTTATAATACATAGTCATAATTTATTTATTTTAAAATTGATACAGAATGTATATGGTATATGTATATATATATATATATATATATATATATATATATATATATATATTAAATAAAAAAATGCGTCTAATATATTTTTCTACGATTTTTGCGTTGTCGTAATTTTGTCTTTGATGTGAAAAAGACCGTCAATTACAATTAGACGTGAATGAGAGAAAATAAATATAAGATGTATATGAGATGCCAAAGTGTCGACATTTTTCATCCCCTATATTATTAATAGCTATGAAAATTCAAAAATATACAAAAATACAAATAGAATTTTTCTATGTAAAATGATTTATTAAGCGTGAAATCTTTAATATATTTGTTGACATGTTTTTAAGAATTATTATTTAACTTTATTGATCTTACGTCTGCTCATTCTATATATTTGTATATGTATATATATATATATATATATATATATATATATATATATATATATATATATATATATATTACTTTTCATTTATCAATAAATCGTTTTCTCAAAACGTGCAAATGACTAGTTTGCCCTTAATTACTTAGATGTTTGTATAACACACATATACAATTAAAGTGCGAGAAGAGAAATGTGGAAAGCTCCTTTATTTTATATCGCACTTAAACGATAGATTCGAACATCGGATTTTGATGACTTTCAATGTGAAATCGTAAGAGAAAATATGCTCATTTTGATTTCGTACTTCGTAATTTCCTTTACATGCTTTAAAAATTGCATACACATATTTTGCTTTAAAAATTGCATTTGCGATTTTACAATCTGAGATGAACTACTTTTGATTATAAAATAATCGCTTTCAAAATTTATCTTATCATAAAATTTGCCAATTCTCTATCATTCAAACTGAATATTGCTTACTTAACAAAAATTTCTACTTAGATATTATATTTTCTAAATGTTTAAAACTTTATATTCTCTACTTTGCATTATTTGTAATTTTCCTTTATTTTGTACTATAATAGAATTTATTTATATACTTTCTCACAATTGAGTAAATATTATAATGTATCACCTAACATTTTATTTAAACGTGTCACCTTTAGAAAATAATGGTTCCCTTCGGGGACATGCGGCCTATATGCACCTAAATATAGTGTTTATTATATAGTATCCACCTTGTACGAAATCGATACTTTTTTAAAAGTGCACTTTAAAAATTCAAGCGACCTTGTCTGGACATGGATCGAGTTTTATTTATTACAACGATTTTCAGACTGGCAACTCTTAATGTTATTTTTATATGTTACATATGTATATATTTTTTCTTTTAACGAATATTAATTAGACTGACTTTTTTTATATCTTGATTTTAAATATCGAAATGATTTTTTTAACTACGAAATTGTAACATTTAACACTACATATAAAATTCTCAGTAATACACATTTTATTAAATTTTATAAAACGCATTCATTTTTTTCTCTTTATAAATTAATAAAATCAATAAACATTATTTCAGTAAAAAGCAGGTTTTTTTTTTATAACCAGATCGGTTACTAGAATGATTAGATTTTGAATTTATCTCACACATAGTTTCACTTATTTTTTTAAATGTGAACGCTATTGTAATTGATATTGTTTTTTTATACAATTTTATTATAAATTGTTTTATTCAAGATTATTTATTGAAAACAGCTATTACTATACTTAATGTTTTCGATCTATTTTGTGATTTGAATTTTGTATCACGATTTATAAAAAAATAATATAATTTTTACAGAAAATAAATATAGTTTTTGGAAAATAAATACTATTATGTTTTTTTCCATTTCAGTTATTTTTTGCATGATTATGAAAACAAAAGCTTAATAATAGTGAAATGTCTTTTGTATAATAACATGTCATATACACACTCTGGGATGTCATATCAAAATATCCTTTTATTATTTGAAAAAATATTTTCATCGAAATAGCAAAAATAACGTAATATTTTTATTAATTAAACTTACATTTAAAATTCTAGAATAGATGTTTTTACATTTTTTCTCACGTTAACCACTTTTAAGTATTCTTTGTAATACACCTTTCAATTTTTCTATATTTGATATATATCCTCAACATAAATATAATAATTCCAAAACAGTAAAATCTCTCTTATACATACATTTGTTTCGTATATATTTGATTTCACGTTTGTGATTATAATAAAAACATTTTAATAGTAAATATTTGCACACAGTAAAATTTAGTTCTCTTTGTTCAATTCGCACTTGTTAAAATGTTGGACTTCAAACATTATCGATGTTCAGATTTGATTCGAATTTTAATACGTTTTAAATATTTATGAATGCGATTTTTAATTCAGAATTTGCAATCTGAATTGAAATTTAAATCAGATTATTAATGTCATTTCGCTTGGAATATAGATAGCAGTTTTCGTTAGTAGTTTTCATCTCATTGATTATTAATATTTTGATTATTTTTCTTTTTTATTCTTCGAACAACAAACCTTTCGATAATATGCTTTAATTTTTATTTATAAATGCACCCGCATTATCGATTCATTCTTCAATCAAACCTACATCTAGATATTTTGCTTTTGTGGTTGCTGCTTCCTCTTCCTTTTCCCCTATTTTGAATAATTTTGATTAATCTAACATACAAACTTGAACCGATTCTTTCCATAACTTTTTTCCTTCAAGTTTTCATTTTAATTTTAATATAACATCAATTTAATTGTTCGATATAAACAATTTGTTTAAATTGTATACAATACTTCAAGCTTGCTGTTGCGCACAAACCATTCAAATTATTTAAACAAGTGTTCACTTACTAACGCATAAACAAATCATTTACCTATAATTGTAATATTCATATCGAATCACATATTTGCGTACGTTTTTATGTATATGATAAAACTTTTTATATTTTTTTTCTTGTCCCAGATATGCAAAAAAATATAAGACGATATTTCTTACTTCAACATTAATGATAGATAATCAATTTCATAGTTAATTAGTATGATATGTTATAATCAGATATATTTAAACAGCTGTTTTAATCTTTAAATTATTTAATATGAGTAAATTTCATAATATTTATCTCAAAATCACGACTCCTTGTTATAATACCGAATTGTGATTTTATCTAAAATAAATTATTTAAAAAAATCGACTGACAACTATTCATGCGAGTGCAATTTATATAAATCATGTGGGCACGAATTTAACAATTGTTGTCACCCACTTTGTATGTACACTTTTAATACTGCATGTTTTCTCTTCCTTATTGGCTTTATACAATAATATAATACATGAATCAATTTTTTGCCAATGTTGCATATTCTGTTGTTGACAGATTTAATGTACTTGTAATGCATTACTTACAGTAATGCATTTTAGGAACACTTTTTCTATGTAATAACCACAAGTAATAATCATGTTATAAATATTTGACATATCATTTTCATTTTACGTATAAAAAGGTTTTGTTTGTGATTCCATTTGATAAATGGTTACAATTATACAATGAAATTCTTTAATAATTCTAATGTTTTAAATTGTTTATTAGCATGTTGCATATTATTGTCGAGAGCAAAACGTGTTTTGCAAAACGTGCGGTGTTCATGATCAAATTTACTTACGAAATTAAATGTAATTTTGTTTGCATTACATTTATAAAACCGTTATAAACGGAATCAATACTGTACGTATAAATTTATGTATATTTAAAGATAAGAACATCGAAATTTGTAGCATTGAAATTTCGTATTAATACTTGTTATCTATTATTATATCTTGTGTATAAGCTTAATCTCATGTTATTACATTGATAATAGCTTTACTTATATACCTTATATTATCGGATAAAATCTAATTAACACTGATAAAATTAAATGTATTTAAAGCGTGCATCGTGAAAGACCAAGTTGACTTTTTGTCAACACGGGTCACATATGCGTTACGACATGCCAACGTCCTGTTTTGCATTTATTCTATTTAACATGTATCTAACAGATGAAGTAACATACTATATTTTCAATTTTGAGTTTATGTGAATTGATCGAGCAGAAGATTTTTTTGTTTTACTAAATATTATCACGATACTGTCAAAACTTATTAGATATGTAATCAACGTGGATTCAATAATGTATTGAATCACAATCTGTCAATAAAAAAATGAGATTTTTAAAGAATCCCCAAATTACACATTTATGTATAAAAGGAGAGAGAGAGAGAATGATAAATTATGACATTTTTCTATTATTTTTCCTTCCAAATTTAAAATCAATTGAATCTTATCGATAATTATTCTATTTAGGAACATTTTTTAGAATGTATCTATCACGTAAAATGAGATTCATACATATTCTCATTACGAAGTTATTCATACTGAATTGCGATATATTCATATCATATAAATATTGACTGTTATATTTTCATTTACATATATTTTTTGTATTTAAAATTTGAATTGAAATATTCATTAATTTCTACGCTATTAGTTTTTTTTAATAATGTTGATTACTAAAACATTTCAATACTTACACTAATTTCAATTATTATAGCTATTTAATGATATTATGTCTCAAGGCGAACAATTGACGATTTTAATTAAATTCTCAACATACACTTTTATTATTATTGTATTAACAAACTCGACAATTATCATAAGTACTGTTTGCACTCATTTTACATATCGAATTGTACACACCTGTGCTCAATTCATGTATATTTTACAGTTTCAATTTGTATGTTTTAAACCGGCATTCGATATATAGTATAATATAAATCGTATAATATAAATTCTAATATCGTACATTGTACAATTATTTACCTAGTTCCAAGAAAATCTATATTTAAATCCAGATTTAACAAATTTTGTAAGATAGCTTTTTGTTTATCTTTTTCCTGTTACTCTTTTCCTATTCTTTATAATTTATTGTTATTATATTATTTAATCGATTTAAACACAATATTTAAAGATTTTAAAATCGACACTTAAACACCGATTTTTTTTTTATTACATAACATATAAATTAACCGCATTATTTTATGTGTTCTTTTTTTAGAGCTTCGAAGTTTAAAGTAGAATATTTACTAATTGACTCTTATAAAATAAACCACTGAAATACGGCAGTTTTATTTATTAATTTAATAACGCTTGAAGTTATGCCCTGAATATTTTCCTTAATCTTATATGAGTAAAAGTTATGCCTCATTATTTCTTACTTTAAAGATATTATTTGTACTTTTTATTTCGTTAAATTTAATCTCGAGTTTGATATCGATATATTATATTTTACGAAAATATTGTTTTTTTTTGTTTATATTTATACTTCAAATCGAATTTTTTATTATTGAATTTTCCGCGAATTTTTTTCTTCGACCTCACTCATCGAGTAATGAACGTCGCTTAACAGTTTTTACAGACAACCGAAAATTCACAATTTTTACAAATAATAGAATGGAAAAAAATACCTGTTTTCTTCTTGACTCACAAATATGTTAATTTATCATTTAACCAGTCGACGTCGTGACGTTTGTTTATCAAATTCGTTATGTAAATTATTTAAACTTAGTCGCAGTTAAAATTCTGCGCAAACATCGATATTTTGCGCGACAATTTTTCGATAATTGCGTTTTTTCAATTTATTTTTTGTTTGTCGTTATATCATTAAAAATTATATGTGTGTGTGTGTGTGTGATGCTAACTAAATTTTATAACAAAATATTTTTTTATTCCTTTAAAATTTACAAATTTCAAATAATTTCACTTAATAATTAATAAATGTTATACTATTTTTTATCTGCTTTCTGAAGACTTAATATTGTTCAATGTTTTTTTTTACAAAATTTAGTCCAATTATTGAATCTTTTTTTTTAAATCGAGTAATCAAATTCTACATACATTTTAATCGCGTTTGTTTCGAAACAGTTTATGAAATTCTTACATTATTTTTATAATCTACGTCCGTTATATATCAACGAGTTTTTATGACATTATTTATCAATCCCATATGTTTTTCGTTCTTCATTAAAAATCATAAACGTCAATATTTCATATCGATTTTGAACGTAATTTTGAGATTTACAATAAAACAAACTCTTTCAGGATATGTAAGCACTTTACATGCATTAAAATATTTAATCTTTTCTTGTACCTTAGAACATATTTTAATAAATCATAAACTTAAATTACTTTTAAACGAGAATATTATTTTTTTCTTCAATTACGTTTGTTTTACTGCTATCTTCAAATATAATATTTATCAAGCAAATGAACATATTTCACGTTCGCATAAATTTCACTGTCGGTTCGTTGTCTTCTACTATTTAGATGAAAGTTGACTTGGAATGGCCCTTTAAATCTTAGCCAGACATTCCACTTTCTATCATCCGAGATTCAAATAAAAGACCGTGTAATTGTTACTAGACACTATCTTTAGTCCACATTGAATAGTACGGCTATAAACCTGGCTTTGACAGAATATAATCTACTGACCACATGCGTCCCCATATATGCTAAGAATGTACTAATGCAGTTGCAATTATTTTCTTTTGATTTCTTTTTCTTAGCAGTAATTTGGACAATGTTTTAAAAATGAAAAATTAATTAATTTTGAATCTACGTATGTGTAAATTAACTATTACATATTTTACAAACCAGCTGTAAAATGATTAAACGAGAAAAAAAATAATTAAACAAATGCTTCATGTTTTTTTTTTACCTCAAAAAATGTGATTAATTATTTTATAGTACATTAAATGTATTTATTCAAAAGAAGTACATCTACAGTCTTAATTCAGATCAAAGACTCAAGTCCATATTAGATGGTATTGACACCAATTTAATAAAGTAGTATTACAAGTTTTTCTAAAAATCTTACATTATATAAATTAATTTGATAAATCCTAAGTGTTTATAATTTTTCAGTGATACATAAATTTTATTTTATTTTACTATTTATTTAATACTAAATTCGCAATTGTGTTTTATTTATCTTATGTTACTAAAATATAGTGAAAAAAGTTTAATTTTTTATCATATTTTAATATCTATGTTTTTTTTTCATGTATTCAGTTTCAACAATAAAAAATAACTACACTTGAATAACTACATTAGATTAACATCTTGTTAATGTTTGTTTTTAATTAATAAAAAATAGCCATCACGTACTGAAAGCGAAAGTTGTTCTTTCAGTGAACATATGAAGTATAGAAATATGGAAGAGTTGCCACTTGGTAGTCAACTTTCAACTAACTGAGATTTTCTGGTTTATTTAACTGCATGCCGTCGACACTACAATGATCATATATGGATATAACATACAACACAAATCCAGTTTCGGTATTACAATATATGTTCAAGACCATAGACTTGTCTAAGACATACAACTTCGATAGTTTTATAGTATAAGAATATATTTTAAACTACTTTCTGACAATTTATACTTTAAAAAGTTATCATTTCCATATTTATTAACTAACTGCTACATATATTTTCGTTTAATTAATAATTTATATATTACCTTAATCGACGTCAAATTTTAATCAAGTAAATTGTCTACGTAATAAATTACATTCAAAATTAATTAACGTCGTATTCGGCCGCTTCAATTTTAACAACTGTTAAAATTTTACGTTAATTATTCTGTAAATATGGTGTATTTAATTTGAAATCATTATAAATATATCTTTCATATCCACAAAATTCGAATAACAATTATACATTTCAATTAAATGTTTATTTTGCATAATTTAATGAGTACAGAAACTTATTAATATTATTGACAATAATTGTTTTATATTTTTTAATTAAAACTTATACTTTCATTACATATGTTAATTTATCATAATTATTATTTATATTATTATCTTTTTTGTAATTTCATCAATTAATAGAATTTGATCGTTATCATATTTTTTTGTTTCTCAGATTCAGAAATGATTGTTAACTTAGGAATGTATCGTACGACATATTCATTATTTTTTTTTATCTTTTGTATATGCAGTATTTTTACTATAAATCGGTGACTCTCAATCCGTTTCATAAACATATTTATTAAACTTTATATTTTTACTAAATTTTTATAATTATTATATGGAATTGTTTATTTTTAAAATTTTGAGAAACACCATAATGAACGGTATTTTATCTAGATATTTTCGGTATAAGTGGATCAAAAATTAAATATTTTAATGTTTTTCGAGATATTTCGATAATGACAATGCGTTAAATGTAATTCATCATATTGTTTTACCTTGAAATCTACGTTTTATCTATTTGCAAAAACAAACTTGTTTGTTATTTCCTAAATTTTTGTCATATCAATATCTCACTAAATATAGCTTGAATGTATTATGAAATTGAAATTTAATATTTTCATATATTATATATACTATAATATTATCAGATTTAAGTATGCGATTTTGAAACTCGGCATATATCCAAAACCGCACTTTAAATAATATAATATATGAATTACATATACACAATCGATTAGTATTATTTTAATATTTATTGTATTTTTAAGTAAAAATATTTTAAAATAAAATAATAATAAATATTATAAAATATGCAATATTTTTTTTTAATATGTACCAAAATAATCAAATATAATGAAGTGAAATTTTCATAATTTATAAAATATTTTTAACCATATAATTTATAATAATTTACTAATATTGTTTGACTTACATTTAAAACATAAAATATTAATTAAAACGATTGGTGTATGATTTTATTGGTAATAATATTTTTGAAATATTTTTTATAATTTGTCTCGATAATATATAATGTGTTTATAGTCGACCGTTGTAAAACATTTTTAACTATCTGTTTATTTAATATTAGAAGAATTTACGAAAAATACGGTTTGACATATGGATATGACATAGAAAAATAATTATATAAAAGTATCGCTCTTTGGGTGTTAAGAAAATAGCATATTTTCTTTTCATTTTGACATGTGAAAATGTTTATGTGCAGTTTGACATTCTTTATAGTTTTTCCTGATGTTTTCTCTTTTCAAGGTGGCGACGTTTATTAATAGATTACCAATTTTGAACGGACTGTTTATGTTGTATTATTTTTACCTGCAAATTATTGACGTCAATATTGCAAGTCTATGAGAAAAAAGTCGTTTGACTAGACAACATTAGATTTTCCTTGGTGAAAAAAATATATATTAACATTGACCTTGCCTCTATGATAATACTTACATACGGTTTTTTTAATGTAAAATTGTGTATGCCTATATTAATTTTCAACATAAATTATATCACACTATAAAACTATTTTTCAATACAATAAAAAAAATTAAAATGACAATGTTACGTAATTATTCTAATTATCTAATTATATTTCCAAATATAACTAAAATATTCTGATAAATTTTAATAATAGTTTATTGTCGCATTATTTTCCTATCTTTTCAACATTTTAAAGTCATAAATAGCTATTTTGAATATAATCTTTTTCAAATGTATATATTCTAAAAATCTTATTAATGATTTTAATTGTATAATTACAATTTTATATTTTAATTTACACATTTATTTTGGAAAATTTTTAACAATATTTCATTAAAGAATTTATAATAATTTATTATGTTATTTTTCTTAAGATTTATCAAGTATATTTTTACATTGTCGATTTTAACTTAAACCAATCATCATTATGCAATTATATGATCAATGATAAAAGTAGGTTAATGTAAATTTTACCATATTTCGCGAAAAATTAGTTGTTACTGTCTCATAAATAAGAGGTATAGAATTTCTTTCAAAATACTTTAGATTTTTTCATCATCTGCAGAACTTCTATTTTTACTAATATAAATTATTTTGAAATATCATCTTTTTTTAATTTATATCGATTGCTTTAATTTTTTCTAATTTTATTTTTAGTTCTATCTTAAACTTTTGTGTAGATTATATTGCGAATTTTCTAAAATTGTATTGCGATTGTTGATTGACGGATATATTATTATAATAATATCAATACTTTGATTATAACGTTGTTTATTGTTCTTTCTATAGCTGATGACGTAAATAATCTCCAAGTTTGCGTCAGTATTATATTGCAGTAATTACAAACATAACTCCTGCAATAATACAGCTGAAACATAATATTGCCATCTGCCAAAGCTTATGAAACTATTTATCACTCTTGATACAACATATAAAACGCATATATGTTAACAAGTCAATGTTATAAACCATTTTTATTTAAGATGCCTTGATTTTTCAATCATTATTCAAATCAGTCACTCAATCAATGTATTCTTGTTAAATATCGATTTTTTTAATATTCAAAAAAGTCATTAATGTTATTGGTTTTAGCTATGTATTTAGAATTATGTCATTGGATTTTATAATAAATAATTACAATTTTAACATTTTAAACAATAATATTATACGAAATGTATTTTTGTTTTAATTGTTTAAAATTATTATTTTTTCGTCTCCAATTTTATTAAACGATTCTTGTTCTTTACATAAAAATATATGTCTAAGAAATAATATATTTTTATTGGTATGTTTTTTTTAAATTTTATTTAACAAATTTTTTAACATTAATTTAAGACTATTATAATGCATTGATGTACATATACATATATAGTAATTAAATAAAGTTATTAAAATATATATTCACAAATAAATTTAAGTGACTCAATCTGCATAACAAAATGATTATAATTTTTGAAAGCGAATTTACGCAATGTCCTATTTTTTTTCAAAATAATTCTTATATACCACTTGTTTATATTTTGAGTAAATAAGTTAGGATGACGAAACACTAACTTTTAATTGAGTAATTTGCACTACTTAAATAATTGCATAAAATTATTCGAATTTTTTAAAATATAGTATAATATATCAAAATTAATTTGAACAACAATTTTAAAAATTAAACTTTTTAAAACTACAGTAGACTTATTATGGTTTTATTATGTTATTTTATGTTTTTGAAAAACTGAAATTAAAAATAACCTGTTTATTTATTCTCTTACATCTTCGCATATATATTTTTTTCTTGTTATCAATGTTAAAACACTTACATAAAATATAAACAACAACTAACTTTTTTTTTTTCAAGTTTATTAATAGAAATATTTATAGTAAATATAACATTAAAACTGTTATTTTTTAAAAAGGAACATATAAACATTAATATTAATTCGAAAGTACTTCCATGCACACACATTAAATGTATTTATTCATCCGTAATACATATATACCAACAAGTGTGCCATATTTACATGCACGTCATGCAAGGACGTTATAAGCAGACCAACTACGTGTAACAAATCTATTCGTTGATTTCAAATATTATCATTTTATATTGTGGCGAATCGTCCACTTGATAATCTTTTGTTTTACAATTACACGTGTCCAATTTTGATTGTTTCACGTTTCAAACTGGTTTCGAATATTGGTCGAACACGTTCAAATTTTAATTTTATTTCCAGTTCGCAGTTGTGTTTATCACTTTTGCTGTAAAATATCCGATTTGCACCAGTTAATATTATTAGTGGGTGTTTTAAACTTATTTAATTATGTCAGTATTTCGATTCTGGTTTCAAAATGTTGGGGAGACTATTTCAAATATTGTTATGCATCTTGCTTACGATGCAACCACCCTCAAAAAGTCTATCAACTGATTTATATTATAGGTGAGTTTTCAGAAGATGAAGATGAAGATGATATATATATATATATATATATATATATATATATATATATATATATATATATATTATCCTTATTTTAATCAAACATTCTGGAATATATATATTGTGTTATACTGTTGAATTAAATAATATATATTTTGTTTTTAAATTTTATAATTATGTTGAATTAAATTACAAATTTTTCTTTTTTTTCAGAATTGTCGATTCAGGACCTCCTGTATTAATAACTTTGGTAGATACAGCTGCTGCTGAACTAGCTAACGCTGCACGAAACGTAGATTCTGTTGATCCTGGAAAAATATCACCAAATTTTTCTGATATAAATTCAGAATATAAACATGTCACTGTCAAATTACCAATTGATAGTTCCAAAAACAACATTCAAAATCAGTCGGAAGATGCACCGCAAGAAATTTCGAAGGAGGAACACGATGATGACATAGTCGATAATTTAACTGAAAAACTTGAAGAAAATACGAATATTGATGCATTGAATCAAGTTGAAAAACCTTCCAACATCTCCAATGAGGTTCAGGTGGAAAAGGAAAATGCAACAGATATCGAACAATCTGAATCTCAAGAAAAGCAGGAAGAGATTCCTTCTTTCTCAGAATGGGCGCAGAAACAGCTTGAAGAAGCAGAAAAAAACAAGGAAGTAGTTGTGAATGACTCTTTACATTCTACGCAAAACACAATAACATCATCAAATAATTTCAAACTTAGATCCAAAAACTATGCATCTCCTGACTGTGGAGCTAAAATAATAGCTGCTAATCCTGAAGCTGGATCAGCTAGCTTTATTTTATCCCCTAGTCGAGATGAATATATGCTAAACACGTGCAATAGTCGCATCTGGTTTATTGTGGAACTTTGTGAAGCGATTCAAGCTAAAAAAGTAGATTTAGCCAATTTCGAATTGTTTTCCTCTACACCAAAGAATTTTTCTGTATCTGTAAGCGATCGATTTCCAACCAGAGAGTGGGCTGGAGTTGGTCAATTCACTGCAAAAGATGAAAGAGATATTCAAACGTTTAATTTACATCCTCATTTATTTGGAAAGTTCATAAAAGTTGAACTCCATTCACATTATGGCTCAGAACATTACTGTCCAATATCATTATTCAGGGTATATGGTACATCAGAATTCGAAGTATTCGAAACTGAAAATCTACCACATCCCCATACACATCATTCAACAGATGACGATGATAATGAAGTATTAGAAGATATTGTTGCTGATGGAAAAGACAGCGATACATCCAGAAATCTTTTTGGCTCTGCTAGGGATGCTGTCATGTCTATAATGAAAAAAGCTGCTGAAGTTTTAGTTAAAAGTAGTGATTCAAATCATTCATCCACTAATATTGAAAGCAGCATAACTGAATCAAAAATGTGTCAAACACCTAGCCATATAATTGTTTGTGATAATTGCAGTAATTCTCTCTTTTCAGACGTATATGAATTAATGAGTTGCCATAATAGTTATTTGAAATATTTTATAGAATCTCCTATAATTTATGATACATTGTGTAACACAGATATTTGTCAGCATTATGGATTAGATTTTAAGAGTAAAAAGACTTTACCGCAAAAGACTGAATTTGCCAGTTATATATCTGCATTTTTAATGCCAAGTTATGTAGCCGCTTTGTGCAATATGCTTGCTATTGTAGAAAAGAAGGTAGTTCTTAATACGAGTTATGAAACAGATTTGAACGTAACGTCGAATTTAACAATAGATAAAAAAACACAAACTATAGCTAAAGAAGGTTTAATCGATGAATTGTTGCAGGGTCCTTTTACAACTTGCAATGAAAATAATAATTATTGTGAAAATAAAATTCCAGAAAACATTAATATTGACGAGGATGCAAATTCTAATCCTATACTGTCAGATATCACTGGTAGCACTATATTGGATATTAAACCAACTAAAACACTCCAAAAAGATAGCGATATGACAGAACCAAGTGTCATCACTATACATTCGTCTGTTGAAAATGTTGTTAATTCTGCTGAAAACGAAAAAACTGATAATATTACAATTGATACTAATAAAAGTAAAGATGTTTCTATTGAAAATGTGATTTCAAAAGAAATCGACGAAAAGAATGGTAATAATTTATCACATAAAAATTTTTCAATTTCTCAGAATATTACAAACGAAAAAGAAAAATCAAATGCGTCTGATATTACAATTTCATCTGAAACTAATTTTACAAACGATCAAACCAATATATCATATGTTGAAGTCGTTGAAGAACACGGTACGCCTAATGAACATCTCTCATTAGATAATTTAATAAATGAATTAGAGCAGGGAAGCAACGATTTCTCCACTCCCGCTCCTCCACAAAATACGCTCTCTTCATTACCTCAAGGGCAGAAAGAATCTGTTTTTCTACGATTATCGAATAGAATCAAGGTTATTAAATAATTAGTTTACTTTTTATTTTTAAAATACTATATTTAATATAACGCCTATTAAATTAACATATTTAACTATTGAGTCCTTTCTTAGCAAAGCCTTGCTTTAAATAATAATCGTAATTTACTATAAAAGATTAACTCACAAAAACGCATTGTATTTTCAAACGAAAATATATAATATTTAGATTAGGTTACAAATATTTTTTTATTTTAATTATAATTATTAATTTGATATATCATAATAATATGTAGTAATATATACGAAATTGATATAGTATATTAATACTATACTATGTATATGCATATAAAATTTATATATTTTCTTAAATAATAATTTAATTTTGTTTTTATATTATAATTGCAGGCGTTAGAAAAAAATATGTCTTTGTCTGGCCAATACTTAGAAGAATTAAGTCGTCGTTACAAAAAACAAGTTGAAGAAATGCAGAGGACTTTCGAAAAAACATTATTGACAGTAAATGAAGAAAGTAAACGTGCTGAAGAAAGAGATCATAAAAACACAGAGGAACTGCTTGTGCTTCAACAACAAATAGCTCATCTTTCCAATTCTGTGTCTATTTTACTTACTGAAAGAGAAAGCTGGCTGGGAAGCATAACTCTACTAAAAATTTTTATTTTTCAAGTCGTCATCACTGCGTTCATTATTTATTTGTTTCGAAGAAAAAGACGAAATAATAATACTCCAAGTGATTTGATAGTGTGTGAAAATAGAATAGAGACAGTTGAAAAATCTAGACGAAAATCTGAAGAAGTTATATCAAATCCATTATCTATGAAAAAATCTAACATAAAGAGACGTCCTTCTGAAGAAGCACTAAATATTACGTGTTTAAATACTACAGATATCAATTTAACTAATAAATCCGAAAAGAAAAGGAGAAAACAAAAGAAATCAACCCTTGTACAGCGAAGTATATCTGCAGTAAATCCTTTGGAAACTGAAATTCAAAATTCAAAGTTAATATCTGATAAAGACTGGTTAAAATCTGATTTAAGTTGTAGTGCCATAGAAATGCCAATTGCACTAGAAGAAGCTGAATTTATTATTCCAGAAGTTGAGCCAATAGATTTTAATAAGATGGGAGAAGTCAACAAATCCAAAAATACTGATATATCTCCAAAAAAGGAATTTCCTAAAACTAATGGATCGATATTTGGAATTAAAACAATAGTCAACAATAAAAAACCTGTGAAAGTTAGACGATTGAGTTCCCCAGCCTTTTTGAAGGCAGGAATCAGTCGTCAATCTTCTAAGAATGACACAGGTCAAGATGGAAGAAGTGTTTCATCACAATCCGAAATTGAATACATTCCAAAGAATACAACCATAGCACGGGAAGTGAAGTCAGAAGAACGAGAAGTACGAATAAATATAGAATCTCCAAGTTTGCAAGAATGGTCAAGTGCAGGTGAATTATCGCAGGCAAGTAGTTCAACTACTACAAATTCTGTGGCTAATGTGAAAAAATCAAAAAAACAATCTTTTAAAAACATGCTAAAAAAAGTTTTTTGATGTGTGAAACATTGAAATATAAACTTCAACAAATGTATTAATGTATTTACATGTTTTTTTTTGTAACATACATAAATATTTGAAATAATTAGAATTCCACGTATTAAACCGCTTATAAAAATGATATTTAATGTACACATGTAAAATAAGATATGATTTTCTACAACTGTTTAGCCTTTAGCACATATTGTTATATTTGTTGAAAAACAATATTAATTTATCTTCAAAAACATATAATAATTTTTAAGGTACGTTTTTGTTAAATTTTTCAATATTGTAGAAAACCTATTTTCTTCAGAAATGTATCACCACTAGAAGAATTAACATTTTTATTTTCATTACTGGTGTATTTTACATATATATTTTTATAATTCAGATTTATTACCTAATATGAATCATAAAACTGTTTTAAATATGAAATCAGTCTTTAATAGCTAATTATTACCGATTGATCTCATATTTATTGGTATATCGTTAAACGATCATCAATAAAACATTAATATGAATATGGTTCTGTTCATTTTATTTTATCTATCAAGTAATATATTTTAATAAATAATATTATTAAATTGTAACATTAATACAAATCATAGTTTTTTTCTATTAATTAATAATAATTTATTAAAAAAGACTTGTCATAGTACATAAGTTCTTATTGTATTATTTAACTTATAAAATTATTGTGTAAGTTATTTAATGTATGATGTTTTCTTTAATTTTTATTTCACATAGGCATGTTTAAGAAACGAATTATAAAAATGTATGTTGATGATTTATTTTTATTTTAATTATAAAAAAGATGTTATAAACTGCAATTATGTCATAAACGCATCATTATTGTATATAATCATTTGTTGACAATATTCACCTATTTATTATTTATTAATATGTGATATAGTCATTGAGAATAGTCTTTAGTTTGTCGTCGATATTTTATAGTTATTTTTGATACTTTTTAAATTTTCAATAATGTTATAGCTTTATTTGAAATTCTTGTCATTTTGTATTATATTATTTTTAATATTGATGGTTATCTTTGTAACTTAACACTATTAATTATTTAAAAATATATTATTAAGTAACTATTATATTATATAAAAATTAACTTATTGATCAATAATATTGTATTTTTTATAATATTAACCACATGAACTGTTTTTCTTTATAATTTAAAAGATATTTATAAGACATAATGTTATAATTATTATATTTTTTATATGTTCATAAGAGACGTATATTACTGTTTCTGTTCTATTTTCAATAGTTATAGTTACAAAGATAACTGAAAATATAGGCCTACCTGCTTAATTTTTTCTTTATATTTTCGAGTGGCACTCAATGTTATAATTATTATATTTTAAAAAAATATCATTTTATGTTTGTGTAATTTTAAATTGTACCAAAGAAATGTTTTTGACATAATACTTTATTATTATATATATATATATATATATATATATATATATATATATATATATATATATATATATATATATAACTAGTATACGTTTGCAGTGTTATATACTCTGACGCTTCAAATTTATTTATTAGCTAAAGGGTTAGATATTGTTATATATATATATATATATATATATATATATATATATATATATATATATATATATATAATTATGAATGTACATAATATTATACAATTATATTGTATATTTAAAATATCATTTTGTATTTGATGTGCAGACACTATTTTTTTCTAAAACTTTTGTCAATATAAATTTTTCTTTATGTTTCTTTATGTTTTTGAAACACTGGTCAAAAACTTATTCATTTTAGAAGGTATAAAATTCATCCTAATTTCACTTAAATCTAGTCCACATTTAAATATGCTTAGTTAAAATATTTATATAACAGCTATTAAACAGTTCCTTTTCACACTAATTTTCTGTAAAATACATTATCCTAGTTTCTTTGAGTTTTAATTATCAGATAATATCACTATAATATTTCAATATTAGGAATAGATTTTTAATATCTCTAATTTATTGCCACCTTTGTAATACCTTCAAGCTCCATATCTAATTTATATCTGTGGAACTTAGTTTTTTAAGTCCAGTGTTATTATTTTATATTTCTTTAATATGAATATTTATTTCAAATTTTATAATTAAGTGTCTGTTGTAATCTCAATGTATATGTGACTGTTATTTTATATATGTAAACCTCAATAATCGTAAGTTTATTATTATTGCATTTTTATTTTGTAGTAAAGGTTACTTACCAATTAATAAACTACATCCTCAGCTTTAAAAAAATATTAATGGACGATTTTTTATATTAATATTTATAAAATTTCATCCATGCTTTTGCGCATTACTTTTTATGAAATAGTGTTGCCTCTTCAAACATACAACAAATAAAAACTGATATTTAATAGAAAAATCAATATGATTTGTACGTGGGATAATGGTTCCTAAAAGTTTTGTAAATTAGTAACATCATGATATATGTATGTTATAAGCTGATAGTCTAGTAATAATTGTAGTTAATTGCATTCTTATGTTTAAATATAATTATTAATTTTTAAAATTGTTTTATTTCATCGATAAAAATACGATTTATTCCCATTTGTTTATTATTTACAATAAATTATTTATTAATTAATCAATATAAAATTTCACATAAAACGTTCTATTTGAAATAGAATAATAAAATATACATTTAACTATAACCTATTCCATTTTACTATTAAACTGTTTTGGTCTGATAAATAAAACAAGTGATAATTTTCATAGAAATTTAATATTACAAATAAGACATTTTAACATTCTTATTAAAATATTTTACTTTTAATGATAGTATAATTCATGTGATTCTATTGACATCTATCGATTCTATGATAAACTTTTATGAATAGATATTGAATATCAAATCGTTACGAACAACTGTAATATAAAGTATATTCAAATAAAAGAAATGTTCTAAAATGTAAATTTAAATTTAATGAAAGATTGTTTTATGATTTGTTTAATTTTATTGTAAATAAAATTATAATATATAACATATATATATAATAATTATATCATAATCATAATGATATATAAAATTGTAGTTTCAAAAATATTATTGGCTACAAAGTTCACATTTTGATCCTACATTCGAATAAATGTCGATTGGTTGTATTTGAACTGGAGAAGTTTTTAGATAAACTTTATTATCAAATTTCTGAGGTGGTGAAAGATTCTTTGGAACATACGTAGGTGTATCATATTGTGTTGGAGCATTATTTATGTTAGTAGAATGCTTTGAATAAGCACAAGTTGTACAACCAGAAGCAGACGACTTACATGATGAACTCGTACCACATGAATTTCCTAGAGTTTGTGACACAGTTGATTGCGTATTCGAAGTTATTGCAGGATTATTGTAATAAGATTGTTGATTTTGGGGATGCTTTAAAGAAATATTATCAGAGTGTCTAGTGGACTGTGAGTATGATGAGCAACCAACAGATGATTTGCATGATGAACCGCATGATTCTTTAGAAATTTGTGACGTTTTTGGTGTGTTATAATTGTGTTGTTGATATTGAGGATATATTGAAGGATTATATGTAGGAATATCATGTGTTCCTCGTGGGAACGGTGCAGATGAATCTCCTTTACATTGCAATGATTTAATCAAAGGTGGTGACATAGCATAAGAAAATAATGACTCTAGGATATTATTCCATTCTTCTACATTCATTGTTATTTTATCTTCAGTGCCTAAGTCGTCATCTTCATAAAATCCTTGGACCGTAGTGATATCCTGAAAACATTTTTCTTTTTAATGAAAACAATAATATAAAATGTAAAGTTAAAAAAAAATAGTGATTTAAAAGAATAGATTATATTATTTACATACTGCAAATTGGAAATCGTTGATTCAAATTGATATACTTACTTGAAATAAAGTTAAACATAAAAGCCAAATTAAATTGTACTTCATTGTCGTTTTCTACAACTGTTCGCAATAATAATACAAAAATTAAAGTGTTTTCATTATAAAAATTCTGACTATTTATATTAATTTTATATTTTTTTATTCGTTATAATGCACGTCTTATATTGCAAAAACGTGGTATATTTCATCATACCATATCTTAATATCATTATCATAAACATTCCTTTGCATAATATTATATATATATATATATATACACAGAATTTGAACCCTTTGAATATTATTTATTAGAACTGATAATGAAGTATTAAAAAAATAAACGATATATATTTTGTTATAACTGTTTTGACGCAAGTATAATGAAGATAAAATTTTATTTTTCTGTCATTAAATCACGTTTTTAATACATCATAGCGATGATAATATGGTGCCGTATTGTCTGAGATGTGTATCTATAAAATAACTTGGACTTTTATTAAATATATAATAAAAATATTTTGGGATAACATGGGACTAAACCATTAAATTTCGTCAGTTCAATTTTTATAATCTAAAATTAATCAAGATCTTAAAAAATATCAATATTTTCACAATTAAAATTATAATGAATGCATCCTCAATCGATTTTACATAAAATAACAATCATATATAATTATTATAAATATTGAAAAACAATAAAATATAAATATCTTTCGCTTTTTAAATACAAATAAAAATATTCTTCAACGAATTTGTCATACAGAAAAGGCGTTTGATTCACTAATTTATTATAAAAAATAAATAAAATATCAATACCAAACATAATTTTCTTTCTCACTAAATAGTTTAGAACAAAAAGCTGAATGAAAAAGATATTGACATTGAATTATATGTTAATGTTTTAAATATTACATAAAAAGTATAAGAATTATTATGTGATCCCTGTAAACCAGTTCAAACCAGTATATTTCTTTGGTATTTTCAATTCGCAAACATATTTGTGTTAACATTTTTTTAATTGGAACAAAAATGATGATATTAACTGTAAATATGAAATCACAAAAATATTTATCAGCTTTAATGATGTTTGCAAAAATGCTAATGAATAATTCTAGATTTAGAACAGTTTGAAAAACAAGACCAATATATATATATATATATATATATATATATATATATATATATATATATATATATATATATATATATATATATATATATATATATATATATATATATATATATATATATATATGTTTGTCGACATACACATATAAATTGTAATATATGTGCATATGCATTGTTTATAATACTAAAGTAATCGATTTTAAATTCAATATCGATTTTGATTTACCATATATATTTAATATAACCATTAATCAGTATATTAATTTTAATTTATAAAATTATAAAGTATGTGAATATGAGATATATTTGTTTCAATATAACTTTCCATTATTGCAATTATATTTAGATAAATTTAATAATTAAAATAGTTACATATCATGAATTACTTTTTTTTTTACCAATGTATAGTAAAATCTGTAAAAAATTTCAAACTAATCACGAAATTTTAACATATTTTCATATTAAACTTAAAAGTAATTAAGTTTTAACTACTTTATAAAAAAACATCACTAATAAAAAATTCTTATCATTATAAGATAAATTTGAATAAACCAACTACTTCAAGATCATACATACACACACACATGTATATATATATATATATATATATATATATATATATATATATATATAACCATTTAAATACCTAATATTTTACTATAAAGATTCAAATACATTTCTTTTCAGAATTAATAACAAATAATTATCATTTGTATCAGGAATAAGAATCTGTTCCTAATTCAGATAGATATATTTATATATATATATATATATATATATATATATATATATATATATATATATATATATCATTAAACATATTGAGAGATATGAGAATTGTTAAAAAAATATATAAATAATAAAAATCGTGATTCCGAGAAAATAAAAAGGTTATAATTAAACAATTCAGAGAATTAATGTTCACAATATTTTTTGTAATGGCTGTTTAAAGTGAAAATAGTAAAAATAATCGCCAACATAAGAAATATAGCATTTAAAGAAAAAATATAGTATTATAAATAAAATTAATTAGTTTTTCAATGTCTATTAGTTTACAAATTATCTTAATTACAATTTTCGCTATATTACTTCTAAAATAATAATTTCTAGAAGAACCGTATTATAATATCTCGATTTCGTCGTGAAAGGGTTGAGCTCCAACGTATAATATAAATTTGGAAATCAGTATATCTATGCCAATAAGTAAATTTTGTTATTCAGTTTCAATTTGACTGCCATCGTTACATCTGTCTTTTTGAACACCTATTTTTGATATAACTATAAACTTAAAAAAAAATATACAATGGCTGATACTGTATTCCATAGTAGATCCCATGGTATATCAGCAGAAGGTGTCAAGGATCAGTACGCCGATGGAAAAGCAGCAAAAGTCTGGGAAGTATTTATTGGTGATCGAAATTCAAGAACCCAAAATTACAAAAATTTTCTTGTTGGCCTGTTGAAAGAAAGAGGATGCCGCAGAGTTTTAGATATTGCCTGCGGAACAGGGTAACTATTGTTTTTATACTCTTTTTAATTATACACATTCTAATAAAAATATAATTCAATAATGATATTTTCATTATCACTTTCATAAAATATATTTCTAACATTTTGGGATAGCGCATCGAAAAAAATCCACTGAAATATTATAATTCATTTCTTCTTAGATATAAAAAGAATTTGGTTTCAACGTATGAACTTCGAATTAAAACGAATTAAATTTGTAAATCGAGATATAATTAAACCAATATATATTAAAGAATATATTATAATTATAATATTTCAACTATAGAGTAAAACAATATTTTTTCTAATTTCCTCTGGTATTATTATTTGTTTAATATTTTTGTTTCGTGTATTTCTTATAAAATATTATATGAAATTTAATATTTTTCTAACAAATTATAACTCGTATTAAAATTTTAAAACAACAATTTTCAAAAAAGTTTCTACAGATCCTTTTAATAATCATTTTGAATATATTTTTTTTCTCATTCGAAGACTAAAATGTATTTTTGACTAAAATATTTTTTTCCCACAACGCAATCATAAAAAATCATTTGTATGTATAATTTAAAAATATAATTTCTTTAAAATTCATATGCTGCAAAATCTGAAAACAACTAATGCGAAATGATCAACCCATTAAATTAAAAATACATTATCTTTAATCTTTTTTACTTATATTCGGAAGTGAAATAGGTTCTCGAATAATAAATTATTGAATATTATTCAAAAAAAAATCAAATTCATTAATAATTCCCTAATGTATTATGGTTTATATCAATAATAATTAACATTTTCTTTTCTAGAGTGGATTCAATGTTGCTTATAGAAGAAGGTTTTGATGTTACATCAGTAGATGCTTCAGATAAAATGTTAAAATATGCTTTAAAATCTCGATGGAATCGTCGCAAAGATCCAAAATATGATAGATGGGGTATTTTTAAACTTTATTTATAAATATATTTTTTTTACATATATAAGTTTGATGACACCAATGCCAGATTATCAGATAACCTCTGAGCTGTTTCCAAGAGAACTAAAACATAAGTTATAATAATTATCTTCAATTTTTATTTGAATTCTTATTATCTGTTTTTTTCCTTTTTTTGTGTTTTAGTAAAAACATTTTTTTATCATGATATATGTAAATAAAAAAAATATATATTAATGATTGGGTTCAAAAACATTTTTATTGTCACTATCATTTAAAAAAAAAGGGATTATGCATAATGTAATATTGCGTTTAATTGATTTTTTATTAACGAACTATTTCAGAAAACGAAAATTAAAATTAGTGAAATACTTCATAAATATGAACATAATATCAAATAGTACTTTAACAAATCAGAATTTGAAATTTATTCCAATATATTTATTAGAATCTAAAATAGTATTTTTTTTCTCAGTGATTGAGGAAGCTAATTGGCTGACTCTCTATGATGATTGCAAGCATATGCTAAATGGTGGATTTGATGCTGTGATCTGCTTGGGAAATTCTTTTGCACATTTATTAGACTCTTATGGTGATCAAAGAGAGCAAAAACTGGCATTATCAAATTTCGAAATGTGTGTCAAACCAGGAGGTTTGCTATTGATAGACCACAGAAATTACGATTTCATTACCAGCTCTGGATCAACTCCAACTAATTGCATATATTACAATGTAAATAATATTTATTTTTCAAATTATTAATTTTGTATACATCTATATTTATAAAAATGAACAACTTTTATATTAGAGTCAGCATACAATCGACATTAAAACTTCTGTATTAATGGTCCGTGGAAAATCACAATTGGTAACATTGGACTATGCGATAGACACGGCTGGGTTGGAAAATGGCAAAAATGATAATGGACCCAGTGTAAGGTAAGAAAATTGAATAATAAATATATATAAAAAATAATAATCAATATAAATTAATATAATATCGCTATATACGTGATGATCATTACAGTGAATTTAGATTGTCTTACTATCCACATAAATTTGAAGATTTTAAAAAGATGCTTGAAGAGGCTTTTGGTAAAAATGCTAAATTTACTATATATGGCGATTTCAAAAATCTGGAAGAAATAAAAAATCCCGCATTTTATATCCACGTAGTCGAGAAATCAAAGTAAAATGTTCGTTTTTTTATTAAGTAATAAATAAATATATTATATAAATGTTGATATATAATTTTTCCTTATACAAATATTTAAAATTAATCCTCTTCAGAACTATTTTCTAAAATATCATTTAACCATATTTATCATATTTTAATTAAATCATTCATTCAAATTATCACATGGAATTCACAATTGTTGAAAACATTGTAAAAAACTAAAATTTTAAATACAAATAAAGCATATAAATATCGTGAATTATGCATATTTTAAGTAAAAGACATTTTTGTTCTTTTATATATTAGGAAACGTCAAAAAGGCAAATAAAACACAAATTAAAAATTTAGTCTTTTAATCTAAAAGGTATTGATATACAATCACTTTCATGGTTAAATTTACACTATAGAATATCAATACTTAAAGATACTCAACTTTGACAATAATGAACCAATGCAACACAAACGTTAAAATCTTCAAGTAGTATTAATTGCCAAGTTTCTCAATTAGTGCTCACTTTAGATTTTTTTTATTTTAGTAAACCCATAATAAATTTTTGAATTAGTGTATCATGACCACCATCAAAAGGGAAGACACCTCGAAACTCCAACTGGATATTTGCAATTTTTCTAATCAATATTTAAGTTAAAATATGGAGGTCATATATACATCATATGCCGAATTGAGAAATCTGTGATATTGTGGAAGAACAAAAGAGTGAAAAGTTGAAATTTAAATTTCAATATTTATATAAATTTACAACATTAAAGTTCTTTTGCAGAGTTGAGATTTCAAGATCATCGTTCATTATTATTAAATACTAAAAGGTTTCAGATCGATAAAATCCTATTTTTGCATTTTAAGCAGAACACAATTCACAACCTGATTCTGAAGTCAACACTGGGAAAATTCGCATTTTTTTTCTTCCTTTTCTTTGTAAACGCCAAATATTAAAATTGGAGATGAAAAAGACGAAACAAAAAATAATGTCTAGGTATTTAAATCCAAAATAAGCAAATAAGTTGAATTCATTCAAATACATGACAAATGATGACACTCAATATTCACAAAGCTTTATTACTGAAGCATTGTAAAATTTGACTTTACAATTAAAAAAATGGCAATAAAACGTTAAAGGAAATTTAAATACAGCACTTTTAACTTTTATAATACAATCACTAAGGAATGTAGCATTTGTAAGCTAATTGAATAATATTTATAGATCTAAATCTTCTTATAAATAGATTTAATACTTAACGTATATGCACTGTTTTAAATATAGGAACAAAAGGGTTAACGTGATAAATAAATGAATCGTTGGAATGAAGATGGTAAAATAAATCGCGAAGAATGTCTAGTTTCAACTGATATAAAAATTACAGTGAATATAACGTATGAAAATCGAAAAAAATCCTTAGCACATGTATGGTAAAATTAGAAAGTCTTCCCGACTTAAATTTGCCATGCAGACAGATTTTTTAGATATTTTCCCCATAATCTATCTCCTAGAGCTCCAATATGAATTTCCAACAAGGTATCCATTACCTGAAACAAAAAGACGATGTTTCAAATTATAACACACAAAAGAAAAGAAGTATAATCATTCATTTCAACACTTTTACCTGTGACGAACAATGTTTAAAAACAAAATAAAATAATAAAAAAATATGTATATTAATTTTCCAAAAAGCCCAGTGCCCGTTATAGCTCAGTTCACAAAAGCTGTGACATTGCAGGCCAAAAATGCTCATGTATATTAGAACAAACCTCATATATAGAATCCTAGCGGCGTCCTTGACGAAAGTTGGATCGCCCGTAGGATGCAGGGGGTGGTACAACCCCTGAATGCGGGCCTTGTGGTGTACCGCCTTCAGGCGGTGGTGGGGGAGGCGGCGGCGCAGCCCAGCTCATCTGCATCGGACCATTACCATTAGTTTGGGACGGATAAATAGGAAAGCTAAGAAATCCAATATTTGGAGCACTTGAATTGTGTTCTGGGAAGTGAGGATCAGGTGGATAAAAAGGTGGCATGGGAAGAAAAGTATTGCCATTAGGTATAAAGTTGGGAGGAGGGTTTAATATTGGAGGAGGAACATTCATAGATGGAGTGCTTTGTCGATTATTTACAGCATTTACAGATGGTTGTACATTTTGTATACTTGATGGTATACTAGGTATGTCTATGTGATTATTTGAAACTACACTCTTCTTTGGATATTTCATTTCAGGTAAAGATTTTGTAAAATCAATTTCCATTAGTGGTTTGGGATATTGATTTTCTATCAATGGTTTAGAGATCTGACATTCTAAAAGAGGACGAGGTCGTTTCTGTTCTGTAACGTATTTGTGACTATCTTTAATTGTTTGAGAACTTTCGTTGTGATTATTCGAGTTATTATTAAGATTTTCATTTACTACAACAGAATTTGATAATGGAGATCGACGGTTTCCCAAACATCGTTGCGTTTGTTGAAGCATGCTGTAAAGCTGGGGATATCCTTGTAAAGGATGGGGTGTACTGGATTTGGTAACATCCGGCTCAGCAGATGGTGCGCTAGGCGAATGCGCCCCCCCAGGTGTTGGTAGCAGTGGCTTGCTCTGATGACTGGTGGAAACTGCTTCTGACTTGCCTGATCTTTCTCTAGGAGTCTCACGAGAACTGGAAGAGCTGCGTGATGACGATCGACGTCGGCGTCGTGGTGAACGAGAACGTCTTGGTGAACGTGACCGTCTTGGTGTACGAGATCTACGAGGTGTCCGTGAACGTCTAGGCGAACGGGAACGTCTTCGAGGGGAACGTCTACGACTACGTGATCTTGAACGATCTCTAGCGCGTCTATGACCTCTACCACCACGTCCTCTATCTATAACAAATAAAAAAAACTATAAATTTTCTAAATACTATTTTTTATAATTTAAATAATCATAACAAAATATAACTTAGTTAATAATGTACAATATATGATATAAATTGCATCTTACGTCTACCACCACCTCCTCCTCTATCTGCTAAATCTTGCAATTTTGGATTTACGACTTGTTTCGCTTCTCGTAAAACAGCAACTAGATCACCAGCTTTAGCAGAATTTGAAGGTGTAAAAAACGTATAAGCCGTTCCAGTTTTATCCCTTCTACCTGTTCTTCCAATTCGATGTACATAGTCTTCAGAATTACTTGGATAGTCAAAATTTATTACAAACTTGACATCATCTACATCTGTAATTCAAAACAAAAGAAATATTTTCATAGCAATTAAGATTTCTGTTATCTCGATAAAATTACATAACAATAAAATAAAAACATTCACGCAATCAAAAGCGAATAAAATATTTAAAAAAGAGACTGAAAAGTCTGATTTTAGCAAGTTATTAGAATAACTGCATTAACGTAGTGTAAGTTTTCGTACATAAAAAAAAACACAAATCTCACCAAAAATATATATCTTTTACTTTAACGTTAGTAAAAGACCAAACGTACAAAAAATTTAATATAACTATTTTTTATTTAATTAGATAAAATGCCATATCCCTTTAAACAAAAAATATTGAAATACCCAAATTCAATATTTCTCTCTAAATACCAAAAGATGCATAAATAACAAAATAAATAAAGAATATTGTAACTATATATTTTTTATTAAAAATTTATATTTCTATTAACGTATTTATAATATATATATATATATATATATATATATATATATATATATATATATATATATATATATATATATATATATATACTTTTAAAACAACCGTATTTATCAATACCACTAATATTTAACGTAACATATATATTAATAATAGTAATAGTATGCGTCTACTCCAATTAGATGTAAACTGCAATTTTTAATTTATATATAGTAACATTTAAATACTCGAATTTATATAGTAAAAACAAAAAAATAATTATTTATTGATACTATATATACAAATATTCATGTCATTTTGAAAAACAAATGAAAATATTTGTAACTAATATACGCTGAACTATTAAAATACAAGATAAAACATTTTTTTACCAATTAATAAATAAAAATGAAAAATTATAATAAATATCTTTTAACATTGTATTGTAAATATTAAAACGAACATATTTCTATTAGCATTATAATATACACCTAACTCTTTTTTTACACGATATTTTTATACACGACTTTGAAAAAATGCGGTTTACCAATTAAGAATAAATATATTTTTTACACAAAATTTTTGTTCTAGCACGAATCCCTAAAATTTTTATTACACTTTTATAAGTTTCACTTGTCTGTTTGAAATTTTTTAATCAATTTTGTGAATACATCCCAATGCCGGATTGAGCTGAACCTTTACATACTTGCTCACTCTCAATGTCAATACAAGAATCAATTAACAGATTTACAATGATAATACAGTGGTACGATTGTTATTATTAGTAATACGTGCGATATAAAAGTACATTTTTTTAGAAAAAAATATTTTTATCAACTTAATTATTTAATTATAATTTTGAGTTTTTTACAGAAACGTATCTATACAACACAATATACAATTGGAGTAATCATAATTAAAAAAGGTCAGTTTATCCATAATAAACGTGCACACTTATCATATTATCAAATAATGATGAATAGTTGCAAAATTAATTTTTATTCCTAATTTCAAATAGAATTTTTATGTTTTGTACTTATAAATTGAATTTTCACTGTACGCTAATTTTATTATTTTTATAATATTTTTTTTATTTTATAATATGAATTTCATTATTTTTTGCATATTTTTTTGAGAAAATGTATAGAGTTTTATCATCTTTTTACACAATTTTTTAAAGTTGTGAAACGTATCCCCAAATTTACCATATATCGTATGCATTTATTTGCACAATTATTTTTCTACACGTTTGCTTAAGAACGTATCTACCGTATAAAAAGAGTTGGGTGTATTTATAAGTAAGCAAAACTTCAGGAGTTAAACAATAAAAAATATGTATTAATATTTTTATGTAATACCATAAATATAAATAAAATTTATATGAAATTAAATAATTATCTTAATATTATTGTATATTAATTAATTATATATAAAAATATTCACCTACAAACAAACAATTAATACAATTTATTATAGTTAACGTTGCTTTTTATGTTTTAATTATTATTTTTTTCTAATTAGCCGTCGATGAAAAAAGAAAAAATGATTTTTGGCAAGTTAAATAAATACTTTAATAAATTTAAAAAATAAATCATGAATCTTAAAACTATCACAAAATTTTGAAACTTTGCTAACATTGCAAAATTTTACAAAAATATTTCACAATATAAACAAAGTTTTTTTTTATTTTAAATACATATTATAAATTATTATGTAGATAAATAATTGGGAAAGTTGCTTATATAAATATTATATTACACAATTGTACTATAATTTTATTATGTAAAAGAAAAATATGGACAGATATAAATAATAAAATTGTGAAATTATTATTTAATTCAAATTTAAAAGAATAATATTTTAAATATGTTCAAATTTAGAAACATATTAAAGAAAATTTTAGTACAATTTTTCAAAATTAAATTATATATTAAATTTCTAAACAAGATCGTATGTTGAAATTGAAGATTTTCTTGTATTTCTATGAATATGGGCAAGGGGTAAAATTAATAATATTTAAAGAGTTTTAAAATTATGATGTTCATGCATCATAAATTTACCTATTTCTGTTAATTAAGAACATATAAAAAAATAAAATATAACTGTAACATCTAAAATTTTAAACTAATAATCGATCAGTAAGATATAAAAATATAACAAAAACTAGAATAAACAGAAATAGGTCGACACATGAATAACCTCAGTCTCTGCGTATTTGTTATTTATAAGTAAATGTCGAAATTACACAGGAATACACAAAAGAAAATATCAGTACTCTACTAAAAGCGTTTATTTAAAATAATAGTTGAAAATTTGTGAATTCTTGTGCATATCGCATTTTCGTTTGCAAACTTTAAATACGAAGAGAATGTTGAGGGTATATGTAATCCAAAATGGGTGGTTAAATATCATAATGTGACATTGAGCACTTCATTAATAATAAATTCATTCACACATGCACAAATTCACCAACCTGAAGTTTAGAGTTTGTATGGACACATTCGCACAAAACAATTCAACAGAATCATACTTGTTAATACAACGTGTCTTTGATATATGCAAAAAATAAAAAAATATTTTTTCATTATAAAATATATAAGTTTTGCGGTGAATTATGTAACGCTAAAATTATCTAATTTAAAATATATTAATAAATACTTTATCCAAATTATCTCAGTATGAATTATAAGACAAAAGCACTATTTATGAAAATATTGATTTCTCTATTTTCTTTTTATTTTTTATTGATTTTAAAGATTGTTAACATCGATCAATTTGAAATAAACATTACAATTCATAGATCAAAGACAATATGTGTTTAAAAAGAGTCATACTAAAGTTGAACACGTTTGCACAACACAATTATACAGTCGCACAAACAATCGTTTCAAACATTCTAGTGTGTTTGTAATGAAAAATATCCTGTTCTTAGAAGGCCTAATGTCAGTAAATGAAGTCGAAATATCAGGTCTTACTGTGTCTACAACAGATAGTGAAGTGTGGCGGCCCCACTCGCGTGCAGTGCAGGACAGGGCTTTGGCGCAAAGACAGTACGGAGGTGCAAACGATAAGGCACCCGTGCACATGCCAATGCTACTCTGCTGCACTAACACACAGGAGGAGTGGTAGGCCAGGTGCCACGGTGGAGGCTCCCTTTACGGGGGGGCCACAATATCTCTCACGAGAGGCACAAGTGATACAGTGTGCTTTGTGCCTCTGCAAAAGAAATCGCCACGTCGTGAGCTTCATCATGTAGATCTTCATTTAGAAATATTATACTATTTGATAGAATAAAACATATTTTAATAATAAAAGAAAAATAATAATAATAAGAGAAAAAATATTACATATAAATATATATTAATTCATTTTTAATTTAACTTACTAAATTCAAGATTAAACAATATAACAAATTATCGTCTGAACGTTATACTGAATCAATAAATAAACACATTTTAAATTGATAAATCTTCAAAATTTCATTAATAATATAATTTAATCTTGAAATTAATAAATAAAAAAAATTAATAATAAAATTAATATTTAATTATTCGAAAATATTTAAAAGCAAAATAATATAAAGATATTTCTAAATACTTACCAAGACCTCGAGCGGCAACATCTGTAGCAACAAGAATCGGAGCTTTTCCCGTTCTGAAATCTATTAGAAAAATAATGAATAAAATTTCAAATATCTACTATATCAACTTCACAACCATAAAATTATCTATTAGGAATTATAAAATTAAAATTCAACGCTTTATATAAAATTTGAAAGCAATAAAAAAAGATTTGACGATTGTGGAAGTAAAATAAGTTAATAATTACTACATAAATGTACCTTGTAAAACCCAATCGCGTTCATTTTGTGATTTATCGCCATGTATACAAACTGCAGGCCATCTAAAATTAAATATATTTTTATTAACAATATATCGAATTTATTAAAATGTATTAAATTTAAAGATAAAGTTCAAGTTTAAAATGTTAATTAATTAATAAAAAATATAAAATAAACGAAAATAAAAAAAATATGTAACTGAAAATTGTAAAAGTTGCATACGTTATTTTTTAATTTTCTTTGATGGCAAATTTTTTAGAAAATTCCCATCAGATATTATGCAATAAATGATCTACCTTAAATATATTATAGTATAATAGTATAACTTAAATATAGTATATTATAAAATAAAATTAAACTTACCCGTCTCTTTTCATTTTTCGCGTAATATCGTCTACGCGTCTTTTTGTTTCAATAAATATAATAGTTTTATTTTCCTTTTCGGCCATTATTTCCTTTAAGAGCGTACTAAGTTTCGTTTCTTTTTCGTATTCCATGCATACGTCGATAATTTGAAGAATATTATGATTTGCGGCTAATTGTAAGGAACCTACGTTAATTTGTTGATAGTCTTTTAAAAATTCCGCCGCTAAATTCATTACTTCTCTGGGCCACGTCGCGGACCACATGAGAGTCTGTCTATCGGGACGAATTTGTTCAATTATTTTACGAATTTGAGGTTCGAAACCCATATCCAACATTCTGTCGGCTTCGTCTAATACTAAATAAGTACAACGTTTCAAATTTGTACGACCCGTCTCCAAAAAATCTAACAAGCGACCTGGAGTAGCTATGACGATTTCCACGCCGGCGGTCAGATCTTGGGCTTGCGGACCTTTGGGAGCGCCTCCAAATATACAAGTGTTGCGAATTTTGGACGTGTTTCCGAATTTATCGCATACTTCTTGAATTTGCTGTGCCAATTCTCGAGTGGGCGCCAAAACTAAAGCTATGGGACCGTCCCCCCTTTGCAGTCTGTGCTGGTGATTAATGTGAACGATAGCGGGAAGAATGTACGATAGAGTTTTCCCGGAACCGGTCGAAGCGATTCCGACCATATCGCTGCCGCTCAAAGCTATGGGCCAACCTTGAGATTGAATAGGAGTCGGAGCTTTGAACCCCATTTTTTCTATTTCGTCCATAACGTAATCCGGAAAGCCGGCTTCGTCGAAAGTGAAGACGGGCGCGGGAACGTCTTTGCCTTTTAACGTTATATCGTTTTCTTTCCTCCATATCTCGATTTCCGATTGAGATCGATTTACAATGTTACGATGCGGCACATAAAAATCTTTCTTGAACGGTTCCAGTCGACTAAGATCCCATTTCGGTTTTCTCAAATTTGCTCCGGGATTACTCCTTCTGCCTCCGCCGCCGCCTCCTCCCCATCCTCGATCTCTGCTACGCCTGCGGCTTCTGCTTCTGCTTCTGCTCCTGTCTCGATCGCGATCTCTATCTCTATCGCGGTCTCTGTCTCTGTCTCTGTAAAAAAATAAATAAAACGCTTCAAAGATAAGCGGCGACGGCGAAACGAAAAATTATAAATCGGAAAGAGCGCGCGGGGAACGGTTAAATTTCGAAAGCGACTTTGCGATCGATCGCCCGACCATAACCTGGAAAACGGTGGACTCGAACGAGACGACGAAAAAGGAAACCGGGCGAGCGTTTCGAAAGCGGCGTCGAACGCGAAAAACGGAGACGATCGGTCCGAACGGGAAAACGGACGGCCCGTCTTCGGATCGATAAGAGGCGGAAACGTCGCGCGCGCTCGACACTTTTCCGAATCGACGCCGAATTGCGTCGACGCGATCGACACGATATCGCATTAAAACGACTCACCTGCCGCGTCCCATTTTAAAGTCGCGAGGCGATCTCGGCTCGGAGGCGCAACCTTAGGAAAAGGCGCGCGCGGACACCGGCGGCCGAGACGCCACGCGCGCCCCCACCCGACGCTAGACGAGCGCGATTAACGCGACCCGCTACGAATATTTTTATGAAATTATTTGTGAAATACGAATATAAAAATGTTCAAAATCGAATTTATATAAAATAAACGTGTAAAAAAAATCGAATCTAATAAAATATGTGGTATTGTGGTGGAATATATTTTTTTTTGATATTCTGTTTTACTGCGTCGATAGATTTTTTGCTAACGTTTAATTTTGTGTTAAAGTCATCTCGTCGGTTTTGGATTTAATTTTTGTTTTTCTTCGAAGCCGATACATTTTTCGTTATGTGGATCTTTTCTATTTTTCGCATTAATTCGAATTAATTAGCGACGTAGACAAAATAAATAAGCGCATAAAAGAATCCGAAGTAAATAAGCGTTCGGTCGAAGGAGGTTGTCGGCGCTTGTTTTGCGGCTCGCCGGTTGGCGAGCGTGCGCGGGACATGGCCGGCGGTCGCGCGGGCCTCAGCCGCGCCCGCCGATCCACCGATCGCGTTTCGGGCTCCGAGGCGGCGGCCATCGTCACCGTCGCCCTTCGTCGACGCCGCGAAGGTTCGTCGCCGCGGCCGCGACCTACCCTCGGCCGGAACGCGTCCCTTCGCCCCGGTGAGAACCGCGCCTTCCCTCGCTCCCGTTTCGCTCGTTCCCCGACTCGCCCCCGCCCCCGCCCCTGCGTTCGCTTTATATTTGTTCTGTTGTTCCCGCTTTCGTACGTCGTCGTTACCGGTGATTTGTAGTTTTCGCACGTTGCACCCGCTCAACAGCTGATCGACGCGCCGCGCCCCCTTCGCCCCGTCTCGTCTCGTCTTTGACCGATTCTCACGTGCGCGCGCGACGACAGTCGACGGCCCGCACGGCTCGACGCGCCGTCGATTCGATTCGTCTCGAACGGTGGAAGCCGTCGATCGCCGAAAATCTATTTTTAATTTTTTAACTCGTAAATTTCGCAGCTTCGTAATTCGCGCCTCTCGATCCTCCGTTAGAAAAATCCCCGCGATCGAATTCGTTTCGATCCCGCGAATGCGCCGCAAATTTTCACCGGACGGCTGAACGCGAACGAAGTAAAAATTAACGGAACGCTCTTTGTCGATGTCGATATACAATATTATAGTCTTTTTTTCTTCTTAACGCTATCGCCGGCGATTTAAAATTATATAACTTTGATTTTATGGACTATTTAGTTAAGTCTTTTTCGGTAATCGGTACAAACGAGAACTTTTTTTCGGTTCGTTTTCCCGTCTCGAAATTGTAAACGGCGATAGCGTCTCCGGCGCGTCCGCGTCCGCTTAAATCTTTAAGAACGATCTTGAAATCTTTCTTTTGAAGTTCGAAAGTTCTCCGCGACGAATCTTCGACTTTATTCGTCCGGAAATGGAAAATTGATTTTCTTGAATAGTAGACCGGCGTCAGTCGAAAGGACGAATTTGCGAAATAGAAACGAAAGGTTGATTTCGTAACGATTCCCGGTTTTCTTTTTTTTGTCATTGTTCGAAAAAAAAGTTATTCGTTTAAAATTATATCAGAAGCGTCCTCTTGTTTTTGCGCCTGAGATAAGATTTTCTCAAATCTTCCATAACGGAATAACAATATATTATCCTCGCTTAGATTTATCGTTTTATTACTTTATATGAAGAGTTAAAAGTCAAAAAATTGCAATTCGAGAACAAAAAGTTAAAAATATACGCGTAAATGAGTCTCACGCGAAAACTAGAACTCGAGCGGAATACATAATATAATAAAAAAATAATCAATAAAAAAAAATATATATATATATATATATATCGAATCTATATATCTTTAATTATTGTTACTACAAAAAAATTTTTTTTTCTTCTCTAACTCGTTTACAAAATAGATTATGTATTACCTCTTCAATGGGACGAAAGAATTTTATAATTTTCAAAACTCACACTTTTTATTGGTTACAACATATTTGGATTTGTTTATTATTTTATGTTTTGAATGACGCAAGATTTGATATTTTATAATATTGTAAATATTTTCTACAAAGGAAAGTCACGCTAAATTTTAATCAAATTCAATTTAAAAATTATTATCTTCTTTTTAATTCTATATTAATACACACATTTCTTAATTTATATACTGTATGAAAATTACACATCATTAACTTGTAACCGTTATAAAAAAAATGTCTTATATAACTAATCAAACATAAAATTTTCAACTTTTAAAAATAAACATCTATATTTTTTAATTATTTAAAATAAGTATTTAATTCAATCTTTTATATTCAAGAGGCGCATTTTCAAATGCTAAATTTCAAAAATTTTGACCAAACAACTATAGAAAAAAAATTTGTAGATTCATAATTAGACTTAAATTTCCAATTCAAGTTTAATTATGGACTAAAACCATATAAATGAAAAACTACACATTCTTCTAGAAGTGGAAAGCACAATAGAAGATATAAAACAACGTTTTTGTATACGAAGTTACATTTCAGGGATCGTGTCGTAAAATATTAAATAAAAATATTTACAGTTTGTAATATTTTAACTGATTTTGCTTTTTTTTAAGTTATAACAACGTAGCAAATGTTATAATATATATTTTAGAATGGCTTTAAAAAACTTACCTGATATTGGAGAAATCGTCTTTAGTTGCTAGTTCGCACACACAAAAAAATCTTACAATTGTTAATATATCTTGATATTTTTCAAGGAATAATATTTTATAATAATGAGTCAATTTTAATATAGATTAATTATATAAAATTCATATTTGAAAACAAATGTTTATAGAATTACTAATGAAATTTATCATTTAGTTTATCATATGTCCTATAAAATGTATTATACTAGCTTTATTTCATTCTTTTTTGTTTACTTAACCATCTCGTGAATAATTCGTAACGTCCACATATCATATTCGTAATTGAATAACAAATTCTGCAATTTCTTTGAAAATAAACATTTTGAAGGACTCATTATATTTGATTAAATTTTACCATAATGGGTTATTGCGATTATTGATTATTATTGAGCTACATTGAGAACACACTATTGAATACAATTGGCCTAGAATAAGTTAATATTTTAATTTATTGTCTTCCTTTAACTTAGAAATTAATATTATGGTCTAAAAGATATTAATAACATGTAGTGATCATAAATTCGATAATGTAAAATTTTATTTTTAATTTTTATAACTTTTGTAAATATAGATGGATATTAAACTTTTCAATTATATAATTTTTCTAATTTACAAGGAATATTTTCGAAATAAATCTAAATCTATTAATTAATCATAAGTAAAAGTATTATATACATTATTGCAAAATCATCGTTCATAGTTAAGTTTCACAGAAATTACATTTATAGTAGTTTATCCTTTCTTTTCTTAATTGTTATTGATAAGCAATAGTTTAATAGTTTTTATTAATGCAAGGAATTTCTATTGTAGAAATATTATTTTCTTCCATTTTTTAATATTCACGTTATTATATTGTATTACAATTATTTCTTTCTTGAAATAATAATACAAAAATATATTAAAATTTATCTAATTCTAAATTTTAATATATTTTTCTTTTTTAAGGAATCCAATTATAAAAATTGTTTGCTTATTTTGTAAATCAATAATTAAACTGGAGTATTTTATGTATCCAATAATCAATGCTGATTTTTATATAACCAATATTAATAATTTACTTAGATTTAATACAGTACTCACTTCCTGCTGTTGACCCATATTCGTTGGGATTAATTGATAGTCACTGTTCTAAAATTAATAAGTACTTCCGTCAAGTTCATCACCATCATTCAATTAAATTGTTTTTCTCACTATAAGGAACTAACCAAAAAATAATATGAATTAATAATCACATAAATTATATGTCCTACAGACAGGTATATAATTAATATTTTTCATTTCTATATACTTGTATTTGCTATAATACATTTTAGTGTAAAAAAATATTATTTTAATTCCGTGTTTATTTTTTCATGATATGAGATTTAAATTTTTATCCTATTCTAAAGCTCAGAGATTAAATAATAACTTAATAAATAATAGATACTAGTTCTCAACAAAGTATTAAATCTAAACATATTCGAATTGATAATATAATATATATGTATATATGCACTTCGTATCAACAGTATTCTTCTATAAATTTTATTCTTTAAAAAAATTAAAGAAATTACAAAATTATATCTTATGATTGAAAAATAGGATCTAATTTTTGTGAATTAGATAATAGTAATTCAAAGATTCACTTTTTCTTAAATTTTCTTATTGTGTTGATATAATGCAATTTATGCTGATTAATTATATTTTGTTAGCTACAGCAGGTTCCTTTTAATATATATATATATATATATATATATATATATATATATATTTCAGTTTTATTATGGATACATTATAAAATAAATTATATAAACATGAATCATATTTTGAATTATATATATATATATATATATATATATATATATATATATATATATATATTATTTTTAGTGATGTATAATTTGTTTCATATTTTTAATCGTTAAATGAAAAAAAGTAAAATTCTAATTATTTTATTGTTTATATATACATTTATGTAATATCTTTCAAATCAAATTTTGTTTGTTTTTAAATCCAATTTTATGTTTGAATTTCCGTTTAAAACCCAAAACATTATCTATTTTGTAACTCTATTATGTATATTCGAATTATTATTATTTGACGTGACATTGATACAAATTAACAGATATCTGCGAAATACTTAAAATTAGAAAATCAATATTGTGTTTACATAAAACATCATGCATACATTGCAAGGAATTACGTAAGCTTGCATTTTATAGATGAAATTCTGTGATAAATTTGTATTAAAAGTTTAAATATATCCTTTAAGAAATTCGTCAAATATAGATGTCTTATCGGGTATTAGTTCTCCAAAGAAATTTTTCTCACCAATTATTTTTTACTTTATATCTTTTATCCTTATGGTCAATTTCAAAATAGATTAATCAGTTTTTTTATTGGTATATGTCACTTTATCTTTACAATTAAAAAATATGGTTAGTTAATTAATTAAGCAATTGTCGTATAAAAATTTGAATATAGTATAAAAAATTTAAAAGTAAATTAATGACATATATTATTTCAGCTTTTTAGGTGCCTTGTTATGGCTGCAGTAATACAGGAAAATGGAATTAATATAAGCAATAATACTGGCGTAGTACACACACGTCAAACGCCAGATAATGATAGAACCAACCATGCAATGGGAGACCAGCCTAATGAGGCAATTGTTAATTGTCAACAAAACGTAACAAATTCTGAAGAGACTGAGGAAGCTCCAGAAATAGACATTATAATTAATAATGTAGTCTGTAGTTTCAGTGTACGGTGTCATTTAAATTTAAGACAGATAGCCCTTACGGGTGTTAACGTTGAATTCAGACGAGAAAACGGAATGGTCACAATGAAATTACGTCGTCCTTACACGACCGCATCTATATGGTCGTCAGGACGTATAACTTGTACCGGAGCTACTAGCGAAGCTCAAGCTAAAGTCGCAGCCAGGCGCTATGCAAGATGTTTGCAAAAGCTTGGCTTTAAAGTTAGGTTTCATAATTTCAGAGTAGTCAATGTTTTAGGAACATGTACAATGCCATTTGCAATAAAAATAACTGCATTTTCTCAAAAACATAAAGAAGCAGAGTAAGTAATATTTTTGTTTTTGTTAATACATGCTTTTTTCTATAAATTAATTTGAGATTGTATGAATATTTATAAATTAAATTCTGATGATACAATTATGTTTATTGTATTTTTTTATAATGTGATAAATTTATATCAATAATATATATTATTACATAAATAATAGTAATTTTTTTGGTATACTAAAATATATTTGCTCATTTCATAGAAGAATCATATACATAAAGCATGAAGTTTCCAAGCATTTGAGTGAACTTTGATTTTTTAATTATATATTTTTTAATAAAAAAAATATGAGTTATATTAGAAGTTATTTAAAAATTTTATATTTTGTACTTCGAATGCTTTACGTAATAATTATTTTATCTGAAAAATTTTATTAAGACAGTGATTAAAAAAACATATTTGATAATGTTTTATTTATTTTTTCTAATTACAAATCTATAAAAATTTTAATTGAATGAAAGTTGCTTTATTGTAATTATTTCAAAAGTTTAATTTTAACTAATAAATATTAAGATATTTTTTTTAAATAATATTTTTTAATTTGCTTGTAAACCTTTATTTTAGTTACGAACCAGAATTACATCCTGGAGTTACATATAGACTAAAAAATCCCAAAGCTACATTAAAAATATTTTCTACTGGCAGTGTAACTGTAACTGGTAAGATTAAATATGTATTTGAATTAGTTTTTTTTTATGAGTCTTATAATATTTTTATTTTGCGGTAATTTTAGCTAGGAGCGTAGTAGACGTTCAGACGGCCATAGAACGTATATTTCCTTTGGTATATGAATTTAAAAAGGAAAGAACAACTGCCGATGAAGAAATGTGGCAAGCTAGACGTGCTAAACGTAAATCTTCTAGTGAGATGTTGTTAGATGATCATCAAAATGGTGTATCAGGATTAGTTACGTTATCTGATGATGAACAAAATGATAGCGACCAAAGTTGGGATTAAAATAGTTCTCATTCTTCAATGTAGTAGTACCAAAGACTAATATCAATTAATTATGATAAATCACTTCTTTATTTTCCCTCCTCCTCGTCTTTCATCAGCTTCTGATGTGTTGCAAAAAAAAAAGATTTCGTAAATCTCGTATGTTCTCAATAGTATTTTATTATTCTGAAATTTCGTTATTAAATTATCTTCTTATTATTATAAGTGTGATAATATCTTATGATTAAGTGAAGTGTTAAAGTGACAATTTTTTTTGTGTATTTATACAATTTTTGCTACGGATCGCAGAAAAGACTGCTTATATATTATATAAATGTTTTGAATAGCATCCTATGCCTAAGTGATGGATTAAAAGCAGTTATAAATTATGAGAAAACACGTATTTGGAGTTAAATATTCAATTTCTTTTACCACTAAGAACATTATAGACTATCAATTTCTATTAAAATGTATGTTTTTTTTAGTAATTCTGGGTGTGTCAAAAATTTATTTTACCTTCTATTTTTGTAATATTTATTTTGATTTTTTTCTTTTCTTTCTGACCATATAATTGACAGTTCTATTTACATATATATATATATATATATATATATATATATATATATATATATATATATATATATATATATATATTGAATTACTAAATAATGCATGTATAACACAATATAATAGTTAACAGAATTTTGACATACCAACTATAATTTTAATTAAAAAAATACGCATCTTTTTTTCTAAATGGGAATAAACTGGATACCTTCCATGACAATTTAATGCTATATTTATATGTTATATATATATATATATATATATATATATATATATATATATATAATCAGTTTGTTAATTCTGAACAATTTAAATATTAACATATATATATATATAAATATTTTTGTGTACTTCATTCTGCTTTTAACGATTTTCTTTCTTTTTATGTAATTAATAAATGATGCAGTGTTTTCTTGAGTACAGAAAATTTCTCTTTATAATTTCTGCAAATTAGGTTTTTTAACAAATTGGATTTTTGATATATCAAAATTATTCATTTGTATTAATATTTTTTTCATATACATAGCCTAAAAATAATTCTTTGAGACTGTAATTTGCTGTATTGTTTAATGTAATACGTGACTTGTGTGAAAATTCATTTAAGCGTTTGCCTTGTATCAACATTTAATTACTAATATTTCAATGAAATGTGGTCTCAAATTCACATTTCCATGAAAGCTATTATTCACATTACAATGAAATGTGAATACTGGCTTCATGATATATATCTATACATATTTTTAAAATTATATATATGTATATAATTTTAAATATGAATGCTAGAAATTTTAAAATTAATAATTTTGGTATATTGTATATTACTGTCACGATCATTTTTTTATATTGGCTGAACTTTTTAAATGATTTTTTTCTGTATCAATGATCAATGGCATGTGCAATATTTTTTCGCCAATTTAGTTTATAATTATGAAATTAATACTGCATTTGGTGTTTACAATGCTTTGAATGTATTATTTTTAATTAATATTTACTCAATGAAATATTTATGTTGAAGAAAAGACTTCCAGCACTTGAGTAATTTTGGTATATCAGTTGTTTTATGTATTACTCTTGAATTGTATTACTCGCATATTTCATTATGTTACACATGCATATATATATATATATATATATATATATATATATATATATATATAATATGAAAATGCCAATAGTAAAAATATAATTCTAAAAATGAATGTCTTTTTTCTGATTTATTTATTGTATTTTTTAAAATTAATCATGGTAGATGAATAATGATATAGGATTTTTTTTAATAATACTTTCTTATCTTGATCGCAATCGAATACTATATAAAATAACTTTAATGGCGGAGTTGTAGACGTGAAATTAAATTCATTTTATACATGCGGATCTAATTTCCTAAGTGTTTTTTTTTATTGGTTAGGTTAAGTTATTTTGAGGTATAAGACATTTCAGAGAAGCAATCGTGAACGTTTCGCTTAAACCTCAATAAAGCGTTATTAAAAATTGATATTTTTTTTAATTTTGGGAGTCCAAATCGATGGTATGAATTAGAATAATAAAATCGATTGTCGCGGTCATAAATTGTTTTTATTATATTAAATTGCGGAAAGAGCGAAATATCTAGATGAAAAATTAAAAGAATTCCAGAATTGGAGATTAATTATTTTTATCTAAAAAACATTTTTAAAATTTATTTGTTAGAAAAATATCTCACAACAAATATTATATTTTGTAAGCCTATTGTTCAAATTTTATTAAAGAATTTAATATTAATTTAATTCGAATTAAATATTAAAAATTATGATAAAATATATAAATATGAAATAATATTTATAATATAATCGATCTTGGTCATAAAAATCGTTGTTTAGTTCGATGAACGAAAAGAAACGCTTCGAGGGCGACGGCGAGTTGTGACCGACGCGCGTTTTTTCCCCCCGCAGTGGTTTTATCGCTTTCGACCTAACGAAGGCTCGTTTCAAGCGATATGAGACGCAAAAGCGAAAGGAATAAGTCGAAGACTACGACGGAGGTGCCGGAGAGCGCCGAGAAGCCGCGTCGCGGTCGACCTCCGCGCAAAAGGAAGAAGTCGTCGTCGTCCGAAGACGGAGAATCCGCGACATCTTCGGCGGACCGGATCGATTCGCGTTCCGATTCCGATCAGGTTTGGCATGTGAAAGCGGCCGCTTCGGAGTCAGGCGAGCCTCATAAGCTAAAAATTTGCTTGACGAGGCCCGCCGAATCGGAGTCGCGCACGCGCAGAAGAGACGAATCGCCCGCCGCTCCGCTCGCGCCCGCCGCTCCCGCCACCCCGACCAGGGACTCTCCCGACGAAAGAAAACGTTCTAAACATCGCTCGAGGCGAACTTCTAACAGGGAGTCGGCCACCGCCGCGGCTACTGTTCTTTTTAACACCGAACAGGACGCCGAACGTTCTACATATTCGGTCGAAAACGTCGCCGAACCGGAGCCGGATCCGGAACAAAAACCCGAACCGGAGCCGGAACAAAAACCCGAACCGGAAACGGAACAAAAACCCGAACCGGAAACGGAACGTCAACCCGAACCTGAGACGGAACGTCAACCGGAGCCGGAACGTCAACCCGAACTGGAGCCGGAACGTCAACCCGAACCGGAGCCCGAACGTCAAACCGAACCGGAATCGGAACATCAACCCGAACCGAAGACGGAACTCAAGCCAAAGCCGGAGCCAGAGAGGGAGCCCAAAACGGAAACTAAATCAGAGCAAATACCTGAAACTAAATCCGGAGAGGAACCGGAACAAGAAACGGCACCCGAACCGATTTGTGCGGTTCCTGTAGTTCAACAGATTCCAGTTGAATCTGTCACCGATGAACCCGTTTCCGTAAACGTTTCTCAAACTATTGAAGAAAAAGAAACCGATATACAAGGTGTAGAAAAGGTCGAATCGATCGTGCCTATAGTCGATAGTAGTTTAGAAATCGTTAAAGAAACCGTCATAATTCCTAAAGAATCTTCACAGAATAAAGAAGAAAGAATAGAAGTTATCGATGCTGCCGCCGCAGCCGTCGACGAAAATAAAAAGGAATCCGTAGATCAGATGACGCCGACCGTTCTAAGTACGGATAAGATTGTCGAAACCGTTAATAATATTGAGTCCAAAGACGACAATAAACCGGTACAAATGTCTGAAATTGTTTCCAGTAGTAAAATCGACGTTGCCCCTACTATTGAATTAAAATCTGATTTTCGTGAAACCGAAAATAATTTGATAATCGATTCCAATTCTCAATTATCTGAAGAAAAAAATGAAGTCACTAAATTTTCTGAAAAACAAATTGTCAATTCTAAGAAACGAAACGATTCCGAATCAGAAATTATTTTAGATGTTCCCATAAATGATTGCAAATTAAAGTTTCATACTGAAAATACTATAGAAAATCAGGTTACAAATATGGAAATTGAACAAGACGGTAAAAAATTATCAGAGAAGTCCATTCGCGAAGTATTGAAAACGACCGAAAAGAAACCTGAGCGCACTAAAATTACTAGTAAAACACCATCTCCTCGTAATTCTCCCGATAAACATCTTATGGAAAATGAATTGAGGTCGGATAATATCCAACATTCCATATCACCATCGAAAAAAAATGGAACCGAAGAATCTAGTAAACTTGAATCGTCACATGAAAATCCTACATCTATTTCTAGAAAGAGAAAGTGGGGCTCTAGACCTAAACTTATCAAAACTCCGTCTGTTAATATTTCCACAGATTCATTGAAGAATCTAATATCCAATGTGGAACCTGTCAGTGCAGAAGAAGTATTATCAGATATGAAAATGAAAGAATCGTCAGAAACGAAACCGAAAAAAATTATACTTGAAGATAATAAAAAAGCTAACGGAAAATATAACGCGTCTGAAAATATTGTAGATAAGGATATTGTTGGAAATTTATCGCATCGTAAAATTTCAATTATTAATGAAGAGAATTCTAAACTTACTTGTCCTCCTAGTCCGCCAAAACACAAATCGTCAACTGTTTTGTATATCACAAATTTAGTGAGGCCATTTACTTTGCCACAGTTGAAAAATTTATTACAAAGAACAGGACGAATTGTAGAAAATGGATTTTGGATTGATAAAATCAAATCTAAATGTTATGTCCAATATGAAACGGAAGAGTGAGTATTGTTATTTATTTTTCGAATATTAAAGTATTCAATTATTAATTTATGTATCGTATTATTTCAGTGAAGCGATTGAAACAAGACATGCCCTACATGGTGTAACTTGGCCTGTTTCAAATCCTAAAACTTTAAATGTCGATTTCGGTTCAAGAGATAGCATGGATGAGGCTATAGCTAGCACTGAAGAAGATAAACCAGGATTTATAGATAATTGGTCAAAAGATTCTGTCAATAAAGATTTGAAGAATCCTGGAATTGTAATTAATTAATAATTATTGGTTTTTTTTTCGTGTTCTGTTAATGTTTTAATTTTTCAAATTAATTTTTGTAGGAAACAGAAGAAAAATCTTTTGAAAAACGAACAGTTGTTAGAGAATGGGATCTTGGCAAAGGAGAGGGAAGAGAAGAATTTTTAGATAGACATAATAACAGACATCGTGATGCAAACGAAGTAGAACGAAGAAAAAGACGCACGAAATCACGCAGTCCTTCTCCTGGTTAATATTTTTTTCTCTCACATTGTGCTCATTATAAAAATGCAATTTATTAAATAATACTAGTGTTTGTAATTATGTAGAACATTATTTGTAAATATCTTTTGTATTATGAATGATACAGGCACTGCATAAATATCGTTAAAATCGTCATTATAAAAAACATTGTTAGAATTCAGTTGAAGGTAAAAAAATAGGAATGAAGACGATTTAGGGTTGTAATTTATTTATTTTAAACCAAGTAAATTCTCCATTATTAGTCTAAAAATAATATTTTGAAATTATTTTACATATATTAATAAATGTAAAATTGCTAAATAATTGCATCAAAATATAAACTTTTTTTGTTTGCAAATAAATAATCTATTGGAAATATTTTTTTCTATTTTACAGCTCGAAAATTTAAAAAGAAAGAAGAAGAAGCCCCCTCAAAACTTCTTGATGATCTATTTAAAAAGACAAAAACTACGCCTTGTATATATTGGTTACCTCTTAATGCTGAAACTGTAAGAATACCTTGTTTGTATTTTCAACTAGGGTTTGCAATTTGTATATTAATGTTTTTTTCGTTCATAGATATTGATAAAGGAAGAACAAAGACGTAAACATATGGCTGAACATGAAAGACGAATGGAAGAGCTGCGCAAAGCAGCTGAAGAACATAGAATGTCACGTCACACATCACACCATACATCCAGCCATAGACATAGATAAGTTTTCTTCGAGGAAAAAAATGACAATGATCTACCACTGCTAGAATGGATCAGTCATAGAAGAGTTTTACTCGCTATGGTTGGTTCTTTAAAAATTCCCCCATTTCTTTATAACATTCTTCAAAATAAGTTTTAGGATAAGATCATTTACAATACCAGTTTTTACTTAAAGTTCCAGCTAAAACTGCATTTTTTTTCATTATGCACATATTTTTCGTAATGTCTTTATTTCAGTAGAGAAAGATATGTTGTGCAAAGGTAAATTATCGCGTCAAATTTCTTTATTAGTATAGTTTTAATTTCATTTGCTTTATATTTGAAACATGGATTTCATAGGTTTACTATTTAAATATTCATTTCTTGAATATTCCTTGTTCTAAATGTTTTAAGCAGATAATATTGTTTCTATCGTAACATGCCCAATTAAAAAAAAAGAAAATAAACTTAAGTCTCCTTTATAAATTCAGAATTAGGAGGATATTTCGTCATTCGTATTTTTTATACATAGAAAGTGGTTAAAATATTTTCCCGTTTCGTTTTCCACGTATAAAAGGAAATGTTAATATTATTCGTATAAAATTTAATTTTATATTTTATTGAAGGTTCAATTTAATATATGTATAGGTATTACAGCATGTTTTTATTCAATAATTACTTTTGACAATATTCTATCAGGCCACTGATGGCCTGACGAGGAAAAGAGCATCGAGGTGGGTTAAGGGAAATCCAGCCTGTAAGCCCAGCTAGTACTTCCATTTGGTTACATCATGTGCTGCAATGTTATAAATGTGTATAATACAATTAACTGAAAGGAAATAAAGCTGTCTACAATCGATTCTGCTGCTACAATACCAGTTTTTGTAAAAAAAGGAGATCAATAATGTTTAACATTTTTTTTTCTAATAATCATCATTGACATCTGTAAATGCCCGTTAACATTAATCAAACAAGCTGACAACATGGAAGAATTTAACCATCAAGAAAAATTCGATTACTTCAAGAATCATTTTCTTTTATACAAAGTGTTTGGAAACTATCGAAGATTTTGAACTAAATAATTTGGAAGAATATTGAAGATTATTTGCATAGAAGATTGTTTTATTCAGTACTTTTGTACTACATTGAAATCGGATTATAGTTTTTCACAAATAAATTTGGGCAGTTGTAATTGAGCATTGTAGTTTTATTTTTATTTTGTGCTTGGCACATATTTTATTACATTAATAATCTGAAATAATAATAATGTTAAATTAGTAAACAATATGGTGGAATCAGTCTCTACATATTCAGCAAGGCACTTTTCAATATCACGACAGTTAGTGCTAAGTGTTATTCTCGATGGACGGTTTTGTGGTTTTCAATTTGATATCTGATGATTGATCTAAATGTATTCTAGTTACATGGCAACGCATGTCGTACGATCTCGAAAATGAACGGTGACAGATTGGACATTGCGTTTTACCAGTGTGCAAATCTCTATGTAAAGAAAGAGATATTGGATGCTTAAAACTTTTCCAACACACTTGACATCGAAATTTTACATCGTCGTTATCTAAAATAAAGAGAAATATATATATATATATATATATATATATATATATATATATATATATATATATATGTATATATATATATATATATATACATATATATATTTATATATGTATATATATATATATATATATATTCAAGATGATTATGGTTAAAAATACATTGAATACCTTGGTTAGTCTCCTCGGATAAGTCATCTAAACATAAAACCAGATCAGTAGATGGATCTAAAAATAAAAAACTTCAGTTGTATGCAAAAAAAAATAATTTGTAATATTTAATTAACTATTTACGTTACCATTAACATTATCGAGATCGATTTCATTTAAAGCACTGTTGTCTGAAATCGAATCATCATCGTTGATGGAAATTGTGTTCTCTAATTTTTTTATAAATTGCTGGTCTCCAGATTGCGCATTAGTCGTTTCTGCAGAGTTTGTAGCTATAGATGTAGAAATTTTTCGCCTTTTAGATTTTGGAGATTTATTTATTTCATTATCCGACGGAGATGGAACATCAGGATTTTGTTCAGTAGTGGATAAATCGATCGAAGTTGTTTTCGCGTTTGGATTTGAATCTGTTTCGTCCGTGAGACCTCTAATTTGTAAAGATTCTGCGGCCGCGAAAAGCGACGTCAATTGATTTTGTGGAACGCTGACTTCCCCGTGATATATAAAATAGATCAAAGCGGACAAATCGTCACAATGTATATCTTTGAAAATGAGCACGGGGTGAGTGCAAGGGTTTTCACGGAAAAGGGTGCGAAGATAAGGGCTGCAAGCTGCTAACAAGACTCTGTGAGCTCGAACTGAATATCCAGGACAAACGAGAGTGACATCCGTAAAAGTGTCTGTCCCTTGAAGCGACCACAATGCCTCCGTAACATGTTTTACAAATTCAGAAGTTCGCCAAGACACCGATAATCTGGCACATCCATTATCAAGATCTTTATCTGATACCATCGCCCATAAAATTAATTTTTAAATGGAAACGTCAAACTCACGTCAATACAATCGAAGCGTCTGTTTTAAAACGTTATTTTTATGACCATATCTCGTATAATAGTTCGCGAACCACTTACAAACACTCATTGAAATTATAAAAAGATCGAATACAAACAACCTTTTTGTCTCGCTTTAATAGACTATGAAAAATTGTTCGAGTCTATAACTCATTCTAGTTTAATTAATACATTAATAAATTAGGAAATAGGACATAATTATATTACCACAGTTAAAAATATTTATGAACATATTATACAATAGAGTATATTAAAATGTTTACATTTGTAATAAATTTCTCAACCACCTGAGATTTGTAAATGACATAATGTCGATAGTTCAAAATGCGAACGATTTAAAATCTAAGATGAAAAAAAAATAAAGTAGGCTTGAAAATGGATTTAAATAAAACAAAATTTACATTTAACAAATATTGTCCCCCCTAGTGTTATTAGTGTAGGAACTAACGCAATAAACGTGGTGAATGATTATATATATATATATATATATATATATATATATATATATATTTAGGGTAGCTTATTAACCTACAAGAACTAAGTTGGCTTTAGCGACTTTTGGTATATTTTTTTGGCATGCAGAATTAAAAGTAAGATTTCAGTGTGTTTGAAAGGAAGAGTGTTTTACCAATATGTATTCATGGTACTTACTTAATTAGTGTGACATTGAGTATGAACGGTATTGTGTGCTAAAACTACAATATGCTCAACAAGGAATGGAGAGATGTACGATTAATATAACCAGAAGGGATAGAATAAAAAATATGAAATTAAGAGATACAACGAGAGAAGAATTAAGAAGTTGAAATAGCAATAGGCCAAATATGTAGCTAAGAAAAATGACTGAAGATGAGCGATGAGCAAAAGAATTATTAAACTGATATCTACACAAATTAATTGGATGAGAAAGATGCAATATAGAGACGAATGGAAAAAGCTTGGAGTGGCCTTCGTTCAACAGTAGATGATTTAGGCTGTGAATGATAATAATGATGATGATATATGATATGTATAAATTATAAATAATAATTAGAATCCTAGTTTTCATTTTTGTTTTTCTCATTTATTTTGCTAAACACATCCTCAAGCAATTAACATACAATATTTTTTTTAATTCATTTTTATTCATGAAAAAATACTTAATTAGTGAACACAAGTCTTATTCGATTTTACGTGAAGTCCACCCAAGACCTAAATATAGTTGGTATCACTAGTAGTCCGCTGAAATGACAACTGACGTCAAAAGTCCATTACAGTCAACTACTACTCCGCGATGGATTATTATAATAAAATAGTGGCTATATCAGCGAAACGTGAAATTACAAGATGGAAATAAAACTTTAATTATAATGCTTGATAAAATGTAATTTGTAATTTAAAAAACACTATTTTTTTCATTGATATAGTTAAATTTTATGAAATGTTTCTGAAATTTACAAATTCTTTCATCAGGAATAGGAATAAAGAATTTTTTAATTACAGATGTCGTTGTATTTAGAGTAACATGAAAATTTATATATATTTTTAAAAATCCATTAGGATAATTATAAAAAAACAATGTTTAGTGCTAGTGAGCATTTATTTAACTATATTTTATTTTTATAATAAATATCTTAAGAAACATCCAATTCATTTCTTATAAACGAAAATAAGAAAAGAAAAACGATACAAATATTTATAAAATTTATATAATCGAAATCATTATTTTCTATTTAATCATTTTCAAAAAGTTCACATGAAAAATCTTTGATTAAACGTGATACAATTAAATTAATCTAAATTATTATATATAATATATGAACATATTGAGAAAATGAATTGCACGTGAAAATATATAATATTAAATATCGACATTTATTAAAACTTTATTTAAATTACTTGTATGGTATTTTTTAATATTTTTTTTTTATAAAATTATGGAACTAGTTTTTAGTGAATTTTCTTCTCTAATATTAGTTCTAAAATTTATTACATTGTACATACAAATAATTTTAGTTTTTTTTTTACTGTGAAGTGAAAAATGCATTATAAAGATTTATCTAAAAGGACATTTAATAATAATATAATATTATTATATATATGTAAGTAATAAATATGTTGAAAAGAGTTGGCCCCGAGACTGATACACTATTTATTAATTTAACAAATATATCATTACAAATGTGTTGTATCAAAATTACATTATATATATATATATATATATATATATATATATATATATATATATATATATATGCGTTATAGATAGATCTAGATTTTTATAAAAACTAGAATTGCACTTAGAAAAAGTCTTAAGAGGTATTTTCTTCTAATAATTACTTTCTTATGAAAATTATATTGCTAAAAGATTAATTTACAAGTTTAAAAAAGATCTATTAGTGTTTCTTTTATATATTTTAATAATATATTTTTATAAATCTAAGATTTCTATATGTACTGTGAAAGCACAAAAATCAATAAACAAAAAATGTCACTATTATATTTTTTTATCTATAGAAGAGAATATAAGTTCTTTTTAAATTAGATTTTGATATTTATAATATTAGAACTCAAGAAATATCTAGTTTGGATAACTGTCACATTTGATTATATATATATATATATATATATATATATATATATATATATATATATATATATATATATATATATATATATATTATTACAAAGAAACATTATATTATAAATATATTAAAATCTGAAATCGTCTATGATTATGGATATGTATATCATTTCAAAAGCTCGTGGTATCTAATTTTGTTATTGCTGATTAAATTTAAAATTCTTACAGAAAAAAAATATAATTTTATACACAAAAAGGGTGCTAATTATTTTACTGTAATAATACATAATATAATATAATTTTTAATTTTTTGAGAGATTATTTTTTAAAAAAGATGCCTCCAATTATTTCAAATAACAATAATTAATTATACAAGTGTTAAAAAACTAATACAAATATTATAAATTAAAATCGGTAGCTTTCTTTATTCACAGTCATGGTCCTTAAACCAGCTAAGTCGATTTTGTATAATATCAATTCATCATCCATAAATTTAACTTTTTCAATCAGTTAATATAAATAATTTATTACATTATAAAATATGATGGTGATTTATCGTTAATTCAATTTCTCTTATATCATAAACCGAACACATACATTTTAAAATATAACATAATAACAAATATAATATATATGTACATACAGAAGGCACTTATCGGAGATCACAACCAGCATGATCTCAAAACTAATGAATGCTATTTTTCATATAACTGAGTGTATTTTTTTTTACAAGAAATTCTTAAATATGAGCATCTAAATGTTCAATTCCACTTTGATAAAAATTTCTAGTGTTTGTTGTCAAATTGGACTGCAATGGTGCCACTTTTGTTGCTGCAATGCCAGCAAATCCATTTGCCATTCCCGGTATGGCTCCGTTGGCATAACCATTTCCTAAACCGCCATTTCTTGCGACTCCGTTCGCCATATGTTTAACTCCATTTGTCATATTTCCTGAGTTTTGCACTTGTTGACTGATTGTGTTAATAGCACCTATAAACACATTCCAATATTTATATAATTATTCCAACACAACATAATTAGCGTCATAATTTTCAATTAGCGCCTACATTCTATATTACTGAAAGTTTGAGAAATTCTCCAGAAAACAATTTTTTATTGTAATAAAATGATTTAAAAAAAATGAATCTTATATAAATATTATAATATTTATATTAAGTTCTTTTAATAACTCTGTTCAACTAAGTTTTGCGTACCATGAAATGCAGAAGCGTGACTTGGTGAAGGCGCACGCGCTTGTGCTGGACCAGCTCGTCCAGTAGCAGCATTTGAATTTTCTGTTGCCTTTTGAAGTTGTGCTGCTTCCATGTGATTCAACATTACTTTATTAAAATCATCTTGAACAGGCACCGTATCTGTATCACCATCAATCTGGAATATAAATTAATAGTAGTAATCTAATTATTATATATTAATATAAAATACAACTTTTATTATTATATTATCTTACAATTGTTAGACGTTGATCTGTATCTAAAGATTTAAGCATAGGAAGAGTGAGTTCTCTAAAAAGTTCTAAACGTCTTCTGAAAGCTGCAACACTGTCATCAAGTCGTCCTCGACCCAATTGTAACTTTGAGCAATCAAGCAATATAACATTTGGTTTTTGTTGAAACTAAAAATTTAAGAAACCGTTAAATTTATATTTATTTTTATAAAAATAAAATAAATATAAACAATTCAATTACTGATGTTTCAAAAGAATTCACTTGCTCCATATCTCTAGGATAACCGTCAATAACAACACCTTTAGCTCCCGTTAATCTGGACATTTTGTCATTAATAAGACGATTCACTACACTTTGAGGTACCATTTCACCTCCAGCAATAGATTGACGAGCAATAGCAGAATCACTCCCTGGTTTTGTGTCGCCTTCCGCTAGTTGTCGAAGACTACGACCCACACTAAAAATAAATTTTATTTAGAAAAGGAACATATTTATTTATTTTTATTACAAGTTTTTTATATATACCTAAAATGAACCCATCCCGGTAGTTGAGTGACTGCTCTTTGACATAATGCTGCTTTATTACTACCGGGACCTCCTATAACCCAAAGCGTAGGAGGTGGATCATTTTTTATAGGAGAATGATATCCTTTATCCATATCTTGAGCTCTAACTGTTATAACATCAGCTTGAATCACTTGTTGCTGAAAATAACATTTTTTTTTTGTAAATAATGACGAACTCAAATATTCTTTTCGTTAAAAATATTACTTACCGGAGCTTCAACTTTAGGCATTACGACCGGTTGAAGTGGTACAGGTGGCGCTGGTTCAACACCAACAATTTCTCCAGGAATTCCATCGGCTCCGGCTCCTGTTATACCATTAGCAGTCGCTGATAAATTTTCTTGAGAACCAAGTACTCTTAAAACAGCCGATCTAAAGTCTTTATACACTTCACCTGGATTTCTTTCACCATTTACCTGTTAATATTGAGTTTATTTATTATAATTATTTTAATTCATATTTTTTTAACATCATAATAAAAAAAATAACAACTAAAATGATTTTAAAAAAACTAAAAGGACAACATTTAAGAGGACACTTTTTAGAAAGACTGTCCTATCCAATAGAACAAAGTCGATCACCTTAACAATAAGAAACAATTAAATGTTATTGGGACTAAATTTGGAGCATTATATGAATATTTAATTATCAGAATTTTGGCATTATAATATAGAATATAACTTTCCAGAATTTCTAATTTTAATTAAATATATATATATATATATATATATATATATATATATATATATATATATATATATATATATATATATTTATCTACAATACGCTTTTTTACTTTGTTACTATAAACCGAACCAGTCGAATTTTCAATGGAGCATAAAGTATATATATAGTCTGCAAATACTAAAAGTCAAGTTTGATTCTTCGTATTTTAAATTATCAACTACCAGTTGAGTCTGCCCTATTTATAATAAATGTAAAAATATCCATTTATGATGAAAACGTTATATATATATATATATATATATATATATATATATATATATATATATATATATATATATATATATATATATATATATATATATATGCAATTTTATATAAACGATATATTATATTATACTATAGATATATAAATATATGCATAGTTGTTCGGAAAGTAACCGTCATAAATTATTACATTGAGTACGATGTCATAAAATAATTTAACTACGACAAAACGACCCTTGTCCATCTTAAATAGTATCGGCAGCCTGTAATTTTCTTCCATTTAATTATTCATAATTTTCGCCTTTCGTCCAGCACAAAATATACCGATTTGAATATTGAATGATTTCAATTCTACGAAAATGGGTTAGTAAACTTGTACGTCTGTATATATTTCAATATTTTACGGTTCTCACATTAAAAATGATTAGTAATAAGTATGGATGATATTTAAATCGGACTTATCGTATAATTAACTTAATTTCTTTTTCTTTTCTTTCGTGAGCTTTTGACATTTTATTTATATATTTATATATATTTTTTGTTTCTATAGTATTTTATTTTAATTACATCATTAAAATGTTGAAATAAATATCCTAATCTGTTGTGATGAAAATTTATATTATGTAATATTGTTGATTTATATAATTTCTTACATATATCCACTTGAATTTTGATTATAAATTGAATATTTAATCCAATTATTATAGATAGAGATAATACATAGCTTTGACAATATGTCTTAAAAACGTGTCATTCCAAAAAAAGTCTAAATAAATTTATATATTTTATTTCCATTAGATTTCTAATTGAATTATATACGTAGATTTTTTATCGATAGTTTCTAATAGGAAAAGAATTAGTATCTAAATGAAATAAAATATCAAATCTTTGATAAGGCAGAATACAATATTTTTTTTTAAATATTCAAAAATCAGATATTACGGAAGATATGTAAATATTTATAAGAATATATTTTAATTTAAAGTATTTTGCTACAACAATAATTAGGGGTGTTAATATGAAATATACAACTACCATTAAAATTAGTATGGAGAGATATTTTTTTTTTTTTGTAATCTTTTCCAATTTTTCCATTATCACTACACCTTCAGTCATTATTTATTTTTAACTAATTTCCCAAACTCTCTAGATATTATTAGATCGTATACTCTTTTTTTATTTTATTTCTCTTGCTCGATCTGTTTCATCTTTCATTATCAAACAATTGTGAAAGTGGTTAATACTATACATATAGATTTTTCCTCTACATTCTTCAATAAAATATTATATATATATATATATATATATATATATATATATATATATATATATATATATATATATATATATATATATATATAATTATAACAATAGTAACAGACTTTAATTAAAAATTTTATATATAAAAAAAAAAATAATGAATCAAGATTTAAAAATGTAAATGAAAAAGGCCATATGCAATTTCCAAAAGAACGATTGACAATTATCAATAAAAATACTATTATTAATACATCTGATAATTCTGCAGATGTATTATAATAATATATAATATATCTGCAGAATTATACACATATATATTTATATATATATATATATATATATATATATATTGTTTTTTTTTATTTTTGAAGGACAATTTTGAGCACTGGTCACAGGGAAATTATTAACAATCGAAAGAAATCAATCGTGGTTGACGTCTTAGTATAATACATTATCAAAACGATACGTGGTCGAAATAAATATTTAATGCGCCATCGATTTTGTCAAGTCGCGGACGCTCGCGCCATTACGAGAAACACACGGCACAAGTTGCGGTAGGCGTAAAAAAACACACACACACACACACACCAAACGACGTTGTTGTCCATCCGCCCTATCAGCCCCCCCCAAAGCCCCCCCCCCGTCCCTCTGTAGGCGGTAAATAATTAAAATGTACAGCCTTAAAAGCCGGTCTAGCGTATAATTTCGTTGACGGTATCGATGTCGGTATTCTGGAAACGTCGACAGATATCGATGATTGATTACGAACGAAATTGTCGTCAATTTCACTAATAATTATATTAATAATGAAATAAAAAAAATAAAATAAAATACGGTTGAATAAGAAGAATATTAATTGCGTCGATGTAATTTAAAAAATATTATGATGAATGTAGCGTGAGCTGTTTTGATATTAAAAAATAAATAAATAATTCAATATCGCAACTGTTCTTTTGGAGATGGTTATTTTTGAAATTTTAAAATATTGATTTGATTTTACGCAATCGAATCTTATATACTAAATTAAAAAAAAATGTGTGTATTTTGATCTAATTAAAACGCTTTATATTCCCATTTTTAAATTTTGATTCATTATTATTGTTATTCTTATGTATTACATATTTTGCTAGAAAATGTAAAGAAAAAATCTATATAGCTAACTTGAACGCTTTCACAATTGATTGATAATGAAAGATGAAGCAGATCGAGCAAGAAAAATTAAAAATAAAAATCTAATATTTATCAATTTCCAAAAAATCTGGATAACTAGATAATAATAAATAATGTCTGGATTATAGAAGAATTGAAGAAGATTAGAGATTTTAGTAAGATTTCTCAATACAAATTTTAATAACAGTTATGAATCCCATATTAGCACCCCTTCAACTGTCTATAAATGGGTGGTGTATTTTGAGGGTTGTTTTTGAAAAAAAAATATGTAAATATACATATTTAGTTTGTTTGCGTACTCAAGGATTAAAATTTGTAATATTGCATGTCCATTATTTCTATTTTAAAGCAACCGATATTTCGATTAAAGTTTAACTGAAAATTCATATATACGATAATTTTGTAATTTTAACATTTTGAAAATAAATAAATAAATTAGCATTGCAAAAAAAAAAACATTATCCAAAGAAATTATTAAATTTTATTTATATCAGAAACTAAGTAATTCAATATATATTTTAAATTATATTTTCATTATCTTAGTTTTTATTTCTAATCATTTAGATAAAAATAGAACTTAAAATCATACTAATAAGTAATTGACACGAAAAATATTTAAGCTATTTACTTACTTTTATATACACGCACATTCGTGTACATGATATTATTAATTTTATTTATAAACGAAATCGAATTTATCACGAATCCTTCTTTTACTATTATTCATTAAATAAGAAATAATTAATAATAAAACGAATTCAGTATAATTGACTTGAAGATTAATTAAAAGATCGGTTAGATATAAACTAGATTCGTTTTTGATAGATTTGACCAACGGAGAACTATATATGTACTCATCTATTTTGATCAGCGTTTCTGAAACTTTTTTTTTATTTTTTAATTATTATTATAGACCAAAATAAGCGACCTTCATTTTTATCGTATATTCAATATTTTAAATTATAAAAATATTAAATAATTAATATGGATACTTACAACCATCAGCATATTGGTCTGATCAAAATAATCAGCGACAGGCATTACATTCTTGTAGAAATTATTCAATTCCATTTTGGCCAAACTGAGCACCACGTGACCCAATCTAGCGCCGTATTCTATTTGTCTTTCCAGCACTTTTTGTCTCCAATTTACTAGTATGACGCCATTCACCACTTGGATCTAGATTAAAAAAAAAAGCACAACACAAATGTAACGATGAAAATCGTCAAATTGAATTACAATTGCGCGGATAAACAGCGTAATGAAAGACTAAAAAAAAAAGAAAACATCAAATAAATATTAGAGAAGAATAAATAATAATAATAATAAATAATGAAAAAAAAAACAAGAATAAATTGCGCTTAAAATACCAGCGGAGGGGGGGGAGGGGTATTTCAAATAATAGTCTCGGCACGCTACCGGGCAATTTACGAATATTAGCAATAATTTCTACGAAAGCAAAAGGCAAACATGTACAAATGTAGCCTTTTCGATATTACAAAGCACTTAAAATGTTTGAATTTTGAAAACGACACTTTTACAACGTTTACTTGGCACATTTACACAAACGTGAATATTTTACGTGAACACGATGTTAACTATTTAATATTTATGATTTCGTATTATCTATTATAATATATATATATATATATGCATATATATATATATATATATATATATATATATATATATATATATATATAATATATATATATTCGATGTACATTTTAGATAGTTACAGTGCTTTGAACAACTAATTTTTTATATGTAATAATGTTTATAGTGATAGCTTATCGGGTAGCATCCTTATTTAATATGCAGAAAATTCTAGATTTAAATCACTTATATTATTAATATTAATAAAAAGATATATCAATATAAAGTTGAATGTGTTAAAAAAATAAATTAACAATGTCACATTATTTATTATTATAATAAGTAAGAAAATGTGATATTGTAATGTAAGGAACTTTGAACGCGTTAAAATACTAATTGAAATTATTTTGATAAAAATTTCATATAAATCATATAGTAATAAAATAAATTACAAAATTTATATGAATTTAGAAATTTTTAAATCCATAACAGCTTTGAGGGATAAAATAGCGTAGAATTTGGAAAACTTATTGTTGATAATGGTTAATATATGTATACGTTTAAAAAATATTTAAGCAAAATTTTTAAGTATTTTTTTAAACCTTGATGAAATTAAATTTTCCATTAAAAGGTATAAATTTTTAATTGCATTTTTGGATATAATAGAATTTTTTTATTGTATATAATCTACGATTGTTTATTGAATAATTTTATTTCCAATTATATATATGGTATATATATATATATATATATATATATATATATATATATATATATATATATGAATCTATAAATTGTATATTTTTTTGAATAAACAATCGAATATCAAATATAACAATAAAATTTTAATATATATTATAAAACAAAATGTCGTACAAAATAAACGAATTTTAATTTCGATTAAAAAACGACACGATCGAATGATTATTTATTATTATTATTATTATTTATATAAAGTATATGAAAAAAAAATTATATTACATATATATATATATATATATATATATATATATATATATATATATATATATATATAAAAATGGGGGACGAACATATGAAAATGGAAAAAAAAATCGGCACACAAACAACACAATGGAAAATTAAACGAACGTCGGGTTGAATAGCCATTGTCCGGCACATATAGCCGTTTATCAATGAAATACAAAATGGTGAATTCATGTTCATGAGGGTAAAATCGATTACCGCCAAAACATCATGTGTCAACATGACCATGCGAGCCCTTGGCGTGCGCTATCTGACCATGTGTCATATGGTATAAAATAATATATATATATATATATATATATATATATATATATATATGTGTGTGTACTTTTTATTTTCAATCAAACGCGATATAAAACGATAATAACAATAATACATGTGTGTCGTATTGGCGTAAAATACTGACATCTTTTTAAAACGTCGTAATCTTGATGAGAGAGCATTCGGTTTGCGCTACATACAATAAATAGCATGCCGTTTAACTGACAGTTTGAATTTCAATATACGATTGGAATATGTATTTGTAGATTATGTCGAAATGTCGACGAGTAAATTTAAAATTTTGCTCATATATATTAGAAAATAGATGTTTGAATTTAACGTTATCGTGTGATTGTTCTATTTTGATGATTTGATAAAAAATATTCTGAGAATATATATAAACAATTGTTCCTATAGGGTTTGCTTAATTATTTAATACTTCAAACTTTGAATTTTGTATTTTTCTATTAAATTTATTTTATATTTAAAATGATTTTTTTTTAATTTAGAAATTAATTTAATGTATATTATGTATATGAAATAAACAAATATATAATATTTATTATAGTCCTTATTTTTAAACATATGGTAAAAACTTAAAAAATGGAATATCGAAACAAAGGTAATTGAACTTTATATCAGCGAAAATTATTACTAAAATTTTCATATAATTAAAATTAAAGAAAATCTTGAAATTTAGTGTACAATCTATTATAAAAATACAACTTTCATTTATCAAAAGATATTTTAATCATGAATATATTAAATATAACCATTAAATTCCTAATAATCTAATTAATCAATAGAGATTGGACGAAATTCACAAATCATTTATATAATTATATAATATAATATTTCTTTTCAGTTGTATCATAATTCATAATAAAGTACGTTTTCATACATAAAAATTCAAATACATTATACGTATGAAATCGTTGATTATTCAAAAATATTGGTTTATTTCAAATGTGTCTCAATTATCAAATTAACATTGTATATTATAAAAGCACATCCCCAACCCTTTGGAAAACTGTGGCATTGATTTTCTATAATAAAATGACAGTCGTAATCGTCTATTAGTACAAAATTATAAATTTTCTTCTATTATAGATTACAAGCATTTTCAAGTGTAAAAAACAAAAGGCTAACCTTGTATTTTTGTTTACTCGATCGAGCTGAAAAAAAATATATTGAAAATGCGCAGTAAATTTAAACCAACAATAATAATTCAGTCATTTTTCTGACGAAATATCCAAATATATATATATATATATATATATATATATATATATATATATATATATATATATATATATATATATATATATATATATATATATATATATATACATTAAAAAGAACGTCGAATATTTTCAATAATTTTATTTTAAATGAAACTTTGTAATTCTGAAAAAGGACTTGCAAAACTAGGCAACCTGATTTTCACGAAAAAAAAACTTGCAATTTTTCAATACCGCACATATAATGAAATCTAATCAATGAAGTGTCAAAATGTTAACAGAAAAAGTGCTTTTCATCCCTTCAACAATAAATTTGATGAGCTCATCACTACAATGAAATAAAAATAAGGATTTTACTACGATAGTTTTGTAACAACCTTGGTACGAGGTGTTACTATTGAAAATTGGCAATATAAAAGAAAATTCGTTTATATCCTAATGAATATGAACACATTTTTCAAAAATCAAAATCATTTTGATTACTAGACAATTTTTTATATTAAAAAATCTACATATATTTTACGCAACGCGATGAAAATGTATATATTTTAGAAGAATATTCGTATCAATTAAATTTCTAATTATTACTAAGCGAGTATATTTATGTTTTACTTTTATCAAGGTTAAATAGTTTTAATATATGTAGAACAAATAATATCTAGTTATGTCTATTAGAGAATTAACCGTTTACTTAATTGAAACTTCAATTAAGTAATGAATTTTAAAAATTAAAGAAAATTGATGTCTACTCAAGATTATTACGTCATATATGTTGTTTAATGATGTAAAAAATATTCTTATCGTATGCGAAACTAATAAGTGAAAAAATTCTTATTTGATATATAAATAATAATAATTATATTCAACAGACCTTATCTGAATATTCAGCAACATCCCTCATTGATCTTGGATATCCAGAAACTAAATAGGTTTTGGCAGCCGGAGCCATTTTCATTTCCAACATGAGGACTTCTGTGACAGTTTTACTTGATAACGAACCGAAATCTTGCATATCTGATCAACATAAAAAATATTTTTTTAAAGGAAATGTTTAATAAGAAATAAATATAATTTAAACTCGAGTTTTTCAAACTATATTCTGCATCAATTTGAAAAAAAAATATATATAATGTGACACATTTAAATAAATGCAATTAGTTCAAGATTTACAAACGGGAGTTCAATTGCAAAAAAAAAAAAAATTTTTTTTCACGAAATCCTCGATTTAATTAATAAATATGTAAATTGACTGTCTCTGAAATTATTTTCAGCGACCGATCTTTTTTTTTTTTTAATCACTATCGATCTAACGTATTAAACAATTACAATTATAAACTTTCGATGTTTTTCAGTGTATTTATTTGGTTTGTATCGTAATTGAAATCGTTCATTATATCGATCGGTTTGACATTCGAGCGAAAATTGAACGTACATACGTATGAAATGCATAAAAAATGAATGATATTGACATTCGGTCGCGCGATATGGATATATGCAGTAATATATATATATATATATATATATATATATATATATATATATATATATATATACAATTTTTTTCAAGACCGTGTCGTGTCATCGCCACGGCACATTGCGTGATTATCGCGTTTTTTCGATCGTTCCGACGCATCGAAATCGCAAATTCGTATACTTTCATATGGAAGTGTAATTGTATGTTTTTTTTATATCAAATAATTGATAAAAGATGAGGTATATATATATCATCATCATCTTCCTAGCATTTATCCCGCGTAATTGCAGGGTCCGCTATATATGAGGTATATACCATATATATAATATATTATGTCATTTATTAAAATATTCAGATTTAATTTTTTTTTTGTCGTAGATTATTGAGAATTTATGGTATATTCAAAATGGCTGAAATAAATTGTTTTTATTAATGGTGTTAAACTCAAGTTTGATTTCAAATTGAAAAATACATGCAGATTGTAAATATGATAAAATATCCTTATTGATGTTTAATTATCGTTAAATATAATTTATTTACCTTATAATAAATAATCTTGATTTAAAATATTCATCTTAATATTTAACCTAAATTCTACTTAAATGCTTGTATTATTTAACTGGTGAATTAGTAATTTTTATTTCAATTATTGTTCATATATTTTTTTTATTGAATAATTTAAATAGTAAAAAAAAATATATATCTTTATTATAAAACTGATACTGATTTTTTTATTAATAAAAAATGACTGCAATCGTGAAAATAAAATGATTTCTACTTTTTTATTCTTAAGGTCAATTATGAATAATTATGAGAATGACACACTTTCATATTTTTTTCTTTTTATTTTTTCATATAAAATCAATTTTCATTTTTTTTTTAATATTTTTTAATTCTCCGAATAAGAAATCAATAAAAATGTGCGTGATATATGAAAATTGTAATTCTACCATTTTGTGTATCTTTGCTAAGTAACAAAATAAAAAAAAATTAAGAATTGCAGTTTTTTTGCAATTTTTAATATTGAATTTCATATATTATTTATTAATGTATTTTTTTTTATGTTAAAAATCGATTTATATACGTGGGAAATTTCAGCTGCGAAATGTATTGCGAATCGGTTTCGATTTTTAATAATTTATATGCACGAATGCATTTGCAAGGTTCGAAATAATGTTTGATTTATAAGCAATTGGCATTGTATTTTTTAGTTTTATTAATTCTATATGAGAAAAGTGAATAAAATATATAAACTCACCATTTCCTATCGCGTACTGCTGTAACAGATCCGTCATATTAATATGTATAACACCTCTCTTTTCTTGCATTAAATTGTCACAATGTGTCACCTTACCGCTGCCAGGACCTCCTAATTTTATCAAAATAATGCACAAATATTTTTTTTATATTATTACATATAATTTAAAAAATATATATATATGTATATATATATTCGTCGACTGACCGAGTACGAATATGACGGGAACTTTAGGCGTTTCGAATTTGACATGACTCGTGTTCTGCATTGGAAATTTACCCGTTGGAGGAGTGGCTGCCACTCTTGGCTCTCCGATGGATGTACGAGATCTTTCCCAGCCGCTTCCATCTCTGTCACGACTGCGATCATCTTGTGTATCATTATGCTGCTCTGAAATTCAATATTTTTATAATTTCAATAATCATATAAATATTTGAGATATTCTCAGTGATATTTTTAATGAATAGAAAATATTTAAAAAATACCATATTTATTTAGAAAATAAATATATTGACAGAATTACTGTTATATGGTATATTTATATATGATAATTTTTGATATTTAAATACGTTCAAAATTATGGTCGATGAAAAGTATATTTTTTATTACATTGTTCAAAATATGAAAACAAATTACGACCATAGAAAATGATTTTAGAGTTTTTAAGTAATAATGTATATATATATAATATTTCTTTAAAATTGTTTCAAGTTAACTATTATAATAGTAAAGTATTCATTTGATTTTTTTTATTGATATATATTATTTATTGCATTAAAACATATTTTTGTTAATTTTGAACTTTCATGCATAAATTCACTTTTTATATTTAAAGTTCAACTATTAACTTAATTAATCATCTTTTCTTATATTTCTAAAGTATAAATTAAATTAAAACTAGATACAAAATCTACATATGAATATTTTAGACTATTTTTTTTAAGAATCTTACATTAGAAATTTAAATTATTAGTATTATTGATATCGTAATTTGGTGACAGATTCAAATTATTATCGTACAATACAAACTCGATCACCGGCACGGAAAAGGTTAAAATCGTGAATTACGCGCGCCAACATTTAAACGCGAATACATACAAACATGTGTAATTTCGATTAGAAATCGAATAATATCGTCGTTTTACACGTTCTCACATGTTCATTTTAATGATATTAACGAATTGTGACTAACAAGGACAACGTACGACATTGTCATAAAATCGATATGCGGCACATATGCTTCGCCATCCGAATGAAATGGATAAATATCACTCATTTCTAATGTCGTTAATGTCGTTTGAATCGATTGAAAAAAAAAAGTGTCGTATACCATATATAATGATAATAGAAAAAAAAGAGGAAATCGAAACGTTATCTTTGCATCTTTAAAATTTTCGAACCGTGAGGATGTTTTAGTGATGATGAAAATAATGAATATGAACTTATATAATAAAGAGAAAAATTGAATATTTGAAATACATTGGAAGAAAAACAGTACATTTATAAATTAGTTTTTCTTTTCATTAAAAAGAATTTCCTTGATAATTAGTACTACCTCAATATGTATTTTTTTTCTTAAAAACAATAATACTATTAAAAATTTTATCCTACTTTTGCAATTTATTTATATAACGATTTTTTTTTCAATCCAAATATTTATAAAAATGATATGGAGTCATGGCTGCAGATTCTTCATCATTATATCTGTAGTTAAAAGTGTGCAAAATTGGTTCATTACAATTTATAAGTTATGTTAAAGATCTTAAATTAATAAAATATAATTTTCTTAAATCTGAATAATTTTGGTAAATACATTTATAATATATGAACAATTTTCAATTACTGTTAAGCTTTTTTGATATTAATTAGAATTTTTTTATATAAATTTATATTCATTTGATATTGTAAATATTATTGTATATACAAAATAGTTAATTAAATGGATTAAAAATTGCATTTACCAAAAGATGAATAGAGATTAAATTAATAGCTAAGAAGTTAGTTTTAGTTAAAAAGGCATATTAAAATAATGATAGAATCATTGTAACTTAATAATTATTTAATGAATTAAAGCTTGAAAGTCTCTTTAAAGTCTATTGATACTCACAGAGTTATGAAAATATACATGTTTTGGTTGAATATAATAAAAATTATTTTATATAAGATTATTGCGAAATAACTTTATCTTAAAAAAATGTTTATCACAAAGGAAGATTTAGATTTTCTCTTCAAATAACTTTTAGAGATGATTTTAATAGAATTAAGATTTTCTAATTTAGAATTCTTCAGCTTTTTTTGAATCTTTAGTATGTTAAATGTGCGTGTAAATATATTCAATAATAATCGTAATCATGTAATCTAATTAATTTATTTATGACTTATTTACGTCATAACGTTATTGGTTTAATCTAATCAACACTTCCTCTTTTTTAATTTTGATATTTTTCATAAAATATAATGAAGTAGTTAATTTTATGATCAAACATATAATGTTTCTATGACGTCATCAGATGTGCTTTAATTATAAGAAGAAAATCGAATACTTTATATACATACACACACACACACACATATATATATATATATATATATATATATATATATATATATATATATATATATATATATATATATATATATATATATATATTAAATGTAACTAAGAAATATATATTGCAATACAACCTGTTGAACTTTTGAAATGAAATGTTATAATCATAATCACTATAATTCTTTACTTTAATTTAAAAGTATTAAGCAATTAATAAGTATAATATATAATTATTTAAACGTTGTATTATTATTTTATTTAGTTTCAGATATTATTTCTTTCAATGTTTAACTATTAAATATGTATGAAATTAACATTTGTATTTTATTAACAATATTTTTATTTGATATAAATGAAAAAAATTCAATGATGATAGACAATAATTTTAAAAATTTAATATAAGTATTATAAAATAATATATCACTGAGAAATTAAAATTTGTAGATTTATTAAAGTTCTAACAATTTCAATCGATGAAATATAATAATAAATATAAATATTTGAAATTAAACAATTACACATAATTATACAATATAAATCTAATTTTATTATTAGAAAACTAAAATTAAATGAATTATATATTTTTATTACACTGCATATCATAAAATGAATTATAAAATTCTACCATTATATAACAATAAAAAAAATTCGTGATTTTATAAATAAAACTGAAACTGTGTTTGTAAACGATTATAATGAAACCGATTAAATTTTTAATTTAAATCACATGATAGAGTTTGTATTTACAAATGTGTTTATTTATGTTTTGTGTAAATTTATTTTAGAATAATTAAAATATTGCATATTTATTATTCTAGTAATATGTAATATAGTAAATGTACTATAAAAATAATCTTTTTAGATAGAATCTTGATAAATTATATGCTATATTATTATAAAATATATTAAAAGCAAAATGTAATATATCAATACGTTTAATACTGTTTCATTATTATAATTCAATAAATAATACACTATTTCCAATTAGATTGAGATTGTCTTTAATATCTAACTGGAGTCTTTTTTGAAGACATGATAAAAAGAATGATAATTTTATTTATAATGAAGAATGCTAATAATAATATATGTATTTACTAATAAAAAAAATAAGCAACATTTTTATGCTATTGTTTATGTGTTATTTTCGTTTTTAATTTTAAATGTTATTTAAAATAGTTTTTTTTTAATTATAAAGAACAGTATTTATAGTATAGATGTATAATTTAAAATTTGACTCTGCTAGAAGAAATTAATACTTCAGAAATTTGAAAGCAATATCTAAATTAATATAATAAGTGTATACTGAATTATATAAATTTTACTAATAAGAATAAATATAAATTATTTCATACCTGTATCCAAACAGATGCCCATATTCCATGAAGATCACATATAGTCGATTAGAATGTTTCAAAAGCAAAATAGTCGACTAGCAAAACCGTTCAAAAAATTACTAATATATATATATATTATATAAATAATTTTATTTATATCCAAATTGAAACGTTTTCGTTTTATATATAAATATATTAAAAAAAAAAAAAAAACACTTCACTCGATTTTACAGTAATTTCGATGAGACGCGCGAATCGATAGATCGATATGAACGTGTTTCATGCCGCTGAAAGACAACACTTTTCAGTCTTGTTTTCATCGATTCCGATACTAAAATCTTTGAACGACTATCGATGAAAAAAAACAAATCATTCGTGACCAATTTTCACTAGCGTACAGTGAAGTTTTCACGCGGAAAATGAAAGAAAACAAACAACGACCCAACAATTTTCCGATGATGACGATGTATTCAAGGTGTAATACATACGGCGCGAATGATAGACGCGCATCAAATGAACAACCCTTAAACGTTACGATTGATATACGTTCGGTCAGTGTTCAGGGGTACGAAACCATTGATCGATTTTTACGTATTATTATTATTATTTTAATTTTCATATGTTCATGATCGCTGACCGTTTATTAGCGATTTCGAAGAATTCATATCAATTAATTCTCGTGTATATCATATGTTGTTTTTACATAATTAATATTGCATAATGTGACGACATAACTCTTTAATAATAATAATAATAATATATAATAAAAATAATCTTTCGAAACGTTGTTTATCTTCTCGTTGTGAATTTATATTTGTATTATTCATAGACAAATTTATTCGAAATGAAAATTAAAACGTTTCTAATGAATTGAAATATCAATATTTATTATTTTATTATAATCACAGAACACATTAAGAAAGAAAAATAATAAGAATTATTTTACTAAGAAAAAAAGTGAATCTTCGCAATTTTCACGAATGTTACAAAGTTTCACCACACATCAGTGAATCATCTGTTTTAAAATTTATTTCTTTCACAATTAAAATTGTTACACTATATAAGCGATCAATCAAATTCGTATGACGTTCTTTACGAATACGAATTAACAGCCTTGACTTGAATATCCGCTTTTAATTCTTCATAACGGTTGATTTATTACATCTAGAAGTTCCCAATTGAAAATCGAAATTAATGCTTATATCAAGAGTAAGTCGTTGTATGTTCACATTATATATTCATTGATTAGCTTTACTGTTCCATTTATGCAATAAATTTGTTGTTTACATATCGAAACATTAATTCTAAATTGCATATTAATATGTACACGTTTAAAGTATGTTCCAGTAAAATGGAGAATGGTTATATTTATATGAATACGGTATATTATATTATTCTGAAGTTGATAACAGTATTTAATCTTTTATTAATTATATGTATATTTTAAAAACCTGCAGAATATTCCAGCTACAGTTTTCATTACTAAAAAGGATAATTATGACATTTTCCTATTTAAAAAAAAACATTTTAAGGATAGGATAAAAGAAAATAATTAGAATAATTTAAAACATCCTTGCATTGTAATAAAATACAATATATTAAAGGATTTAGTTTACACCCACTTCGAAATAAATACTTTTTTGTTTTAAAATTGCAGATGCAAAAATCTCATTTTTAAAAATAAAACAACGATGACAATAAAAACATTTATTGGAAGCACTTCTGTACATTGTTTATCTAATTTATAATACAAAGGGTATTTATCATACAATGTAGAAAAATGTTTACTGTGTTTTAACGTCATAATATACAGAATTTTTCAGATATATTATTTATTTTGTGACTGAACAGAATTCATCTTATCTTGAAAATTTTTCATAATTTGTTTTTTTTTCCACATCAATACATTAAGTTATGAAATATTCACGTTATAATAAATACCCATAAATTTATTTTTTAATATATTTTCAATTACACAGAAAACATCAACACGTAACAAATTTCTTTCAAAGTCGATAACAATAACGTTTTCTGGTATAATTAATATTAAAATAAACTTCATTTTAAGAACATTCGCATATGAACTAAATACTTAAATTCAAAATTAATAAAAAAAACTGAAAATATTCATGAAACGCATTATCAAAATATTATTATCACATATGTATTGTAAATGATTTTTTTACAATAGGAATATATTATTTCAATATAAAAATATGAAAACTAGAATACATTTTTTAATGAAATGAATATTAAAAATGTATATAATCTTAAGTTAGGTACATATTATAAATATTTCATACTTCAGTATGAATAAAGTTGCAACATAAAACAATAATTTTGAACTATTGCCATATTCGAATACCCAAAATATGTATATATTTTGAAAATTTCCGACTACGACAATTTTTTCTATAATTATATTTTTTCAAAATACAATAAATTGTTTCTTTGGTAATTACTTTTTTTCACTATAAACAAAAAAACATATAAATTGTAACATCGTCCATACTGAAGTACAATATAAATCACATACATAAGTCATGAAAAACAGAGCCTCTCGAAACTTTTCATTCGCGTTCCCATAAAATTAACCAGCTCCAATGATGAATAGTAAATTTATAATTATTAAAAAAAATAACTTGTAGTTACTAAAAGCAATGAAAACAATTGGAAATGAAATATTTTATTTGAGATCTAAAACATTGTTTTATATGAAAATTGAATGAATTAATTTTAATTGAATGATGACCCTCCATTATCTAAAAAAATATATTATTTATTTAGGCAACAGAATTGAATTAGTATTGTTTTTTTATTTTTTTAATAGTTATAATGTATATTTTGATACGTTATTATTGAATTTCTATTTTTTTTTCAATCAGATAAAAGATAACTACTATCATCGTTTAATAAATTACTATTTATCAAACTTTCTTAAAAAAAATAAAAAATGGTAAATTTTAGAAAGTGTGCGAATATTTTGAAAAAGCTCTGTTAATAATATTTTTATAATTAAAAATAGTGTTTGTTCATTTTATATGCATTAAAATTAATATTAAAAAATGGATGGAAATCAATTGAGTAAAATTAGTACTAATAAAAAATAGACGTAAAATTCTTTATGTTTTTGTAAAATTTCACAAATCTTGAAATAAAAATTAAGTACGCTTTAGAGAAATTTTTCAAAATCAAAACCTTTGAATACGATATGTTAAATGGAAAGATATGTATAAATTTGATTTAAGCGCACTAAAACATGATTGGACTCTTTCAATTTATATATAATACAAAATAAGAAAAAAAAATCAACTCTTATAATTCATAAAAAAATAAAATAAAACGCTTATAAACTATTATATGTGTAGCTTAGTAAAAATTGAAAACTATCAAAGAAGAAAATAACAAAATTAATAAAGCATATGGCAGGATTATTATTGCACTAATACATAATTATATTATATTTGTCCATAAACATCAATACATTGAAATATAATTGTTTTTGATGATATTCAAATACTTTAGAAGTTTCAACAAGTTTTATACCTTAACATACTATATAAATGACTTTTTTCTATTGCAGTAGATAAAAATATTTAATATTATACTAAAATGAATTATGGTATTGAATCATATCGAGTCTATGGAAATATTAAAATGTCATATACAATAAAAAAACATAATAGTTAAAATAGATTTTTCATATACATAATAAAAATATATTAAAAATTATATTTTTAGTTCAAAAAATAGAAAAAAAATACTTCAAATCAAAATATTAATAGTGATATGATGGTGAAAATATGGATATATTGATATTGGATAAGTTTTATATAATAAAATAAAAAATATGAAACAATTTCATTCCAAAGTACAAATAGGTATTATAGTAATTTCTTTCTTTCAAATAGTTGAAAGATATTGGTGGAATATTAGGATGCTGATTGGGAATTTCCATATATAAATAATGTTTAACGTGCATCATGTATATTGATCGCATTATACATCGATTGACAATTGTCAATGTATATTAATAATGACTGATAAGAATATCTTTTAAACGAAATATTCAAGGTCGACTTTTAGAAAAAGTTGTCTTACACATTTTCTTTATTATGGAGTGTATTCATCATTATGGATATTATTAGAAAATGTTAAGAGCTTATCAGAGTTTTCTCACATAATTCTTCCATGAGCTAAACTCACTTTGGTCGAATTTTTTCATACATAAACATTTGAACAATGGTGTTAGCATCCTTTGTTATTAAAGTTTTTCTCTTAATGAAGTTAAATTGTTCCAAAGCAAATTCATATAACTCGTTTTCCATTTTCCATATTAGAGATTTTTGTATTTTATTGACCGTTTTTTCAGAAGGTGAAATTTTCGCAGTCGTTTGCCTCAAATGAGATTTATTACTGTTTATATAATGATCGGTGGCTCCTCTGAACATTCTTGGAAGTGTAGCTTCAAGAACTGATATGAAATCTAACATTTCTTCAGTTACGCCTACCACTAAATAATGATTTAAAAGATTTTTCTTTGCTTGTTCTAAAGCCCAAGCGTTTCCCGGTTTCCTAAATAAAAAATGAAATTAAAGCCCTAAAATTAGCATTTTGTTTTCAATATATTAAATACATACCAACAATCTGCTGCGTGTCCACAGAAAAAGGGAATTTGAAGCCACATGTTGGTTGGATCACAGTCAGAACGATTTTGTTCAACACATTCATCAAAAGTCTGAAGAAAATATTGCATTTAAAAATACATCACTTATTAAAATTTATTTAAAAGGTTAAGATATAAAAGATTTGTGTTAGAAATAAACGAATAAAAAAATAACAGAATAAAAACAAACCATTTTATTGCCATGTTTTTTTCTAACTAGATGAGGACGAAAATTATCACCATATCTAAGAAAATAATAGTATGATACAAGTCGATCTAGTGGTTTTCTAATTAAATTAATATATAAAGGTTTTGTTGATATTCCTAATCTGAAAAAAAATAATTTGAATATACAGTTAAAAGAATATCTAAAATATAAAGAAATTTATATAATTTATAATATATTAAAAATGCTACCTTTCAAAATTTAAAAACGCCATATGTCCATGATAAAGTGCAGGTTTTATTGAATTCCATTTAGAAATATTCTGAGCAAATCTAAACTGATTACTTAATGACATAACGTGCATATTTGCTGTAATATTTATATGAAGAACTTTAAATGAATTTTTTTTACAAAGATCATATGCAACACCAACAAAACTAGTGGAGCCCGTTTTTGGAACTCTATTGTATATAACGACTAAATCGTCATCTCCGGCGTCGATTGATGTTTGCGCATTAGATTCTATATACGATGGATCCTTCATTTGAGTTCTAGCATGGGATATCTCTGAAATGAAATAATGAAAATAAGTTATAAACATAATAAAAGATTTTTTTCATTATTTTTCCTTTTTAAAAGATATATATTTTATGTAAGAATTTTAGCACAAAATTAACAATGAAGTTGAAAATAATAAACGAATTAATATTTACAAATTAATATTCGTATAATATTAATCGATTGTCATTCGTTGACAACTATCAAAACATTTGATAAACATAACCTCAAAAATGTAAATGTCAAACGTCAAAAATTTTAAAAATCATTACGGTATATAAATGAAAAATATGTAATTTGACGACAATTTCACGCGATAATTCGGTTACTCTAATGAAAAATAACAAAAGTCAAAAGTGAATGATAAATAAAGACATATGAAACGAAAAGAGGCGGCGGTTGTTGTTATTATTATTATTACCTATTTGTTGCAGTTGTTGTTCGAAATAAGCGAGCTGCATGTGAAAATGAAAAGCGAGGAAGGCGACGATCAATACGAAGGCCCCCATCCAGGCTAAAGGACGGCAAACCGGCGGGGGCCTCATGGGGGCGAACCAACATTCCCGATGACAAAAATCTGACACAACACGGAAGCAAAACGAAGCAATACGGGAAACGCGCATGCGCATTGAAAAAAGTTTCTACTGCGCATGCGCATTTTTTGCATTTTCAAATATAGCCAATTCTTGGTTCACTTACATTTTGAATCGTTATCAGGTAATAATTTCTTAATCGTAATCCTATATTTATATATAAATATTGAAAATTAATCACATCAATTATAATTATGATATATTTTTGTTCAAAAGTGACGATAAAAGTAACCTTTCATAGTCGTTTATCGACACTGTGACGACATCGTGATCGAACATTCCACTCGTACATCGACTTTATGTTGCCACTTTTTTAAACTAATTGTTATCACTTATTATGTTAAATATATCCAGAAAATATGATTAACGTATAATAATTGATCGAATTTGTGTCTATTCATGTACAAATATTTAATTTGCAAATATAAGTCTTATACTCAATTTTGACGTAAACTGAACGTATTAAAATGTTTTGATATGAGTTCACATTCGCATACTAAACGAGGATATTTAACATTTCATGTTTGAATTATTCTATTATTCTTCAAAATGAACTATTGAAAATGATAAAAATTATCAATAAAAAAGAAAAGAAATATATATTATTTATTTTGCTTTCAGAACAACAAAATTAATTGAAAAAAAATGAACAATTATTTATTTATCTTGGTGTAAAAATATAAAATTGATAGATATTTTTGGATATGTTTTAGAAACTTTTATTTTGGTTCCATTAAGCAGTTTCCGTTATATTTTGTGAAATTTATACCGCATTTAATAAAATTATCTTTAATTATTTAATTTTTTTTTTATTTTTAGCTTAATAAAATTTCGGTTTTAAATAATAATAATAAACCGCTTAAATTATATATTACGCTTTGCGTTAAAAGGGATTATAAGTAAAAAAAATATAACAATTCAGTCTAGACAATGTTAATTCCAAGAGGGATTATAGGAAAAAATAACGTATGCGTATTAAAAACATACTAGTATATCATGGATCTTGAAAGTTGACCAAGATAAATGAGGGATACTCGAAACTAATGAAGTACAAGACGAGGGAGAATTCAATCTGACATTCATATTTTCTTTTAACTAAAAAAATGTAGATACTAATTTTAAAGATGGTTAAATAACTACTTAAAAATAATTCGAAGAAAAGACAATGTCTAAACTTACAAGTCTATTTTTTTTTCTAAAAAAAAAAAAATAATGTTTTCGTTTTGATATCTTATTATTCAATAATAAGAAACTGGTTTATTTTATAATTGAACCATATTTCTTAAACATTATTTCTATCTATAATTTAAAATTTGTATTTCAATATTAAAAAATATAAATATAGTAATCAGACGTCCAGATTTTGACGGAACAAATCCAATTTTTCAGAAATGTCCTGTTTCGCCAATGTCAAAGGAATTGCAACATAATAAACGATCAAATAGCCATTTCCATAACACAATTTAGAATAGTTACAGTTAAACTATTATAGCAATTAAGCAGAACATGTATATATTGTAAACATATGGATTCCATGTGTGTTTAGAGTGCATCTGTCACATTGACATAACTGAATACCGTTGCACAAAAAAAAAAAAAGAAAAAAATATATGTGACCCGCATGCAACGTTCAAGATACCAATTTCAAAAATAACCAAGAAGTGCTAAATTTGCTAACTTTAAACATCAGTATTAGTCGCGCTTTACCGCTCGCCTAACACACTTCATACCCTATCAATTATAGCACACTCAAATATTCACCCTTGTTTATTTATATTTAGTTTGGAGTGATAAATTTTGTTTAACAGTAGAAAGAGTGATAATTTTTCGTTTTTTTTTTTTTATAATACTTCTTGACGATGATGTAATTCTTGATCGGTGTCTATTTGCGGATGATACAGCATCATAACGACGCCGGTGTCGTCGTCGTCGTCACTTTTGAACAATCGTTGTCACGATGGTGACTACGAATGATATCGTCGCATGTTGAAGAAATGTCTGCGATGGTGAGCGGTTTTAAATTATTTGAAGCCATATATAATATATATATATATATATATATATATATATATATATATATATATATTGGGTATTAAAAACAATGAATCGTTTACATCTGGCGCTCGCGTTGTATATAGAGTATTTAGAAAGAGTATCGAGGTTAAAGCGTTCGTTTTAAACTCACGTGTTTTCAACAAACAAATGTTTATTTATAATTTTTGCACGACTTGACGATTTAGAAAAAAATTTTTTTTTCGTCAACAATCGCTATTTTAGATCGCCTTTCTATTCGGTCGCGCGTCGAATAGATCTTCTATCTATCTATGAACTAGGAATTTATACGATTTGAAAAGGCATCCGAAGGATTCGATATTATAATAAAAATTCTGTAAAAGATAGAAAATATCATTTTGATACAAATCTTTAAATTAGTTTGTGTTAATTATAACATTTTTTTTTTAGTGATATACTCCAGATAAATTAGGGCGTTTATAAGTGGCGGATATTTAAGGTGTGCAAAGTATTCACCGCACGTCCTAGAAACCTTTTTCAAAGCACGACCTTTTTTTTAGAAGATATTCTGAATTTAAAGTAAAATAAATTTGTGCATAAAAAGCAAAAACTTGGCTGCCTATTGCTTTAATAGAATAACTTATTTTTTCAAAAAATTCATCTTTTTTCTTCTTTAATTCTTAACTAATTAGACTAATGTCTAATGATTATATCCACTATCAATAGCTTCATATCGTCATTTTATATAAGTTTCTTAAAAAATACTACTATTACTTTCCTTATAATTTCCATTTTTAAAAATATTTTTCATTATTATAAAATTCAAGAGTGAACTACTTCAAAATATAATAATTAATAATGATTAAGAACGATTTCACTTGTATATATTTTATATGGAATTTATAAAAGGAAATAAGTGTGTCGTTCAAAGGCATTCCGAAAGCTTCGATAATGAATAAATTCGATCATTCGTTCGAAACCAATTCATAAATAAATCGTCAACATTTCACCGGCGAGCTTTTAAGCTCTCATTAACGCTGAAAAACGAAGGATTTTCAGCCATCAAAATGCTATAAATCAACGTTAACGAGAAATCTTACAAGGACCACATTAAAGTTAAACGAGAATTCGTGTGTCCATTCACTTGTCCGTGGACTGATTTTAAAGAATATATATAGTATATATCGCATTTCAACATAAATAATGTCACAATTCATAAGACGCGGGCGCATAATTAAATTTGAATATGCTAATAATAAATCTATTTTTTTAGTAAATAATCTACCATTTTAAAAGAGAATTTTTTTTTCTTTGGTAAATAATCGATAGCTTATTATATTTTTATAGCATATGCGTTACAATAATAGGTCAAGGAATAAAACGTATTATGGATAGTAATTTTCATTTATATTTATAATGCTGAACGTTATCATTTTTTATTTAATTGAATGAAATAACGAAAAAATAATTAATTTATTGACTATTAAAATAATATAAAAATTGAAATTAATTAAATAATAAAATAATTAAAATTAAAACATTATATAATCCTATCAATAAAACAACAGAAAGTCATATTGATTTACATTTTTTCAGAATAAAACTTAAATTAATAACAAAATTCTTCTAATAGATATATCATTCTTCATCTTTTATTTCATTACATAACGTTCTAGTTTATATATATATATATATATATATATATATATATATATATATATATATATATATATATATATATATATATATATATATATATACCGCCACAGATCTCCAAATATTTTTTTTATATTTTCTTAAAAAATCGTTGTATATTTCTTTATATCAATTTTTAGCTCTATAAATCCCTTTTGTTCTTTCTTTGACGATGAAATTACTGAAATCCGACATTCGAAAAGTATTTGTGAAACACTTGAATTGAAACTATTCTCTTCCAATAACAGTTCCAGACAAATTTAGTTTAGGTTGAACCAGTTCGTGGTTTTAATAGCGTCGCTTAGTTATGTCTCGATTGCCTCTGAAAATAAACACCCTTCATATTTTAACCGAACAACGCGATGAAACGTTAATGAAAATTTAAGATTTTTCATTTGATTTTCGGCGGAAATACAAGAGAATCAACCGTCATAAATAACCCTTTAAATACAACGTATGCAATATATGCGTCGTACGCGATCGATTCGAAAAAGAAAAACGGGAGGGGTAGAGAGCAAATACTATTTTTAAACGATTTTTTTCTCGTTATTATTATTATTTTTATTTTCTATTTTACAATTTTAAGCGACTAATTAACTCCGTCTAGTACGTATCGACCCCCTAACATACCGAGCAATTCGAAGGAATGCATATTTTAAAACAAATCTAGCATCCCTTCGTAACGTGGGGCGTGGTTTTAAGGCGCTTTTCAAGATTGATGATGGAAGTTAGCGTTTTTAAAACGAGTTGTGAAGTCAACGAATAAATCTTCATAAAACAAAATAATATTTACTTGAATTTGAATTCAATACTACTCGCTGTCAATGTTAACTTTTTTTTTAATGTCGATTGATATATTATTTTAAAATTTTTGAAAAAAAAAAATATAATATTTTTTTCAATAATTTCATTCTTATTATTAATTTTCTAAAATGGGTCAATATGTTTTTTTTAGATTTAATTTTAATTTTATATTATAATTGTTGGTATTGACTTTAATCCTAAATGTTACAAGCGGAATTATGCAACCAATTTTTAACTGATTTCAAAAGCTCTCCATATAATGGAATCGATTGCGTTAACATTGTCGGAAACCTTTCAAGACATTTTATCGTCATATGAAGGTCTTCAGCACCACGAGCGGAAAATACTTCTCATTATATACTGCTTTATGTGTTTGTTACTTGATATAGTTCATAATATAACGTTGCTTCTCAATATATTGCATTGTATAAATATAATTAATTTAATATTTTTCCATGTTTTAAATTTTTATAATAATATATAGATAATAAAAGTATTGTTAAAAAATTTGTTTTTTTTTTAAATCATCTTGAATTATGATTTTTTTTTTGAAAAAAAAACGTGACCACTCGTTCCGATTTTTGCAAGACTGTCCTGCTTTTTGGAAGTTTGACCCACGTTGTATTCCAAATGTCCCGCTTTTTTTGAAAGGAAATATAGAAACTTTAAGATATTTTTATATCTTAAATCGAAAATTTGTTTTTTTTTTTTTGAAAAATGGCCTTACTTTATCTCTTTCAATAATATCATATTTCGCCATCATCAAAATCCGATTACTTTATGTTAAAGATGATTTTGATATAACCGAATCTAATATAACATTTTTTATATATAAAAAAATATAGTATTAATTTCATCAATTAAAACAATATTTTATAGCTTACGATGTTAAAATTAAAAAGTAAAAGTAACAAAAGTGCACATTTTTAATGAATATGTCGTAAAAAGTTAAAAGAAAAACCAGCGCTTTATTACCAAAAACAACAACCAAGACCTTACACGAACTTTAATAACATTAATTATATATATATATATATATATATATATATATATATATATATATATATATATATATATATATATATATATATATATATATATATATATATATATATATATATATATATATATATATAGATACGATTTTTTTTATCATTCTATTATCGTTTTATACGAGTCTTTCCATTGCTGTAAACACAAATAGTGCATATATATATATATATATATATATATATATATATATATATATATATATATATATATATATATAAATGGTATATATAGAAAAGTAGAATCGTCAGTGTCATACGGTATATCGATGGAGGCGCACGCTTTTTACCGCTTTTCCCCTGCAACATGAATCGATCTAAAAATCGAGCTTTCGCGAAAACTTGACCTTTTGAAAAAAAAAAATATGGATGTTGATCGCGCGTCTTACATTTTCGGCAGTTTTTCGCGAAGACGACAAGGTGACGACAACGGCGAGGCCAAAAGGAAATCCCTGATACCGCCGGGCACTTCGGATGCTGCATCCGAGGATAAGCTGAGATGTGGTCTCTGTCGTCGGCCGTATGCGGAACCTCGTGTTTTGCCGTGTCTTCACACGTTCTGCACCAGGTGTCTGCTGAGATTAAGGTCTCCCGAAGACGTGGTCGGCGCCCCGTGGAACACAGAAGACATATGCGATGGTAATTGAATGAATTCTATTATGCGCTCTATTTATTCTGACTTATGATCCGTTGTTTCTATGAGGATATTGTAAATCAACGTTTGCATTCAATGATTTTAATTTTATTTTTATTACCTTTTTTTCTAATTTTTATTTTACATGAAGATTTTAAATTTATATATATATATATATGTATGTATGTATGTATGTATATAAATATATATATATATATATATATATATATATATATATATATATATGTATGTATATATGTATATATATATATATATATATATATAGAAATGCAGTTAACATATATAATTGTGTAAACGTTTAATTTTACAGTGATTATATTATTCTATAAATAATTATATCAGTATTTATTTTACAAATTGTAAATTGTAGATTGAATAACTGTTGTTTAGTGTTTTTTAATTTGTAAATTAATATTTTATATAAATATTGAGATTTTAAAACGTTTGAATGATTTTGACGTAAATATTTTAAAAATTTAAATAACTTTATACTTTCCCAATTTTATCTAATGTAAAATAGTTTTATTAAACTTTTATTTTGCAACAACATAACTAAGATATATATTATATTATATAATTTTAATATTAAATTACTAAACTGTTCTTCAATCTTATTTTTTATTTTTGTCCTTTAGTTAAAATTTAAATTTAAAAATTACAAAATTTAAATACTCATACAAATTTCCATAAATCAAATTAATATATTAATATTATATAAATTATATCTAATAATGTACAAAAAATATTAAAAAGCACATTTTTTTTGAATCAAAATTAATTTAAATATAATTCTGAAATAAACATTTATTTAATGTTGACAATAAGTCAAGGGATTAACATTATAAATCGCACGAATGTTATATTTTCTTTTAATTCACAAAATACATTACTACTTCATTAGCATTCTAAAATTAAAAGATCTAGACTCGGATTTTAGAAAATTTGTCATACTGACATAAATTTCACATTATTTTATTATTATAAAGAAATATATAATTCTTATATATATATATATAATCTGTTAGAAAATCTCACAGCTTCCGAACGGCTTGTTATAATAAAACGCATCATCGATTTATAAATAATTACATTTCTGGCGCCTTTTTTTTTATTACGGTCATAAATAATTATTGTGTATTCTCGAGTGGTTTATTCTGAAGAAAAACGTCGATTTAATAATATGAAAGCTTAAGTTGACTGGCGTGAAACGTTTTAACCTTTGAATCATCTACGAATTTTGAAGATATATACTATTTTTTTTTTCTAGACTGAAAATATAACTTGAACGCTTGAAATCGAACTCCTTGTGAAACACTCATCATAACAAATCTTTCAGCGAAATATATTATAATATATATTTTTAAATATAAACATAGCAATGCCATGATATTTCAACACAGGAACACTTTTCTGACATATTTTTGTCTCATTTCGTAATATTATTGTTATTATGTCCGAATTTTCAAAGTATATATTTAAATAGTTATTTATATGTAAAGCATATTTATTTTATTTACATAGAAAATTCACAAATTTTGTAAGTTTTTAAGCATTACTGTAATATTTAATTTAAGATATTGAAAGGAATATTTTGTTAGAAACACTAAAGTGTTTTTATGGCGTGAATATTCCAATAAAAATATATAAAATCAATAAAAATAGAAAACCCAATAAAAATAAAATCTTTTAGTGCTATTAGCGATTCCCTATTTTTCATATTGAGAAACATTTCAATAAAAATAGCAATATTTAGATTCAAAATTGTTCTCAATATCAATTCCAGCTGTATAAATTTTAATCTGTATACTAAATTTTGCTATTTTAGTTTTCCTTTTTCTTGACATAGCATTGTGATCATTAAAATTCTGGTCATAAATATATGTATATAAGATTTTGTGATTGTATTGATGATGATTCTAAAAGATTAATTAGAGAAAAATTAAAAAAAAACAGAAAAGGTTGCCAAACGAATAAGAAATAAAAGTCATTTAGTGATCGCTATTGATGATTATGATGAAAAGAAGAGTGTAATGATTTTAAATTAACTTTTTTTCTGATATTCTTAAAAATTCATAATATATCTTGTGGAATATATTTTTATAAAAATCCTAGTCTAATATGAAAAAACGTTTCCTATCATAGTTTTGCTGTTGTATTTCCGTCTTCGTATAAATACAACATATTAAAATGGCCGATTTAATTTCACTTGAATCGTTCTGACTGTGATCGCTTCATATAACTTTACGCCATCGTTTTAAATCGTGTGTGCATTCGCTTTTAGACCTATTCTTGTTCCTGTCTTGAAGCTCAATCAGCACCAATAACATCTTTCTTCTTGCTATTTCCTGAGTGTTGTTTTTAACTAATCGACTTTCATTACTCTTTCAAACAGAGAGTACTCTTGTATGTTTTCTCAGACAAAAAAATATATAGGGGGAGAAACGAAAAACTGGGCAGAGAAGAGATGAAAAACTGTTGACCGTGAACAAACTGCTCAACCATATATTTTTTTCATATATACATTCCCGAATACACAATTCTTATATACAATAAAAAAAATTCAAAGTCAGTAATCGATTTTCTAGTAAAATTAAGTATGAAAACTATCTTCAATTATCTCAATACGAACTTCGAATTAGGACATTATTCTTGTCCAATATTTTAACCATTACATCGAAAGTTGATTGTTTTATTTGTTAGCATGGGGGGCCATATGGTTCCTTTTTTAGATGTGAGTGTTTTTTTTTTTCATGTTTATTTACAATGTCTGCGGATAAAACAACTTCCTCGGCCGCTTCTACTGCATTTTGATATTTTACAGACTGACGTTTCTTCAGACGCGAACAGTTAATACGAGAACTTTTATTATATGTCCGATCGTAAAGGCTGTGCAATAACAATTGTGTTATTCTTTGTGGTATAATCTGTAACATTGCTATATTACCAATTTAAATTCAAAATATATTTTATTGATTATAATTAGAAATTAAATAGTTTCAGACTAAACAGAACGAATACAATATGTAATATATAATATTACAAAATATACACATATTATCTGAATACTAATAATATTTATATTAACATGCTTTAATTATTAATTAATCAGATTTTTTGATCAAGTAAATACTGATAGTAGATTTGATTAAATATATTTTTATAGTATTCTTATTATACTGACTTTAATTCAATTTACATTTGAAAAATACACGAAAGTAATATTTTTAATAATAAATCCGGTGTTTGAAATGAAGTTGAGTAATAATCGTGATGATTAATATAAATGTATTCTTGGAAAAAATCCACTACAATGAATCTTTCAAATCTAAAATTTCTTTTGAATTAACGGTGAATTTATCATATGTCAATTTTGTGTCAGAAATGTTTTACTGAATTATAAACAAACAACTATAATTGATTTATGATTAGATATCGATTTCAGCTTTATTATTTAAATTTTATTAAATATTTTATACATTTTAATTCAGGAAATTTTCTATAAAATAATAATTCTGATTTTTTTAAATCAGTTTTAATCAATGGTAGAATCGAAGACTTGGGTTCTGGTTCAGGATCTGCAGGCTCAGGATATGAAAGTGAACAGAGAGAAACTTCATCGGACGGAAGTTGGAACAGTCAGTACAATAGAGCCAAATCTCCTAAGAAAACTCCTCGTCGTTATGGAATTTACAATACAAACGTATGATATTTTATTACAAATTCCATTTATTCATATAATTTATTTTCACTTAATGTTTGAACATGTTATTATAAATATATGATGAGGCTTATTAATTTTTCAGATATCTGGTAAAACCGTTCAGATACTCGTTTGTCCGACGTGTATGTCTGAAAGTAAACTGCCTTCCGGTGGTGTTTTGGCACTTCCTCCGAATTTCGTTCTTCAGCATAGGATGTTTGTGGCAGCCTTGAACAAAGACACATCGAGGATGTTATGCGATTTGTGCACAGTCGACACACCAGTAAGATATTGAAACACTTATATTTAACAACGTGAAACAACAAACACGTGCGCAGAAAGGAAGGATATTTCATGATTTATTTTATTGCTTGTCTAAAGAAAAATCTGATTCATTCTATAGTCTTTCTTTAAATTTGTTTTTATTACATTGTTATAGTACTTATCCATACAAATATATATTTAAATGTGTCATAAAATATATTTTATACTAATTCATTTTTGTCATATTTAAAATATATTCTTTCGTAACATTCTTCCTCTTATAATTTTTTGTTGAATAATGACTAAGAATTTTATTTTTTGTGCAAAATTTTATGAAAAATTAGCTCTGATTATAAAAATGACAACTGTGATTTATTTGATATTTTTTTTTGTATAATATTGTCAAAAACTTCAGACATTTATTAATAAAATTTCATGAAAGAAACTTTTTCTTGCCAAAGTATATCGACCATAATGAAAACACTTGTGATTTACGCGTTTTTTTTATCGTTCCCAGTAGGAAGACACAAATAAAACGCTATTTTTTTGCATTGTCAACGAATAAACGCGTTAGTTGACAACACATGGACAAACAAAAAATGGTTTTCAGCTGAAAAAAAAGAACGAAGAAATAAACTTTTTTTGAAAGTCATACAATCTGGAGAATGCAATATAATAGCTGAGTGTTGACGTTTGGATTTAATCGAGCGTTTAAGGGCATTTAAAACGGGTTCCTCACAATATTCATTCAGTTTGTTTGTTTTTTTTATATTATTATTAGTTGGGAAAAGACGATGAGTGAAACGGAAATGTTGTCAGTGAAAATTGTTTTTAATTTGTGAAACGATTTAACGACGTCGATGATAATAATTGGAGTATTGATTTAATTAATGAGTCACACACACTAATTTTATCACACTCGATATTAAATTTAAAAAAATATTTCATAAAATAAAAAACAACATTTAAATGTTAAAAATAGTTATAATTAGAACCAAACTCTTCAATGTGTGTTAATATTATATTCGAAAACCGAGTGTAGTTTTTGATTTAAATTTTATAAAAAAAAAAGTCAATAGTAATGTTCCAAATATCAATCTTAACATTGCTACTTTTTTTGTTTCCTACTTATTCATATAATATAATAACACGAATCTGTATAAATATTAATTTAATATTACAGTAAAAATTCAAACTTTTCACGAATTCATTATAAATATTTACAAACGCAAAGAAGTGAGGACTTGAAAAAGTAAACGAATCTAACATGTTCCAGGCTTCCACCAGATGTACAACTTGTTTGGTTTCCCTTTGCGGCGGTTGTCGAGAACAACATGCTATGCGTCGTCATGCTTTGTTACCATTAGCTGATGCTGCCAAAAAAGGTGTCCTTACGCTTAGAAGACAACCGCTTTGTCCTAGGCATCCTGAATCTGAATTGAAGTTATTTTGTGCTACTTGTTCACAAGTAAATGAGATAAATATATGGATTTATATTTTATTATTCAATTTATTTTTGTCTATTTGAAATTGTCTAATTTTTTAAGGTGATATGTAGAGATTGCTGTTTGGTTCAACATAATGGACATTCATTTGACCCCATATCAAGAGCTGCTGAATCATATGTTAGAAGTATAAGAGAAGCAGTCGAACGTGTTAAACCTGTAGTTTTACAAACGGCAAAGGCGTTAGAAACGTTACAAACTGCTGAAAAGAAAATTCAGGTACTTATTATACATTTCAATTTGGTATAAATTTAATAACAAATACATTTTGTATTTAATTTTTTATTTATGTTATATCTAAATTTAATATAATTTAAATACTATATGATAATTATATATTAACAGATAAAAAGTAATATGGTGCAAGATGAAGTACAACAATTCATAGATTCCTATATAAGAGCGGTAGAAGAACATAGGCAAACTTTACAACTTCAAGTATTAAAAGCTAGAGATGTAAAATTGCAGACAATCGCCTGTCATCAGTTGGAATTAGAGCGAAGAGTCGAGAATGCTAATGATGCAGTTCAATTCGCGGAAGATATATTGGCTGAAGGTACCGACGTCGAAGTGTTAAGTTTTGTGGGGCCGTTATTGAAACGTTTAGAATGGTGTTCAAATACTGAAGGCCTATATGAAATGAGAACATCAGAAAATGTAAAATTAATAAAAGAGGACAAATCACAACACTATGGAACAGAAGAATTTCAGTTATATGGTGTAATTTCGACGCAGTGCGTTGAACCTCGACTTTGTATTATACATCCTGATGGTAATTTGATTTTTATAACTTTGTGGTCTAAATATAGTTGACTTCATTCTTAATATAATTGACATTTCAAAATATTTATTATTTGTGTAGGTTTGAGAGGTGCACGAATCAATCAGACCCAAGAAATCACAATTGAAACTCGGGATACATCAGATCATCCACTATGTAGAGGAGGTGAAAATATCGTAGCGTTTTTAAAAAAACCTGGAATGAGACCACGGCCTATTTCAGTACAAGATCAAAGAGATGGAACATATACGATAACTTTCGTTCCTGAAGCACCTGGCAATGTTCAACTAGCTATACATATAGCAGGAAAACCTATCAAAGTATGGCATTTTAAAATTATGTTTTTAACGATCTATTAATTTATATTTCATGTTTTTAGGGTAGTCCTTTTACAATACCTGTACGTAATTTACGTCCGCACACTGGAAAATGGCATTGTTGTACATTTTGTTCGAGCGGTGGAAGTAAAGATGCTGATTGTGCATGCGGAGGACGAATGGTAGGAGGTTATCGTGGATGCGGTCATGGTCACGAAGGACACCCCGGAGTCAGACATTGGTCATGTTGTGCTAGTACTCAATATAACTCAGACTGCGTTAGGACTATTTCAGCTATTTATCAATTTTCTCTTTAAACATTTTTTTTCTAAAATCGAAATTTTTCTTATTATAAAAACTCAAAAAAAAAAATGTGATGTGAAGTATGAATCATGATTGAATTTTTGTGCATATATAAATTTTCGATTTTATTAAGTGAAGATATACACTTTCTAACTGGAATGAATGCAACGCATTTATTATGTGAATATTTCAAGCTAGTACTTTTTAATGTTATTTATGTACATTATAATACAGATTGGAATCCTGACATTTTGAAAATCCAATAATCCAGAATCTTAGCAATAATAATTATTAAAGTACTGATATTTAAAAAAAAAATCTTAAAAATATACAACTCGATTTAAAATATGGTTCACAGAATTAGAGAGAAAGTTTTGTTATATTGTTAACTTTTTTTTTTCATTTTTTATATAAAATTTGATACAAAATATTTTTTTTTCGTTAGTTAAAAATAATTTCTATCATTCTGATAGCTTATCCAATCCATTAAAATGGAAGTCCTCACTTTTAGAAGTAAATCAATCTTCCACTATCATAATTTGTATAAGTATTTCTAACCTGAAACCATAGTGTATATAATCCAATGATTCACTATAAAAATATAGGACTTAAGGATTTTATTACCTACATATGGTGAACAGTTTAGTCAGAATAATGGATTATGCCTTTTCTGTTGGCCTATTTTTATCGATTTTTGTCATTATCTTGATAATTTATATAAAAATTATTAAACAATAAAGAGTTAATTTTTTAATAATTTATGAAATACTACAAATTTACAGTACATACAGTAATAAAGCATAATTTTCTTCTGAAGACGTAATGGTCTATTTTTCACATAAAATTAATTGTCAAGATGATTACTAATAATAATAAGATAAAATGTCTTTTGATTTTTCTTTTTCCAATGTTAAACTAAATTTTATCATGTGATTACTGCATTTTCTCTTTATCATATGAATATATATTGTCAAAATTCAAACTATCAGGGTTTTCAAATAGATATGTAAGATATTTAATAGAAGAAGTATAACATAAAACGTTATAATTAAATCTTTTAAATCAGGATATTTTTGACATTACCTGATATTAAATTCGTGTATAAATGTTAATTCCATAATTTTAAATGAGTTATTTAAATTAATAATCTGTTATTAATCGATCTCATAACTTTCAAAATATAAATATTATTTAATAAATACATTTTACAATAAAACTCTATTTAATATTCCTCATGAAATATGCTCCCAATCGAAGATGAGTCAGAATTTTATGTGTAATATAAAATAAGTCTTCATGTATTAGAAAATAGTTAAATAATAAAAGATTTTTAGGTTTTAAAGAAAAAAAATAAAGCTTTTTTATACTTATGAATCAATATATTTTATTACAATAAACAATCAAAATTATATTTGATTTACAAATTTAATATTAAATATATAAAAGAGAATAAACAATAAATATAAACAAATAAAAATTGATGGACATATTCAATATTTTATTATATTTCAAATTGTAGATTTTATAAAAAAAAGATAGTTAATAATATATTTAGTTTTCTTATTAAGAATAGTAACCATATTTTATTTTTAACATATTATTTATAAATATAATATCTTGTAAAAAAAATATTGCAAAATTCGAATACAAGATTTGCAAGACCCTAGTCTTAAAAGTCAAAAAAAAAAATTAATGATGTCCATAACAGAATAAGAAAATAATATAAATTATTATTTTTGTATAAAAATATTTTTGCATTATCATCAATGATCATACATAAAGAAATAAAGGAAAAATATTATTTAGAAAATAATATCTCATAAAACTAAATGAAGAAAAAAATGATTATTAAATTTGGATAAAAAGATTCAATACAATTATAAAAGATAAAAAAACGAAACATTCTTGAACTAGAATATTTAAATAATTATTATGGATAATTTAACACTTAATATATTTTAAATAATTACTTAATAGTTAAACAATGAAAGTTAATTTACCATACACATTATATTGCAATATTAAATTATAATTGTCTTAATTATTCACAGCAACAAATGGTTTAGAATTAGGAACGGTAGTCGTAGTTGAAGTACTAGGTACATTTGATATGCTTGACAATAACTTTGTTGCAAAATCAGATAATGGTACAGCAGGCGAATGAGGATTGCACGCTTGACGCACACTCATTTCCCAAGTATCTAACAATTGACTTAAAGAAAAACGGCTGGGCAAGGCAATCAAATGAACTTTCAAAGCATCGCTAACTCGTTTAAGAAAAGGAGTTGCATTGTAATGATCAGCAGGAATCAGACAATTTGGAGGCGATGCCGGATAATCACGAGGAACTGACACAGAAACAGGTGGTACACATGGTAGACGACAATCTTCTAGTTGAGCAGTTAGTCGAATAGAACCAGTACTTGTTCCAACTTGTAAACTTTCCAGTGATACCTGTTAATAATAAAGAATTAATTAATAACGATCAATTGAAAAATTTAAACAGACGTATTATATATACATTACTTTAAATCTGCTATCAAGTCTAGCTATTTCTCCCTGAAGAACGTCTGGTATATCAGGTGTTGGTACATCAACTTTTTGTCTCTTGATTGGTGGTGGCATATGTCTGAAAATATTCATCATATAATATTAATAAAATTCAACATCAAAAATGCATTATAAAATGGTTTAAATAATATAACTCAAATATGAACAATCACTACATACCTAATTTCAGGTCCACAAAGCGCTTCAACACATGGACCAAAAGTCCGTTCCAAAGTATGACTATATACAGGAGATTGCAAGCAATTATTTACTACTTCCAATAATGGATTAAAAATTTGATGTTCCTAGAAGACAACAATTTGGAAAATAATGATATGTATCAACTAATATAGTTAAAAAAATGCATTAAAATTTTACCTTAATTCCATGAATATGGAGTTGACTCGATGATGGGTGAATCGATACTCGTTCACTTCTCTTAAAATCTAATTTTTCTAATACTGCTTCACATTTCAGAAGAGTATCTAAAGGCATTCTTTTAGTAGGATGAGATAATATCTCTAATAATTTTTTCATTTTAGTCAATTTTTCTACATCTGGAATTTAAAAAAAAAACATGTCATATCATTTCATAGTCTAAAAATTAATAACTACTTTTTCTTGATTTAATAATATGTGAAATACTAAAAAACATTAATCTTTTAATTTAATACGTACTTTCCCCTTCTTGAACCATTCTTTCTATCATACGTTGTAATGGATCAATATATATTGAAAGCTGACGAACTTTTTCTCTATATGCATGATCATCGCTTCCACCTCCAGCTCCTCCTAATGGAGATGGAGCAGCACCAGCACCTAATGGTGTATTTAAAGATGAAGATGGACTGGGTGCCATCCCAACAGATCTAAATTTATATTATAATATATTAATCTCATAGATATTATTATATATTTATGTTTTCAAATGAGCATACCTGGGATGTTGTTGAAGATGAGATTGCTGAGAGTGTTGTTGGCCTGGATGATGCGATGATGGAGATTGAGCTAATGCTGGACTCGCAACACTGCCAATAGGTCCACTTCCAACACCAAGACCTCCACTGCCTACAGACATTGGTGATGGCATTGGACCAGGCATCATACCTAAACAGATTAATTTAGTGAATAAAACTGCTCTATTATACACATATTAATTATATTTATTATCTTATATAGTTTATAATATATTATACCAATAGGTGCAGGACTGGGTCCACCCATAGTAGCAGGCGACGGTGCCGACGGTGAAGGGCTTTGGCGTAAAAATTGTCCAGGAGCATTACTGCGTGCACCAGTTGCCGGAAATGTTGTATTAGCACCGCTCACCATATTTGTCATACATTCACCAGGTTTGCGTTGTTGCATATGCATCATGTTAAACTGGTTGCTAGTCATATTTCCTATATCAAGAAGTAAAAAGGTCATTTGATAATCTAAAAGAACTATAATAATACATAATTATATATTTTTATTTTTAATGCTGATATCATGTATAGAAAACGTGCATTTGTATATAACTGTTTATGATGACTATTCCTTTAAAAACGTTTTACAAACATTATTTGCAAAGAAAAAACTTAAAATATGATAACATACATATACATGGTACGATACAAGTAAATAATTACCATAAATATTTATATATAAAAGGCTATGATTTAAAATGTAAGCAGTTTACACTCTTGGTGATTCACATTACTAATGGTTTTCACTATCTATTGTCAAAATGTAAATATACATTTATATATATTGACACGTAATAAAATTTACATACGTGTCATCATATGTATTTTTTTTATTTTATACTTTTTTATATTGAATATATGCATTATATTAAGACACACGTGTGTGTTAATTCATTAGTCCACTAGCTAGTTCATATTAGATAAAGGGTTAAATTTACTTATGACGTGGACATGCAATATATATTGCCAATGTAATCCTAATAAGAATAAAAGGTCAGCTCACAATAAGCGATAAATGTAGATAATAAAATACCATTTAATAAACATAGCATTATATGTATATATAGTTCATAAATTTTATTTTGATCCATAAATTTCAAAATAAAGTTTAAGAACAAAATAAAATATTTGTGTAAAGTAAGATTTCATTATAAACAAATTTGTAAAAAAATGAATATACAGAATAAATTTATATAAAAAAATAATAGCAATGATATTATATAATATTTTATTAAAATACACCAACACCTCACTTTGCGTAGTGGTTACGTTCATTTACGATCTTTAGTTAAAAAGGGAATCCTCGAGTTTTGATGGCATGGCGCAATTACAAACAAGTGTTACCATCTTTTAGGAAAAAAGAAAATTAAAAAAAATTAAAGATTCGAACCCAAAACAACACAACCTCGAAAATCTAACGACGCACAGTGAAAATTAGTACTAATTAAGCAGCGACGCAACTTCGAAAAAACGCAAAACGAAACGACGCAAAGCGAGGTATTGATGTATTTAATTTATAATTTTATAAATATATAAAAATATATAGTAAGGAAAATGTTATAAATATTATATTTAAACACACGTAAAATAAATAACGTTTTTTGAACTAAAAATATAAGTTATAAAAAATATCAAAAATGCAGAAATATTATATATTATATAATCGTCCATATTGTAATTACATTTTATTTAATTAACTGTTAAATGATTTATTAATATGAAAAGTTACAATAACGTTATTTAAAATATAAAAATTTTATAATAATAAAAATATGGTGTTTCATTTTTTTATTATTATAAAATGAATTTTACTTTTTAATGAATGTTTCCTATAAAAAATAAATTTAATATAAAATTTATTTACCTGTTTGATTAGGTCCAACCATTTGACCGGACATATTTGGATTCATAGAATTCTGCACCATTTGATTAGCCATGGGATTATTTCCTGGCATTTGGTTTACCATTGCATTTGGGCCTGACATGTTGGGATTTTGCATTTGCCCTGGCATATTTGTTCCAGCCATTTGATTAACTACTTGTCCAGCAATTTGATTTGATGCCATTGGTCCCGGTCCTGACATGATTCCCATATTGGGTCCCATCTTACTTTGTAATTGTTGTTGGGAATTTGGAAGTTGAGGCCTTTGATTTAATGTTTGAAGCAAATTGTTGGCAGTAATAGGAGGATTTTGTTGTGATGGTACCTGTTGATTTATTGTACTTTGAGGTACCATTTGATTTTGCATACCGCCAACTTGATTAGGAGGTGCTCCCATTCCAGGTTGTGGTACTTGCATTTGGCCTGTAAAAATAAGGTAATAAAACATTGTTACGTATATAATTAAACTTATCACTTAGTAAAACTTCAAATATAATAGAAGAGTCAAAAAGAAATACAAAATGTAGATAATTATTGTTGTATCATATTTCACATGTAATATTATTAATATTGATTTCTATAATTTGCTACACATAAATCGTTTTATTTTCTATTTAAAAAAAGATAGAAAATAAAATACAATACTGATTTATAGAAATTGACCTATTTCACATACATATTTTCATATAAAAATTAATTATTTTTTATATAATAAATAGTTTAAAATAATATATTTTTATACCAAAATATATTTAAACTATATTAGTTGAAAATAAATAAAAAAAAAATAGAATAATATGATAATAAAATTATAATCATATTCAATATTCTCCATAGTGTCTTAAAGTAATGTATAAAAATAGTTACGAAATTATTTAGATGAATCGCTTAGAATTCATATACAATTAATATAAATATAAAAACAAAAATGTATATGACATAAACACACCTTCAAAGAAAAATTAAATATAATATTTATTACATAATACTTATATACAGTAAATTTATGAAATAAATAAATTTCATAAAGATAAAAATCTATAGCAATAAATATGTTCATTTTCTAAGTAGCTTATTAATATTTGTTTTGAAATTTTAAAGAGAATTTTTCTTTTTTCTTTATACACATATTTGAATCATAAAAATGTAATAAATATTATAAAGAATAAATATGTGTTTCTAATCATAAGCATTTAATTCTTCATAATGAACGATACGTAAAAAATAAAAATTAATATTTTAAAAATTTACAGCTACAAAGAAATTAAACAAAATTTATATATCACCCATCATTCTATATATTTGCCTTTTAATTAATATTGTGTTTTATATTATTTTTACTGAAGTAAATAAATCCATTTAAATAATTAACACTACATATATAATGCAAATATTATTTCATTTTCCACAGTAAATTAAAGATTTTGTGTATAAAAAATAGATTTATATATATATATATATTCAATACAAATTATCAAATATATACCTTGAGCATTTGCAACGTTTGTGGCACCTGCTTGAGTAACGCCAGGAACATTTTGACTAGAATTAGGCGCGTTAATGTTGTTTGTTTGATTGGCACCTGGAGTACCAGCCAATCCGGGTACACCTTGAGCATTACCACCAACTCCTACGACACCACACTTTTTCGAATCTAAAATTAAACATTGAATTTAATTAAAAAAAAAAGTTCAAATAACTTGCGTGTCATTTTAAAAATAAAAGCACTCACTAATATCTCTAACGTGTAATATTAATCGAGCGACCATTCCTAGATATTCTTCTTTAGTTTTGGCTTTCTGGAACACGTGATTTTCCATTTCAATGCTATTACGACTTGTGGACATTCCAGATTTTTGAATAAATTCATATCTGAAAAATATAAATGTAATTCATTTTTTAATTGGTAAAAAGTTTCGTAAAAACGCTCGTCGCATTATTTTATTAATATAAAGTGATTTTAATACATTTAATACAAGTGCATGCACGTTTACAAGTTAAAGTAATAATTCCTGTGAAATCGCTTCAATTATTTTTTGAATATACGCTAATAAAAGTGGCTTTAAATAACCTACGTGGCTCTCGAGAGTTCATGACGACATTTTTAAATAATGTTTTTTTTTTACCAAAATAAATTAATTTTATTAAAAATATCGAAAATGTCAAGATTTATTGTTTATTACACAACATTGTCATTAATGGAAGAAAAATGCGAGAAAGTTCTTTCAATTTTAAGATTGGACACTTTGTGGATGGCAGCTTGAATATTGTATTGGTCATTTAGTTTTTAAAATATATACATATATAATAAATAAACCTACAGTTCATCACACTATTTAAAAATGCTTCATAAAAAAATAATTATAACATGTTAATGAAACTAATAACCAATGACTAATACAAGAGAAAGTGGAGAAAAGCTTCAAAATATAATAAACTTACATTTTAGCAACGACGCTTTGTCTAAATTGAGGAGTTCGCCAGTTTCCTTCGTCATTGCCAACGAAAGGCCTCAACTCGTCCATCTTTGAAGACGAAGAACGCAAAAAAAACGCGACTACGAAACGACCGGAGCGAATGACTTAACACCGATTAGTAAACGTCAAGACTCAACAACGCCGACGCTATAACGCTTGCTTTTTTTTTGCTGTTCGCCACCACTCTTTATTTGCTAAATATGTAATTTTGCAATTCAACTCTCCGCATCTGTTCATATAATAGATATTTAATAATCATAGTTTTTTTGTTTTTATTCAATTTTCGATTACAATAAAAAATATTTAAAATTAATTAACATTTATTTTTTTTATTAGAAATTTAAAATATTTTTACATTTTAATAATATTATAGAACATTTATGCTTAAAATTGATATTTTTTATTTAATTATTATCATATTCATAAATATTAATACTAAAAATGTTAATATTTGAAATCTAATTTGTTTAGATATATTTCAATTTAATGTTTATGTATAGGTTTTTGGACATATTCTCAATTGTTCGGACCTATAAATATATTTGACGTCTGCGTGTTTAAACGTTTGTATACGTCAATTTTCTTATTTTCATTAATTTTTATACGTATGTTGTATGTTATTTTAAGTTTTCTCTTTATTATTATTATTTTGTTTAATATCGTTTTTAAAATCAAAATTTATTTACAACAGATTAGTAACATTTCTATATCGTTTAATTGATCATTTATCATGACTACTATATTAAGAGTTAAAAGAAGATTGGAAGAGAGTCCTGTAGAAGCTTTAGTGCTCCATTGTAAAAGAGCCAAAACTGAATCTACCCAAGATTCTATTCCCTCCGTTTTTGTATTTTCCGGAACTGTGAACGAAGAGGTTATAAACCATTATTATCACACGTGTTTTTATATATTAATCCGATAATAATTTACTCTTTAATTTTAGGAAAAAGAAGATATTTACATCAAAAAAACTATTTTGAAGGAAAAAAAACGCAATATTATTGATAATACAAAAGATTTATCATCAATAGTAAATAAATTGAAAGAAGACAAATCTTCTGCATATTATAATAATAGATTAAAAATAGTAAATTACAGTAGAGGTTTAATATCTGATGATGAATCCAAAAATCAAAAGGATACTGCACCCGATTATTCTGTTGTCGATATTTATAATATGTATGAAAACACTGGCAATGATCAAAAATATGCATACGATCTGTATTATTCACAAAAAAATGATATTAAAATAAATGATATGTTGGATATTCAAAAGTTAGCTAACTTTTTTCTTAATTTTATTATATGTATATATTTAAATATTTTCTTAAAAAAATATATTTTTCAGTATACATCCTTTAGAAACGGAGCTTGTGTTTGGAAGTGATCCAAATGACCCTACGTTTTATGATGAAGATGACGACGATGAAGACTCAAATATTGAAAATCATTGTAGAAATGAATATCCCGACACTGAAGATGATAGTATTGATGAAGATGATATGATTCGCGCCGTACAAAATATGAATTTAGGTATGTCATTTTCATTTTTTTTTTGTATTTTTTCATGTTCTTATTATTGTTTGCTCTTTTCTTCGTTTTTCAAATATGATTTTACTTATGAAATAAAATATTTTAGAAGATGAATTATCTTCCGAAGATGATGAAGAAATTGCTTGTGGTTACATCACAAATGATAACGAAAGATTTAAATTGAATAATGAGGATATCGATAGATATGGACTTGCTTATGCAAAATATAAATCTAAAGTTTTGTCAAATACAGATACAGAGGAGCAATTGCCTGCATTAATTAATTATGATGATTCTAATGCATATCCTAATTATAAAGATGATAAGGATGATTCCTTTTACTATCCAAAATATGATGATTATATTAGCAATTCAGAAAAAGAAGATAGTAATAGTGAATCAGATTTTAGTGATGTTTTAGATTAGTATTTTTTTCTATCATATAACAGTACATAACCTCTTACTACATATTGTCATCGAAATGTTAAACACTTTTTTAATTGTATATATTTAAAAATAATTATTATCGGTTGTAAATGATTTATTTTTTTCTTTCTTTCTTATATTTGGTATTATTCTTTTATTAATTGTGTAGTTATAATATTGATTAAATACAATTTTAGTTCGATAAAAATATCTACGTTTCAATAATATAGATCTGTATCGCCATTGACTTAATTGATTATTGGTTTTTCTTAATAATAAATAACAATATAAGTTAATGATATTTTTAACTTAAATCTTCAGTCTAATTTTGTGTATGATATATTATAATTTTTAGAATTATTTCTACTATTCTACTTTTTTTCTAAATTTACAAGTTTTATGTTTAAGGTCTATGAATTTCGTTATTTTTATCTTAAAATGAAATTGTTTTGTAAATCAATATTAATTGTATATTTATTTAGCTTTAAGAAAATGATACGTTGAAAACACCAAAAATATTAATTAAGAAATTTAAAAAAAGGTCTTAATAAATTTTATTTTTAATATTTTGAACATATTTTATTTAACTGTATATAAATAATTTATAATATAAAAAAAATCTTTTATCTCTAAGCGTGCCCAAATAAATAAATTATTAACGAAATTATAACGAAAAATAAGTAAATTATTATAAGTATTATACTATGGTTTGGCATTGTTTTCAATTGTTTTTATATTTTGAGTTAAATAAAAAACAAACATGATAAGGTTTTACCAATATATGGTAGTTATTTTAAAATATTTTTTTTTTTTGCATTTACAAAACATTATATATGTTTCTGATCATAATAATGATTCCTTTGTGACAATTTATATACATATATTTTTTACATAATTTAGATGAATCGGACGCGATATCGAATCCAATAGTGTAATGCATCAGAGCCGCATTAAAAATATTGGAAGCTGGTACCGAACGATAAGGATAAAGCGAAACAAATATAAAAATAGTATGGAAAAAAAAATCGTCGGTGGTAAAATAAAATAAAAAAAGAGAGAGCATGGCATGGGTTTTATCAGCAGAACTGCAAACAAACATTAGCTATCGTCTGAAAAATATACACGGCGGTATGTGGGCTTGGCCCCGTCGCGAATTTCATGCAATAAAGGTGCATTATATGGTTTTTTTATCGGACAAAAACTGCACAAAATATTCGTTAGGCGCGTGGATAAATCGTTTTCCATATCTGTCGTGGTGTATTTCAGAGAAGATACTCACGGAACATTGCCAGATCTCCACTCACAATTATATATATATATATATATATATATATATATATATATATATATATATATATTATGTTCGCCATATCGCTGAAAGTTACCAATGTCGGTTATTTTTAACTGTTACATTATTTTCTGTACAATTTCGCCCGTATTTCTTTTTTTTTATTATTGCAAATAATCGTATATATCTAATACAGTTAAATTGATTAATTATTTCTCAATATATTTTATTGTATCATCCGAAGTGAATATTTTTTTAAAAATTACAATTTTACTTACTTATCTTTATGGTCAGTTTACATCATAAGTGTAATATAAATGGAATGGTGCGAATATGTGCCGCCATTAATGTGTTAAATTACTATTCATCATAATAATTCAAAACAATAATATAATTTACAAAATATTGAATTAGATTATAAATTACTTTTCTAATATGTTTTCTTTTTCAAAATTAAAATTCATTTTAGTACATTGTAATAATACAAGAAAAAAACTTATTTAAATATTAGTTCTAATTCTTCTTTTTATTAATAGAAAATAGTTTTTAGGATTATTTTTAAAATTCGATTTATCAATTTCTTTCACAAATCTTCCACCTTTTGAATACTCACCTTTTTCACCAAATTATTTTTAATTTATCATATTTTTTTAAGATAATATTTTTAAAATTAATAAATTTTAAGCAATATATTAAAAAACCCAAATTTAGTATATTCAAATGACGAAAAATTACAATTACAATAATTTGTTAAAAACTATTTACTTAAAATATGTTCTTAAATAATAAGCATAAAAAATGAAGGTATTAGGTTATATAATGATGATTTTTTTAAATAAATAAAACCTTTTAGACTGATAAATAATTTATTGTCTCCGATACTTTTAATAATATTTAAAGAGGCACAAGTCTCTTTATATAATATATATCGTGTAAGCCTATTGCTATATGACACTTTCAAGTGGGTACATTTATCAGAAGAAAATTTCTATTAACTTACATTTTTTTTAATATAATTATTATTTTAACTTGTACTTACATAAAAAAAAAGAAACATCCTGTATATATTATGAACGAATGTATGAATGAACACAACACAAATTGAGATTTTACATTTTTAATACAGACGTTTTAAAAAGATAATAGTCATAAATTATATATGTAAATTGTATTTAATGAAAAAAAAAATGAAAGCTTTCAATACTCACAAGTAGTTATGAATATTTTGTAAAATTTGCGATAATTTATTGAAAAATATCAACTGTGAGTATGTAAAATTTAGCCATTTTAATTTAAATTTAATTAATTAATCAATTTTGCTCTAAATTCGAGATCGAATGAATGTTAAAGTTCAACGACAAGTTTTCAGCTTTCGCGGTTTCTTTTTCTTTTTCATTATTAACTATTCATTATTATATTTTTTATGTGTATAGAACAATACTTTCTAATGAAATTCAAGTTGATAAATGCATTATATCAGATAACTCTAGCAATGCTTTGGCATAGAGAATAATAATGGTATTAATTTAATTATTTGATAAAAATCAAAAAAGATTGTTAATAGTTTTTGAAATTTTACAATTATTTACATTATTTTTTTTACACATACACATTCATATACATATATGTATATATATAGCGTATACTTCATTTTCAGCGTTTCTCATTTTTTTTTCAATTGAAATTCAATTACTTCCAGCAACTTTCTTTTTTATTAATAACTCAGAATTATACTATAATAAATTAAGAAAATTTATTATAGTTGTATAATTCTGAAATGAATTGTAAAATGATTACATTTAAAAGCAAATGGAATATGAACAGTGCTGAATAAAATCAAGTAAATGTCATTTATTACTTGAATATAAAAAGTATTTAAAATTAAATAATAAATGTGATTTTTTTAAATAAATGTTCGTCAAATTTTTGATCGAACTATATATTTTTAAAATGATTTATTTTACGTTCAGGTTTTAGTTGAGAAACGCTGTGTTTAATTAATGCATCAGATTCAGCTGGATCCACATTTGGAATTGAACATTCTAATTTTAAATAAAATTCACGATTATTTTTTTTTTAATAATTCATATTGCAAATGTAGAACCGCCTCTATATTAACAATATTAATGAATATATATATATATATATATATATATATATATATATATATATATATATATATATATTTTTTATAATGCTTCATCGTTTTCAATGATTAAATACAAACTGTTGCATAATTACTTCTCGATCAAATGTATTCTTTTTATCAATTATCAATTTTATTTTTAATATTAATCGATATAATATGTATGTACATTTTTCAAATTAATTAATCTTATATAAAATATCACGCGATTAAAAATGACTTAGAGTTTTGTGATATTTGTAAAGTTTTTTTTCTTCAATAATTGTTGTCATATAATGAAATATATATACGTGATTATAAATTCATTATTTTGAAAGAAGGAGAAGATTCAATATATTAATATAACATAGTATTAAAACATAACAATTATATATGTACATCATATATATATATATATATATATATATATATATATATATATATATATATATATATATATATATTTTAAAATATTTTTTATACGTATACATTGCATGTGAATGTAATATCATATATTTGATGAATGCATCATTTAACATTTTAATATTATATATATTATATATAATATTACTCGAATAACATATATTAATTACAGCTTATATACTAGAATTATAAATGTTTAATTTTTTTCTCTTTAATTACATAGAATGGATAACATTTAAAGTATTTTTTATATGATTAGCAATGAACGATATAATTCTAACTTTAACTGGCCCATATTAGATCCATTATAAGAGATTACTCGTATATTTGAAAAGAATGAACCTAATATATATATATATATATATATATATATATATATATATATATAATATATATATATATACTTGATAACCATAATATTATTTACAAGTTATATAGTACTATACAAATATACATACCTTAATATATTGTAACATTGCACTCGATTATTTTCTTTTTTTTATATAATATTGAAAACCTCTTCCTATATTTATATTTCTAATATTGTTCTATTTTTTTAGAAATTGGCAATAAATATTTTAGTTTTAAACACATCTATTTCAATGACCAATTAAAATGCTGTCATTATATATAATGTAAAAGACGTGTCTCTAGTGCAATTTTACTAATTACAAAACGGATGCCTCGGTAGCTCTCGCTGTCAAGTTGTTATTTCCAGCATTGGTAACGTTTTCATTGGTGTGACTTGAACAATAAAATTTTTTGTGAGCCATATATGTAGACATATATTTAAACGAAATATCACAAGATTTGCAGTATTTAGGTCCTAACTTAGCCTCTAACATGTCAGCATCGCGTTCTATATCCGGTGTATTTCTGTTGTTAACTTCCTGTTTGATATCTTTATTGTCGAAGTCCCTTTTGACATCTTCGTCCATATTTGTTACGTCAATGTCGCATTCTGGTACTTCTTGTTTCACGATCACGTTAGGTCTCGGTTCATCATCGTCGACCGGAGTCGATTTTCTAATGGGTGTTTCGTTGCCATTTAAAACTAAAGACTCTTCTCCTTCGCCGATTAGTGATTGACCAGGTGATTTCATTCCTGAACCACTGTGTACTAAACGTGTATGACGAACTACATTTCCTTTATATGTTGAACTATAATTACAAGCATCACAATAATGCAGTCTATCAGAACGTTGTTCAGGATTTGGTGATGGTGCTGATGGTGTTGCTATTATGGACGTTGCCACTTCTTGCCCGCTTCGTACTGTATCATCTTCCAAAATACACGTTATAAAGTTCTCCTCCTGTAATAATTAAAATGGTTATTTTTTATTTTTATAAATATAATAAAAAATGATATATAAAAAATTATGGACAAACCTGTAAATCGGCTGCTCTTTTCGGAAAATGCATTCTAATGTGTGTTCTCATTCCCCTCAATGTATTGCCTTTATATTGACAAAGGGTACAACGAAATGCTTTGACACCACCATGAGTATCCATATGACGTTGAGCAGCACTCGCAGTAGCGCTTACAACATTACAACATGGACATTTCCAACCACCACCTTCGGCTCCTACAGAATTTCCGCATACATGTCCAGCTCCAAGCATATTTTTGCATTTCGGACATTTTCTTAAATCAGTCTCAATATTGTTGACTTGTATTTCAGATCTCTTAAGACAATAATATGATTGATGAGCTGTTAAATTATCCAAAGATGTAAACTTTATGCCGCAAGCAGCACAGATCAACTGTTGATATTGAGCAACCGGACTTGTTTTTCCAGTAGAATTATTGTTTGGACTGACAGGTGGACTTCCAGTAGATTTTGATCCATCCGCATCTTCTTGACTTCCTCTTGCTGAACAATAATGTTTTTTATGTGCCAAATAGTTTTCATATTTGCAAAAGACAATATTACATTCTTTGCATTTTGAAACTCCTTGTTTTACTAAAACTTGTGGTGATGTTTGTAAAACAGGTATATCTGCTAATCTTAATGCTATATCTTGAGGGATAACTGATGTTCCTGAGCGTAATAACAAAGGATGAAGAGCTGCTGAGACAGGAAATGGCATTATTGGATTATTCATAAGAATCGATGTTTTACATTTTGGACTCAACTGAATGCTTTCATCTGAATTAGATTTGGGAGTAATTGTTGTTTGTTTCGGACTATTACTTCGAGATTCTTGGTATTTTCTTTTGGGAGATCCATTAGAATTAGGAGAGCTACTTTGTTTTGGAGATGGTGTAAGTGGTGGTGATCCAGGTAATGAAGGTGCACATACTATTTGTTCTGGAGTTATAGATTGATGTAATCTATTTTCTTTTTCTTGTTCATCGATTTCGTTTATAGAATTTGACTTTTCTGGAGATCTTCGTACGCTCAAATCTAAAGGTGTTGATGAATCTCGATTGATCTGTGATTCTCGTGGTTTATTTACAGACTTTAAAACTTCCGATGGAGTACTGGGTAATGGAGGTCTAGTTACAACAGGAAACGCTTGAGTCATTGGTTGAATAGTACCATTTGGCATAAGAAAACATGGCGTATCTGGATTAGGAAGACTTGGTACAGTAGATCCAGCTAATAAACTAGCTCCTCTAAAAAGTGAATATGGCACTATTAAAATAGGATTTGTAGGCAATGCTAATAAAGGTTGTGAAGCACCAGACGTTGTTGTAGGAGACGAAGGAGATTTACATGTATCATTTGGTGATGGTGGTGTAGAACCGGAAGTGCAAGAAGATCCACTTTTCGCTGCAGCTGTTGATGTTATAGAAGTGGTAGAATTCGGATTAGATTTTACTACTTGCCTCGTGCTACAATAATGTAATTTGTGAGCTCTAAATGTTTTTGTAGAACTGAATCTAATATCGCAATCCGCACAGTATCTATCTTGAATTAGTTGAATAGGTGGAGACGACAATTCAGGATTAGTATCTCCATTAGATACAGTAGAACCTGGTAATGAAGGTGGACTAGGTGATACAGAATGCATTCTCATATGTCTGTTAAGACTAACTTTTTTATCAGCACTATATGAGCAATGTGTACAAGTATATTGCTTTCCAGTTCTTTGAGCTTTATTTGGTCCTTCTGATGACGTATCATCTGGTGTGGCGGCATTTGTTGAATCTGTGGTTGTAGTTGTTTTTGATTCTTCAGTTTCTGACGTTGTTTTGGTAACTCTATGTGAACAATAATATGTTTGGTGTGCTTCTAAAGTGCTAGGAGATGAAAATCTAATGCCGCATGGCGAACACATATATAGAGGTACTGAGAGCTGCCTTTGGGGTACATCGAGCGGTACGGACGGAGGTCTTGTTGCTGCCGGTGATGTTTGTGATTCCACTGGAAATGGTATAGGGAAAAGACTGGCAGCTAATGCTGATTGTATAGCAGGTGGAAGTGTTGCTATATATTCCGTCGGTGCAACAGGAGTAGAGGGTAAAGGTGGTGGTGTTGGTGTAGGAGCTATTGTAGATGCAGGAGTACGAGCTGGATCTGTCGCCAAACTCGTATTAAGACGAAGACGCGGTAGTGGTGGACTTCCAGGAACTTCGGCTGCCATGGTTTCCCCTTCATTTACCCATTCCTCATCCTCACCTAAAAGAAACAAATATCGTTTTAAAACTTGAATCTTTACTTTGAAATATTAAGAAGGCAGAAAAACTATATTCCGGTATATTTTTACGAGATTTATAAAAGCGATACGACTATAATAAATACATAAATAGTCGATAGACGAATTAGAAATTAATAAGATCGTAAAGGGTGTTTTTAGTGTTGGTTCGATACGGATCTTTAATTAGAGCCGGGAATGCGAGAGTCAGATAAAGATCTCCACTATCATCGTACGAGTATTATCCCAGATGTAAAATAATTAATAAACGGACGGAGCCCCGTAGGATCGAACGATAAGATCTCGAATGTGGCTTCATGAATCATGTATCTCCTGCTTTGGAATCTCATTACATTGATAATCTTCACGGTGTTGTGCATACGCGTTGGAAACAATCATTGTGATTCTTAACACCTTCTGACAATGTTGATTGTACGTAATGGACGTCTTGTCATTTATAACTCGAATAGAACGTCCACTCTGTTGCGCATATACGAAATACTATAAAGTGATCGGCAACCTTTTCATTATGAAGAATATAATTTGACATTTTATATCAAATATCATTGAAGTTAAATTATGATGTTTGATAGTTTTTTTTTTAATTCGAATCATGTAAAATGAAATTGCACAATGTTGGATTAAAAAACTGAAATATTTACAAATTTATTATGGTTATTTTTAAAAAGACAAAATTATTGATTTTACAACCAAATTTAAAGCATAATTTTTAATTGGACTTCTCGTCATCAAAATGTATTGGTTACATTTAAAAAAAATCGAATCTAACGAGTAGAATTTATTATAAAAAAATGACATTATATAAAAAAAAATAAAAAAGTGCAATCTATTTTTCGCATTTTGAATAAATAAAAAATTACATACGTCATCTAAAAAACAAACAATTTTATAAAATAAATATGAAAATCATCATAACATATATATGAAAACTAATAAAAAGCCAATTTTCACAAACGTATATCAAAAAAAATCTAGTAGTGGAACACGGGTTGTCGATTTCTGTTTATTATGCATCTTAAAACGTTAAAGAACAAATATATATATATATATATATATATATATATATATATATATATATATATATATTGTGTAACAAATGAAGATGTAAAAGGCACTAGTGAACTTTGCATGTTTTGATATCGCACTCATGCCTCATTCTGCATATCGCAAAACTCGCATTCGTGGCGACCCTTCCCGTTTTCTGACTAAAAAGCCACTTTACCATCGTTGCTTTATATGAAATCGAATTTTAATGGCGTCATTTACTCTATATAAAATACGTACGGTTTTTGTTATATTTCGTTAAAAAAAAACAAAAAAAAATCAGGAAAAATGAAGAAAAACATATCGTAATTTGTCAAAGGCGGTTTAAATGCGAGGGTCGAAGAAAAAAAATTCACCCAGAACGACGGCATTAACATATAATAATGGGTAATGATAGCTTCAACACCCACCCTTTTCTATCCGACAAGTGGAAAAAGAGGTTTACAATATCGAAAAAATCTATTTAGAAATAAAAATTAACGCGTATACAAAATGTAAATTATAGCATGCACGCTAATAATTTCGCACGTTTTATGAAAATTAATAATATACTTAAAATATATTGAACGTTTTGTTTTCAATTTTTCCATTTTTAAGACGCTCACATTGTTGAAGGTGGAAAATTGATTCCATTTTTCTTCCGAAATAATCTAATACACGTTTTTTCTTTATTTTCAAAGGTCAAAATCCTGCAGCAAATATATATATATATATATATATATATATATATATATATATATATATATATATATAATGATTATAAATATATTGATATATAACAAATAACAATGAAAATAATATACTCATTATTATATGACGACGACGTTAAAATAATAATAACGATTATTATATTTTTTATTTTGTAAACATTTAAAAAATAAATAAAAACTTCAGCATTTATATGTATATTTCTCGATGGGGAAGGTGTTAAGAATTCTGAAAGTTTCACTGCCCGAGGTATTAAAATTGATTTAATCAGCTTCTGATTATATACACAATATATAATATAATGGTAACAAGTTGAAATAAGAATCATAAAAACATACTATTAAAATTATTTTTATTATTATAATATATATATCAGTATGAAAATATTTATGAGATATTTATGTTATATGAAATAATTATAATTTAAAAATTATTTCACAAGTATTGCACACCGTTGAAGTATTACTGTAATGATTCGCTATATATCCGTAAAGCCTGCACGCTTACAAACATGCAAGTTACTCCACAAAGAAGTCGTCACGTTTGTCATTAAGACTGCAATGGTTACCAGATAAGTTCCACATATTATTAAAACATCTCTCTTTTCAGTTGTGTCATCTCATTTTTTTAACATACATATCTTTTAAAACAGGTGCAAGAATTCTAGTTAACGTTTATTTCAAAAAAATACTGATTTTGGTTCATTTCAAATGATTGGTTAAATATTTAACTGTAATTTAAATAGCTATTAGATAATATAAAAAATAGCTATTGTTTTATTTTATTATAATGATGATTTAGCAAAAAGTTTATCATAATATATTATATTAATTATTGAATACAAAATAAAAAAACTTTAATATGATAACACAACGCGAAATTATTAATGAATAAAAAGTGATACGTAATGCACGAAAGACTTAATAAAAGCCACCATTGTTGAAAGAAATCACCGTGTTTCCATTATGAAAATGTCGGTGGGAAAATACTTGATATTTAAACTGAAATATCGCCTGACAAGTTTACTTTTGAATTCATAGGAAGTGCTTTGCATGTCCATATTCCAATTCAGTTTTCAAAACGGTCGATCTAAGAAGTTCCGCAATAATTTATCACGATTAATTCAAAACAACTATATGAACGTTTAAATATGATGTTACTATATATTATAGTTTTTCAGTACTTTTCAACTTAATTTATATATATATATATATATATATATATATATTGTATTTATATTCTCCGATTTGAAATCGGGTACATGTGAAAAATTTCACAATTGTAAAAATGATTACGGATCGAAAAACGAGAGTCGAGGGCGAAAACGTGAGATAAATACGAAAGATTCGCCAACGGACCCCACAAAAAACGAGTAAAGGGATTATCGAATTTCGAAAACAAAAAAGGAGGGCCATATACACGTAACCGATCACCATTAAACTGAAAAGTATTTTAATGAAGACGACGGAATAAAACCAAAAACCGAAACCAAAACCAAAAAAAAAAATCGGAGCAAAGGGAAAAAAGGAGGGGAGGTGCGGTGGATAAAAAAATAGCCTCCACACCTTATTCAATGGTAATCTTGTCGATCTGATTTACAGTCTGTCCATTTCCCTGATTTGTAGGTTGAACCTCACCGAGCCCATTGTGAATCAGATGGCATTTCCGATACGGCCAGCGCAAATAAAATAGTGTTAAATTCAACCACATCGCACTCTCGGTGACTGGACCCCTGATCGCAAAAACACGGCCACGATTCCCCAACATCTCGCAACGTCAATGTTGCGACATCCCCAATTCGTAATAAACGAGTACAATTTTGTTTTAATGTAATATTATATATATATATATATATATATATATATATATATATATATATATATATATATATATATATATATATATATATATATATAGTACCGTTTTTCTCTTTCTTCTTCCAGTTTGAACTGTTTGTTCGCTTTCATGACTGAAGATCGTGACCGTCTTCCGAATGGCGGATGCGCAACCGTCGTCATCCATAATTCAGATCTAATGGTTTTAAAGAAGTCGATCTTAATTTAATTCAGGTCTTATGATGATATTAGACCACTTTAAAAACGTAAATATCAAAAAATTGAGGAAACATTTTGTAAATGAGCATTATTCAGAAAAACGTATAAATAAAAATGTTTTATAATAATATGATTTTTATTAATTTACGGCATTACAGCAATACAACAATAACTATATAATTTGACATTTAAATATTAGAGCGTTGGCCTAAGTTGAACAGGTGGCGATTGCATCACTTTTTGCACTAGATTTTAAATTTTAATTCTAAATTATGTTATAACCGACGTTTACGGACGTGTTCATTAAATCACATTAAAAATTGAAACGTGTTTTTCTTATATAATAGATTATAGATTCGTGAATCGGATGAAAAGACGCGCGTGCCGCTGAAACCGTTGGAGAATCGTCGGTTTTCAGCATTGTCCAGTCAAGATCGGTCGCATAATGAAAACATTGTCCGTCGTTCGCAGCCCCTTCGATAGGATCAAATTAGTACCAGAAGACAAAATAAGAATTGGGTGTGTTGGTGGAAGGGCCGACGCCCACCAGGCGATCGCTATCGAGGACCCCATTGCCACGACCATTGTCCGCACATTCGTTACCAATACACGGGTTAAACCCACCATTTTATCTGACACATACCCGGTAACGTTCAAATTATAATACTTTATACCGTATTATTTTTAATATGAATGATGGATTATTATAAAATATTTAAAATAATCAAAATGTTTCATATAATTATATAAGAAATACATACGGTTAGTTTTTGAATTACAATCACGTCGTAAAAATTTCATTTTTTTTTAAATATATATATTTTTATAATTTTTGTCATAAAATCTTGCACGCTTCTGACAAATGAAAATACAAAATACTTCTATTACACAAAAATATATAAGGTCACATTTGTTAACTCAAAAAGTCACATGCGGTTCTCTACCTCTGATTTAGTAAAAGCATATATATATATATGGTATATATAAAAGGACTTTAATATGAACTAATAATTATATAAAATTAATAAAATTTAAATATATTTAAGAAAGTGAATCGGCTATTTTCTAATGGATCTAGGTTGTTTAGATGTATGAAAGTGACATGAGTTTAAAATCGTATATGATATATTTTAAAAATAAAGAAATAGAATATAAATCAACATAATAAGATTTACTCGCACGAGCGAGAAAGAAGAGGAGACGAGTTTTAATTTGATTTTTCGATCGGATCGCGTTGTCTCTCGTTCTCTCACTCTCAATATTCCGTAATCTGTCACGACTCGCGGCCATTCTCAGAATAACATTTTAATGAGAATAAACTAAGAAATAAAACATAAAGGCATCCCCCGAGCACCGTACGAGAGATCACTTTCTGCATTTTCGATAAACGGACAGCGAGAACTAAAAACGTTAAATTCGAAAAGCTAAAGATGAAACATTTCGGTTTTTTGCATGAAGGATACGATCTTCACGTTTGCCAATCAACAGCAACGGGGCTAATAAAAGACGGTTCGTTTTGAAAGGACAAAGACGCGAATGTGCGGGCGCATTGTGCACACTAAATGTCGCATACATCGGAATGCATGTACGTTTTGGATACGACTAGTTTTCTTTTTTTTTGAATGTGACAAGTCGAAACGAGGATGCCACACAAACGTGACAGTGATTAAAACCGACATACGTTGTTGTGTTGAAGTAGCTGATTCAACGTTTCAATGAAAGCCATTAAACGTGGCAAATGCTTTGGACGTCTTAAAAATGCGAAAAAAGATTTGAAAAGTCTCGTCTAATGCTCGTTTTTCACCATAGTATATAAAACAGTTTATTGAACGTCAGTAAATACTGGAAGTAAAAATGTGTAAAATGCGTAAAATATTTAATAAATTATTGATTAATTGTCAATCGAGTAATTACAAATGGACCCACGCGCGAATTTGCACATCGATATAATATAATCTTTGTATGTACATATTTTCCTATTTTACGTTTAGTATTCAGTAAAAACAATTTCAATTTAATATTAAAATGAATTTATCTAAATAAATCAAAACAAATTTAAAATGTAAAGAAAAACATACGAAAAATTATTTGATAAATTTTAACATCTTGCAAAATGAAAAAAAATCTTTTGTATTTTTTCCTAAAAATTATAAAAAGTCTATTTTAAACTTTGCATGGTTAAAATGATTATTAATACTAATTAATCAATATAGAAAATGTAGCAATTTGTATACGAAATATTGAAATAATACAAACAAATTTAGTAATCTACAGCACGAATTTGTCAAAAAAAATTCATTGGCTTCAGAAAGAGATTGCGTTCTTTAAAAAGTGAATAAAAAGACTTAAAACAAGATATCGAAATAAAAAATATAAAAAACTAACACTATTATAATTATAAATTAATATTATAGCAAAATAAATAATATGAATGACAATAAATAATATGAAAAACCAAACAAAGGGAAGTCATATGGAGGCAATGCGAAAGCGCTAAAATGTATTTACCCCATAACGAAATGTTATTTAATTATAAAATATATCAGATCAAAATTACAGTTATATCATGGCAATAATCGTAATGGTAATGCGATGTGAATCGATCGGTAATTATATAGCTCTTATATTCGTTATCAGATCTAAACGGTAACTAATTAATAGCGAATGCGCCACGTCATCAATAAACGTAAACACCTCATAAGCAAACAGACGAATTGAAAATATATTTAAGATAACAATGGGGGGAACAATTTATAACGATAGTATACAGGGTTCACACGTTTATATACTTACGTTTTTACGATTATATTTTGACAATGATGTATATTGACTGTGTATCCGTCTTATCAACCAATATACGATTGCAAGTTTACGTTTATTTATTGTGTGATTGAAAGTTTATTATGTTGAAAATGTTTTATATTTTTGATAAAAGTGTTTTGCGAATTGTTGGAACTAAATATCAGTGAACGTAGTCGATATTTAAATAAAAGAAAATGTTCAGAATAACTAGAAAATATTTAAAATTCTTCAAAATATTTCTATATTTTATATACGACATATAAAAATATAAATCATTTATAATACAATGATTTTGGTTCAATTTTTAGATATATATAAAAAAAATGATCGCTTACGTCGTTCTATCTCTAAGTCGTTGTGAGGTCACTTTCGCAATAATTAGTCGCTTATTACCGGCGAAAGCGCTAATCGCCAGCTAAATTTGGTCACAAACTGAATTTTTTCTTTCACTCCTCGTACAAATCGCATTTATCTCAGAGATATTCAAGTATTTTATTATATTTTTATGGACATTCGAGTCACATTCGGGATTACGTGTGCGTGTATCGCTCATTATCGCAACAGATCACTATCGAAAAAAAATTTCAAAAGTTTTGTGACACACAAAACTGTCACGCTCGTAATGAGTGTGACCAAAATCAAACATATATATACACATACACACACACACACAAAAATATATATAATATATATATGAATAATAAACATTGAAAAAAATATATAAGTATATCTCGCGATTAAATTTACATGTAAAAGTACGTAATAACAGGCTCCTGCCCATATGTAAATTTACAGCCGATTTGATTGACAGCTCGACAATGGTTTATTTGGAAAATAGTACGCCAGCAGAGGAACGATAAGCATCATAATTATATGCTTATCTCTGTCAGAGATTGGTGTCGATGTATATGTTAATATATATGAATCCACTTATACGAATATGTTCGGATATACTGTATAGAAATGGACGGTTGTGCCACCGGTTTATATGTCTATGCTGTCTGAACGTTGAAAAAAAAATTCGTGATAATCACTCAGGATTATAAAATTAAAAAGTTTCATTGGTGTGAGTTACATAAATTAATATGGATTAAAAAAATAGTTCCACTTTGTGCGGTTCAAATTAGCTAAGAATTGCACGATTGTCAGAAAGGTAATGATGCGATAAAGTAACGAACGTTTAAATAATAATAAGAATAGTAAAAAATATATATTAAATTGATTATAAAAAAAATCGATAAAATATATGTATTTTATATTAGATTTAATTGTGTGTGAGCGAGCGTGTGTTCGAAAACTCTGATTGGATATGACAATAATCAATCAAAATTTATATTACTATATACATTAGATTTCACATATATATCGTATATAAAAGATTTATATTAGAGTAGTTTATAAAAGTTCAAATAAATTGGTTCACATAATATCTATTATATTATTTACACAACATATGAACCATAAAATTTTATGAATGCTTTAAAATGATTTTTAATTCATAATATTAAAAAAATATAATGGTTTTTGGACATATTAGAAAATCACGATTTCAAAAGTTGCCTGTGAAAAAATTACACACAACTTTAACCGCACAACACGGTCGATAAAAAATAATATAGCTCTTATAAATTATTTACGTATTTTTTTTTACTCGCTGAAAAAAAAACCGGGCACCACTTAATTAAAAGATACGATTTATTAATTTAATTAATTATATAAGCGTTATAAATTTGCAATGCAATTAAAACGCCGAAATCTTGCGTGTATATTTTATAACCGCGTATAATATATTGATTTATGTATTGTTTTAACGATTTTACTTCAAATCAAAATTCTTTTATTAATTGAACTATGTGTGTGTATGTGCACTTTGATTTATATCGCAAAAGTGTTCATGAACTAATTCATTCGATTAATATTCGGCAATTATCCGCTGTTTAATTCGAAAACAAATTAAATTATAAATTTGTTCGACAGCAATATGCCGAATCATTACGATAAGGGGGAAAAATGTTTTATTTTTATTTTTAGTATATTTCGCCCCTTCTTTTATTTGACCTACGTGAAATTTAATTATTCGCAATTAGGGTTAGTAAATTTTCGAATGTGGAAAATTGAAAATCAAGTACAAAAAAATCGGTCGCTTATTTTGTTTAATACGTATAAAGTAATAAATAAGTTGTTTTAAATTAATTCATGTATAATATTAAAACAAATTTACTGATGATGTTTAGATATTTTTTTTTATTAAATCAGTGATAAATGGCGTATTTTTAATATCTAGAAAAATACTAAAATCGCTGATTTATAAGACAAATTGAAGAGATTGATTTAAATAAAAAATGTGTTGATAAAATATTATTTTAAAAAATAATATTTCTAAAGAGCACGTTGTTCGTCTACTGTGGACAAACTTTCCTTAAACAATTCAAGTATTGCTTATTAAGAGGTTACGTACGCCAAGTAGTATACACATACAAGTACAGGGCGTACACAAAATACGTGTGCATTAATATATACAGTGTAAAATAGGAGATCTTCGTTTTCTCTCAATATTTTACTACATTATCATTCTATAAAATTGTAAAAAGACATTTTGAAAATATATAATTTTATAAATATGAAAAATTTCATATTGATATGTAATTTATTAGGTAAAATTAAACATTGATTTTAATATAAAATATTTAATTTATAATTTCAGTCGACAAAATAATCACTGATATTAATCGATGATATGTATTTATCACAATTAGCGATTACCTTTAAAAAACGAGTCGTTAATTTCAATATATAAAAAGGAAAAATGTGAGGTCATTTCATTGAACGAGCGGTGCCCCACTGTTCGCGTATATAATATTTGTATACAACGGAGAGTTGGATAAATAGACCGGCATGGAAAAAAATGCGATAAGCATCTACCGGTGGAATATATATTCGGCGCTGGCCATCATTCTGTCGGCGGAATCTGACACAATCACGCCTTCAGGAGTTGAAGTGTAGATGCTAATGGACGATAGCTGTCAATCCAAAAGAAGCGATGATTGTCCGTCTCAGACCCGGGTTCGAATCTACACACGCACGTTACGATGCTCAATTTGTCATGCGTGAACCTCTTCTCGCTTCTTCCGACTATGATGATCGAAAGAAGAAGAAAAAAATATATATATGTGTGTGTGTGTATGTGTGTATGGTAGAAATGGATGACAAAAAAAGAAAAAAAAGAAAGAAAGAAAGAAAAAAGTGGCCGTATTTGGACTATGTCCACCACCGTTACCATTACCATTTGTGAGTAAATATTTGGAACCGCTAATGGCTTCGAAGGTAAATATAACGTTTTTCGGACGACGACGACTGAAATATGATTAATTTAAAAACGATTTGAATCGAATTTTTTGAAAATATGTAAAAAAAAATTGGGTATATTAAAAATTTAAACGTTTTTATATTTGTAGAATTTTAGGTGATTGTTCTTTTTTTAGAACAAACTTGAATTTTAAATAAAATCATACCACTTAAATATTTTTCTTTAAAAATAAATAAATTTATAATTCTTTATATTAATGATAAATATGATAAAAAAATATGTGGTGAATATTTTTCTAAATTTAAAATTATAATCTAAACATCGGATATTTTTTTTAACTAAAAAGCTGGATATTGTATCTTATTTATAATAATAATAACTTTCTAAATTGAATGTATTTTGTTAAATTAAATGAACAATTTTACGTCAATTTAACAAATTATATAATTTGTTTTCCACAAATTTTGTACAATAAAATTAACATTATTTTTCCCAGATGTTCAAGAGTACACAAAGACAATATAATAATAAAGAGAAAATATAATTATTGAAAATCTAATTCGTTAGATTTTAATCATATAACAAAAATAATATAAAAATTATCACTTTAAAGTATTAATTATCTTTTTTTTCTTAAAATTAAAAATCTTTCTAAAAATATATTTTAGAAAATAATCATTGTTGAGATATATAAAATTATGCACACTAAAATCTTCAGAAAAAAAAACAATTTTGTCTGTCTAACAAGATTAATATAACTTTGAAAAATGATATTCAACTTTGAGTTTCGAAAGTAGTTAAATCGATAAGAAAAGATAAACAAAGATATGGAATGAATATAAAATTTATTTTCAGCAATCTACAGATTCTCAGATAATATTACAGCTTTTATAAATTTGAAAAAATTGAAGTACGCAAATTTAAACTACCTTTAATTATTGCGATTCGAGAGTTTTTTAAATATTTTTATTATGCAGATACAAATAGGTTATTCAGATGTATTTTTGATATATATTGACAGATAATCTTATGATTTTTGATATATATTATATAATTATTTTTATATACGAAATTGTACTGAACGATAAAAAAGAAGAATTGACGATGTGAAAGACACTGAATTGACATTTTTTTTGTTGTTATTCAAATGAGTTACGACAGACGACAACAAACAACACGTAACCATTCGAGTATCGATTGCGCAATTGTCAGTACTTCACTTAGTATATATAATAATACGTCGTCGTTGTCATGAAGGGAATTTTAAAATTTCGTTACAAATTTTCGATCACGATACGCAATAATGCTATGGTTTAAACGTTATGATGCAATTTTCGATTTTCACCTCGTCTACAACGGCATTGTGCAGTCGCCGTTTTATTGGCAGGCGATTTTTCAAAACCGCAAAACACGTCTGGGCTTTGAACCGAACATTCGTATTGACGGACCGGTTTATAACCGTGTGTTTCATTTAATTTTGCGCTCATTTATCAACTGTGTCCGTAGCTTTTTGCACTCTTTAATACTATATGGGAGTCAAATGGCGAAAACTGATTCATTTCATTCGGATAAAAAATAAGAAATTGACTGTTTCGTTATACTTTTTTTTTAAAAAGAAAATTTTATATATACTCGTAAATAAAAATATTAATACACCGAGAACATAATAATGACATTCAAAAAATATTTAAAAGATTTATATTCATATTATCCAACAAAAAATAAATTCAGAGAATTAATCATTTTCACTCAACGCAAGTATTCGATATCGTGAATTTCTCAGTAAGTTTATCGTTTTTGCATACAAAAATCTTATAAATATAATATAATGCATGCGAAATTGAATATGAGATGAATGTGTTTGAATGTAGAAATATTTAAATATTTTCATATCTTTCACGTGAATCGTTGAACTACTTTTCATATGCGAACATTGGATTTCAATACAGATATGTATTTTAAAATGGCGCAAAACCTAATCAAGCGTGAAAAATGAATTTTCACTATGATAAAGTGGATTGACTGTGGAATAGATATAAAAGGTCTTGGACTCTAAATATCAATATAGTATATTTTTAATATTTTACTTAAACAATTTACTATGAAGATTTTTATATGAAAATAATTTGATAGATCATCTAATCGAGATTTTTTTTTAAATTATGCTTTATAATTTTAAAAAATCCGAGTTTTATCTGAAATATATTATTACTATTTAAAGACACGTATTCTGAACGCACGATAAAAAAAGAGCACGACTCGGATAACTTTTCAGCCATAAAGCACTGTTCGCCTTTTTTCATATGCGATAAGAATTTTTATAAAATATTGAGAGATAAGAGGGGGGGTTGTACGTGTAGAATTCTTATCTTGAATAAAATGAAGCGTAATAAATTTTAATTTCAACCACAATCACGATATTACATCGAAGTTTCATTCGCTGTATTAAACGAAAGAAAACGCACACAAAATGCATAACACGCCATGTTTTTTTTAAAATGTATTATAATATTTCACTAGAAATTGTCAAATAAAATAATAAATGAACATATGAAGAATTTAGAAGAATCCATATTAAATTTAAATTCAAAATGCGTCGATGTTTTCGTAAAATTTCATAAATAAATAATAAAAAAAAATAAATAAATCGTCGATGTCTAAATTTGCACGCCGTGCGCAAAATCGGCAAAAATTATATATAAATTCATATATGAAAAAAATCGAATGATTAATCAATTTACATATCGCTGCGACCTTCGCAGTATCCGACAGTTTGACAATCACTTTTCGATCACAATAGTCGGCGGACGCCAACCGGTGGCATGCGGGCGTCCAAAGTCAACCCCTTCTGAGTTACGAAATGCGGCATGTTGTACATATACAAATATTATTACAAACGAACGGGTTTAAATGCATTTTATTGTATAAAATATTTTTTTAGATTCCATATTTATTTTATTAAAAAAAATATATAAAATAAAAAAAATATGATCTGATACAATTTATTTTAAATTAAACGAAATGTTAATATTGTAACCTATAAGGATATATAATATTAAAACAGATAATCTATTTCTCAGAAGTATTGACACAAGGTATGCACAAGAATTTCCATTCCAAAGTTTCTCAATGGTTTGATAAAAATAATACAACAAATTTTAGAAAACAATATGATAAAATTAAAAATATAAAAGAAAAGATTTTTAATCCTAAAATGATTTCTAAATAAATATATTTTTTATATTTAATCATATAAAAAATAAATTATAAGTCGGAAATACGGAAGTTAACTGTGCACTTGGTTCCTATAACTTACAAACACTGTGTGTATTACAAAAAAATGAATTAAAATAAACAGTCAGGGGCTGTCAACCGGCCCTCGAGATATGCAAATGTCCATCCTGATCGTGACGCACGACATCCATCTAACTGTGCGCCGTTGTGTTTTTAACTCTTTCTCGGCCACTGCAAGTTTGCCACACCTACGGCGTGTTTGACACACATTTTACATATATATAATTTTTTATCATTACATATCATTATTATAATCCGAAAAAAAGGCGCGTATACATTCATACACGGGCACGAATTCGGCACAATTCAAATGTGCCACGGCCGACGTTTATATATTCCCTTATCAAAGTTGAAAATCGTTTTCTTTACGAATCAAAATTATGAATTTAAAAATAATTATATTTTTTAAATATATCAATATTTAAAAAACTCAATAAATTTTTAACAATTACTGAAGCGACTGTTAATAATTGCATTTTTATAACATTCTCTTTAAATCTTTGATGCATTACAAAAGAACATACGAAAATATAATAAAATATCCACACGTTAAAAATGGACACGAACTGGTTCTAATTAACGAGAAAAAAAAAACACAAAAAGCGCTATAACTTTTTTATAACTAATTAGTTTAAAATTTGACAATTTTATTGTTGCGAGTTGCACGTAATGAAATGGCATAAAAAACACTTTTTTTCTTTTTATAAAAATGGCAACACTTTTTTGTTTTTGCGACGAAGAAAAATTAAGATTTCACGTGCAATAAGATTTTATATTGCGATAACAATGTGAATAAAATGCGTGCACTTGCGAAAATTCGCATTATTTTTTTATCTGCAGATAAATATCGAAGAAACGTGTAAAACTACAACATTTACAATGCAAGTATAGGCAAAAATAATTGTGAACGGTAGCGACATCGTACGGTGATAAAGAACAATTTTTAGAAATAATTAATATTTTATATTGATAACTATCATATATAATTATCCATTATAAAATAACTTTTATTCAATAAAATTATTACGATTATCAAGAATATCTTTATACGTTAAAAAAATAAATGGAGATTATATATATATATATATATATATATATATATATATATATATATATATATATATATATATATATATATATATATTATACTAGTGGTGAATATGCAATTTTCAGGGTTATAATTTATTTAATTCTCAAATAAAATGTAATACAACACTACAACATAAAATTCTTGCTTTAAACACGATAAATGTGTATTTGAAATCTTTATCAAACAAATTGTATTCACGACATTATTGTTCATTGTAAAATTATTGTGATAATGATAACAATCGTATGATCAGCAATTTCATCTTATCGCCAATGTACATAAATATTATCACGATGTAAAATATAATTACGAAAACTATTATGTGATTTTATTATTTAAAAAAATCTAACTAATTCATAATAATATCGCACAGTATAACAATATATTATTAAATTTATTTATAAATATTAAATTACATTTAATATAAGTTTCTAAACTATAGTTGTTATCTTTGTAATTTATTAGAGTGTGCATAAGTGCGTGTGTATCTAACGATTTTGATTGGAAATGCGATAGCCAATCGCGTCGCTCTAAATGGACCCGTATGCAAATTTATGCCGACTTCTTGTATTATATATATATATATATATATATATATATATATATATATATATATATATATATATATATATTGTAATATCAGTTCAAATTTAAACTTAATCAAAGAATTCGATTATTAGATTTATCGTTAAATTATTTATTTAACATCGTAGAATATTTGTATATAACGATAGTGTTAAACATTTTCGCGATTGCTTTTCGTTATATAAATATAAATAAACAAAACTCGTTTTGAAAATCATGCGTTTAACCGTATTAAATTACTGAAAATATATATATTATTTACACGGAAGATTTTCATATTAAGGGTCACGTTTATTATAAGCGACGTAATTAGATATCGTAAATAATTTCGAAAGACCATAATTATCTATTTTATGTCTTAAATATTGCATTATCATTTAGAAAGAAATGGGGGAAAACTCTTACGTCCATCACATGACACCATGACGTGATCACACACACACACAAATATTATGTAAAATATACATATTGTACATAGTATGAAATAAAAACAAAATATCAGATTTCACTTAGATAACGCTGTCGTATAAAGTAATATATTAAAATGTAAAAATATGCATTTTTTTCATAGATTCAACCGGTAATTTATTATTTCATTCATGTAACATAGAAAACGTAGATTGTTTGCGTGATATTTAATCGTATAGAATTCCATTATTACAAAAAAATAAATAAATAAAATTATATTACATTAGAAATAGCGGGTGTGTTCGATTATAAAATATTCAATATAATATTAACAAAAATTAAAGATGATTGTTATTATACAAATATTCGAGATAAATGACATCGATCTACGATAAAGATGGGTATAATGCTAGTCTGATAAACTGATTTTTGCGAATAACTATAATTAATTGGAATTAGTTATATCGCAATAGGGTTATAAACAGGAAAAAAGTTGACGCAAATTAAAAATGTATCTGATGAAATATGACATTAAATTCCAATAATATAATAAAACATCACATGAAATATAACATAAAATTTCAAAAATATAAAATAATAATATAAAAATAGCCCATTATTATTTTTTAATATTTATGCCGGATATGAATTGGTTTAATCGAGTAGTTCAAAAAAAAATTAACGCACACAGTAGATATTTAACGATAATAAATGGCTATTTCACGGTATATTTAATGAAAAACAAAAATAAAACAGCGCGCAATACAGTTTGATAAAATTTTTATTATCGATTCAATGTAAACAAGGCTGTGATGTAAATAAATAAATAAATATGCATAAGGATTCTGATAAATGAAATATCGCTTGAATCACGCACAGTTTGATAACGAAATTATTATACACTGTAATAATATTTATTTAAAATTAAATTTTTAATATATTTAGTGAAATTACATCAAACTCCAATTGTTATTCTAAATAATGATATAAAAATAATTTTAATAATTTAAAAAAAAATATGTAATACATTATTGATGTATGTATGAACTATATAATCAAATTGTATATGAAAAAAAAATTGCGGCCCAATTTTCTCTAAGGGTAGCAAAATTGGCGGTTATGCACACACTAACTCACACACACAAAAAACACACTATTAAAGTTAAAAGTACGGTATGTTAAAAGGAAAAAAACGCGATCGCATCGTAAATCGTATTTTTGCATAGATTTTCCGGAACGATTACTATGCAAATTTCTCTTTATTTTTGCCTTAATACACGTAGATTTAAAATGAAAATGTATTATATATATATATATATATATATATATATATATATATATATATATATATATATATAAACACAGAGCCGACGACTGAGAGAGAGAGAGAGAAATAAGGGGTGAAATTGAATGAAAAGAAATAAAATAAAATAGAATAAAAATAAACGTGGTAAATATGTATGTATATTTACCGGTGTTCATATTCGTCGTTGTATTGGCGATTTGTACCCGGGAATATAAAAATACGAGGCGAAAGCACCCGCACAGCAAGCGGAAATGTATCGACTGTCATACTGGCACTGGTGTATGCAATATATGCAAATATTTAATGACAATAATAGTAAAATTATTATTTATTATGTATGCGCAAAACGCGATAAGCATCGACCTGTCTTATCACTAGTGGCCGTATCAGTGTATCAGTGTCACTGATAAGACGCTATCGGCTCGTTTATGACTCCATTGCGAATATATATTGTAATTGTTCATATCTGAAAATGATTTCCAATTTATCAATATTGTTTCGCGATAAAAGCGTAAGAAAATAAAAAAATATTATATATTTCATTGTTTTTCAATTGATTTTATATACATTACTAGCATTTTTTTTATATATAATATTTTATATTAGGAATAGTATAAATTTACATATAAAGTGCTGGTAAATACATGACATCGAAAAAATACGATATTCAATTCAAATTTAAAATGTTTTGAAATCTTTCAAAATATTTCTAGTCATTTTTATGATAAAAATTAAAACTGCTGAAATTGATAATTTTTGTAAAAAAATAGTATAATATGACGTCTTTATAAAATATATTTTTCTTTTAGTATAATTTTTTTATATACTCATGGTGAATTTTTTTATAAATAAAAATAAGTAATTTTACAAGGTCTCTCTTTAGTTTTTTTGGTGATTTTTTTTATATAGTCGAGTTGTCAGCTGCACCTCCAATATTTAAACATTATTCTTTTTGAAAAATTACATTTTATATCATATATTAATTCATAAATAATTATAGCATTTATTTAACAGTAAATAAATCTAACTCATAACATTTAATATTTTATAGGATAATTAAATATAGAGAAAAAATTCAAAATATAAACAAATAATATATTTAGTGTATTAAAATCTTAAAAAAAAATAATGTCAGAGAATATCTGAGTAGCATTAAGTTTCTCTTTTACATTATATATACATGGAAATTTTTAAGTTGAGCCTTTAAAGTATGGTCACAGTGAAACCGAACCGATATGTTGACCACGCAAAACGTTTTATGCATTTGCATAAGATCGTTAATGTTCGTTTCTTTGGCGCATAATTGTTAAATTGCGCATTTGATATGCATTTTTTTCTATATATTACGTGCACAAACATTTAGCGAAATGATGGAATGACGCCCTTTTTTCATTCTTATAAATATTCACCCGTATAATGGGCGGTATTAATAATTTTTAAACGTTATTAAATCACTTCGTGTCGTTTATTAAGTCAGCAATAAAAATTCATATTCACCCTGTAATTTCATTCGGGATATATATTACGAGATTCCTTGTGTAATTGACACATACGGTGTGTAAATGGAAAATGCAATTGTTTAATATGCGACATATTCTAATTAAATTTAATTTTTACAATTCATATCACACTTTTAGATACGATTTTTGATAGCAAAACTAAAAAAAATGTAAATGTTAAGACAGATTTTTTTATCTTATTATTATTAAAATATATTTTTTTATAATTAAAAAAAAATCCGTTCTCAAAGGTTTCTATATTTCTCTATATTTAAAAAGCATTGTCTAATGGATCAGAGGTAAAACATAATTTAGTTTTTCTCAAAATTATTTCAATCAACTTCATTATAGCTTACGTTTTATTTTATCGTAAATATATCGAACTGAATTCTAATTTTTATTAATTCTATTATATACTAATTTTTTTACATTACATCAACTCGTTAATCATATAAAAAATAATAAAATCGTCTCTAATAAAGAAATGTATATAAATTTATAAAAAAATAAATTACATCTGACAAATTATATATAAAAAATCGGAAACATGCAGATGTTAACGGAAAGGTTAAATAGGAATAAGTTAATAAAAAAAAAAATAATAATAATAATAAATAGACAAGCAACAAAAAGCAATTAGACATAAAGAAAAATGCATTAGAAAGGATTAGTACGGAAGTACGTGTGTATACGGAATGATTAACATCACCTTTTGCCATTATCATGTCGTCGAGTTTTCGCCGTTTATTAAATTTTATTATATTATATTTTTAACAAGTGAACGCCTAATATATAATTGTTACGTACTTATTTTGTATATATATATATATATATATATATATATATATGTGTGTGTGTGTGTGTGTGTGTGTGTGTGTGTGTGTGTGTGTGTGTGTATTAATTAAATTATGCAAAGTAAATGCTGAGGTCGCACTCGTTAATTTGCATCAAAGCACACATTGCGCGCATACATTTGTTGATTGCGAATTTATAATTCATAATTTAGATATGAATCTAATTTTTATTATTATTGTTGTTGTTGTTGTTCAATATTTCCCTTGACAAAGTTTATTCACACGGCATAAAAATCGAAAAAATAAATGATAATTCTAGTACGCCACTGCGTTCTTTGTTATGTATATTAGGATGCTAATTTCTTAATAGTCATTAAAGAAGGATTGTTTTATTTTATTTCGGTTAAAAAATTCTTTATTTATCTTGAAATAATTATAATGAACTATTATTTTTTATGACATAAACACAAAAATAAAAAAAAATAGAACGATATTCACTGTTACCAATATATTTACCAATAAAAAACGGTCATTTATTATAGACAGATAAACGCTTTCCATTATTATTATTAAAATTTTGTGACGATACGAATGTTAATGTATACATATATTTTTTGGCAAAAATTAAACAAAATTAATTAAATCCTATATATATATATAATATAATGCAAATACGTTAAACAATAATATACATGTGTAGATAGATATAACGGTCGATAAGATAAGAACGAGGAGTGAAATTTTAACAAAATTCTCGACGCGGTCTAAAATTCCACATTATTACGGTTTACATAAGGCAAATAAATTCCAATTATTATTACGGGCAATTAAACAGCAAATATAATTTACTATCCTAATTAGACGTCGCATTCGCGTCGAGAGGTAACTTTTTTATGATAGAACCTATGACAAAAAGACATACATCTTTTTTTTCTCGCAATCTTACGATGTTAATTGTGTTATCGATGATGTCATTTGTGAAACGCAATAAAACGAAAAAATACGCACATTCGCAATCTAAAGATATTCAAGATCGAACGAATTCGTCATACTTCCGGTAAATTTCAGTCGCATATTGTGAGATCGATTTTTTCCAGGATATAGGATTGAGGCTCTTTTCGAGGATATGGGATTATTCGAAGGGAGTGAAATCGTCGTCCAAAATACAAACAGGCGGCATTTTGAGGAGGCGGCCATCTCGCCAACATCGCGCAAATTTATAGCGGCCACGACCGACCGTATCGTGGCAAATCGCAAATAAATATTGCATATCGAACACGTATCTAAACTTAATAAATAAAAACGTCGACAATTTCCATTGTTTTTTTTTCCTCTTTTGCCGTTTTCTTTTATATGATTTTTTTTCCTCTCGGATTCCGTTCGTAAATATACATATATACATATAATATATAAATATATTTGATTTTTCTTCATTTTTTTCTCCTTTCAATTTTGGTTTTTGAATATGCGACGTTCGGTCGGTTGTTTATGTTGTCGCATATTTTTTTTATTTTGTCGTTGCGAAGCCGATTTCCTTAAGTTCGATAAGGAATCGCGAACGACATACGCATTCGAACACTTTCTCCTGATACTATTTACATGATCAAATTTATGAAAATAATATTTTTAATATACATATATATATATATATATATATATTTATATAACACAATAAATATATTTATAAAATAATTAAAAAAACAACAATTTTATATCAATATTTTCATTATAATAATGACAGTACATTATGACTATTATAAAAATATAATTTGAATATAAAAAAAATACGATTTTAGATTATTTTTTTTTGTTTGGGCATATTTTAAGTAGTTATGAATGTTGATTCGTTTATAGATTTGTCAATAGTTTTCGATTGGTCATAGAAAAACTAATCAGATTTCGCAGACTTAGATATTTGTACACACATTATTTTACTGCATAAGATGTCCGATATTATAAGACAATATAATAGGAATGATTATGAATTTAATATTTTATTTATTTAAATATAAAATTTGATAAAAACTAACAGTGGAGCTGAATTTAGATAATATTGATATAAATTTAAATATAATAATTAGAAAAATAAACTGCAATTTAATACAAAGAATAACGTTATGCGAATGAAATCATTAATTATAAATGAAACGAATGATTCAATCGCAAAATTTATGATTAGTTCAAAATTTTAACTAAACGCTCCGTCGGTTTAAACAAGAGACGTAATTTAAAATCAAAATCGCAAAACGGTAATTTAATTTCGTTGGCGCGATATTATCGATATGTGACGCGTATATTAAAATTATTACGACAAATTTATTCGTAATGCGCAAATTGAAAGTTAAATTACGACGCGAAACAACGACGGTTCGTCGTAAATCGTCATCGCGGTCACACTATCGGAATTAGGTACGAATGGTTAGTTAATTATAACTATTCGACAATTTACCGATCGTCATTATAATTGATGTACGTGTACGTAATTATTGAAATTTTATTTTAAATATGATAATAATGGATAAATTGTTGAAATTATCCAGATATTTAATTAAAAAAAAATCATTAACAAAAATCAATCATGAATATATATAATATTATATAAATAAAATTTTCAGTTACCAAACGGATTACGGGAACGTTGATTTTTGATAAATCACAACTGCTTTTTATTGGGCATCCGACAGTTTTGTGTCGAATATGGCAACGGATGGCGATCGCTCACAGTAAATTAAACTGCATCAGAGACTCCCAACGGGTGGGCCGCGGTCCCGTTTAACGATAAATCTCCGAAGATGCCTTCTTCCGCAATATGCGTGGCATGGAAACAGGACAGAGAGGACCGCACCTCATCGAGATCGATGAATTGTTGTCGACGACGAACACCGTAAATAACAACACCGTCGAGCTTAAATTATCGCCGATAATGTTGATTTATGCGACCAGATAAAAAAGAGAGCTTTTTTGTATGAGAGCTTGCACGAGCGTATCAGGGGTATTCATTGTGTTGGGCGTGTGCCACCCAAGATTTTGTCGTGTCATTTCAAATGGTTGACACAAAGTGCCGGTGTTGAGGTGTTCAAAAGCTATAACATAGAGCTAATGTTTTTAAAAATTAAATTATAGGTTTTTATAAGTGGTTAGATTAATCACGTATGTCAGGTTTAATGATAGCCTTGTTGCAATTTAAATTACAATGATAACGTTTGGTTTAAAAGCTTTAATGTAGAAATTATGTGTACCATAAATGACAAATTTTCTATAAATACTGATTGATGTATCATTAAGATATTACAAAATTGTTTTTAATTTCCAATATACTTCTGGATAATAATTTTCATAGATTATTTTCGTTTGATGACTAAATAAAAGTATAAAAAAATAATTAATCAATTAATCGATAAATCTGTTAATTGATTGGTATGTTGTCATCGAAAATGAGCAAATTTGCTAAATTTTAACTCAATTAGATATTGAAAAGTAGTCGAAAAATCGATTACAAGATTCAATTCCGACAAACAAACTAATAAAAAATGCAAGTTAAATAAAAGTGTGTAAATATGTTTAAATAGACTATTTTTTTATAGAAATATATAATAAAAAAATATAAATATTTAAAATTAAACCGGAGTTAAGGCACCTGTTTAATTTTCGAGAATATGATTTATTCATTTAAGTCATTTTGATAATTAATTCAAATTGCAAATTAATCGATTACATAAAACGTAACGCATTATTCAAATTTATACAAATTATTGTAAATTAATTATGCAATTATCGCGAGTATCTCTCTCCCCCCCCCTCTTTCTCTCTCTCTCTCTCTCTCTCTCTCTATATATATATATATATATATATATATATATGTTTTTTAGACGGATAACCTACATACATTAATTGGATTTATTTAAAAAAATATAAAGATTAAATTTAAAATACTTTAAGTATTTTAAATATAAAATTAAAGTTGAACAGCACTGACCTAGAATAGCGTAAAGCTCAGACTGCATTAGCCATACGTCCATACAAACGCAGACAGAAACAGGGAGATGAGGGATCAACGTAGGCTGAAAGAGATCCTCGTCCGATTATGCCTTCGAAATCGAAGTTTTATCGCGCTTCTGGCACTTCGGAATTCGCAAAATGCGGGGGAGATGAAAGGCCTCCATTTTTTTCCTTTTTTTTTTGCTCTCATTCTGCGGAAAATTTTCCGACGATTTTTCCCATTCGTCGCCGTCGAATCGGACGAGTGTAAGGAGCGGAAGACAAGTGGAAAACGACAGGTGTCTGCCGGAAGCTGTGATGGCATCCGCCCGAGATTGTCGTAGGCAACGCCTCAGGGCGGCGGACACCTGTTGTTGTTGTTGTTACTGTTCACGCATCGAAACACCTTCCACCACCCTCGTTGTCGTTGGAGTCAAAATAACCACCCTCACATGTGGAACAACTTTGAGGCAATTCAATTTCATATGAATTATGCGTACAACATTAGGGCGACTATTTATAATCACTATAAATTCTATCTAAATACCGTCTAAAATATTGAAAAAAAACTATAATTGTACGATTAAAATATGTTATTACTATTGATTTATTATATATTTTTAATTAATATCTTTGAAAATAATATTTTTTATTCACGCATACGATATGCAGTAATCATTAGATGTTATAAAAAAGGGGGAATTTTAATATGAACGAAAAAAAAATTCGCAAACACATTTATCCGCGTGTACATATCAGATTTTAATTTCATTTGTGAATTTTAATGTCCGCAAGTAATATACTTCTGTGCAAATTAATAAAATTTATTATTTAAAATATTTCGTGATGAATAATGATTTCTGTCGCGGTCACTGGTCACTCGATGGACGCAGTACAAAACTATTCACCATATTCTTATCACGGTAAATTTGACGTATTAAATTGATACGTTTCGCATTTTAATATTATTATTTTTTAGATAACGTTGTAAAATTTTCCAATGGTTCTCATCACTTCATGGCAACCATCAGAATGAAAAAAAAGATGAATATTTTTATATTTCATGAAATTAGTTGTTTGCTCAGCATGAGAATGCGGCAGAAAAAATGCAATATGCAATCCAAAAAAATAATACAAGTTCATTAGCATATTTTAATTATTAATTATAAATTTAAATTAATGTTAAACTCGTTATATGCAACGCGATAATCTTTAGTTATTTGTGATTTTATCATCCTATTATTTTACAATATAATTAGATCCGTATTATTAAAATTTTTATTAAATCTAAGAACATCTGCGATTATTCAGTTAGTAATATAATATATTCAGTATAGATTAAATATCTCAGTTTAATATATAAAAATATTTCATGTGTAACATATGTCATAAGGTGAATTATATTATATAACTTGAAATAATAAAAAAAAATATTTAAATTTTAATACTCAAAAAATTATAGAAATTTTTAGATTTTTTTATAGGAAAATCTATACGGGTATAGTAAATAGTACAGAAAAAAATGTGTACATTTTAAATAAATTATTTAAATAGATTATATTATATAAGCATGTATATATAAAAGCAGTATGTAGATATAATAATATAAATTTGAATGTAAAATTTGCAGTAATGCTCTCACACCTCATCCGAATGACCGTCATTAATATTGGTTTTGCGTTATATTCCGATTCTTAAGTGAAATCGTCTGTAAATGCCGAAGATCTCACTAAGATATCGCTTTTACTATGTGGTGAGTGTAACAGCGGCGTGCAGATTAGGGGCGACGACCAGTCGACGGCCGTGGGCGGCGATCGAACGGGGGCGCCTATCATTTTTCAAAATTTCATATAAATCTGTGTCGAAACGCTGAACGATATGTATGTGAGCTACTATCTATTTTTTTATATATATTTTATGTAGATACGATTTCACTATTGAATATATATATAATAACAATATAATTCTAGCTACTTTGATGGATAATTGAAATAGGATTAGTTTTTAAATTTTCTACAATAATCAAATAGAAAACATAAATATCGTCCGATAAGGACATTTAAATAAGAAATAATTAAAATATCTCAAGAATTGTGTTTGGGGGGAGGGGGAAGCTAAGGAACAGTGGGACTCGAGCCATGTGAATAATGGTAAATCAATGTCTTGCAGAGTGGAACGGTGTACGGTTCTGATCGATAGATGTTATCGTTTCAGGCGCTTGCTGCAGGAAGTTATAAATCCAGTTGCCACTGCATGCCACCCCCTTACAGAAATAACCTCATAAAGTCTCTCGAACCATTGCCGACGACGATGGAAAACCCCATCGTTCGAACCGCCAACCCTCCCAGGAATCGAAGGTCTGCGACTGAGAGAAGCCTCCGTCTCGCTAATGTTATGATTTACCCTCGTATTACGGATATATTTTATTGATATTTTTACACGTATTTCATTCGATTGGAATCGAGTATATTTTGATAATATAATAAATTTTAAACTTATATCTATATTAGTATTATTAATATATGCAATGATTAAAATTGAAAATGTTATGATATGCATGTAGCAGGATTCGAACTGCTGTTCTTTTCCCCCTTTTTCTGATATATATTATATAATGGACCAATTCGGCTGTGGACTATCTGAAATTGATCTGAGGCGTTCGTTTTATGCACCCCCTTGATACTTCATTTCGCTCGCTCGAGTGTGGCTTCCTGGATCAGCTGAGAACATTAGAATATCAAGAAGGATCTCCGCATATTGATTATGCTTATTTAATCGAAAAAATATTTTATCAATTAAAAAAAACGATATTTTTACTTTATTTTGTCATATCATGCTGAAATAACAAATTATACGAAAAGTCGTAAATATTATCAAAAAATGGATTTATAAATCTAATTAATAGATCATCTTAGAAATTAAATCAATGATAAAATAAATGATTTCACAGTCAAAGTCCAAGGATCAAATTTCAAATGCTACAGTCTAATCTTCAGATAATATTGCTAAATAAAAATTTCAAATATTTATAGATTTTAAAAGTAAATTGTATATCGTTAATTTGAATGATCCCAATAATTAAGGTAAATAAATCGCAAATTTAATACAAAACAACTCACGGATCATTTACTTCAATTTCAAATTGAATTCTCGATATAGTAGAAATACGATTGCAACTGGAACGATTAAACTATATAAAACTGTGTCTTAATATTCGGATGTTAGCTTATAAATATGTACATATATTATAAGGTGTGATGTATAATGACCATCAAGATGATTCGGATGAGAATCCATGCCTGGATAATATCGTCCGTTGTCGGATTAACGTCACTCAGTTGCAACACAAACGGCCAAATGGACACAACCGACCAAAAAATAAAATAAATAGATAAATAAATAAAAATTAAAATAGACAAAAAAAAAGAAAACGGCACACATTATCTCAATGCGACTGATTTATTTACGCGTGTAACGCTCGCACTTGTCTAACATTTTTCTTAGATTAGAATCGAACGTAGGCGATGTACGAAATTCACATGAAGACGACGAACAAGTGGAAAAAAAATATATATATAGACAATCGTATATCAAATGGACAGTGGCGGCTCGTTAATGCGATATTGCAACGCGTTTTACCGTTTTAGGTCAGTTTTCGTATGATTAAAGTTTGAGAATTGCTGTCTCGTATTATGTGTTCCATTTTAAATCTTTAGTCGTTTTGTAAACACTGAGCTTTAAATCTTACATTTTTATAGTAATTTTGAAAAAAAAATATCAAAAATTAATATTTTTTTACATACATTAATGATTTACATCAAACATTTATATAAGGTGACCAACTTTTTTATAATAAAAATGAGAACACTAAAAAAACAATTATAATTAATATGTAAATTTATGATAAAAAGTAAATTTGTTAAAAATGTTTTCATCTTCCTTGTTTCCTTTCAGCATCTACTGTCCATTTACGATTTTATTGATATTACAAATTTATACAAGACTATAAAACAAAAAATATTTTTTTATTTAGTTTGATTTTAATAAAATATAACAAATTTATATTATGGTTATAGTAAAATACAACAAAAACTATTTTTTTTCCTCTGATTTGTTAAAAAAAATCATCTTTAATATAAATAAGTTGTAAAGTATGTTTTGATTTCAATAAAAAAAAAAGGGAAAATTATAAATATATATATATATATATATATATATATATATATATATAATAAATTCTTCTATTCAATCAAACAAATACATAGAATACAAAATGTTATTCAGACTAGTGCAATTTATAACACTCGATAAAGATCATTTGGAATATTTTAATTTGCGTTGAGTTTTTTCACTGCACCCTCCGTTTAGTATGATCACGAGTCGCCACTGTTGATAATATGTTTGATAACAATACGTATAAAATTCGTATGTGCGTTTCAGTACAGTTACGTTAGATTTAGATAGCTTTATTTGCAAAACGACGACTCTGTCCCCCCTTTCTGGAAAATTTCTTATTTTTTTGCATTCGTATATATATAAAATATATTAATAAATATATCTGATTGAAAATTTCATCGCATTGTTTTCCTCTGACGATTATGTAAATCTGACCCAAATCAAATTATTCATATAATAAATTGAATAATTAAAGAAAACTAGTTGTTGTACGCACGGTCGACGCCCGTCATTCAACGGATGTCGTAAATCAACACCGCCTTAAATCGGAAACGACGTAATAACAGCTCACCTTTTGTATATTTATATCGTTTTATTTTATTAAACACTAATCTCTTCCGAAAAGATTAAAAATGCTGATTTTACGCGCGGTTCATGCGTGCGACTTTCATTCCGTCCTATATATATATATATATATATATATATATATATATATATATATATATATATATATATATATATATATATATATATATATATATATATATATATATATATATATATATATATAATATATACTATATATCTAAGATGTTGCGTTACGCATCGTTGTTTGACAGTAAAAATTAACCCTAATATCATATTATCGGATAATTTTTGAATTTAAACCTGTTATATCAAATTGTAAAAGCTCGTTACTAATTAAACTATCGCAGGTGTAATAATTTTGAACAATAATTATAAAATATAAAATTTGAATGAATTGCTGTTTTATAATATCGTTTATATTTATTATATTAATCTAAAATATCATCTCAATATCAACGCCGGTTCAATGACAAAAAAAAACGAAATTAAGATCATTCGTGACCTCAAAATCGATTACGACGAAAGAAGAATCAACGTGCAAATTTATATATATACATTTAAAAAAATGTATCGCAAAATATATGATTTATTGTGATCGGAATCGATCACAATAATTGTTAAAAGATTGTGAATCGTTCCATTTAAACGTCTTGATTAATGATTCAAGACATACGAAAAACGCGAGAAAGTTCATGATTTTCCCATCGAATCACGAATGTTACCCCGGCTGAATCTATTATATTATCAGTTACTAGTTTAAAATTGTTTTATAATAATGATTTACGAATGACGTCCATGTTTATGGCCGTTAAATATTCGCTTATATTTTGGAAAATAATCTGCTAATTATCGACAAATATCTCTGAAAAATCAATAAATTTCAATTATTCTTCATATAATTCAATACTAGAATTTAAATTATATATTTTATAATTTCAAACTTACAAAATTATGAAATTCGATCTAACCTACATTTAAGCAACACTGCTTATAGAAAAAAAACTAGCATCGCAACTAAGCAAAATGAATTATAAAAATCTGGTTTATTTCTATCGATTTCTTGAAACAAGAATTTGAAATAAAACGATAAACGTGTATATTTATCATTTGTACAATTAATAAATGTTTTCGAATTAACATGATCCAGAACATATTTGTGCTTTCAAAAATACACGCGATAAATAAATTACATATATGATACACTAAAATATTATTTCGATATTGGAAAATTTGAAATTGTTTTATAAATCAAGAAAAAATTATTAAATATAAATATCATAAAAATACACAATAAGTCCTTATATAGTATTTATAATCCATTTATTATTTGTATATGACTATGTATATAATATATACTAATACAAATGCATATGAATATACGTATTTACACACATATATGAGAGATAGTTTGAAATGTTGGCCCCGAAACGTACCCGGATAAAGCATCTGCTAGATTAGCAGTTAATGATTTTTTTATCAGATCAACAGCTACTTGATGAATTGACCCGCTGTTTCATTATGATAATAGAAGAATCTTATCTAGCGGGGTGATTAATTATTTCCAAGGGAAATATTCTACAAAATATACATTGCCTAATGCGAGTAGGTGTATGTGTGCGTGTTTATATACATATATAATGTATAGGGAAAAAAACGAGCTTATCTATCGAAAAATAGTAAAAGACAACGCCTCCGAATTGATTGAGTCGTCTCGGTGTAGTTTTTGAAAGTGTTTTGCATGTTAAAAGTCTTAACGACATTTTTACACGATGTAAAAATTCGATAGTCTAATTTTGAAACGATTAATATTGCAATTTAGTATGAACAATGTCATAAATAATTATTTTGTTCTATTTTTATTTAAATTAATTTACTTTTTTGTAAATATTGTAAAAATATTTTTTATTAATATATCATTTAACAAAAATAATACCATATATAAGAAAATCGGTAAAAGCTCGCTTATTTACAGTTGATTTATTGTATTCAGTTTTTGCTCCCATTAAAAACTTGAATTGACATTGTAAAATACATTAAAGTTCTGATTCTTAACATTTTCATAGGAACATAACATACGAAAGAAAATTAAAATTCAGCATTTCTACATCACAATGATTAAAGATTTCTTCAAATCGCATTTTCGGTAGGTTTAGACCGTTAGTGTCGTCATTACCACAATCATTACTGCCTATCGACACACAAAACGAACATCAACCAAAAAATTATTACATTATAAATAAAGCAGATATACACAAACACATACACGCACACACACATATAAAAAATAGTAATTTATTGAACGGTCCGATCCGGTAGAATGGTCACATCTGACCACTTTTGCATATCGCTCAGATAATCTAATATGGTTAATTATATTGCGAATGGTAATGAAGCGGTTAGGAATGAAGTCATCCCCGACGTTCGGTTTTCCAATACGAAAATGTACGTAGAAATTCTGGCAAACGAGTGCCCGATTTACATATCGGTTATTAGACGTTTGAACGAGTCTTGACACGATCGGACCAGAGTTAGTTAGATACGGAAGATCGTATGAAAAAATAAAATGATAAAAAAAGTTAAAAATAAAAAAATAGGTGCTACACGAATTAATTTCTTCACGTCTCAATCTCTGGGAGCCGTTAGGAATTCTTCACGATTCGAATGAACGAAACGCAACGTGGAATGTTGTAATCAAAAATCGAGAAAAACGAAAGGTTCGTACAGAGAAAATGCCTTCAAACACGTCTAATTTGTCGCACATTGGCATAAATACGGTTGCAACTCAAAAAATATAATCATACGTGATATATTTCATTTTTTTTAATCCTTCTGTTTCATTAAAATAATGATCTAACATTGTAAATGTAATAATATTTAATATATATTGATTTTCAAAAATAAGAAAATACAAATTATACTGTAAAGCTTAGATAAAATACAAATAATTAATATTAATTGGTAGTTGATTATTATTACTAGAGATATTACGAAAATAACACCTGTTTTAACTTTGTGTAGTTAAATTCATTTACCTACACGAAAGCTGAGTAGATCGTGGACATTAAAATAAAGATATTATTCACATTTTACAGATATGATATTAATTATTTAAAATAATAAATTTAAGGAAGATACACGTATATTTTAATTAATAGTATAGCGAAATATTACATTTTAAAATAAATAATAATATCGGAAATCTGGATATAAGATTGACGATTAAATTAAAAGTCTTGATTTATTAATTTAATTTTAATATAACTATTATAAATTATGTAATGTATTGGGAAAATATCTCAAACGATCTGCATATATTTTGATAGCGATATTTAAATTCTTTTATTTTACATAACATGAAATTGGATTTAATATTCAATACGTATTTCGAATATGCGATTAATCCGTTTCAAGATTAAAGATTTTAAAATTAAAAAAAAAACTGTTCTTACTGATGTCGTTCAATGGCAACTTTACTAATTGATTTATACCAAGTATAGAGAATCGATAATAGATTTAGTTAAAATGTCTGTGTGACTAATAATAAAAAAAAATCAAATAAAATAGTTTTCAGCTATCGATTGAATTTAAAAACATAGATTGTATCTCAAATTTGTATATTGTATTAAAAAAATATTTTAATACATTAAAATAAATCCGAATGAGTTAAAATTTTATATAACAATCAATTTGTGTGTTAAAACAAGAGCAGTATATGATTTAGTCATAAATTTATGCCGACCAATTATCGTTATATATTTCGTCCTACATCAAAAACAACTAATTAATATCTTTCATAACATAGAATAAATATGTCATGCATACATTTATAGCATCAAAATTTGATGTAAAATATGTCCGTTTTAGATATCTGATGTGTTTTATGAGAAATTTATTCAAATCAACTGTTTCTTGTTAAATAATTAAAATTAATATATACGTATATAAGTGAATAAGATTAATATCACATCTCATTATTTTTATGCGTACAATCATATAACATTGTATTTTCGATAAGATTCTTCATTCGCCTTATTTATCTATGATTTATTATTATTATTATTATTTTGAAACGTTAATGATGTTACGAATATTAACACGTCTAATTATAACAGTACTGTATTCAAAATATGACGATTAAAATTGAATCAGATGTAAATAAGGGAAATTTTTAACACGTTAGATTTATAGAGCGTTCGTTTCCGACATCATTTTAATGTGAAAATATTTTTATTAATTAAAATTAATATTGACTAAAAATATATCGAGTTATTACAAAGTGTAATAAAATTTCAATTGTTTAATTATTTATGCTGGATACAGTATAAATATTGGGCTTAATTGAAATTTAAAAGGGTTAATACGTGTTCGCGACATATCAGTTATCTATCGCGTGCCGGTTTCAGCTGATATTTAATGCCCCAATTCTCGCGTCACTAATAGGGTTAACAAGCTATACGTTAAAATAATATGAATGTATAAAAATATAATAATATATACTAGAGTTGTTGAATACTGATTATTCAATTTGAACACAATAAAGGTTTAAAAATATTTTGCTTTACGTTTATAGCAAATTTATTCTATTTAAAAATATTTATGAATATATTTTTTTAACAAAATATGCAAATTATAATTTATCATAGAATTTAGAATTTTAATTAATATATATATATATATATATATATATATATATATATATATATATATATATATATATATATATAAAGTATTTATAATGTTACTACATTTGATAATCATGAAAAAAGTTAAGATCACAATATAATTTAAACCCTTTGCACTCGAGAGGTGCCGTTTAGTCACCACTTGGATTAATGCGAAATCTCGATGACTGTTTATGTTGATTTCTTTGTTACTAATGCCCACACTTTTTTGTATAATATTTATTATGAGATGTAAAATGACACTCTTTTAAATAGAAATAAAATTTTCTTATCCTTAATTAGTTCGCAACCACCTAACTACAGATTGGACTGCATTTTTTAAATTGTGGCGAAAAGTATTTTTTTATTTAGAAATTTGTTCAATAAATTCATATATTCTATTTACAGTAGAGATATATAAAATGATAAAATACAAAACCTAAATTAAAAAAAAATACAAAAAACGCTGAGAAACATCTCGAGTGCAAAGGGTTAATAGATTCCATCGTATATAATATAAATATTTCGTTGAAATGATATAAATGTGATATTTTGAAAATGAGAATTAATTTTCTATATCGTAATTTATCCATATCATCCCTGCATAGAGCGATCGCGAGTCACAGCTGCATATACCATACACAAATACACACACAAAATAAATTATATTTATATTATACGAGAAGATATGAAAGAGTGGCTGATCTTTTCGAGGACTATACACTGAAACGAGCGTTCTTTTTTCCATCTTCTTCTCGTCTACCATGCGCGCTTTATCTATTTCTTGTGAGAATAAAAGAAAAGAGGCAGATAACGGGGCAGACCGCTGGCACCGGACCCATCTCAGTATCTGCCGCCTCCGTAATTTATTGGAAGTGTCTTAATGTAAATGAATAAATTTAGATAATTAAAATTCAAAAATAAATGAAAGCCTATATTAATGCACGATTCGTCTCCCCCTTCTGCCCTCATCTCTATCTCCCTCTCTCTCAATCTCCCCCTGACTCAATGCGATATAGCAAGATTTATGGCTTATTTATCCAGATAATCGAACTTTGTTTATCGTCTCGAAGTCGAATAGAATGCTGCATTATGGTGCCTGGAATCTGTAATCTATTTAATATATGGAATACATTTTTTTAAACTGGGTCAATCTATTGAAGACGCACGAGGCGATGTCGAATTGAAGGAAATGTCGATTATATTTCTATAGAGCTATGTGTTTCATAATGTTACTATTATTATTTTATCGGTGATGATAAGTTAATATATTAGTACTATATTCATTTGAATATTTTTAAAATTTTATTTATTACAAGTGGACCTGTGTGCAGAAACGCACACGCGTTCACTGTGTGTGTTAGATCATTAGAAGTACACACATTATTTTTTATTATATATCAAATTTTACTGAAATGAATTTAAAAATAAAAAAATGAAAATTAACAAATTCTAATTATAGAAAATATATTAATATTTAAATTTGTACATAAAAATTGTTTTGTTGCGTAAAAAAGTCGTACAAGCGAATAGTATAATATATTGCGTTAATAGCCGTCAAAATAGAAGGAAATCGAAGAAAAATTGGATCGTAAGTGCTGAAGTATTTTTTACATGAAATTATATAGTAAATATAGATCTTTATTTTTAAATTATATATATATATGATTATTATAGAATTTTCAGTATGTAAATAATCTATTGTACTAATCAACAAACTATGATGGATTATTGATAATGTTTTTTTTTTATCTCAAATATGTGTGAAAAATGTCAAAAAAATCGCGTTCGGAGCGTTTCGAACGGATCGAAAAGGTCATTCGTTACGCGTATTAATTAAATTTTCACCGTGAATTAATTTAATAAAGTGGTAATTGTGAACGTTTCAGATCGCGCGATATATGAACTTGAAATTTTTCTCGGTGCGTTTTTTGGGCGCCAAAAAATTTGAAAAAAAAAAGAGTCGTGCGCGCCACGCCTCGTCGGCAACGGGCAATAAACGCCCGCGACTTTATCAACGAAAAAATGTTAATTATTGCCGTTATGCTAATGCCAAAAATGTTGTACCGACCCCGCAACGATAAGCCGCCATTTTTTTCTCTTTTTTTCTGTCTATATTTATATGTATGTATATTTTTTCATTTTAATATACGTGTGTCGCGATGCAAATAAATATAAATAATATGCGACGTATTTCGGGTTGGTTCAAGGGGTAAACAGGCGTAGACTCTTCGCTTCGTTCTCGTTACATTTATCTATCCATCTTATTGTTTAACTGATATATTAAGGAATATATATATATATATATATATATATATATATATATATATATATATATATATATATATATATAATAGTTTTTTTATAAAATTATTATGAAAGGGAAAAATGTTGGTTCAATTTATGTAAAAAATTTGTATATTTATCTGAAAATTATATATTTACGATTTATATATTTATAAAGTAACTAACTTTTTCACAATAAAAAGGACACAATGAAATCTGTTAGATTTTCAAGCCATAAAAAAGGTCTACAAAACTCCGAAGATTCAAAAATAGGTTCTTTTATAATATTAATTTTAAAAGTCTTAGAAACGATCAAATACAAAAATTTTCATATAGGACATTTTTCATAGGAAAACGTACTTTAGAAAAGGAAGATAGTCACAAAGGAGGACGGTTAGTCGTCTTTTTATTTATGTATGTAAATTTACTTTTCTTAATATTTTATAATATAATAAATAAATTTGAGTATAATAATTTTTATATAATATATTAAAAATATACAAATTGGCTTGTTTATTATTTCAATATCAAAAATCTGTATTCATAATATATTTTCTTTTTATCTTTAAATTATGAATAATTGAGTTTATAATTTACGACTATAAAAATACATATCAATTTATTTAAAATATAAAGAAAAATTTTATTCTAATAGTATTTAGAGAATAAAATTATATCGATATAAAAAATAATCTGTGACATAACGATGCGATAAAAATCAATTGATAAAACATTGAAACGATAAAAAACAAAATGTTACAGGATGTAAAAATAAGTGAGAAACTCGGAAAAAGAATTTCACCGATATATACATACAGTAAAAAGGCAGTAACGAATTTGTTACGGTCTATCAGACTTAGACCATCTAACGATTAGACGTGAAACGCTTTTTTTTTCGATTTTTTTTCTTTTTGGTCGTATTTTAATTGAACTATTAAAACAAATAAATGCGTTTTTCAATTTGGGAGGCCGATGTGAACCTAATAGAAAAAACGTTCACGTTAGATTTCATGACGGATAAAATGAACACGATAGAATACCGTATGTATGTTAAACTTGTATATGAGAAGTACGCTTGAAGGCGGAACGATATAAGTGCTGCATCGTAAAAAAAATAAATACAACATTAAATGATCAACGTTTATAAACTCGATGATGATTCGAATCTTTTATATTTAAAAATTCATTACATCATATTTTACATATATGTATTATATATTAAATAAAAATGTAAATTTTTATATAAGGAAGTTTTGAGTCATAATAAAATATAATATATAATGAATAAAAGAAAAATTTTATATTTAAAGCATAAAATGAAAAAATGTGAATATTTAATGAGGTCCTGTTGAAAAAATAACTAATGGTGAATAAAATATGAAACATTATTAGTATTTTATATTATTAATTAATTCACACGACCTAAATTAAAAAATAACTATAAATCAAATGGACGAATATTATATAGTTTTCAATTATTAAAATAATAAAATATTTAGATCGGTCATCTTTTCACGGGAACACACTGCAACGTATGATTATTATTTAGAAATACGTTGCGTTTATTTTTTCTAATATATAATATATATACGATATCTGACATATTTTTCTGTCAATTTATAAAATTACACGGCAATTACGTCATTTTCTTTCGGACATTATGCAAATGCGATGGTGTAATTCATATCACGAATATGTCAAATACATCCAGAAAATATATTTATGTAATTTATATGTGTTTCATCGATTATAAATCGGCTTAAACTTTGCATATCAGCTAGTCGCGATCGCTTTTCCACCCCGGCAAAGAAAAGTCACAGTCGACACAGGCCCGTTTTCGTTTCACACAAATATCACAGAAAAAATGGAATATATATATATATATATATATATATATATATAAATAAAAATGAATAAATAAAATGGTAGAAAAAAAAGTAGGAAAAATTGCTACCACGGCCAAAACTAAACACGAAACTTGGCGTGATGATACCGCAACGAATAAATAAGTTTTTTTTTATTTGGAAAATTTTAGATGTGTTTTTTCGCTTACATATTACGATTATAATAATTATATTTCGGGTATTTTATTTTCGTTAATGTAAACAGTGTGAGGGGCGTTCCCAACATGCAAATACTGAAAAATGAAGAAAAATAATGTAAAAATAAGGCGTTAAATCGTATTACACCAGTTTATATCGTTAATACGTATATTTTTCAATTTTTTTTTAATATATATATATATATATATATATATATATATATATATATATATATATATATATATATATATATATATATATATATATATAATGTAGGATATCACGATGACGTTACGATAATGATATTATTATTTATAAAATTAACGTTTAGGCGTTAATTGTACGTCTAATTGCATGAATAATTTTGTATAAAATATTATATTAAGAGGTCGGATAAAGTTATAATTAGATTGATCAAATTATGATATGAAAAAAAGATTTCTGAAATTATTAGTAATAAACTATTTTGTCAAATATTATCATATTTGAATATGATAAATATTAAAGTTTTTATGAATCTAAGTCAAAATATATTTTTTTTTGGTTATTCATTAATTAACAAAATATTAGGTTATACATACGAAATATTTTTCTTCATAAAACTAAGACACTTTTAGAATTTATATGGATCTTTTAATCCTTTAAATTTTATTTGCAGATTTTATGAACTAATTATTATACATAATAGACGTCGCATTCAAAAGTAATAAAATATATGTTAATAAAAGCTGCATAAATTATTAATTAAAAAGCGTTTCAAAATGAGGATGGCGGAAACTAATGGGTTTACATTTTACCCTTTCATTGAAATCAAAAGCATCCCTATCCCATATATTAATTTTAAATATAATAAATAATAAAACTAAAGCGTAATTTATCTATAAAATAGTTTGACATCAATACGTTGCCGGTTATTCACGAAATTTTAATATACGTTAAATTTATGATTTTACAGAACGATTTTATTCACAAAATACGATATTAACGAAGGGAATTTTAATATTATATTTCCGAGCAAAAATTTACGGGACTCGGAAAAGAGAGGAAAGGGGGCGATTTCATAAATTAAAATACGGCAAAATTAAAAGAATTTGTATAATTATATCAACGCCAGAAAATTTTGCGATATCGTCGCGTGAGAGAACTATAAAATTCTTATCGCGATATGTACTCTATTTTTTTTCAATTTCATAAGTGGAACGAAACTTAATATTGTATTAAAAATTATTTTCACGTCCAAAAAATGTGTAATATATAATTGATATAATATATTCGAAAGGAAAAAAAATTGATACGGTAAAAATATCAGTGATTTCACGTATTAGAAATACATAATAAAAATGAAATTTCATATAGACAACTATAAATATATAATACCTACTCTATATGAAATGAATATGATTAAAACGATAAACATTATATAAATAGTTCAAATAGTTAAAATTTCGAAATATTTACACGATATTTAATAAAATATAAAATTAGTAAAAAAAAACATTAAATTTAAAATGATTAATTATAATGAAAAAAAAAACGAAATTTTTCTCTAGAGAACGATTTTTATATAGCACAAAATTTAAAAAAATGTATAAATTCGGTCTAAAATGAATGGGAAAATATTTTTAAACCAAATATAAAAAAATGAATACATACTTTTAGTATCAAACAAAATTTTCAAAATTTCACCGATGAATCCTGGATTTTAAAACGCATATTCGGACATCGTTGACAATTTTAAGGGCATTACTTTTTTTAAAATTTTGTTTCGGGAGTACATGCAGGTCCATAAAGTTACATACCATCTGAAAGAAAAAAAAATGTACTTCATATTAGTACTGATTTTAAAAACCCCCAAAAAAATTAATTAAAAAATAGCTTTTATCATAATTATTCTCGAATTAATCAATATGGTAAATGAAAATATAATAAGTATATTTGATTAATGATGGTTAATATGTGAATGAATAAGATCAAATAAGCGATAGTTATTATTGTACGATTAAATAATATAAAATTTTAAAATCTTATTTTTAGAATATTGTAGTGGAAAAACTTTATAAATAGATGATAGAAAATCTATAAAGACGAATTAAAAATTAGAAAATTCTGAAATTTGTCAATGATTAAAATTTTATATATATATATATATATATATATATATATATATATATATAATAGACAAAAGTATAATGAATGATTATAAAGACGTGAAAGCGTCAAAATTTTCCCGCGACGGCTTTTATATCGCACATATGTATATAAATATATATATATATATATATATATATATATATATATATATATATATATATATATATATATATATATATATATATATATAAAACACGTGAATAAATCAAAGGATTTCGCTGTCGTCCGCTGAAAACGCTAACCGAGACTAATTATGTTACACATATTCGTAAAAGTGTTGAAGAGATAAAATGTTAATGCGCAAAAGTGGGAGACTGTGGCCCCGTAATCTGGTTCCCGGGAACGTTCCCGGGATCCGCTAATGACTCACTGAAATGTGCACCTTCGCTGATAACGAACCATTCACTGCACAAACGACGATTGTATTATATTATATTATTTTATTTATATATATATATATATATATATATATATATATATATATATATATATATATATATACTTATTATAATAATTCCATGATTCGACGTTTTTACGTTTTTTTCAATATTTTTTTCTATGATTTTGAATGTTAGTAATGAAAATTATTCATGTTATAGAGTTTTACAACAAATTAACAAAATTTATATTATAATTGTTATACAAATATATTATTCAATGTTAACTTATCATCGTCCGATAAAATGTTAAAAATAATCCTAAATTTCTATATGAAATTATTTTTTAAACAGCTGTATTAAATAGATTTCTTACAAAATACATGTCATTTTCACGTACTTTTCACTAAATTCAAAATATAATGAAGATAAAACATTATATCAATTTTTAATTTGATTAAAATTAAAATAAAGTAGATCAATAAAAAAAGTTGAAAATAATATTTATGAATGAAAACATAATAATAAATTAGAAATAATTAATTAAAATCTTTGTAATATAATATTAAAAATTAGTCTTTATTGCTATAATATCACGTAGTGTTAACTAAATGCGGTTAATCTTAAAATGCAAATATATTACCGCCGACAAAATATCTAATTAGCGCAAACAAATTTCGAAAAAAAAATCAAAAAAATATATATATAATAAAAAAAAATCACACATAAACAATACGCTGTGTAACAAATTATGAGGTCAATCGTCGGCGCACTCGCAGAATGTTACAAGGCGCTAAATAAAACAAATTAATTTTCCGCAACGAGAACACTCTAATAACCATGTAAAGCGCTTTTTTTCTCATTTTAACGCTTGTTAATATTATAATAATAAGAAAAAACACGTGTTGAAGTTGAGCAAAGGAATAACTGGGGGACCGAGGGATATGAGAGGGGGAGGCGGTAGTAGAAAATAAAATAAAATAAAATAAAAATGGGATTACACGTACATGTAATTATCGATAAAAATCACAAATACGCCAACACGAGTGTTTACATCCGTTAACTTTTGAATAAACATAAATAATGAGAAAATGTCTGTGGATGCTTCGCGTAATGATTTTTATGACTCAATCTGCGAACAAAATCTCGACGGATTCTTCAGTTAAAAAAATATCGAACGAAGTACGTACATAAAATTAAATTTGTATAAATATAAAAATAAACAAATAAACAAAATGCAATCTTTTTGCTGTTCGTGCGCCGATCGAGAGATATCGTCCTCCAATAAGCATCATTAAAAATATATGATTTTTTTATATACAAAAAGGTAAAAGAGATTAGGTATGGGTTTTAAAATTTTGGACTGGTATTGATTGACGACTGCCGTTTTATCTTGGCGTAGATAATAAAGAACTTAACGAAATTTCCGATAAATCCAAGTTTCTCAATATTTTTCATATAATTTAATCAAAATATTTTGATGCCTAAATGTTGACTAATTTTATTGTTTAAAATATTTTTCATAATATAATAAAAGAAAATATGAAGATTGCTATATTGTTTTCGAACAATAATTAAACATTGTACTTCTTACATATTTAAAAAAAAATAATTATCACAGTTTGAAGTGTATTAATCAATATATTTTATATTTAAGTATAGACTGCGTGTGCATAATTATGACGGGGTTGACGATCGGATAAAACCGCCCGATGAATTTTAATTATTTATTAATTAATCGTCATTAAATACAATAATTTCGTATTGCAAAAATATTTCGCGTTCAGCATGCGTGTGGTATTTATTATATTATACAAAAGAGAAAAATATTCGATTAAAATCGCGCAAAACAATAAAATTTTAATTCGAAATCGATCTTTGTAAATTAATTGTGTTTTACGAAACGTTAAAATTTCTCGATAATTAATTAAAATATTATATAAATTATCCTTAAAAAAAAGCCGCCGAGATAACGACTTTTGATTATTGTGCAACTATTTTGATATTTCATCGAACCTTTCTTATATAAAATTTATTATAAATTATTTAATATTTTGTATGGCTCTATATTAATTAATTATGGAAAAATATTTCGATCATTGGAGATATAACAAAAATATTTATATATAAAAATATTTAGAGTCCAAAACGATTTCTCAGTCAAAGGGAGTTAAGGGTAAAAAAAAAAACACATACAAATATACAATCCTGAGATAAGACAAAACGTCAAGAGTGCAACATGGTCTGGGTAGAATCACATCACATAATTACCAAGCAATAATGTCTGAATCGGAGAAAACACACGTGGGAATGGTGAAATAATATACAGATGAACCCATCATTATATATATATATATATATATATATATATATATAAAAGAAGTGGAGTGCGTTAAGACAAGTAGTCAAGAGTATCGAGCATGTCCACATCAAGATTAAAAACTGTGGGGATGCCCCTAATGGAGCAGGCCGTGGAGCCAGATAACGATGGCGACCCATTAAAAAAATTATATACATATTTATTCAATATTTTTCCGATCGGCGGGGTCCGTTTCTTTATCTGAGGACATCGAAGGGGCACCACGACGTATTTTTAATCGTCGCGAGGGGGTCGTTTTTATCGCGTTTCGACGTTGTCGCTAATGAGAAACACATTTACCGAAAAAAAGAGTGGAAAAATGACGATCGCCGAAAAATTAAAACGATTCAATTTCACAGATATCGAACGACGGCGGTGAATTAATTATGTACGTGTCACGTTTTTATGTCTTATATATTGTTGCGGTTCGAATCCTATTATAGAAATCATCGATCGAAAATTATTAACTACTATTGGAACAATATAAATTTAAATAGTTATTTCCCGATTTTACGCAGTTTGACTTCAAAAATGATTTTTGAATATCAATAGTGAGGATGAGGGAATTTTAGATATTTAAATTATAATAATTATATATTGTTTAATAAAAATATATAAAAATACCCGCGACGTATATAATAGTATAACGTATCTTTTGTAATTTTGAATAAATATATGTTTTAAACAATTTACAAAATTTTATATTTAATGAAACATACATATTTGAATATGTATATGTTCCTTGACATTTTACGCGGATTTTTTGGTACGCATCTTCATAATTAATAGGAAATCAATGTTTCAATTTATGATTTATATGATGGAACATATAATTTGAATTTGTGTAAGTATTTGTGAAGAACGTATCTATCATTTAAATCAAGGGATGATTGTATTTTGCTGATACTACTGATTTTGTCCGATTCATATATAGTAGGAAAAGTATATATAGATGTAATAGATTTAATTTATTATCCTTTCGTGCACATATAATATGTAGACTTTTTGTTCTCACTGTATATTGGATTTGTTGTCGGTTGCCGGCGCATTTTATCGTCCTCTGATAAGGGTTGTTCGCCAGGTCTCATGCATTTCGGAATGCAAATGCACCGCATCGTCAGACCCCCAGTAATCTTTCGACCATCAGCAAATGCGAAAAATGCGATATCTCGCACAAACACAAATATACACATACAAATATTTCAGGCTTTATATGTATGTATCGTAGGAACATAATACGAAACTAATTGCATAATTTGACTTTGGAAGATATCGGGCGACACGAAACCCTCGAAGAGACCCATTCCACTGTCGCGACGATTCGCGATTTGCAAATTCGCCAATGACTTAATGCATCGGCAATTACATCGTATACGAGGAGTTTAGATTTGAATCGATACAAGTGAACGTCTCAATATAAACGCTTTTCTCGTTCATTTTTTCCATCATAATTTTAATATATAGATATTTCAAATAAAAATTATAATAACTTAAATACAATGTGTCTAAGTCATAACATATGATCAAATCTGATCCGGACTGAAAAATTTTAAAATTTCTTTTTTTCTAGAATCTAGATTGATACAACTTTCGTTGACATTCATGTAAATTTTAAACAAGATATGTCAATTAGTGTGTGATCAGGAGCTATTTGTTTATAACAAGAGAAGTTTGACAATTTTTACTATAAGAAAGAAATTGAACAATGAGTCCGTTTAGTCTTTGTGTTTCCAACGGAATAACGGTAGCAAAATCTTTAGAAATGTTGCGGAAGTGTTTTAAGGAATCTACTCTATCAATAAAGTAAGTATTTGAGTAACATAAAGTCTTTAATTCAGGTCATAACGTCATAGAAAAATTATCCGATGTGAATCGTCTATCCATCTCTAATAACGACAATAACGTTGAAAAAGTGAAGAATATCATTTTACTTGCATTAAAATTTTTGTGAGAATTTCTGCATCAATTAAAAAAAAGGAAATATTATCGATCGATTTAAATTTAAGCAGTCTGGGTCAAATTTGATCACATAGTATAAATTAGACCACTTTTATAATATTGAACTCATTTATATATTTATTTTATATGATATATTTATATAAGAAAAAAAAAATATATATATATATATATAAATGATCATTTATATTTGTTGAATTCTAAACGTCTCGAACATAAAGAAGTTGTTGGATGTGTGCGCGCGTACATGTGCACGCACATGTGTTATTATCAATTAGAGCCTCTCTCTCTCATTCGAACCAAAGTGGTTTTACAAGTATGTCGTCATTGAAGACGAATTCGGTGATGTTGTTTTTGTGGTGCAGCATCTTCACCGCGTCTCCAACTGATTGTTATGCATAATATGGCTACCGGACTACGCGCCAGTGGCCACTCGTGGACCGTTTTCTTTTTTTTTCTTTGTTTTAAATACGAACAATAAATAAATCAATCTCTGAATGATTTCACATTATATTGTTGTATTTTTTTTATTGATTTAAATTTAAAAAAAAATATTTTAAAATATATAAAATTGACGATTAAGCTTAACGTTATATTTTGTACAAAAATATATTTATACAATTAAAAAAAAGGAATAAAAATAAACGTTATGAAAAAATAAGGTCTCATTGAAAAGTATTTATTTTGTTACGTTATCGGGTTATTTCGTTTTACTTTGCGTTGCGATCGACCATTTTCTTGAGTGAAAAAAGTGTTGCAATTTATGCATATAGTGCACGAATGTACTTTACATGTATTTTTAATAGGCATGCAACGATTTTTTTTTATTCAAGTGAGATTATGAAACGTTTATAAATTATGTTTATATAAAATAATTTCCGATGCTTTGAAACAACGAGCTAAGAAATATTGTAATATTGTAAAACACTATTGAAAAAAAGTGTAGATTGATTACACTTACTTTTCGTAATCAAAACATTTTCAGATATAAATTTTAATATATTATTTTATATATATATATATATATATATATATATATATATATATATATATATAAATTGAAAGTGAAAATTCAAGTGATACTTCTGAATTCAAACTAGAGATCTGTTATATATCAAACAGATGTGCTATCAATAAAATAATTGCAGATGTTCTATTATAAAAAAATAATAATGAAGTGTGTTATATACGATGTTAACTAAATATTTATATAGGTTTAGTAGTAACATTTTGACTACCTATTGATTAGATGCATTTTATTTTTTTAATAGATATATGCAATAATCAAAATCGAGTTCGTTTTAGGTCTAAATGAAATGTTACATACATAACTTTTATAAATAAGTATATAATATTATGCAATTATTAGTACTAATTTAATATTATATTTGATATATGATGAATAATTTACTTCAGGCAAATTATTAAGATAGAAAAAGAAACAAATTTGAAACGGTGTAGACTTGGTAATAAATGAATTGTCGTTTTTTCATCGACGAGTATATATATATATATATATATATATATATATATATATATATATATATGTGTGTGTGTGTGTGTGTGTGTGTGTGTGTGTGTGTATGTGCATGTAATATAAAAGAAGTATCGCAGGGCGGCATGCGAGACGCGATTGTTTATCAGATCGAACATCTTCAAGTTGGAGAAGCCTCCTCACAAGACAGTGGTAAGTTGCTAAACGGTTGCTAATATGGCTTTATGGGGGCTCCGGACCGCGGTTCAAGTTAATCGCCCGAGGGATCTGACCACCGGAGACCACTCCAGATGGGGGGCTATAATTGGTATTTATGGCGCACGTGGGAATCCTGACCACTTTTTAGTTACCAATTCCGCCCGGCGAATGCTTTCTTTCTTTTCGACTTTGGGAATCCGTATGTGCGTACGGCCAAGTCGACCCTTTTTGTAAAATACGTAATCTGGCGTACATATCGACGTGCAATTATTAAGTTTATTACGGTTCACGTGTTTTGATATAACGAGTACAGCGATAGAATCTTGATGTTAAAATTATATGATTCATTATCGTTAAAATATGGGCGTAAATTGTTATCCGATAAATAATTTACAAAATATTTTAAAGATTTCGTTTTATTAAAATATAAATATTATATTTTTTTTTGAATTGATAACATGGTCTAAATATCAAATTGAGTTATTAAGAAAAATAAATATAAAAATTGATTAGATTGTATTATAATCATTGAAGACATTAATTAGCCATCGTTATAAAACAATGATAATGTCTATTTATATCAGTTTTAAAACAAAACTTCTTTATTAAATGTATATTTAATGTTAATTAAAAATAGAAATATCTACACAATGATGGAAATGGTGATATTATTATTACTAAGTAATGTGAATGTAAAAAAAGGAATCAAGGATAAAAATTTAAAAAGAAAATTTGTAAATAAAAATAACAAATATATGTAATAAACTTAATATAATATTATAATATAAGAAGTAATATGATGAATGAAATATATTTAAAAAGAAAGTATTTATTAAATATTCACTCTAATAAGAATAGTTATATACGCTAATTGTCTAACTGTTGCGGATTAAAAAATAAATCTTAGAAGAAAAAAAAAAGCTAAAAGCTCTCACGTAAAAGGCAGCCATACTAATTACGATTTAAAAGTACGACGACGATCACAAAGTGGACCGTGGTGACAAATTTATCCGCGTACGAGAACAATGGCACCACAACTCACGCGGGTAGGGATCGATATCCGTACGTGCGGTCGACCGTTAGCGCTTTAAACTTGCCCAACGTTAAGCTGTTCGGCGCTCAAGGGGTTAACAGGTGTACCTTTTTTTTTTACATATATGTTTGTGTGCATCATCAGTTTGAAAGTTTGCGTATATGTGACGAATAAACAAGGCGGGCACACCAAACGAGCCGGCGAGCAAATGGTCGGACAGCGAGCAAACTCTTACATATTGGCCGCCGTGTTGGACGTCAGCGATCTGCCGCAAGATTACCACTTGTGGGAACCGAACCGACACCGAACCACCATTGTCAAAACGAACACTCCCTTAAATATAAATATATACATATATATACCGCACATCCCACTTACATAAAAGTGTATGTTGGCCTGTCGCTTTTTGCCGTATTCGGCCGGCAGATACCGCTCCGATGAAAGGCCACACAAACAAACCCATTCTTCTGCTGAGGTCGCGTCGTCCTTTTCAGGACTCTCTGGACGATCTCGGGTATTTTCTTCTTAATTATATTACGGCGTGCAATTAATGACTAGTCAAAACGAATACATACTTATATTATACTATATATCGATAACAATGAAAAAAAAAGAATATAATATATTACAAAAAAATATTTTTAAAATTCATTATTTATTCAACACATAATAAAAAAAAATAGAATTATAATATGTCATATTTTAATACGGATGTTTTACAATGATTTATTTTGATTTTTTCCAATATGAAAAAAAAAATTTTTTCTATGATTTAACCAAACCCGCCTTAAACGTGTTAAAAAATATTTTAGTGTCATATTTTTTATAAAAGTAATTAATAAAAAAACAAAAATTTTACTATCTTTTCGAAATGAATTATTAATAGATTTTTATTATCAATAATAATAATTTTTAAATATTTTCAACATTGGATTAAATAAATTTAATTATATATATTTAAAAATATAAAAGTTAGTTTATGAAATCAAAAATTTATTTTAAATTATAAATTAAAAGATTTTCTATTGTTTTTTTTAATATATATTTTGTTTGGAATAAAAAATATTCAATATATTAATTAAACATAATATCATACCATTTAACTTCAAAGGACAGATGTTTTACATTTATCTATTTTTAAAGTATATTTTGAAGTATGTAATTTATATAGATTGAATGACAACTAGTTAAGATTAGACTGTCGTTTTAAACAATATATTGAATCAAAATCAATCCAAATAAAACAAGAAACATAGATCGTTATCGTAAGCGCCGATTGTGAGATATACACATGTGTTTTACACATACGCGCTTACATGTTGTAATATATAGAAAAAGGGTGAACTTTATATATATATATATATATATATATATATATATATAAACGGCAAAATGGTCACGATAGACGTTTCAATAACGATACGCAGACGTTGTAACATATCAACGGTCTGTAGCATTGTATGCTAAAAACCTCGAGGACCTCAGAATGCACACCGAATAAACCCACTAAGGGCCGGCTAGCCTTTTTAGGGTCGGAAAACTTGCGCGCCCTTAGCGCTTGACGTGTGACTCGTTCGTCAATCACGAACAGCGCTTCCGAAAATGTTCTTAAATTGGAACGAGACGAGATTTATTTCACATATCTTCCCTGCTGAATCTAGATCGGACGATATCGATTTCGAATAAATGCGTATAATTCAGATCGTATTATATATAAAAAGATAATTTTTGATTATATAATATTATCAGAAAATATTAATTTAACGTATTAAAAAAGGCAATGATTGAATTGTGCGTACGTCAAGAAATTCTGATATATATAGCAGAAGCGATAATCATCGTCGTCTGCCTTTCCACAGCTCGATGCTATCCAATTAGTATTGTGTCACGAGGCAGCAAACAGTCGTTTCTCGTTTCTTTTTATAAGCAAAACATGTGTATAAGATTGCCTTCGCGACGTGGACAATGGCCAATTTGACCTTTTCGATACAGTGTTAGTATTCCATAGGTGGACAAGTCGCAAATCACCACAGATCATACTTTATAAAATAGATAAATATATTAACCCTTTGCATTCGAAATGTTTTGCAGCGTTTTTGACGAATTTTTTATTTTTAATTCAAAATTCTTTTATATTTTTTTATATAGAAAATATGAATTTATTGAACAAATTTCTAAACCCAAAAAAAATTTTCGTCACCATCTCAAATTAAAAAAAAAACAGTATATTGGGATATACTGATTCATATGTTTCATATATATCGGGATTAAAAAATTTAACTTTAGTAATTCTTCTGTTAAAAAAACTTTCAATACCGATAATCCAGTCCCATCTGTGGTTACATGATTGCAGACTAATTTAAGACAAGAAAATCATCTCTCTATTTAAAAGAGTATCATTTTACACTTCGTAATATTATACAGAAAGAGTGTGGAAATTAACATAAATAGTCATTGCCACGCATCGAATTTTTACATTAATCCAAGTAACACATCTCGAGTGCAAAAAGTTAATAGTACAAAAAACAAAACGAATAAAATAATTGAAAATATATATTATAATAATCATAATGAAGTAAATTTTATAAAGGAGCTAAAAAGATGGATCCGTTCGAACATAAACAGGGTTTATATTGTTATTATGTCTGTTCCGTGTGTGGGGTCTGTTTGTTAGCCGTGAATGAACGAGCAACACGTATGTTCGGTTGGGGAGTAGGGCTTAAAAGGTCGCGGCTAACATTAGTTAATGTTGTCACAGGGGATGAGTGAGGATGGAACAGGCGAAAACGAGGGACGAAACCGAGCAGACAGACAGACAGAGGGGTAGATAGAATAAGCCTGTAGCAAAAGAGAGATAGGCAACAGAAAGGGACCCAGGGGGAGGACTGTGTTGTGCGGGAACCCCATAAATCGCAACAGGTCGCAGCCTGTCGACGACTCCACCTCCTTGAACTCGCCCTCTCCCCCACGAGTTTACCCTGAAAAGCCTCCGTTTCTCCCGGGAAAGCGGGAAAACTCCTCTTCCATTCCGGCTCGTATCACTTTTCCAGGCGGCGGATGTGCTTTTTATATTTTCGTTTTAACCACCCGAAAAGCCCTTTGAGCAAGCTCGCGCCACTCCGCGCTTTTGCATCCGACGCGTCGTTATTTAAGATTTTTCATCGTCGGAAAAGCGCGCGAAAAACTACAATTTACAACCGAGCCGAAACCGAAACCGTGTAAATGATCGCTAATGTGAACGATCGTTAACGCAATCGCACACATATGAAACGATCAGAAACCGAAGGATATAAGTGCAATTTTATTTCTTATTCTGATATATACTCGAAATGATAAAGTATTAAAATTAACGCCATAATATTTTATTCATACATAAAAAAATATCGAAAACTATTATTTAAAAATATTGTGATCATAAATAAAAAATATATATTGGAGATTTATTAATTTTTCATTCGAATCAAGCGTGAATTATTAAGGACAATAATTTGTCGAGGATTGAGAAGCGCTGAGATCGAAATCGAAAAGCGCCCGAAGAAAATTGAACCGGATTCAATCGTATTTTCGTCGGTTGTAAATTTTGATTCAATTAACAATCGCTCGCTTCAATATAAAGCATAAAAATAAATCTCGAAAATAATATTTTAAGTAGTCCGACATATATATAATATAAAAAACGATCGACGACAGGCGAATAAAATAAATTACGATTTACAAAATAAAAAAAATATATAATAATTATTAATTCCGGTTTAGTTTTTGATATTTGTTAATAATTATAATCGTTTAGTGATGATGTAATATAAAATTATTGATAACTCATATTTTTATATATTTTTAAGAAAATATAATTAAGATTTTAACGAATTGTAGATTTTTCCAATATATAATTATATTATATTAATAGTAATTTATGTATGAATATTATAATATTCTATATAAATATTTCGACGAGTTTTCCTTTTGTAATAATCGTTTACTTAATCTATATAAAATATGGAAGATATAACTTACATAATAATAAATTTTAAAAATCCATGTGTATGTACGTATAATAAAAGAAAAAGAACATTTCAGATTTTATATCATGATTTTTTTAATATATTCAAAATTATCATTATTTATGGAAATTAGGTCTTACGATTTTTATAACATAAATAATATGGGGAAGTCTAATTTTTAAAAACTTATGTAATTATCGTGTAATTTACATTTATGCCCAATTTGTTTATTTTTGGAATGGTGGCTTTATACGATAATATACATTAATTATAAATAAATTTAAAAAGAATATATATTATTTTATAATTATGAGACAGAAATATTAAATTAAAAATTTTATTATTTATTCATGAAATTACATTAAATTTTTATTTATCCCCCTATGAAATGAGTGAAAAATTAAAAAAAATAATAAATTATAATTAAGTATAAAAGTATTGTGTTTATTTTTGAAATCGAATCGAAGAATAAGACCTTAAGAGACCGATTAAACTAACCCTGCCCTAGCCACTTTTTCAGACATATAAAATTTAAATTTAAAGGGGGTTTTACACTTTTCGAACGACCCCCCTGGCGCACGATTTATTCGAAAAATGTAAGGGTGAAAATCGACGATTCGAGTAGGAAGGGTAGCTATTTAGCGCAATGTATTCATTCATTGAGTTGCATTTGGCGATATTTAAAAATACATTTACCAAAGTGGCGGCCTCGAAGATGAGGGGGTGCGAATGGGGTTGATCGTAGTGTTCCACACTTGAGCTCCATCCCCCATACCCGCCAACTAGGAGCACCCGTTCACATAAATTAGAAAACCCACGTTTTCACCGGTAAAATTCAGGTCCGTATCAGAACGGATTTTAAAGTGTAACTTTGTCCGTTTTTTTTTTGGTCGACTTCATTTCTCGTCGAAGGATAAAAGACCGGAGGAAAAATCCTTCAAAAAATAAAAGATAAATGAACCTATGAATTTTCGATTAAACGGTGATCATTTTAAACAGAGAACGATAAAAATAATAAATACGTGTGTATTTTGTACGTTTGTGCGGCGCCGTTTTAAGTGATCGTTTAAAATTTGCTATCCGCTTCATTCGAGCATACAAGAAAAAGTTAATGTAGTGTGACGCGATTTTAGAAATTTTTACGGTGAGAAATCCATTTTAAGCGACATTTAAATCCGTATCATTGTAAAAATAAATATCATATTTCGTATAATTACTAGGGGTGACTTGTCTTTAAATAAAATAAAAAAAAAAACGAAAAAATATCTGTATTTTCACAAAGTATATGGCGAATATTTATACAATTTTTAAAATATAATATAGATTATATTTATTATTTACTCAGAGAAAAATAAGATGAAAGTTTTGATTTGAATTTTTAAAAATAAGATATATCTTGAATACATTACAGTATAAGAATTATAAAGAAAGAATTATTGGAAAGAAATCTACAAAATAGATCAATATTTTAGGTTTTTTTATATATTATTAAACCCTTTGTATTCGAGATGTTTCGTAGAGTTGATGTTGAATTTTTACTTCAAACTTAAAATTATCATACATACAAATTAATGTATAAAGCTTTTATATTTTAACATTTTATATACCTCTTGCTAATTAGTGGTTTTATATAAAATATATGGATTTATTGAACAAATTTCTAAACGTACAAAAATAGTTTTCGTCACCATTTCAGAAATTTTCTTAAAAAACAATATATTTAGATATGCTGATCTACACAATCGTTTTATCGTTCCTTATTAATAAGAATTAAAAAATTTAATTTTAGTAATCTTTCTTGCAAGACTGGAAAGTTTAAACGAAAAAAGTTTCAAAATTTAAATGCCGAAAATGCAATTCAGATTATGGTTGTGTGGTTACGGATTAATTTAAGATAAATAATGTTGTCTTAAGTGTCATTTTACACTTTACAAAGAATATAGGAATTCGTTATAAAAAGAAAAAAATCAACATAAATTGTCATTGACGCGTATCGAGTTTTCACATTGATCCAAATGGTGACCAAACGGCACCTCCCGAGTTCAAATTGTTAATATATATATTTTTTTTAAAGTATATAGTGCATTATTTGAATTTATATAAATATATATTTTTTTCAGAATGTGTTGTATACGATATAAAATATTTTCATAAAATAAACAGAGATCGAGAAAATAGGTAAAGGGTGAAAATTTTCCTGGATGCGGCCTCTCCTCCCCCCCCCGCCGCCGCCGCCGCCATCCCGCCGCTCTTCCAACGGTTCGAAGCCCATACATAACGATCGACGTAACGATTAACGATTGCGGTGGCCGTTAAAAAATGGCTGCCAAACGAATCGGCGGGCAGATAAGGCGCGGAAAAAGCCAAGCGGCCCACAGTCAGCCACACCACGCCTTTGTTCGACACACGCTCCCCGCTTTATCGAAGGGATGAAGGCGAGGCGGTGGATTTTTACCTTTATATATATATATATATATATATATATATATATATATATATATATATATATATATATATAATTATATATTTATATGTACGTGCAACATATACGAGTTACAAGGCATAACTCGCTAATGACTAAATAATTTTAATGTTCGCATTTCACACCATCGTATTCGCATATATCACACGGAAGAAAGACCGCTTTTCTACCATTTTTTTCTGTCTCTTCTTACTATATATATATATATATATATATATATATATATATATATATATATATATATATATATATATATATATATATATATATATATATATATATATATATTTTTTTTTTTTTTTTTTGTTCGATGATATATAAAATATTTCTTAAAAGTGTGTATATTTTTTTTAGATTAACTATATTTTAATATCTATATAATAAATTAAATTATATATCAAACAATGATAAAATTCATATTGTAAAAATCAAATTTTTGACACAGTGCACACTTTTGATCGTATGAACATAATAATCCTTTTTTTTCTTCCAATAGAGTTAAATATTATATTATTTCTATCTGGATGGTGTGATATGATCAGAGTCAACACTATAATTGGAATCTAAAAATTTCGCGGTACACTTCACAACGGTTCACAACTATTAAATTTAAAGATATATAAAAAAATATTTGAAGTTAGGAATTTACCTTATAACCAAAATACATTCGTATTTTGGTTATAAGGTAAAATAATTGAAAAAAGATACTAGTATATCATATTTTTATATAAAGAAAAGTATGAAAATTATAAGAAATATAAGTTAATTTTATTATGCTGTTTTAAAAAAAAAAGAATTTTTATATTATAAATAATATTAGAATTTTAATATTTAAATAAAAGTATATGTATGATATATGACGATAATATTGATCTTAATATAAAAGTTAAAATGAGTATATATAAATCTATATTATTATAAATAATAATTATTTTTACTCACGTACAATCGGTTGAATATTTAGAATGGTAAAAATGGCACTTACCTGAAAAAAAAAAGAAAATAGACTAATTAAATAAAAGAAAATTATTAAACAAAAAAAAAACAAAATCAATATTTACGTATTATATATGGCATTGGCATACTATTATATTTATTAATGTTAATTTAAATGGACTAAAATAAAAAAAATGGTTCTAATTAAAAAGCAAACCGTCAAAATGCGAATATATTACAAACGTCAACGCATTACACGAAAAAACTTCAAAAAACACGCAAAAGGCGTAACTGTGACGACAAAAATCGTCTCCGATGCTAATTTTCCACCAACATATAGTACATTATGCCATATTGCAAAATGAATATAATATATTATATATAAAGAAAATGATGCAAAATGGAAAGAGGTGGTGAAAAAAAAAAATTTTTTTTTTTATTATTTTTCAAGAAAAGAACCGATTACACAATCTTTTCAAACCGGTGCGACGATTAAAAATAGCCGCCCATTACGAACAAACCGTCTCCTTCGTCAACCGTTCCAATTTTCACTCGGGCGGTTGGAGTTTGTTCGCAATATGAAGTATCACCGCAGATAAGGCGCCAAAAAAAAAAAAAAAAAAAAGAAAATCCCACCCCTTTCTCTCGCTCTGTGTCGTATCTCTGTGCGCCAGCGGTACGTAGAGAGATAGTGGTCTCGTTTTACGGTGTGAGACACCAGGGAGATTCGGGCAAACGGGCGGCAGATGACACCGCCCCATACCTTGATAACGTAGTGAACCGTCGCCCAGGTTCGCAATAACGGCGTCACAAAAAAAAAAAAAAAAAAAAAAAAAACTAAATCATTGAGCTTAGCTGCCGCTGGCGGTTAGGAGTCGAATAATGTCCGTCATTAGTAAGTGTCCGTGTGTTATGCGATAAAATTATGCCTTAATGCGTGGCCAACGTGGGGGTAGTCAGTTTTCTGTACTGTGGCCCAAAAGTGGGTTGTTCGGACGGTTTTTCAGAGTATGGTTACGGATAAACTCACGGCAGATAGATGCCTGACCGTTATTTTTACCTCCTTTTTTTTCAGATTTGAAAAATCTACACGTAAACGTTACTCTTCTCTCGCTTCTATTTATCGGACGATCCATCTGACTCCCTTTCGCTGCTCGTTCCATTCCCGCCTTTTTCCGACTTAAAAAAAAAAAGCTTATCTGTCGTTCGTTTTTAATGATTCACAGATATGAAGTTCCAACTAATTATCATCGCTATTAAGGGTATTTTTATCAATTCTAATTTACATAAAGACAAAAAAAAAACCGCTGAATATATTAAACGTATGAGTCACATGACTACTAATGAACGTTAACAAAGCGACGATAATTTTAGAGCTGTCGTAATTTGTATATCTATTGTGTATACTAATATTTCAAAACGAAATTGTTTCTATGAATTATAATTTAACCTATTTACATAAATATATATATATATATATATATATATATATATATATATATATATATATATATTAATATTATCATAAATCAGTATATTAACTCGTTTATACTATTTTTTTTTAATATTTCAATATCATTTACAACATTAATCTTTCTACATTTAAATATATATAATGTCAAGCAAGATAATTGTAGATATTGAATATGGAATAATGGCTATATCAGGTGTGGCCAACATTATACTCTAATTAATCCTTTTATAAAAAACCTTCACAACATCCATCCAAACTAAAAATTTCGATGAGAATTTTGTGGTTCATCTAAATTTAAAGTCAAAGAAAATGGCGCATTATAAGCAAAAAAGTTGACCACCTTGATCTAATATTAAACTAAAAAAAATATCTTCATATAATAAACAGCAAAATAACTAAAAAGGATTTACATTTTTTTAATAAGGAATCCATAAATATAGATATATTGTAATTATCGCATATTTTTTCCATATAAATAAATTCTTTTTAAAGTTAAAGTCTTCGTTTCAAATTAAGTATATCAATTTTTTTCTGTAAAATCTTCAAACATTTTTTTTAAGATTAAGGATATCACGATTTTTCCAGTAACTCGAAGTAAATATAGCAACAGAATAAAAAAAAAAATTACGCACGCAAAGCAATCTGCTGCGTTTGCATATTAAAAAGTCAATACATCGGATTAGCGAAGATCAAAAGCGAATCATATTATATTTATACAATGAAGTATTTTTTTTTTATATATATAGAATAAGCGGAACGAGGCACACACTTAAAACGACATAGTAATACAAAACGATAGCGGTTTTTCATGAGTGGTGCGCGTTATCAGTCTTTCGGGACTCGAAGAAGAGTCGGAGACACGAGTGCGTTAACCCCCGTTACCACCCTCGTCGGCTTCACGGCTAATTAGAAAAGCACATTTCGAGCGTATCGCAAAGGAGCAGGATACCGACGATCTTTTCACTATTGAGCCTCGTTCGATCGCTTCGAACGATACGGACCTTAAATTAAAAAAAAAAAAAAAAAAAAGAGCACAATGCATAAACAGAGTATCAGCGATTTTCTGCCGCTTTGTTTCGAAGGGGATGTCGCCTTTGATCAAAGACGAAAATGTGAAAATTTATATAAATATTTATCAAAGTGAAAATTGGAAACTGTTGACATATATGAGAGAAAACGCAATATTATTTATTATAATAAATATTATGTCACATAAAACTATGATATTTTTTTTAATTAATAGTTTTATTAGATGTGAGTCTCTTTTTTTTGAGAAGCTTTTTTAGTTCAACAACTGATTTTAAAATATATTAAATACCAAAAATAAAATTACATAATAAATAAGTTAAAATTTTACATATATTATACCGGCAATTTATGCAAAATATTTAGATTCTAATTGATAAATAATAACATAAATATATCAATAATACAAATATTTTTTTTTCAGCGCTTTTCATCGACAATTTCGAATGTCGTCGAGGATTTTTCTTTAATTTTCATGCATTTCAATTCTTAAAACGTGAAACTGTATATTAACAAGAACACTCGTTCCTCTTTTTTACAACAATTTCACCGTCATTTTTAAGATTTTTCTTTTAAAATTGCTTACATTTCAACTATAAAAACATCGATATCTTTGTGAAAGGTAATATTAAAAAAAAATCTAAATATAATATAATATTTATCTCAAAAATTCGTACACAATCTTATTTAATAAATAAAATACCACTATTAACGTCTAAAAATCATACGAAAATGAATAACTAACAATAAAAACGCATACATAATAACATTATTCACATTAAAGAGAACTTTTATTATTTTCAACATCGCAATGACCTCTCATGACATTAACCATTCGTACGTATAATAATAATAATAATAACGAAACTGTAATAAGTAGTATTTTAATTACACGAAATTAATGTGACATCATTTTAATCGTGCGTGTCTCGAATTATTATATATATATATATATTTTTTTTTTTTGGCAAAATCCGTGTGTAGGGTTCATTTAACTGTGACTCTGTATGCCATCCCTCTAATTCATATTTCGAGGTGGGGCCGCAAAGCCGTTATCTGATAGTGGATCTCTTAACGGACATTTTTTTTCGTACAAAAGGGAGTGGAGTGATATATACTTTATTATATCGGACGTTAATGTAGTCAGGCACTGGAAGGTCGACTGATGTAGAAGTGACGTCAAGATGACAAATGATTGTGTAAATGCGCTCGATTTTTATTTTCACGGTTTTTCCATGGACGCTGATACACATTTTTCCGCTTTTCCGACTTGGTTTCGTTTTACATCGACCGCGACGGGCGATCCTCTACTTTCGGACGATGTTAATTATTTTTAAACGTTACTAAACATCTATTAATCTCTAATTTTCAGATCAAACCAATCTAATTTTTGGCATCATATATATTATATTATTATATACTTATTGTATAAATATTAGTTTATATATAACGCTTTTTATATTTATTATATGAAACTTAAAATACAGATAATCAAATATTAAACCATCTAAGATGTTTTTATAAACATTTAAATATTATTTTATAAAGAAAAAACATTAAATTAAGATGATCAACTTTTTACATTAAAAAGGAAAATCGTTAGTTGGAAAAGGACACGCAATTAATAGATAAAAAATTATCGAATTTCGACGCCTTCTATAATCGATCAATATGATTATTAAATTATATATATTTTTTTAGAATTGTTCGAATGTCGAATCATATTTATATAGACATGCTATATACACGTGTAAAAAAATTTATTTCACGTCGGTTTATTCGGCGAATGGTTTTATCGCGATCTGGCCCGGGATAGCCGTAAAGGTATTATCGTGGGAATTTTAATGGCTATTCGGTATTAATTACCGCGTCACGTGTCATTATCAAAAAAAAAAAAAAAAAAGAGTAACACAGACTAACTACTAAATGAAATGAAGCGTGCCATACTCATTATACGACGACCGTCACTTTAACTGATTAAATTAATTAACCGAACGAAATAAAAATTACTATCTTTTGTTTTAATTTTGGTCCAAATATATATATATATATATATATATATATATATATATATACCATATAACCGGACGATTGATTATTATGCGGATTACGATTATTGCGACTGACTGTTTACGCATTGATCTCCTCACAATAATACGGTTTAAAGTAGCATTAAAAAAAAATACGATAATCTCAATAGTTATAATGGTAATATAATATTGCGTTTTAATTGTTTGAAATAATGTAATAAATTAAAATTATAATAAACTAGAATTTAACACACGATCAATTTATTTATACAATTATATAACAAAACAATATTGACAATATAATTATTAAAATTTAACAAAAATATACGTGCTATGACATCATATAGATTTAAAATACATGCTAAAAGATTATATATATATATATATATATATATATATATATATATATATTTTTTTTTTTTTTAAGAGTGGGTCTGTATCGTGATCGTTTATAAAATTTTTATTACGCCTGATCGCTTAAGCAAACATCGATTTCGAATCGCACACGAACGAGACGAGCGCAACAACTGGAAAATCGAACGACAGAGACGGAACGCGATCGTGTAAAATAACGTGTATCGAAATGAAAAATTTTACATGGACATCGAGCGTAATCGCGAACCTTTCAGCGAAAATGGGAGCATTTCGATATCGTGAAAACGGGATTTAATTGAAACGTAAAACGGAGCCGAGACACGAAAAAACCAGACATAAATTTGATCTTAAAATAAAATATTTGTATATATATATATATATATATATATATATATATACATACATACATATATAAGATAAAGGAATATTAGTAATAATAGTGATAATAATAAAAGAACGTCGAGGGTACAGTTCAGATAGACATCGAAGTCAGTCGGCGCCAAGAACTTGATAAAAACGAAATTCCAACGTCCCGTCGTATTTGTGTGTATGGAATATATTATGTGTGTATGTGTATGCTTAGATTTTTTAATGATTATATATTTATACTTATTTTTATTGTGTTTTTCTATTGATAAACTATCGAATAGCAGCAATTTTCAATTAGATGTTTCAGGAGTGAGGTTTGATGCTACACAAATATACTTAATGATTTTACGAAATAGTATAATATGATTAAAAATTATACAAAAAAATGAATATAATGGATGAAAAATCAAATTTTAAAATATGTTAAAATTGAATCAGTCATTCAATAAGCCGCGCTCAATCGACCGTTTAAAATACTCGTTTAAATAAAACTGGAAGAAATAAAAAAGGGAAAAGTGCGAGCTTTGAGACCGCGAAGAAGCTACGAAAAGAAGAAGGATCTGGATGAAAATCGGGATCTTTTCTCATTTGAATATAGTATATATCCTTAAAAAAACAGGCCGACGAAGACCATTAACACCTCTCTTAATGTAAATGCGGAGATCGAACCGGGGGCCTTCGTATCTCGCCCATTATCGCAGCCCCCGAGCTGTTCTTAAAAAATGTTACTTCAGATAACATCCACAAAAAAAAAAAATACATACATACATACACACCGCAGTTAAAAAAAATCTTCATAATTCGATTCCCGTTCTACAAATCTGAAATCCGCTTCCCGTTTTAAATATTTTTCAATGCTCAAAAATGTACTTATAAAAAGCATATTAAATACTTAATTCTTATTCAAAATTTTATTATAAAAATCGATTTTAAATTTAATCCGAAGAAAAAAAGATATGTTTCTTCATAGAGACAAAAGAGAATTGCGAATGTTTCAATAACGAACAAAATTTTCAATCTTGGAACCATACTTTAATTCGAAAATATTTTGAAAAGACTTTATAATCTTTCCGTGTATGTATATATATATATATATATATATATATATATATATATAAATATGTGTATCCGTGAATGTATGTATTGCGTTTCTGTAGCAAAGCCGGGGACTGCGGCCGTGGAAATCTCCAGAGCGTTTGTGGCTTTAGCTGATAAGGGTATAAACTTATAATTTAACTGAACGATAACCGCGAGCACCGAATAAAATACAGCCCCGTTCTCTTACATTATATATATATATATATATATATATATATATATATATATATATAAATGTATTATATTCTCGGTTAGTGGAAAGCTCTCTTTCTGTGGGCCCCCATCGATAAAAGCCACGTCGAAATCTGTGAGCGCGGGCTCGTCAGCGGCCATATCTTTCGCCGGTCCCCTATTTAGAATTAGATAAATAAGATATTAAAAGCTTTTAGTCGAGGTCTGGCGATGGTCTGTCTCGACGATAAGAGCCACGGACACCAATTGAATACACGAGCCAGCCGGCCAAAACCGCACTAATACACCACGATATATTCATTAGACCCTAGCCCTCCGTTCGCCTTTTTCATCGCGGTGCCCCCTTCTCATTTTATTTTAATTTCATAATTATTAAAATTAAAAACTCGAATATTCTATTATACGACACTGTATCAAATCGATATATATCAAAAGTAAAATGGATTAAAAATTACAATAAAATTAATTATTATAATAAATAAAATATATATATATAAATTCAAATGCAAAGTGTAACATATAATATAAGGAAAAAATTTCATTTTCTTTGACATTTGCAACGATTCAAAGAAAGCGCATTGTACGAGTTAGTCGTCGAAATGGCATCCGTTATTGCTGCGACCACTTTAACGGCGTTTCGTCGACGATCGACTACAATGGCGAAACGGCGTCGTTAGCGATCGCCAGGGGTGACAATTGAGGGGTTGCAAGCTAAGAGGATCGCGATCGATTGACCGACCGGTGTTTACTTCCGACGGTCGCCTCGTATGCTAGATATTCGCGTCCGTTAACGACGCCGTTAACGGTCAGCGTTAACGGCGTATAAACTGCGATTTTAAAGCATTATTTGACTTTAAAATCCTTTCAATTATTCTTTGATTTTAAAAACGGACATTTTTATAAACGTTAAAATTTTATTTTTGACAAGTGGATTATCATATAGCGCCATCTGTCATAATTAATGTGCATTCAAATATTTAATATAATGCAATTTTCTATTTTATAATAAATGTTTTTATTGTGTTCTGAATTTTTAAAATTACAAGAATCAAAAGTAAAATTATATAATATTTATTTTTATAACGAATATATACTTATATAGACATGAATTATATTTAAAATATTATAGCGAAAATAAATGATATGTAAAAATAACAAAATTTAAGCGAAAAAAACAACCCTAGAGAATTGACGAATTGCGATTAATGCGACCCTAGATACAAATTATGATTTATATCTATTGTATACGAGTTAATATTTTGTTTATTTTCAATGTATTTTGTCAAATTTTAAATAATTTGTAATCTTAATATGAAAAATATATAGTTTATAGAATTTAAGACTTGAAATTAGTTCATTTTTATTGTTAGAAAAAAAATATAAAAGATCAACAAAAATATTATTACAAAAATAAATCATAAAATATTATTTAAAAAAAAATACACAGCCATATTATAGAAAGGTTTGCGCAAAAAAAGTGATAGTGGGTCGTTTGCGAAGCGGAAAAAATCCAATTAGTTTTCGTGCAAAGACGGTGAGTTAATTAGTGTTTTTATTTTTATTTTTGTTTCGCTTTGTTTTGTGCAATATGTCAGTGTATCGGTTGAGGGTAACAAACAACAATAAATAAATAAAGAAACAACCCGACCGGGGTGTGTTTTATTCGAGAGCACCGGATTCGAACCACTATCTGATCCTTAACGCTCAACTTTTAACCACCCCGCAGATCCAACGGTTAGATTTTAACGGATGGAATGTGCGTCGATCGTATTATATTATCCGAACGTTTACAACTTTATAATTTATTAACGCTAGATTATCGATATATTATTTTTATTTTGTTTATTATGTACATGTTTTATTATAAAAAGATGTATTATGAATCAATGATAGATGGAATTTTAAAAATAGATATGAACAGATATAAATCTAAATTATAATAATAATATTAAAATAAATTCCGTATAACTTATGATAACTTTAAACCATTCTGTATTATTATAAAATAATACGATTGTTCTTAAATAAATCATATATAAACGATTTTTAATATACCAAAATACATTTGATACGATAAATATACTATATGATAAAACTTAAAATGTAAATTTATAAGACAATTTCGCCACTTTAGTCCATATATTTATATAATTATAGATTTATCAAATATATATAATAAACAGTGTCACAAATAATGATAAAGATAATTCATATACGACCACGTTAACGGACTTTAAATATATATATATATATATATATATATATATATATATATATATATATATATATATATATATATATATATGAAAACTTTGTAATTTTAATTGCAGCAGAGTGGTGGCGCACTATTCCCAGCATCCAGATAAGGGTGCCCCCTGTGCTATCTCCTCTTTTTCCGCTCTTACTCTTTTTTCTCTCAATTGGTTTTTGTATCTCTCCGCCATTCCGCACTATATATATATATATATATATATATATATATATATATATATATATATATATATATATATATATATATATATATATACCGGTTTTATTTTCCACTACTTTTATTTATTTACCTTTTTTTATTTATTTTAATATATACATATATTATATAAATATACAGTGTATCCACTATTCAACCACTGTACAATTCGTTTGGCGATTCGCGTTTTTAGATAGTCGACTCGCGCCATTGCCCCCATGTCGAACAATTTGAACCAACCAACCAGCCCCCCCCCCCATTCGGATTGTATAAAAACAAAAACGTTGATATATCAGAAGATTTCAAACATTTTTTTTTTTACTTTGAAAATACAATGTTTATGTAATATAATATATGGTATACTAATTATATCTGAATTAATTAATTAATCATGTAAAATAACTTCAATTTTTAACATCGATTAAAAAATCCACTGATTTTATTTAAAATAAAAGCTTGCGTTTTTTTCTGTTATGATCCGTTTATTTTGTCGTATTAACGGGTCAGACCACCCCGTCGGTATGGCGATTCTGATTATGATAAAGCTCTAGCTGGAAAAGGGTGACAGGGTGCAAAGGGAGAACGAGACGAAAGAAGCAGAAGAAAAAAAGCTCTGTAAGCTCGTAAAAACGATACTGATTACAAACTGGATACTGGGCAGATAAAAAAGTCATTGGAGTTTCATCTTGATAAGGAACCCCTGTCTTAGTACTGACCCGAAAGTTTTCAGTTTATATTCGTGCATTCGAGGTTGCCGACGTGGATTTACAATATCTCACCCCGGACCGTTTCAACCCCAATTTCGATTGTTATCCGACAATATTTGCACTACGATGCAATGGACTGACTGTTTATGAGGTTCTTCTTCAATTAACTATTTTTAGGTTTAAATTAGATTGGCTCTTTGGATTACTGGGTCGTAAGAAGCAACGATTATGTCGATCACGTTCCTTTTTAAAGTATGTCAACGTTTTTCATGACAATTATTAAAATTTTAGATAGTCTCTTTCGGGTAATATATTTGGAAAGTAATTGTATATTATTATAATAAAACAGATTTCTTATTGATAGTATTCGGTTATGGGTAATAAATATTATTGTCGAACAGCGATACCTTAATTGCAATAGTAAGTAATACTGCGACGCCTGCATTCACCTAATGAATCGCATACTGCAAGATACAAATTGCGATTAGAAAGTGCATTCGTATGCAATACTTGTTCAGGTCATAAAGCATCAGAAGTACATCGTACATTTTAACATTACATATGTCCGTTAAATCAATACAATCCGATTTTGTATGCAACATGGTGAACACAACCGGCTAGGTCCAGATAACGACGAGACGTCGTTTTTTATATATATTATTATTATTATTATGAAAAATCGGAAAAGATCTTATCGCGTTTATCGCTTAGAAACAGAAGCTGGGGCGATTTAGTATAGTGGTAGAAGGATTTTAACGCTAGGTGATATTCGGTTCACGTTAAAAGTTCACCAGATAAAACAAGAGCCATCGCTCATATCGTTTTTCCCTCTCTTGGGGGCGCGATATGGGAAGCCGTTTTACATTTTCAGCATTAACTTTATCGAATATATATGATTTCGAGCCGGAATAAAACCATGAGACGGGCTTTTTCTTTTTTTCGACAGGTAGGTAGCGAGGCTTCGAACCGTGGAACGGGTATGAACGACCTTATGACAAATGCAAGCCAGATAACAAAAGATGCTGCTTATCTGCGAGACAAAAGTGAAAACCGACGTTTATTTTGACGTCGCAGTACCAGAACAACTGATATGGAGAATATGTAAATATACAATGTGAAAGAAAGAATGAAACGACCTCGTTGTGCCCGTTGGCAACTCGAATGTGGCATTGGTAATATTTTCGTTTCTTTATAATTCGTTTCCCATTCAATTCGATGCTATTGAATATATATCCAATATAAATATATCTTTTCGATAAAAATTTAACCAACTTTAATTTATTTAAAGTTGGTAAAATTTAAAATAAACATCTATTACAGGGTAGGTCAATGTATAGCACATTATAACTATAGTAATCTTTTTTTTTTTTTTTGAGAAAACCTTCAAAATATCTATTGAAAATAAAAATTTGGAAGTTAAAGAAATTGGCATGAAATTCACCTAATCTATTATAATATTTGCAATAGTTATTGTCTCATACAATCTAATACTCAATTAATTTTGTCTATATAGAGATTTGATTTTAAGTGCAAATTATATTTCATATATCATGAGAATTAAATTATGTACAGAAAATTAATGAATAGATAGTAATATTTATTTTATAAGTAGTATTTAATTTGTAATCTATATATAAAAATATTTTATATTGTTAATTAAATAGAAAAATAATTAAATTGCATTACAATATTTCTCTAAATGTCATAGTTGGAAAGTAAATGAGAAAAATGTTGAGAAAGGAAAATTGTTTAGTAAAATTCCAGAAAAACAAGTAAACGTCCAAATAGATCAAATTTCACACAACGATATATAATATATGCTATGTATATAAAAAATATATGATATATTGTAGCAAATTTTATTTACAAGTTGACGTCATATAATATCGTATGCGACATCATAGTATTTCATGTTCGCAACGAACGGAGAATTTCGAAATAACCAACAAAGAAACGATATATATGTGCGGATTACCGAGATTGGCGTCGCATATTACGGCTTTGAAGAAAATCAACGATGAAATTTTATCGATTTATGTGCAAATTCTTCGAAGAGCTTTTGAATATTGGCACAGTTGCGGTAAGAAGTTGAAGCAATAAAGCGGGCTATCTAACGTCTCCAGAGTGCCCAAAAGGGGTGAAGTTTCCATTCGTCGCATACATATATCATGTATATATATATATATATATATATATATATATATATATATATATATATATATATATACACATATATTTATATATAAATACGTGTACAATATTCGCTTAAACCGATATCGGCAAAAGCAAACCGAAGTTTGTCATGAAACGGGAAGCCTCATAGGAAAGACGTATTCAGATACTTCACATGCTGTGATAATTCGTACTTACTAATTTATTCGACGCCAATGTGTACTTGCTGTAATAATATCGTATACATTATCCGATTTTCTAGATGAGAATACACATTATATGTATCGATCTTTATGATAATGAAACGGCTTAAAGTTTCTTTATCTGGTTACTCTGCTTCTTATATGTTTTTCAATTATGCATATAAGAAAAAGTTATGAATACTTTAGATATATCACGTTTAACTATATGTACATATATATATATATATATATATATATATATATATATAATATTTATTTCAATGTACTATAAAACATTTATTTATTTTATAATTTGTCAAAAAATATAGACGAAAGTTATTAATTTTAAAATGTTGACTAATCTAATATTTAATATTGATTTTATTAAGGAAACCAACCGTGTTCCTTTTGGGAAGATAGTCTTCTATTTTTAAATTATATCCTCTTTTGAAAAATGACTTTAACTGCCTTTTTTCGCAATTTGAAAGTCTGTTTAACTGATTTCATTGTGAAAAAGTTAATCACCTTATGATCATACATAATAATTTCTCACTATTTCGCGGATTTTTAATGAGTATCCATATCAAATTTTTAAGAATTTAAAATATTTTTAGCGTATGTATGAATACTTAAGAAGGATAACTTTTAAAGAAACAAAACATGTACAGAAAAGTGTGGGAAAGATTATCAACTGGATGGGAAAGGATTATGTATTGAATAAATATGTGGGGAGAATTTATAAAGATTGGGGTGGATTAATATACTTCGCGGATGATTTTTATATGTATAGGTTATCTATCAATTCTAACTAAAATTGCTTACAGTACATTTCTTAATATAATATTTTATGAAAACGAATGTAAGAGAGTGGTAAAGAGTTGCAAATGACAAAAATGGGAATTCTTCGCAAAGTTTGCTGGCGCAAAGAAGAAGACGTGGAAGAAGATGGGGGGTGAGACCGGGCAAGAGAGATGACATCTCCCGTTGACAATGGTGCATGACTTACGTGGGCACAAAACCGAAGTTTCGTCAGGCAGGCACTTGTGTGTGCGCGCTTCATGATGCGATAACGACCGATGCCCGCAAACGTCCCCATGACATTAACATAAAGTCGAAAAACAGGGACGGACCGACATGACGACGGCTGGAAGAGAGATGAACACGAGTGGTGCGATCGTTCATTTTTCGTCCGTCGGTAAACGGCGGTGACTCCGCCGTCCACCTTCGACGATAAAATTTAATTTATACGAAATGAACGGGCGTCGCTTATTTATTCACTCGTACGATATCTGATCGTCGGCCATTGTCGAGATTTTTTGTGGGAACGGCCAGATAGCGCGGCTCGAGGAACCGGGTGAGTTATTGACTCAAAATGCACGCCTCGCGCAGATATATTCAGATATGACGATCTTCGAAAAATTCCACGCAACATCGAAGGTCGGCGGAAAATTCGACTTTCGAACCGTCGCTCGACTATATAACGCTATTTTTTTTTTTTTTAATAATATAACAATAACACCGTAATAATCCTCATATCAATATATTTATAAGGTAAAAATGTAATCAAGTGGTTCTTTATTCTGCATTCTTGTGAAAAATCCCATGAAAAAAAAAATCATAATCTAAATCGATGATTTTAAAACGATTAGATAATTTGAATAAATTTTTATACCAATATTCATTTTATACGCATCGCCTGTTACGAACTTGGTCAATAAAAATTTACGAAGCAAATCAATTTATTAATAATACTGTATGATATGAAAACATAAATAGGCCATAATTATAATGTCCCAGAATAATTTTATGCTTTGTTACATATAAATATATAGGTTGAGATTGTAAGATGATCTCGGCTACTGGATTTATTTAGTTCAATTATGATATAATAAAATGAGATAACAACCTTCGCTTTATTCACGTCGTCGTAATTAAATTTTCGTATAATGTGCCAAAAAATGAAATGATGATGTCGAAAAAAAAATGCGTTGCACGTAAAATAATGCCTTCCGATAAATATAATATATATAATATAAATAAATAAAGGTGAAATTATATCGTGAACAAGGAGTAAAGAAGGTATGAAGAGTGGAACAAGTGGAGATAAGCCAAAGTAAGCAAGTACCTAATAACTAAACTAAGAGATAAAAATTCCCAGTGCTCGCAGAGCTTCCGCGAAAGTTTGCAGGGAATCTTTGCTCACGGTCCGCGGTCTTTTGCCATTTTATACACTACATATACACAAAAAACTTTGATAAAAGAAAAGCGAGATAAGAAGTTGGTCGAGATAGTATTTTTTTTTTTTGCTGAAATTTTGATTTAAAATTTAAATGGATAATGTAATTATATTCGTATTATAATTTTTGTAAAAATTAATTGCGAATGACCATTTTATAAATATATTTTTGTTGTGAATTATGACAATTATATTAGAATTTCTTTATATTATTTTTTTTAATATATTGAGAAGGAAACGAAAACGAGATCGATGTCGTTATCAATAATATCGATGTTGATGATTGTGAGTTTTCAACAAATACAATGAAAATTTTATCTCATACAACACAAAAATAAGAAAACATTAAAAAAAATTGTACAAGATTTATTTCTTTGTTGTTGTTGTTGTTGTTGTTGCTGTTGTGCACGTATTGTTTATCTAGAACTGTTCGCAAACTACGTACAAAGATCGGTGCTTAGTTGGTGCATGCTTAAGTTGCGCGCATTCAGTTTTATCTTCAATTTAATTTGCGATGCATTTAAGATTTTCTTCGCCGCTTTCCACTCGGAAAACGTTTTCCCACCGAGCAATTATTGCGATAGCTAAAAATTTCGAACATACATATATTATATATATATATATATATATATATATATATATATATTATGCGAAACGTCGATGCATCTAGGGATGGACTTTGTCGCGCAACTTTATTATTATCGAAATCGAAGTCACCGTCAACCCTTGCGCGCGTAAAAAGGGGAACAGGGATAGAAAATAAAGTCGACCGACGAACGAAATGTGTATTATTATTCTCTCAGGACGCGAACGATGGAAACTTTGGAACTTATAAGCTCCCCGACGCGCTGCTTTCCGATAAGGCTCGTCGAACTTTTGAAACATTGACAATTCGTGCATTGACCATTGCATAATTTGCATTCGTGTCGATAACGATTTTTGCATATACAATCGTTGCACATTCGCCATTTTGCTACTCCGAGTCTTCGATACGTGGCGAAGATAATGCCAAAACGCGCCATAACGAGGTTTAAACTGTAATTGGCGACGCTTTTGCGATGTTACACGTACACAAATATCAGGGCTGTTACAATTTTTTTTTATATATCAAAAAAAAAATATTATTCATATAGACGATTTGCCATAATATGACGAATGACCACGTTTAAAAGCAAGAAACTGCTGAAAATCTTATCCGTATATCTTCTTACTCGTATTAACTCATGACTGAACATCGTGACTATCATGAGCAAGTTAACATGTTTTACTATTATTCATATGTTCATACACGAATAAGATGAAAAAATATGATATTTATAATGTCTCTTCTGTTATATTATATATTTATATAACAACTATATTTGTTAGATTAGTTTTTCAACCCTGATGCACCACAAGTAAAATTTACAAATCGCCATCGGCACATAAATATATATATATATAGAATGTGTGTAAACGTTATTTAACCAACGGTCGTTATCGATGTTAATAGCTTGATTATTGTTATTGGTAAATACCACCTACGGGGCAAGCGTGGTGTTTTAGCGGCCGCCACGGTACCCTCGATAAAGATGCAACTTGCACGACGACCGAACCAGATCGTTGTTGCATAACTGGATTGTCGGCAATGTGCGAAAATTCACCTATATCATGCGATAAGGCTTCGACGATTTTCCGTAATCGACGCTCGTTATCTTTAAATGCCTATTTAATGTATTGCCGGTCAGTATGTTAATTGCGCGCGATTATCGGTGAGATTGCGCTTTTTTTTTTCTTCGCGCGCAAACCGATGAAAGTGCGATGATGCAGAAGCGGTTAAATTGTAAATAAAATTATTATTTTTTTTATATTAAAGATAACGATTTATATCCAATTTATTTAATTAATATATAAATTGAAAAATATTACCGATTGAATATTGATGAAAATGTTTAACGAGTAATATGATAATGATATAGTGAATTGAACACTTACTAAATACTAAATTTTTATAGACGAATTTCATATTACAAAGCGATATTTAAATAGAAGATAATACAGTGATCTCTCGTTATTTCGCGGTTCATTTATCGTGAATTCAAGGTTTTTCCAAAAATATCAAAAATATCGTGGTATTTCTGATGTTTTGCGGGTTTTTGTTAAGTATCCTTATCAAATTTTTAAAATTACATATTTGGGTTTAAAGGTTTAAAGAATTTTTAGTATATGTATGAACACTTAAGATGGGATTTAAAAAAAAAACAGGTATAGTGCATCTACAGAACAGTGTGGGAAAGCTTATTAAAGGAATTGAAAAGGGTTATGTAGAGTATAAGTGTGTGGCAAGGGTTTATAAAGACTTAAAATAGTGTATAACTACTAAAATAATGTATAAATATAGCATTCCCGCTTCGCTAATTTTCTCATATTACGAATAGTTCTAAAACTTAAGTTATATAAAAAAATATTATTATGAAAAATATGAAAATACATCTTATATATGGATATATAAGAGTTTAATCAATGTTTTATATAGGCAATGTGCGTCTTAAAAATTCGTCGTATATGACTAAATCAATGAAAATTTAGTGAAAATGATATAATATAATAGGGGGTATGTGTCGCAAAATAGAAACCTAGCGAAGTATAGTAGGGCCAATCATCAGTCGAGTTTCGACAGTTACCAAATTACGCAGACTGACTGCCAGATATGAAGTGGTTGGAGGAACGCACTCAGAAAGAATGATCATTCTTAGCGATTCAATCGCGTGTTATGGTAGATAAGGGCGCGGCGAGGCTTTAGACCGGGTGGCAATCCCAGACAAAGGATGTCGAGGAACCGGCGAGAGATAGCAGGAAGTCGTTTCGTGGTGGTGAATCGAGTTGTATGGTGATGAGGAGAAGTCTGGATTTATTGCCGAGGTGGTGCGCTTTTCGCGGAGAGGAGGCGCTTTTCGGATGAGAAGATCGCCCCCCCCCCTCATATCAACCCCGTACCTTATTCCATTCGGTACTCGATTGCGAAAAACCGCCCCCATGTTTCGACCTCATCCCGCCTGTACCAGTTTGAGAACCGACTTGACGATTTTGCGAGTGATTGAGCATTTATCTTTCGCGTGTTCGCCTAGATAATCGGATCGCTTCACGACTATTGACTCACAAACGAATACGTATTACACAGTATAAAACACGTCATTCAAAAATATAGGGTGTTGTTTTTTTTTAACGCGAAGACGCCATTTTTCTACATAACACTTTATAGAAATTTGCATAAATCAATTTACTATATTAACCCTTTGGACTCGAAGTTTGAATATTGGATTAAACTCGATGTGCGGCAATGACCATTTGTGTTAATTTTTTTTTTGTAACCAATTCCTATATTCTTTCTGAATAATATTATGATGTATAAAATGACACCCTTTTAAATAGAGATAAGATTTACTTATCTTAAATTAATTCGCAACCACGTAGTCACAAACTTAACTGAATTTTCGGCATTGAAACTTGACAATCTTGACAGATGAATTACTAAAGTTAATTTTTTTAATTCTCATAAACACAGAACGATAAAACGATATACTATACTATTTATTAAAAAAAAACTGGAATGATGATGAAATTTTTTTTTTTTTGGATTAGAAATTCGTTTAAATAAATTCATATATTCCATGTAAAACCACAGAACAGCGAATATATACAAAATGTTAGAATATAAAAACTTTATATTATACATTAATTTGTATGTATTAGTATAATAATTTTAAGTTATGAGTAAAAAATTCGCCAAAAACAAGCGATTTGTGTTAACTATAAATCTAAGACAACTTTTTGATATTGAACAAAAATATTTTTTTTGAACGTATTCAACAATCATCTTTATGAATATCAAACTTGAATTTTTCAATATATATATATATATATATAATTACCGTTAAAAACACTGTAGCAAAATTCAGCATAATAAAGAGGCAATCCATTTTAATTTTAATGACATGTATATTTCCTTCACACTTGATATCGGCTTACTCAGCTCACTTTATACTTGGCTTACCTTTTTAAAAATATCACCCTTCGCCGCTAATGGATATATTATAGAACTATTATATATAATTCTATAATATATACAATATTCGTATAAAATTATTTTAAATCAAAAGTGAAAAATCAGAATCTATTGGTCTATTCATATATTATATATACCATATATATAGACAACATATTGTGTATCATCTATAAAATGAACGTTATTATATAATATATACATACGTCGTTATAAAAACTAACATTAGTAATAAAAAAGCGTTCAAACAAAGAAAATAAGGTTTCCAGCAATTCCGGGCACACTTTGCGTTTTACACTGTTCCCGTTAAGATTTAATAGATTCTCGTAAACGGTTGATTGCTTTTTATATATATATATATATTTTTTTGGCCTCTCTGTACTCCTCGTACAGGAATACTTGAAGAGCAATACCGCCAATACTGTTTTGTTGATAGTCCTCGGGGAACATTTTTGCGTAATGGTTGTGAAACGAGTGAAGGCACCGCATTCCGAGTCGTTATATTACCCGTTTTCATTGCCGATGCCGACGCGGTCCTAAAAACATTCGGCTATAATTTTTATGACAATGAATAGTTTTGCATTTAGCGAAAGCGTGTCCGCGTGCCCTATCAACCCGTCGGCCTTTTATGTTCCTAGACGGAAAAATTAAATATTTGACGAGCGATTTATTCTCTGCTCATACTTTTAACATGCGAATAAAACGAGCGTTTTAATGCGACCGCGACAAGTGTGCTTGTTCGTGTGTGGATGAATAAAAATATATATATATATAATTTCAGAACAAGATGATAAAATAAGACAATAATATTCGAATGAACGAATCGGGATAATAATATTCGTAAGATTTATTATAAATATATTGTAGAACAAACAAACAAAAAATAAAATTTCATTTTCAAATTCGCATATATTTATAACACGATCACACCATCGATAATCACCGTTCGCATTCTAATTATAAGACGTAATCTTGACGTTAAGTCGTCGTAAAGCAATAATTTTAATTTTCCACATAGTATTATAAGCCAGATAAGCGTATTTTGCAATAGTATCGCCGTGTTGCATATTAAAACTTCCACACAGCAGTGGGAAATTATACTGTTATTACTGCAGTTTTAGCACCCCCGATGTCTTGCATTCAAATGCACTTAACGCCGGCATTGCGAATAACGACAATTTATATCTTATCGTATTTTTTAATCATAATTGGACTTTTCAGAGCATATTTAATAATGAACGGGCTCGGATATTCAATTAAAAAATTACAAACTGGTATGGAAATCGGCGCTAATTAAAACGGAACGTTGCTTCGAACGCGTATAATAAGAAACACCTTTGATATTTACAATAATTAATTTAAATTTTTATTTTAATGAGAAATTGTGTAAATATTTGGCGAAAGAAAATTAATAATATATATTATATTTAATATATACATATTTTTTAATTGAAATAAAATTTTGTAAATAAAAGATTTCAATTAATAATTTTAATCACTTTTAAGAAGTATAATTTTTTTATTAATGTTTGAAATTCAGCAAATTAAACATAGTCATAAAACGAATATATTATTTTAATAATCCATATAATATACAGTTATATCAATATTCAATTTTCGTTGAAATAGTGTAGAATATATTTTATGATTTTATAATTAATATCTAGTATAAAAAATATATTTATTTAATTTTATAAGATAATAAAAATGAAAAACACTTAAAAATTCTGTAAATATATTGATTAAAAATAAAAAGCAATAAATGTCGATAAAGAAAATTGTCAAGAGCATATTATCTCTCAAATGGGTAGGAGGGATGAAAAGGGGGGTGAATTTTCATCGCGCGATTTGTCGGGTCGAACGAACACACAACCTTCAATAATTCCACGTTGCCATTAATGTCTGAGGAAAATGGTGTTGTGGAAAACTTGCGAGATGGAAAAACGAATGTTGCGCAATGATAAGCGTCGCAAAAGATAGGTTTTCACTTTGCAGCGGACAACGCCGTGGGGGACAAGGGGGGTGTGGAAACACGCTTAAGAAACACACATACCGCTCACCCCTAGGGGGGGGGGCGTAAATAAAAATACGCGGAATTTATTTTATTTATAAATTTAAAAAAATATTATTCAATCATATCAATTCTTTAGATAGTAAAAATATTTTAACTATATTTCTAAATTTTCTTCGATTTTACATTTCTGTTCAATTATTAAATTATTATAAATTATCAAATGTCCTAAGAAAAGAACGAATATGACCTACATTTATAAGTTTACAATGGAAAATAAATTTTATATATTTAATTATTATAAAACACATCTTATTTTTTAATATTATACTATATTTGTTCCTTGAAAATATATTATTTATTATAACAACTGCAACTTTTTTTTAAACAAATTAATTTTAAATGATCTTTATAACTTAAAATATAGATCCAATTTTGTTTAGATTTTAATTAACAGCTGGTTTCTTAAGGTACAACTATTAATGCGATGTACCATAATTTTCACCTGTACAACTTTGATGCAACAAAACAATACTTTTCTTCATCATAATTGTATAAATATATATAATATGTATGTTTATATACGATTTTAAATTTAATATTTTTTCTACAATTATCATTTAAATTAATTATTTTTAAAGTTATTATTTTAATGAATTCATTTCCTCTATATATATATATATGTATATAACCATAATATATATAAAATGAAAACATATGAAAAATTATTCCGGAAACTCTTTAAACACACTATAAAACGTGTGTATTTTTGTCTGTCTGTCTGTATTACGTGTACGTGAAAACAGAAAGCTATCTGTTTCGATAAAACTAAGACCGGTGTGGTTGTGAGGAAATCTGGTGGCGGTTGTCCGTATTTAGATATTCTAATAGCGGGGCGCTGATAAGGGGCGGCGGCGCGGGCTGCTCGCCGGAGATAAGGCGCCTCCGCCCCCTCAGCGCGCCACCACGAGCTAAAAGAGACCTCCCCTTACCTCCTCCGACTCTCCTCTCTCCCCTCCCCCCCGAACAGCATCATACCGTACCCCGAATCGAGAACCGAGCTCGTTCTAGACGTCCCAGTTGTGCGCCTTATATACCGCACACGACTAGTCTGCAACACCTATGCACTTCTTTGTGCATCCCTTAAAATTTAATATATCAAAATATAATTTTATTTCTTTTTACTATTAGATATGTTCTTTCATTGTTCCATTATTATATTTTTAAAATGATTTATATTGAATTTATATATCATAAGTGAATAAAATATTTAACGATAAAATCGAATGTTATAGCGCGCATACAGTATGAAGATATTCGAAATGAATTGGAACGACCTATTAATTTTATAGTTTCCTGCAGATACGAGATGTTTCACTAGAAAACATCCTGTATCGCGTATCGATATATATATATATATATATGAAATTTTACATTTCAATTATCAAATATACGAATAGTTGGCGGCATTAAAAACTCAATTAAGAACGGAAAAGCGCAATATTTCCCGCTGAGGCATAATAATAAAATTGATTGTTAGATATGGAGTCGCTTCTTTGAATGATTAAAACGATATTAAAATAAATCATTGTGATTTATATAAGCAATATATGATGGAAATTATGCGAAATATTTATTCAAGTTTTAAAAATTGATTATTTTTTTTAAGATTTTAAGTTTAAATTCTATGGTATATATAATCTATAGATATTATACATGGAATTGATCATTGTAAAATTTTTAGTTCAATCTAAATTTCTAGGAAAAATGTAAATAAATTGTATATTCTTAATTGTCTATAAAAAATAAAATATGAATAAATTTTAATATATAAATAACAAAGATTATATATAAAAAAATATTAGACTTAGTTATCGGTATATAAAATTATTATATATAAAACATATATATTGAATGAACGTTTGCGATAATCGTCTACTGAATTTGATGGAAACGAGATAAGCGGCGACAATTTGATGAAATGAATATATTGATGGGTCGAACGTTGAAGGACGACAGGGCGGTACAAAAAGGGTGGTGGGCGGCGAGGCGTCAGTTCGCGCCCCCGTATAAAACACGAGGGCGGCTGATAAGACGCGCGGCTGGCTGGCGGCGATAAGGCGGCCGCCGCCCTCCGCAAACACCGGTGCCGAAAGGGGGGTGCCTCTCTTCTATGTCCTTTCCTCTCTGTCCAACTACGAACCCCACCCGTTCACCCGCCCACAACCGCCCAAACCGCCCTCCGACTAATAAATACCGGGGCCGAACGTGCCGCCGGCCGCGGACGCCCTTATCTGCCGACCCGCATGCTTAGGCCGCCCCCGTCGCCTACCGCCCATCGCGATCCGTACATAAAACCGCCCATCCCCTTTCGCCGACGATTGTAAAAAAAAATTGTAATAACGCGACCGTCGTCGTCGACGTCGTGTTGGCGAAGATCGTACATTTTTTTTTTTGAGGTATATCGATTAAGGCTATCAATTTTATGATAAAGTTCAATCTATATAAGCGTTGATTTAGTTAAATTTTCGTTTAGTTATAGTTTAGTAACGTATAAAATAATAATATAAAAATCAATGATTTTATTAGAATCCTACTTACTACATATTATTTTTACTTCAATTTCAATTTATGTTAAAAAAATAATATACAAGTATAATGTTTTATTATAAATGTTTAATTTTTTCTATTTGCTATTAAATATATTTATATAAATAATATTTTTATTTGTTTATATCTCGATCATAAATGGGAAAAACTTTAATCCATCTTCTTAGTAACGTAATATGATATTTTAGAAATGCTTTATCATTCTTATTTTAAATAAACTTATATTAAATATTTATTATAAAATAAAATAAATCTTATAACGGTCAAAATATCTGAATCAACCTTTATGACATTGATTTATTTTTTATAGAATTAAGTCGTCAGTTCTATATCCATCTTTTAAATGGTATATTTATAATTGAAAATGTGAGATATTGATTGAAATATGTTTAATATATTTATTAATTTCACAATTAATAAACTTGCTATACTGATATATAATTTTATATTTTAAAAATGACAAAATTATATGTGTATATATATATTGCACATACAGAAGAAGCGTAAGTTGAATTCGCGTGGGCGGATCAAGTACACGAAGAAAATGAATAGAAAGAAGAAGTCAAGAGGGAACAGATGAAAAGAAGACGAATAAAACTCAAGAAAAGAAGAAAATAGTGGAAGAAGCAGCATCAGCTACGACGACGACGAAGACGGCAACAGCATCGGCAGCAGCAGCAAAAGAAGAAGAAGAATCGGGAGAGAAAAGCGCGCTTAAAAATACCTTAACAAAATATCCTTTGTTCGGAGTGTGGCGATAGGCATCGGCAAACGTCCAGCCTCCGGTGAGTAACGTGCTTTTAAAAGCTTATCGTTTTCGCGATATTCGTCTTACAATACAAAGCTTAGATTTGCAAAAGCCCACGCCGTCGGCGGGAAGCCGCCTATCCCGTGGGCTTATCGCCTGCAATCCCGCCATCGAACATTCATACCCATGGAAGCCAAGTAATGATCCACAGACCACAATAGTCAATGGACCACACTTATTTCTTATACTTTAAACTACACAATTTTTAATCAAAAAAAAAATACATCAATTTTTTAATTATAATTTCCAAATTAACTATAAATCAATAGTTAATCCAATACATATAACAATAATAATTTTGCGACATATCATGAAATAGATCAATTTATATATTATATAAATACAAATTATCATTTCAAAAAACGTGATCTTTCGTGTCACGACGACTATTAACTTCAATAAAATGTACGGTTTCGACTAATAAAAACGATCTGATAACGACAAATGTTTAATCTATATAAAATGCATTCCAATAATAAATAAACGCAACGTTACCGAACGATCGTTTCGTTTACTATTTCGTAATTAATTTAACCAAAAACGATAAACCATTATTTGTACAAAAAATAAAAATAAAACGAAAATGGGAGTCGGTTTATATAGACGAGGGCGTATTAAAAACTTATCTACAAAGTATAAGGGTCTATAAAAACAGATGGTAAAACTCGATATAGTAAAAACTGCGATCTTTATCATTTTCGAAATTAGTATAATGGAATTTTAGAATATTATTTTTAGTAGTTCATATAGTTGTATAGTTCTATGTTTAATTACTAAATTCGTAGATTTTGAGTTTAAGCTTTATCTTTTTATTATTTAATTGATTTATTATACGTATATTAGATATATTTTATTTGAATTATTCATCAAAACAAAAAGGAAAAAGTGATGAAATTATCATCACTTATTAAAATTATATATAAAATGTACAGTAATCTATCACTATTTCGCGGTTCGTTTATCGCGGATTTACTATATCACGATTATTTTTTTTGAGTACTCATTTAATTTTTAAAATTACATATTTAGGTTTAAATTTTTTTTATTTTTAATGTATTTATGAACATATAAAAGAGAGTTTTGAAAAAAAAACAAGTAAAATACATGTACAGAATATAGTAGGAAAAGTTATTTGGAAAATAGGAAAGACTTATGTGCTGTAAAAGTCTATAGGGAAGGTTTATAAAGACTTAAAACAGTGCAATTAATTACTAAAATAATAAATAATACATTGCGGATTTTTACTTATCGCGGATGTTCCCCGCGCTAAGTTAGTAAATTCCGTATTACAATGATATGGTAAATGAATCAAATTTTATTTATCAAAGTTAAATAATATACTTTATTTTTAATTTCTGCAATGAAATAACACAAAAATAAAAATAAAGTGATTAAAGTTTGATTCGTGAGATGGAAGTTTCGGTTCTGGGAAATGAAGTGAAACAACACTGTTACAGTATGGTTTTTCTCTCGCATGCGTTCAAGTCAAGTCTTCGCGGTTGTATCTTGGATGGAATCTCAAGTAGGTACATGACTATTGGATGCTGATACCGAACCAAACGAAAGATATATTGGTGTACAAAACACTTGAAGTAAACAGTAACATATTGTTGATATAGGTCTCGAGAGAGATCGCCTTATCTCGGTTGCCAACTACTTGTAACGGCGGATTTATGGTCGAACGAGGAGCTTTGTGCCATTGATTATATTATAAATAAATATATTATATATATATATAAATATATCGGACGACGCTAAACGGCCATCGGAAGAACGATTCTAAATTACCGAACGATGCTGCACTTCGACCACAATATTTTAAAATTGTTCGAAGATCCGACATAACGATAGGGCGATTCGTATGAAAGAAGTGGCTCTTTGATCTTGAATGAAATTACGCATAAACCAGACACGAGTTTATATATCGTCAGATAAAAACACAAGATTCATATTTTTAAAATGCGATCTCGTCAATAAAAAATATGTTATTAGATACATAAATAAGTTTGACAAATTTTGTAGATATATTGTATTAGGCGTTTCTCAGACGATTTATAGATAGCACATTAATCTGACCAAAACACGAGCTTATCAATTTGCATGCAACCATAACATTCCATTGCAATATCTGGCTCTGGTTCAACACAACAAAAAGCTAAATAAAATAAATAAATAAAAAAAAAATAACAAACAACAAATACAAAAAAAAATCTTTATAATGTACACATTCTCGATATACGATTATGTGTGGATCTTGATGACCGCAAGAACGAGTAGTCTGTTTGTTTTAAAAGCTTGCTAGCCAAACGATTGGAACTTGATTAACGGTCTAGGCTAGCCAACCGACCAACCAACCATTTGTGGTTGGATCTCGACGAGCAAAACTTTGATTTATCGAGTTTTGTCCATAGGAAAACACATATGTTGACCGCACGTCAATCCATATCAGATTTTGACGCTTTGCCAGACTTCGAAAACGCCGATCCGATCCACCATTGTCATCGCTATATATATTATATTGTATTATAAAATAACACAATATATATATATATATATATATATATATATCGACTCAAAAACCACGGCCGTGTAACATTTTTGCGATGCAAAGCTTTTCCTAGACGAACGTTTTTTTTTAAATTATTTTATTTTATTTATTTTGTCGTAAATATATTCGATAACTAATTCATAATTAAAAAGGATGATGTTTAAAATTATAATAATGTATGTATGTGTGTTGAAAATAATTTGTGAAATATATGCGCATATTAACAATGAGCACAAAATGCGTTTTAAAATTCATTAAGCCTTTCATTAGTTATTCATACGATTGAGTGAAGATCGTGACTAACTTGGAATTTCCCCCGTTTAAACAATACAGTGGTTTTCAATCTAAATCATTAAACTTTAAATAGATTTTCAATCGTTAAATATATACTAATATTATACAAATTAATTGTATGTTTTTTTTTTTGTGAAATGTGAAAGTAGTTACTAAAGATATAAATGTTCTATTAAATTTGTAACAAAATTTTCAGTTAATATTATAAATATATATATTTTATATATTATAAATCAAATAAATTAGTAACGAAACGACTCTTTACGGTTTACGATTTCGAAGAATCATTAAAGATGTATTATTCTTGGAATTATGATTTTTATAATAGTTAAAATTTTCTTAAGTCTTGATAGACCAATTATTTTTTTAAGTTTATTTACTAATAATATATTATAATATTTTTTTTTAAATATACCGTTTTTTGGCAATAAAAAGATATTTATCGTAAATATAATTAATGAAACTTTGAGTTCATAAAATATTAAACATTTTTTTCTATTAATATACAATACATAACGTAATATGTTTAAAAATGTTAAATAGTCATCTATTATAAATATATTTATAAAAATATATAATAAATTAGTGTTCTGAGTTTCAATACTGATATATAGAACAATCACTATAAAAGAAAATTTTACCTTAACAAATGTTTTAATCTCGTCTGTTAAGGTTAAAAATAATAATATATACGTAGTTTTAAAAATAATATAAATATATATTTGAGTGTGTGTGTGTATATATATATATATATATATATATATATATATATCATAATACGAAATTCACTTTCAGCACCTTCGCTATTCTCGTACAACGCGGTCGTGCTATAGCGAGGATTTTTCAGATAAACGTCGTTGAGTGAGTTGGTCCAGTTGCCGGATGATTTAGATCGGTGACGGCGACGGTACAGTGGGGCCTCGTTATCGTTAAATCGTCGCGCTCGCTTTACCTCAACCCTAATGAACATAGATCAAACGATAATTTGACTGCCTCACATGAAATCTTCACTCTCGTTTTATAACGAAAATTTCAACAGAAGAAGCGACGACGATTAACGACGCGAAGACTGTTCGTTTACGTATTGGCGGACACGTGTCGTTGAAACAATCTGTCAAGAACGTACCAAAGTCAAAAAAAAATAAAATAAAATTATAATAAAAATAGTGAAATTAAATAAAATGTTGGAACGAGAACGTCTTTCGAGAGAAATGTTCGACTGGTGTGTTGATGTGTTTGTATTGTTTTGCTGTGTATTGGTCATCATTTGTCAGCTTTCACTAAGCAACGTCGACTTCATATATTAATTAGATAAGTTTCATGCCTCTAAATGGAAGTGTTATGGAAATTCTGAAGTGGATAAAACTGCATAGATTAAAATATGCATTTCTGACATTCATAAAAAAAAAGATAAATTGAGATAGTTGAGAAACGTTACAAACATTGGAGATAGTCCATTAGAAACTGGGAGTTCATTTTTTGGATAATCTAGAAGACTTTCTGTGGAACCAGGAAAGAGAAACAAATTTCTAAATAAAAAATAATAATTAAAATTTTATATAATCAACTTATTTACATTGAAATATCATTTTAATCATTTGAATAGTGATACGCCATAATATAAAGAGATCACATTATGACTATAACAAAGCGGGACATTGTTGGAAAAAAAATGTGAAAAAGGACATCAAAACTTCTACTCCAAAAAAAGAACGTTTAAAAGGACACTTTTCAGAGGATGACATAACTTACTAAAGAAGGACGGTTAATCACCTTAACTTTATTTTAAATGAATATATAAAGATCATACGAAAGACAGCAAAAATCATTCTGAAAAAAATATATAACTGCATAATGAATCAACATATTTACAATTTAATAATAATTAAATATTGTATAATAATTAATCAAAATAAATTTTATTAAATTGTATTTAAACAAAATATTTTTTACACATAAGAATGCTCACAAAATTATTACATTCAAATAACATCAAAAACTATAATTAAACTAATAAAATTAGTTATATATAGATAATATAGTGACGACTTTTGAAAGCTTCTGGAGTGTAAAATCAATGGTCAGAACGTAGTTCAATATTATTGAGGCAAAAAAAGAAAATCGAAAATCGATTATTAAAACAGAACTCGTCTTCCTTCGAAGATCCGAATCGAACGATATCAAATGATCTGATGAAGAAAATAAGATTAAAAAAATATATATATTGTCGTAAAACTCGAACGACGCCGTAAATCACATACTTGGCGTTTGTGAGATGGTTTCGATGACACGTATTAGTCCGGTAACTTTTTCGTCAACAAACAACGATCCCCAACAATATAATAAAATGTGTGTTTTGAATCAAAATATTTGTTTAATACAAAAAAAAGCGTTCAAATAGTTTTATATTTAGAGTTTAATCTTCAAAAATATATTTATATTGATTTATGACATTTAAAAAAATTATTTATATATATTAAATTATATTATATATTATGAAATATATTACAAAATTGAAAATTAAAAATGAATTAAATGCATAACATTCAAAACAAAGAACGCAACATGAATTGTATAATGTTTATATTTATATATACCATAAATACATATATATGGTATATGTAAAGCAAAAAGGTTTTTCTTTGTTTTAATCGCTCGAAAACGCAATTGTTCCTCACAATAATAACACAAGTACACTTTACACAGAAAAAAAGGTGAAAAAGAAAAAAAAATTGAAAGAAACGGTGCCTGGAAAAAATACAATTTTGCAAAAGTTCACGATTTTTAAAAGTAATCTTCGAGTAAAATCTGGTCGGTCGGTGGAGATTGCGACTCGCGATTACGCCGCAGAAACATTCGACGAGATATGATCGTTTGACGTATTGCACAGGGGTTACCAAGCGGCGGACGTGTGCATAATCGGCACTCGGTTCTTAAGTACACGCTTGCACGCATATTAATGAAAAAAAAAATATATGAAAAACTTCAACAAATAATTAAAGAGCAAGTGTTTAAATATACATATAATAATAACATTGAGGTTATAATATAAAATTAAATATTTTTCTATAATCTAGATTTTTGAATTTAAAACAATTATATTGTATATACAGTTCAATTTTTTTTTTATATTTGAAATAAATCTTAAATAAATAAAAACATCATTGATTCATATTTATATAATAAAAAATTAAATCGTATTATTATATTATTTATATAATAAAGGGAACGTAATGACAATCCCTGTCGCTATGTAAGCACGCACTCATCACGATTCAGATAAGAAAACGCGACACAAAGTCACACAGAACAAAATATACACAAATACTATTTTCTGTTTATTTTCATAGACATTAGTACTAAAGTACTAAAGCATTCATTCGTTACCGCAAATCAAAAAATATTAATATAAACTTTACAAAAAAAATAAATAATAATAATAATAATAAATAAAAAAGCATGACGATATCTGTATATCAGTATTAAAGTTATAATATTGATCTGATTTGTTATCGCGATTTAGTTTGTTATTGACCTTTAAAGGAAGGTAATGGAAAACTACCCTGAAGTGCGTCATTTTCAAGAGAGATTAGCGTAGTTTAAAAAAAAATATATAGTTTATGATTAATACGTATAAGATTTATTAATAGAATTCTAAAGTTCAACGGATTTCCTTTTCTAACCGTACAAATATAATTAGCTCTAATACATTCAAATAGTGGTAGTCAACTAATTTATTATTGTTAGCAATTATTTTTTTTTTAGACGAAAAATAATAATTTAAAATATAAAGAATTAATATCAAGATACGTCATAAGAAGTACGTGATATATTTTCAGAATATATATTATTAATAGTATTTTTTTTATATATTATATTAAACAGGAAATTAATTTCAATGTAATAAAACATTAATAATTATATCTATATATAATGTTTTAATAATATTTTTATCGAAACGACATATGCGGTTGCAACATGTTGCAAACAGTAATCATAATAAAGTAACAAAAAAAGGAGATAATATCGACAATTTCCCTGATGCATTAATAATAAAATAAAATAAAATTAATCGATAGGGGATAATTTTTTTCAAGCTGCATTTTTAATAATATATATATAATCGTTAAATAATGTATTATCGTTACGATGTTCGATCCTAATTATATTTTTTTTTATATGCAGTCAAATTAAGACATAAAATTTCGTGTAATAAGCGTTATAATTTTTACGGTATACCGTTCGTGTGTACGTTATTAAGAATACTTATTAAAAATTTTAAGATTAAAATCTTTGAATTTATATAAAACTAAATTTATCGTCGTTAGTGTAATATTAAAATATTGAATGTGCGATAAAGCGTGGTAGTTATTTAATATGAAAATAATGGAAAATTGATGAAATTAAAATATACGTAAGATTTTGACGTTTAGTTAGGAAATTGTACGATAATATAAATAGAGATTTATTTTCGTTTAATTAATCAGAATTGGGATGAAATTTAAGAATATCACAAGATTGATTAAAGATATGAACATATTTTACGACTATTAAAACACAAAAAAAGTTTTAAATTATTATTATTATATAAAATATAATGAATTTAACCTTCGACAAGTACGTAAGATTGTTAAAAAAAACGATTATACAAAACTTTTTTTAACTATTTTAACACATATACAGTTATAATAATCACTCAAGTATTTTTTTTAATTCATTATATATCTATTAATGTGGCCTTGATTTAGAAATTATTGGATTGATCGAAAAATAATTTCATTTTTTCTCAACAGAGAATCTAATTGTATTTTTTCACAGTCAAATTCACGTTTAAGCCGCATAATCATTATATATTTTGACGGCTGATATATAATAGTAAAGTGTTTTTTAACTTCTATCAGAAAATTCCATGATTATTTCTGAAGTGTGTTTTGTGATCAACTAGACAAGAAACGGCCAGAATTGATCAATAGAAAAGGTATAGTGACCTCATATAAGTTTGGTAACTCGCCAAAAGCTTTTACAGTTTAAATGCAATATACTATCGCATCCACCGTATTCTCCAAATTTGGCACCTTCGAACTCTTACTTATTTCCTACAAAGATCAGTAGTATGATCGTGGAATCCATCTTCTGCCCGAAATATGGCAAAAGCTATTGGAATGGAGAATATATAATTTAATAAAATGTTGATATACTCTAAAAAATTATTTCATTTTCATTGATATTACGATTATTATCTATTCATTATATAATATATATAAAATAGAAAATACGCGTATAAATTATGTTAAATATTTTTTCCTCGATTATTAAAGGCAATTGATATAAAGCCGAAAGTAACACACAGATTATTGGATCCATTATAATTTTGATGGCAAACGAGGAAGAAGTGTGAGGGCAGTGTCACGGGGCGGTGACTAAGCGCCGCTTTTCCATCGACAAAATCCAAGACAACGGCGTCCGACGTCGTTTCATGGAGGTTTTTGATAAATAAGTCGGTGGGGTGACGTGCCCTCTAATATTTATTGCAGCTAATCATTCGAGTTAAACTTTTTAAAAACTCGAGCAATATTTTCATCCCCCGCGACGCCCCGTTATCTGCCGGGCCGGTCTGCCACTCCCTCGGGCGCCACATGAAAAATATATCCACTTTCTCCATCACAGAACAACTCACCTTTATTATTATTATGCGAACCATTTTCAAAAAAAAAATGTTATATATATATATAAAGTCGTAAAACTATGTACAGTCACTCTCTCGTTCTCTCGCTCACAACGTCGACTTTTATATTATTTACAATGGTTCGAGGCGATATCGTAAAAAAGAGGAACGGGGAGATATATATTCACCCTCATCCCCGACGAGGTCCTCACATCCGCAGCAGAGGTTAATCATTGTTGGACAAAAATTATACGGTCGTATTTTAAAAAATGTGCAATCAACGTACAGATCTCTGGCTACAGATATCAACTTTTTTTCGGATGAAGAAGTTCATCGCCGCCCTCTAAAGTCTCTCTTTTTTTATTTAATGTTATTATACATTTGATGAAAACCAACAAAATTATAAATTACGTCTTCGTGAAACATTTTATCTATATATAAAGACAAAAATTAACGAGATTATATTTTTTAAAAATATCACGATTAATGACTGCAGTCGATTCGATATCGAGATATGTATAAACATCGATTTAGAAGGTTTCAAAACAGAACGAACGTTAAATTGCTCCAGGGCTAAGATAGGGAACGTTATTAATGCATTCACTCCGATGATGCACAGGAAGATGGGAAGTAAATCACGAGCTCGAATGCATCTTCATAATGCAATCTCTGTGGAAATAGTTCCCGATCGAAAAACCAAAGTCATAAACGCATATATCAAACGAGATTTCGTGTCAAATCTCCGCGTAGATAACTGTAAATCGAATTCGTAATATTTCATTGGAATCTATAATATGATCTCTCATTGGAAAATACATTTTAATAGTAAAATTAAATTTATCAACGTTTAATATAATAGCTATTGAGGAATCGATGATGTGTTCCGTTGAAATGAAATTCATTTATATATATATATATATATATATATATATATATATATATATATATATATAAGGTTTTTTATAACTATAAAACATATCTAAATAATGTTATTTACCACGAATTTAATTTAATTCCAAAGACAATTCCATGTCATTTTTACTTGAATATGATTCCGATATGTAGCTACCTCGTTTGGTTCGGAGGAAGTCTAAACGTAAAATTCAATTTTCAATCACTTTATACAGCAATTGGGGCCATATGCCAGTGATAATGCAGCAAATATTGTCTTTCAAGTTGTAAATCGTTTATGGCTTATTGGAATAGCTCAGAGACTTCACATAGTCCCAAAAAAATAGTCTAGCGGTGTTAAATCGCATGATCTTGAAGACCAATTTATAGGTTCATTTTCGCCAATAACTTTGTTTTGAACCTATTCATCAAATATAAGACAGCCCGGTGGTCGTATGGCTTCAATTCTTGCACTAATTGAATTTTGTAAACTTGCAAACTTAAATCTTTCCGCAAAATCTTTCATAAAGTGAATAGATATAGCTTCAATTGTCGAGCACCATACCAAATGGACTCATTTGGGTCTTCCTTAATAGTAAGCAACACAATAGCAGTAGTTTCTTCGATTCGCACTGAATGACGTCTCTAACAACGTCTGTTATCCTATAGAGTAAAATTGGTACAAAATCGATCCATGGTTATTCAAATTAATTACTCTGATGAATGTAAAATATACGACGAGTTTTTTGAACGATGATTTTCGTAATAAAAACTATATAATTTGTAAGCGTTATTCAGGTGTTATTGAATACATATTACATAAAATTTTATAATTTTATAAAAAAAATCCTATATTAATACATATTTTTTAATATAAAATGTAAATAGATTCAGTGATTTATGAGAGCAGTATTTGAAGATAATATAGAAAAAAATAGCATCAAAAAATACACAGAGTGCTTAATGGCTCCGGTTTATCAAAAGTCGTATTGGTAGAATGAAGTCTATGAAATGTATAAAGACGAGGGCAGGAGAAGAATGCAGGTTTACTTTTGCTAAAATAAAATAAAAAAAAATAGATAAAAACCGCAAAAAACACGGCGAAAAGGGGGTGGAAAGGTAGTCTCCCGTAATCTGGCAAGGTAGCAGAGCTAATACGTAATCGCACACGGGACCGTCCCGCCAAAGCCACCCAGCTTCCACACAATGATTTATTATTTTTATCAGCACAACAGTTAGAGAAGAAAAAGTAGTATGAATAAAAAAGAGAGTCCCTCGTATCCACCGGCGAGGGTGTGTTTCGTCCTCGTAATATATATATATATACACATATATTCAGAATCCGTGTATAGGCAGAGCAGGCACTGGGTCGGTATGGTGCTGATAATGTGGCTCTACTGTAATGTACAGTTGCGGATGTGAAGTGCAGATTACCTGAGGGCCTAATGATCTACCATTAGGAATGCAAGGTAGGAGAATTGCTTCAATACTCACACCCTTAGTTAGAAATAAACTTTAGAAGAAATCGTATTTCGGACATGAATAAAAAAAAAATCAAACTGAAATTTATGGAGTTTTGACGTGTACAAGTGGATTCAGAGCTACTATTGACGTTCAACAGACAAATATCACGAGTGCTGCGAGGAATTCGATATTAACGAAGATTTTCAGATAAAAACGGCTGCTCTGATCAAACGCTAAAACATCAGATCCAGACACGTTGATGATGAAAAAAAAAACACTGTTTTCAAGATCAAAAATAACGGTCGATACTCACGCCTGAGAACTATCAGCGAAGTTTTGTACATGCGATGAACGCGAAGTAAAATATTTTACTTACCTGAAACAAAAAAATAAAATAAATAAATTTATAATAATCATTATCGATTGACATTTAATAAAAATCTATGTTCTAATCATATTTTATCGGACGTGTGATTTCGACACGTGGTCGTGAATCACGAACGCAATAAAACAAGAGCGTTCACAGCTAAAACGTTATCGAAAGACTTAACCAAATATTATACAATCTATAATATATTTTAGTATAAGACATATTCGTGTGTATGTTTGTGTGTAAGTTAGAATCTATTGTACATATTGATTTTATCGCCATCTTTCCCATTCTTCATTGTCGATCCTAGATAAGATATTAATGTAGTTCGACCAATTCCAAATTTCCTTTTTTTTTTTTTTTGATAAATATCGCTGAGTAAGGAAATCCATTTGAAAAATAAGTAAATATGTCCGACTATATTCGTAAGAAAAAAAATATAATATTTTTCATATATGAATATGTATAAATATTGTACGCTCTATTCTCGAATGAAATGTGAGACGTTCGGTAAACTTCGGTTATTATTATCTGAAGTTTCCTATGTCTACTGCCATAGTCTAACCTTTTCAATGAATCATTTTTATTAAAACTGATTATGATCACACTTTATGGCCCGGCCTCAGTTTCATACCATTGTGATCGTTTCTCAATGGAAGATCGGTAGAAATATAAAACAGTGTTTTTCAAATATATATATATATATATATATATATATATATATATATATATATATCTAAAGGAAAAAGTTGTTGGAACATCGTATATAAGTTGAAAAATTCGCAACATCTGATATTTTATTATTTAAAATTGCATCAGACTAATAATAAATTAATGTCGCATACGAGACAATTTATTTTAATCTAATTTTTCCATACATATATATTGTATATACAAAAAAAAATTGACATTTATAATACAATTTATCGCATTTTTCTCAACTTTAGATTTGAATAAAAGATTCGAAAATGTGATAAAACGCACATTATTTGACTTTATATAATATTTGCGATTGCTAGCGTCTCATAAATTAAATAGTTAGTGTACAATATTTATTTTCAATCTAGATAATCTGACAGATATAAAAATCAAACATTTTTAAAACATATAATTTTCAATTCTTAAATAGTGATTAACAATCACTGATAACGAATAGCGCATAAAAGAACTAAATTTATCTAAATAATAATAACAATAATAATTAACGAAATATTAAAATGCGGAGAATAATTGCAACATTTTAATATTTAGATTCGGACAAAGATAAGGTATTCATCCGTATATAAAGTGAAATGAAAATGTACTATAATCGAAATTAATTGGATTTTTTTTTAATTTTACAGATTAATTTACATATGATATTAAAATTATAAAAAATTCGTTGCAAAAGTTCATAATAAATATTGATAACTGGTTGATATATTCTATATTAGCAGAAATATATTAAAAATTTATGAAAAATACTTTGACTTTTCAAAGATTAATGCTGCAATAATGCAAGAGTGTTGTTACAAGATTTTACAAATTTTAAAAATTGATGAATATAAAAATTTACTATTATGATATAAAGTAATAAAAAGTTCTTCTAGTTCATTTTTATGAGAGTTAATATATTCTATTAAAAATAAATTAATCAATTTAATTAAAAAAATATAATGTATTGCGAAAAAAAAAGAGATAAAATAGACAGACTAAGAGATAACTTTGTGCTATAAACTAAAAGCTTTGAATAACAGCACTTACAGTATCGGAATCTTTTTTTTAATTTTAAAATATTAATTGAATTTTACAAAATACATTTTATAAATATATTCTAAACAAAATCTAATATATATATATATATATATATATATATATATATATATATATATATATATATATATATATTCATAAAATCCCAATAAGATTCTACTGGATGAATTGCGTGAATGTAACTAGTGATCGTTTTCTTGTACTGAGAAATAATCGATACTAAATTTTCAAATGTATAAATGGTCACATTTGAGAAGCATCGTAATATGTGTATAGGTATTAAAAGTATTTTGTAGGTAGTTGTATAACAATAGGAGACCACCAGGGGCGAGCGCGTGGCAACTCCCACACCAACCTGGCCACTCACGATGACCCGGCACCAAAAGCGAAATAACACACACACACACACACGCGCGATTCTTAACGCTGATCTTCCACAAGATCATCGTCTTCCTCATCATCATCATCATCATCACCAAACCGAGATCACATTATCATATTATGCTACAATAATAGAAAACCATCCGCAACAATATAACAACTCCCCATCTGTAAAACTATCTCGATATGGCTGTTTGTTAAATCTGAGAGCAGTGAACTCTTTTTTTTTTTGGCTTTCATATTTTATTTTGACTGTGATAATGTATCACATTCAACGGTCACGAATTCAAGATAAGTAAATTTAAACTGATTAGTTTTTTTTTTGACCGGCAATATATTGGGTGACTGAATCAATCAAAAAGACACATATCTAAATAGATATTAAAATTGACATATTATAATTTAAATTATTGTTAAAAAAATATTATGCTTTATAACTGTTGTAAGATAGTTTGTTGAATAGATTTTTATAAAGAAAATGAAATGTGTGATAATATTGTAAAAGTTCAGATTTAAAATTAGATCAAAGAAAATTAACGACGATATATATTTTTTTTGATAAAACAGTTAGATTTAATTTTAAGGATATATTTTTCAGTAATGTAAATAAAACTATTTATAAAGAATGAATGAGCGTTATATAAAAATAGAATATACCAAAATTATAATATCAAGAGAAGACGCAATTCAAAAATTTCTATAAATAATACAGAACAGATGCCGATAAAGAGTCAGTACAAAGAAAGAAACACATCGTAGCAGTCGTCGCTCTCTATAATCGGATGTAAAAAAAATGAAACAGCTGAAAAAAAATGCTGAAAATTTTTCAAAATGAAAACATAGAAGTGGATAAAGATAAATAAATAGTAATAAAAAAAAACACTCTCATTTATGATGTATTACCTATCACTGATGTGTGCGTAAGATATACGCATATGTTCTCTAGAAGATATCGTATAATCTCAAACACAGCTGTCGTTTACCGTCACAACTGAATATATATATGTGTGTGTGTGTTTGTATATATGTTTTCGTGTCCCAGGTTCGATTCCTGCCAAAGAGTGGAGATTCCAACGGGTAAACATTTACAATGGCGATAAACGATTATACCGTCGGTCTAGATAGTGGCCCGTTTACGTATTGTAACGGTGTGCCGAGGAAATTCGACAATCGATATATAATTTGTGCGCGTTGAATTTAAATTGCAAACTCGCCTGTTCGACGTACAGTGCGGTCACGCTCGAACGACGAAACAACATCGATCTATATATATATCGACGATGGTCTATCGTAAACTTCGTAGAAAGCGAATCGATATTGTGTAATACGAAAGAGAGACGAATTTATAATTTATATTATGATTCAAAAAACTGATGAGATTATCAGAATAATAATGATAAAATATATATACATATATAAAACAAAATAATAATAATGATGCCTATGTATTTATGAGATTGATACTTTAAAAAAAGAAAATGATTGGTCACCTGTAAAATGATCAGTTATAGATAATTGTAGTAATTTTATAATTACCATTCATTATCTCGATATGTACAACATATTAAAGTTAAATTCATAATGATTTATATTAATTTATTTATCACATATAAAATTATTTACTATAAAATAATAATATATAGAAAAAAAATATCAATTTATATTGAAAAACAATTTGTAATGAAAATTGAATAAAAATAATGAAACAAATAAAGCGGAGTCCGCCTGTATGTGTAACTACACAAGTATATATACTGTGGGAGTCGAGCTGGTGCTTATCGGACGAGACATCGCATCCCGGCGCAGCATCAACAAGTTTCCAAGTGCTTATCTCCATGTTCGATTCCTTTTCTCTTTGTATGTATAAGGTTCTCTATCTTACTTTTCGTATATCTATTTATCTATTTTGTTCAATCTTATCTGTGTTTAGTATCTTCTTTTTATTTATTTTTTTTTTGTCTTAAAAATCTACGGAGATAATGCGATCTGTCGGTATAATTAAAAATGACGTCGCTTATTTTTATTCCATTATAAATTTTAAATCATAATAATTAATAATAAAAACGTGATATTGTAATTTATTAATATAAATAATTAAAAAATAAATATAATGCGATCGATTTATATTGATTCAATATCGATTGAAAATATTTATATATAAAATGTATTCAATAAATATATATATACCATATATATAAATGCATTCCATAAATAATTCGATTAAAAATAATCATTTATCACGACATTAGTTTAAAAAAAAATACCGATAACTAATTGCCGTTACAACAATTTGTACAATTCGATCGCGCGTTGATAATTATGTGTGATAACAACGATATAACATATTTTTTTTTATCATAGTTTACTTTGATAAAAATAAATATTTTAAAACCGATATACAAAAATGGTACTTAAAATATCATTTATTCGTCTAGTAATAAAACGAAATATTATTTAGATATATTTAAGTTGTTTATTGTTTTATCACTAGTTCATTTTTAAGTGAATATATATAGTTCTATATAAACTGCCGAAATTGAACTGTAATATATATACTCAAAAAAAAAAATAAGATCATATAAAATAAATTTGAACAAAGTCAATCAAAAGTGACGAAAGTAGAGTCTTTATGGTTTATATATATATATATATATATATATATATATATATATATATATATAAACATTACAGATGTTAACTGCTTCGATTTACACGATTCGAAACACATACTTTTAGCGTCGTAAAGACGTCGTAGTAATTTCGTTTTATAGTTGGTCCTGTCTTTTTTTTTATTTTTATTTTTTTTTCCTAGGCACCACGACAGAATGGAACAACGGCAGAAAAGCCTTCGTGCGAAAGAAGAGGACGGTGAACCGACGTTTTTCCGTATCAAGATCACGAGGAGCGTCGAGCCGGAAATTTCGACTCTTCGGGCCATTCTGTTGCATAGCAGGATATATCAAACATATCCCCTTCCTAAATGCCATCAACCCTCCGAAGTGTGTATCGCTATGTAGGGGAAATAAATATTCGTCAACACTTCAAATGGCAAGTTTTTCGTGGAAAACGACTTATCATACGTGTGGAAAATGAAAATCGGGTTTTCCCGCGCGAACGACTCGCGCGAAACGTTCGCTCGTAATAAACGACGGCATAAAAAAAAACGATGAACGTTTTCGATATCATATAAAAAATGTTAATATTCGAAAAATTATCATAAACATCGTTATTTCTTCGAATATAATTACTATATAAATATTAAGTTCAAATTGATAGCAAAAACGTTCTTGTTCACAATCATTATTTCTACTGCTACAATTAATATATAATTATATATATTTTTTTTATTAAGTCATCATCAGCCAATTTAATTATTTTTATAATTATAAATTTAAAATATTTTTCATATCCATTTGTAGAAACAAATATATAATTATTGCAATTTATTCAAATCAAAAATGTTTTACTATAATCAGTTCTTGAGTTACGACCATTCGCACTTACAACAATAAAAAATGTATATATTTATTATATTTTTTATCACATATGATAATAAAATAATTTTGTACGCTTTTGACGATTAATGTCACGTTTCTGCTCTGATGATGATTTTTTATTATATTATATTATTTATTTTCGTATGCAATTCGACTTACGTCTGAAGTTGCGGAACCGAACCGCATTGTAAGTCGAGAACTGACTGTATTATAAAATTGATAAAAAAATACATTTATATGAGAATGATGAAAAAATATATTATATAGGTAGTTCGAAATAGACATTGAAAAGCGCGCCAAAAACACGTTCGACACCATCCGAGATAAAATTAAACAAAATAAAGAAGGCAAAAATCAACTACGTCTCAGACGATAGTAAAAGTGTAAAAAAATATATATATATACCTTTAGAAGAAAGCGTCGAATAGCACAACATCCGTTCGAAAGTGCTGAAAAACGAAAAACTCCGGACGGCTTCTCCGCTCCGGAGGAGAAAAACGATTTCACGTACGATTCGGTTCAAACTAAAGCGAACACTAAAATCGAAATCGAACCGATTCGCCGGCGAAACACACAAACTTTGTAATAAAGGTGTGAGTTGTGAGTGCGTTTGTTCGTTCACAACTCGCGTATATGTGTATTTATTTATTTATTTGTTTATATATATATATATATATATATATATATATATATATATATATATATATATATATATATATATATATTACGAAACGATAAAAACTCGAGCGTTGAAAGGAAGAACTTAATGCCTGTGTATATATGATATATAAAAAAAAATATTCGGTTGGGGTCAGATAAGAGATAATCGCGATCGAATCGGACCCGTTATCGGCGCGATTCGATCGGAACAATATATCGATTTTTATTTCGGTTCGAAAACTACGCATTAAAATGTTATAAAAATCGTAAAGACCACAAGTCCGCGATCGCTAAGTGTATTTTTATGTTTTAAAGTATCGTTAAAATTGTCCGACGATCGGTAGTTTTCGAGATAAACAAATAAATAACAAGAAATAATATTTTATTCAGCATCCGTGATATCTCATATAGCATAATCATTATATTATATTATAGAATGAATAAAGAGAATAAAACGTGAATGTGCCAAGTCATATTTTAATTATTAATTGCTATAAAATAAATTCCACATAGATCCAGCAAACCACTGCATTTTTTCTAATTAAAACTGTTAATATTAACTATGAAAAAAATGAATATTATCCAAAAAATATGACGTTTTATTTTATTATGTAGTTCACGTTTTAAATATAATAATAATTAAAAATATTTAAAGTATAAATATAATAGGATGATATAGTATTTTTTAAACAACTAAATCATTTGAAAATTGATTATAGATTTGGCGACTCGATTATAAGACAAATATTTTTAAACGATTATAAAAATAATTAAAAAAAAATGTTTTTTCTTGAAATATACGATACAAGTGTAGAAAATATTATAAGAGTCAATGATTTCAATGATGCTATTATTTAAGTAGGACTTTGACTTTCATTGTTCATCTCTATTTGAAAATCTTATCTATGATTTATAAAAAATAAAATAAAATAAACAAGCAACTGTAGCAAAAGATGGAAACAAAATAAACTAAAAATTATGTCATAATTTAATTATTTCGAAGATTTTTTGTGATACATAAATTGAAGAAAACTATTAAAATTTTAAAATATTTTTCAATTTTTATATATGAAAAAAAAAACATGTATATATACAATTTTACAATTTAATTCGACCAAGTTCTTGATTTTACACGATCGTAATTTAACTTTTTTTTTTATTATTAAAGTGAGGAAATGATCAAAAAAAGTGGTACACATCCAAACTAACTACAAGTTGCCAACACGCATTCGACCTTAGACCTCCTCCGTCTTATTTTCCCCACGGCTACGAGCTTTTCTTCCGTTTCACTCTATTATTATTATTATTATTGTTTTCGAAACGGTATCTGGTGTTTGTTTTACAAATTTACGACCATCTACCGAACGCCCCCCGATTCGAAAAATAAAATCCAAAATAATAATAATAATAATAATGAAATCGAACGGATTAAACCGAGAATCGGTCGTCGAAATAGTTCGGTTTAGTGCGCGCGCACGTACGAAAAAAAAATCGTAAAATAATAATCTAAATTAAATTCCGATAAAAATCGAATTTCATTGTGTGTTCATTACATAAATAATATGATGCGAGTGGTTTAATTAAAATTTTGATAAATGTTCCCCGTATAGAGGGGAATGCGAATTCCTATTCGTACGAATTATATACATATATATATATATATATATATATATATATATATATAGCAGATAGTATCGAATCGTTGTATATCAACGATGCTATTGCATTTATTTTCACACGGTGTGCAAAAATATAAAAAGAAATTATTATTTTTGATATTAATTAAAGTTGTTAACAACAATAAAAATGCGTACGATGCTAATAAAACATGGAATATTGATTAAAATATATATTCGTGTAAAAAAAAAATGGACGAACTCGAAACCGCATTGAGATTTTGATCAATTCACAGTTAGACGAAATATTATATGCATAAATCATATAAAAAATACAAGTTCATTCCGTTATCATATAATTTGAACTATAATGTAATTATATATTTTAATATAAAAAAAAAATATTATAAATTCGTTTTTATACGATATTTTTGCAACGAAATACACGTTATGGATGCAATTTTATAACTGTAATTTAATGTGCTGTAGAATTTTTATTTTTTAAACAATTATTTCACGAAAAAATATAGTTTGTTTTAAATTAAGAAATAATCTATTTAATTAAAAAATACATTTAGAAATGAAATTAAAAATTAAAATTTGATTCTTGTTACATACATAATTACAAAATATTTTAGGTAATAATCCAAATTAAATTATTTTTTTATATTTTTATACAATTTCATCCATCTGAAGATACAAAATGTACTTATATTGAATAAAAATAATAAGAAAAAAAATGCGAAAAGTATCGAATTTTACTGAAATTATAATAAAAATAGACAACACTTGGTTTTAAACTGATAGATACCACGTTCTAAGTGTGGAAAAAACTTATACTTAAAAAGTTAAAAGACTAATCGAAAAAAATTCCTCGATATAAAAGACATTTTATAAAAATATATGATAATGGGGTGAAAAAAGATACCAATATAATATAAAAATAAAAATTTATAATAACTAATAAGCTAGAATGAAATTTGAAGATTTTATATAATACAAAAAATTATACTTATAATATATATAAAATGCTAGGCCACACTCAAATTCCGCTTTATTTTTACAATTTAATATCAAATAATCGAAAATATACATCCTTGCCATATCGGCATTCAATTTATTACAATTCAATTTAGCTTCGATATTGACAACTGGCCTCTTAACACGTTATAATCATGCATCACAAATATGAGTTAGAGCTTCCAATTGATTATTGTTTAACATTAATGGAATTACTATAAACCTCGATGAGAAATTACACAATGACTATATATCTAAGGCATCTTACCAAATATGAGTCGTTGATTTGTTGGAAAAAAAAAACTAATAGTTAAAATATGAACCGTACAAGATATTGGCACTTGTCAAATATAAATTAATATAAAAACATGTATTATATTATATATTAATAAATTTTCAAATTATGAGAACAAATTTAGATATGCAAGCAAAATAATAATAAAATCGATCGTAAATTTTTATCAAAAACATCCTCTAGTAAAAGGGGGGTAATGAAAAAAAATGACAACGTTCTTCGTTAAAGGTATGCAGACATTGAGCTCGGAGGTTGTCGCAATCGTTATCGGCCATTTCGATAATAATTGGTCGACGCGCGGAATGAAAACGGACGTCATAATATCGGGCCGAATGAAGCGAAGAGACCGTTTGCCGCCGGTTAATAGAATCTGCCGTCATGAAAACGGCGAAGAGAGCGAAGGGCAACCGAAACGTCTCTCGATAAAGCATCGCAAACAAAACAAACACACAGAACAGAAACGACGAACGAACGTGTCATCGCCGGACACGAAACGCTTTCAACCCTCCAACGACCGCCATTTTTTCCATTATCTATAATGTTGATAAATATTTTGTCGATTGTCTCTTTTGGCTATTTGAAAATTATCATCATATTAATTTTCTATTGAATACTCTAGTATCGTTGTATTTTATAATGTAGCACAATATTAAAATTATAAACTTTATAAATGGTACAGATCTTTTAAAGATTATTATATATATATATACTAAGATGACCAAAAAGTCGTGTCTTCTTTTTTCAAGAATGTTCACTTATTTTTTTTTAAAATGTATTTTTGAAATAATTCCTTTTTTTGTTAAATAAATTTTAAAAGTTTTGTTTTTTAAAACGATGACCTTATGTGAAAGTTGATTCCAAAACAAAAAACTTTTCTTTTAAAAATCTCCGGAGTACTGACGATCTTTTTTTATTCACAATTTGAATGTCTATTCAACCAATCTTAACGTGTCTCTCTTTCATTGTTTATTTAATAATATTCAATTGATTATTTCATATTTGTAAAATATAATTAATAATTTTAAATAATTACATCACGACGTTAAATATATTTAAAAATGATAATATATTAAATTTTCCAGGAAGAAATTATATTTGATAGTCAAGTATGTAATTGGAAACTTACTTCTGTAAAGAAAATAATGCCACCGTATACTTTATGATATAAGAAAGAAATATAAAAATATATATTTGTTTGTTATATCTAAATAAAAATATTAAAAGCTAAATATATTTTTTTAAAGTTTAAAAATAAACTGAATAAAAAACAATAAAAAAGATCAATCAATTTTAAAAACAAACAAAATATATTATTACACGTAAATTTTTATTTTTTTTCCGACGATTTTGTATATAAAAATTGTCACTAATTTTCCATTAGATTAAACATCGTAATTAAATCGAAACTTATATATATATATATTTTTTTTTTTTTTTTTTTTTTGGGGTACAATTGTCGAAAAGTTCAGTCGTAACAGTGTTGACAAAGACGGGGCGCATTGTTCGTGCACAATCTGTTCACAGTCATCGGCAACGTTTCGCCTTAACTTCTGAGAAATCAAAACTACATCGCCGTCACTCGAAAAACAAGGGGCCGATGGGGGCACATTTGCCTAAAAACCGCTAATTAAAACGCGATTAATTAAAATGCCGCATATACGAAGAACCGGCAAAAATTGCATTAATATATTTATATACCATATATATATATATATATATATATATATAGAAAAAAAATATATAGCAAACGATTTTTTAAGCGAAATGAGAAATGATCGCATGACGGAAAAGGGGGACTCTGAAGCAATTATAAAATTTTAACAAAACTATGATCAAAAATTGCAATCGTTTTTATTTTACTGTTAAACCTTCGTAATGGTCTCCGTTTTTAATGAATGTTTTCTATTTTATAATATATATATATATATATGTATTATAAAATTAGATAGTTTTCAAAATATACCAAACAATTTCAAAATATATTAATAAATTTAATAATTAATAATGTGACAAGTCTAAAAACGGTATTTTTTTTAAATAAAAGATGGACCGTAGAAAAATACTTGACTCCATTATTTTATTAAAACAGTAAGATCATAAAAAAAAGAAAATAATCATAATAAAAAACGCTCATATATATATTTTAATATTATTTTATGATCTTGAAATAATAAAAAAAAATGTTAATATTTTTATATATAATATAATAAATAGTAAATTAGAATATCGTAAATTGTACCGCATACACATTTTTATCAGATATCTAACGTTACTATTGTCTAAAAATACAATAATTTAATTTAGTAATGATAATCAAATTTAAAAAAAAATAATGATAATCAACCGCTATGAATAATTTACACGACGATAACAACAAAAAAAAAATATATATACAATAGAACGGTCTCGTATAATAAAAACGATAATTCATTCGCGAATTTATTACAATTTTTATTTCCTAGTTATATTTATTCGCAAACCTTTCTTCGACTATTATTTAAAAAAAATATTTAAAAAAAATAAATAATAGGGGGTAGAAAGGGGGGATATAAACCGTAATAATTTTAACGATTCCTTCAGTTTGTCTGCCATGTGTGTATGTGTGTGTGTGTGTTAATTTTTTTTCCAGTGTGCGATGCAGTAGCTAGCTGTCGAGATAAGATCGGCTTCAAATTAAACTTTGCCGACAGTTGCATGCTCGAAACGACCGTTTTAAATTTTTATGCGGATTTAAACTGGTTCCATATTTACAATATATATAGATTATAATACGTTTATTTTTATATTATATTATATGAATTTTTTTTTTATTCTTCGTGGCCGACCGCTGATAATGATAATGTAACGCTAGACTTAACACTGACATCGGCTAAGACTTGATACTTATAAAAGGCGATATCGTTCGAATCTCGGGCAGATATTATCTCGTTTCCTCGATTTAATTGTTATTAAGAGTTTTACAGTTGCAAAATATGCAAATCGCTTTATTTATAATCGTATAATATATATATAGAGAGATAAAAAAGAATTGAGATATTTTTTTTAACATATAAAAAGATTTAATATGCATAAAAATATTTCAATACGTGTTAAAAAATATATCAAAAATTATATTTTATTTATTATAATTTATAAAGATAACTAAAAACGCTTTTAATAAATTATTAGATTATTATCGTTTATTACATGTATTTTATAGTATAATGCAAAATCAGCAGTCTTATAATCCTTGCTAATACTGCTTAAAAACGAATCATTAGTTCTGCGTTTATACTTTGAAATACAAAATCTACTACATATTAATAATACAAATATTTTATTACATAGAAATAATTAAATATATATATATATATATATATTGAATTTTTTTCTATTATATTTAATATTGAATCATCATCGTATAAAAGATATACAGAGTGAAAAAAAAACTTTACCAAAAAAGGGGATGGATTAAATGCATAATTTTGACAAAACCCTAACGGTGTCAAAGCGAGTGATATGAAAGCCAGTTATAAAGTTTAATTTGATGTCATTCACGTTTCGCGAGTTTTGATGATTCAATTTTCTTCGAGACGTCGAAAGTTTTCAATTTTTTCCTCTCCAGTTTCAGCGATCGGAGGTCGCGATGTGAAAGAGGAAAAAAAAAGGCTGGGACGCGAAAATGCAAAAATTTCATTAATAGAAATCGCGTTTCAATTTTGAAAACGTCACATTTGCTCAACTTAAGTGTTGTATGACACGACTCGAACGAGAAACGTTTTATTATTTTGAAGAAAATTTTTATGACGACGCTTAAAATAGAAGAATGTGTCCGTTAGCCGTTTTAATATTTCAACAGCGATAACGGGCGAAATGTTAAATCAGTATTTTCCAAATTTGTTCAAAGTTTTTAATTATTTTTTTTCTACAAATCTACTTTGTTTTTGAAACAATTTAGTTTTCATTTAGAAATGTAAACAAATACAAAAAAGATTTGAAGAAAACTGAATCAATATTTAGTAACCTCAATAATGGATAAGAATATTGGAATATTTCAAATTAAAAATTAAATTAATATTACAATAGGAGTTAAAGTTTCTACATTTTTTTTAGTAATATTGATTTATTTTTTATGGTTATATTCTGAAAAAGATTTAATAGTGTGTTGTGTTTGAAACAAAAAACATGAATTAAATACGAAATTCTCCATCTATAGATGAAGTTAAGTGAGAAAATAAATATTATACTCCGCAAAAAAAATATCGACGATTTTAGAGTTGATATGTAAATATTCTAAAAAAATGTCAAAAATTAATGTCCTTGTTAATAATTATACAACGATAAAATCAATATAATACCAAAAAATATTTAAAAAAAATATCATTTTTTGCAAATATATCAACCTTTTAAGAATTAAAATGCATGAAAATTAAAGTAATATAAAAATTTATAAATAAACCAAATTGTCTGATTGGACAAAATTAACTATAAATATATACATATTAAACGTCCATTTTAAAGTCTTATTAAATGAGAAAAAAAAATATTTATATATATAACCCGAGTATATTTAGGATATATATATATATATATATATATATATATATATATATATATATATCATTGAAATATTGTAGCAGTAACATGTCGGAGGACACGATTGCGACAAAAGTGTCCCAGACGCGGTCGGTCGAGATGCATGAGTGACATATCAGCCAACGCCAGGCGGCACTCGACTCTCCTCCCAACCACTGTTAAACATCCCCCTTTAACCGACCCCCATAACATTATAAACACACATATAAATATATATATATATATATATATATATATATATATATATATATATATATATATATATATATATATATATAAAGGCAGTACTGCGAATATCTATCTATGTTTAATGCTAAAAATATACTCGGTGAATGAATGAATGAATGAAAAAAAAAACAAAGAAAGAAAGTATTCCACTTTCGCAGACAAAAGGTATATATATCGCTTATTAGTCGAAAAGCTGGTCATCAATGAAAAAACCCGAAGCTAAGCATCCGACGATAGAACTGTGGTCCGTTGCGATAAATCTGCATTCGTGACATTTTCATTGTATTAATTCTGTAGAGTGTCAAACGATGTCTTTTATTATCATGGTAAATTTGTTGTTCAAAAATATTAGTGTGAATGGAATATTTTTTTTAATAATTAGGTGTGTATTATTAGTTGTGAATATTTTTTTTAACGTTATTCACGTTTTTAAACAAGTTTCAAATATTTTCAATTAACATTAAAATCTATATTATAATTTAGTCAACGATGATCATTAACTAATTAATTATTGAATACAATAATCGACAAGATTCAATATCAAATACTTAGAGAGAGAGAGTGATTATAATGAATTTTACTTTAGTACTGTGGTCATTTGAAGTATATTTAACAAAGATACTCTATAATAAGATATAATAAATTTCATACAATTTGATTTGATAAATCTTTTATATTATGTAATGACTTACATTTATAATTAATAATATTTATTACATCATAACCATGTGAAAAATAGACGAAATTTTTATAGATATATAAAGAATAATAAACAACATGATCGTTGAATAAAAATAGCGTTAATTAATTTTCATCGTAGATACAGTCAAAATATATATTGAACGACTCGTTATCATAAAATGCAACAGACACGTCAAACTATCTAAACAACCCTCAGATGTATGAAACGTCATGACGTTTCATAGAAGTTTGCGCATCGTCGAACAGACGTCCGCCGATCGACGGTGCGGAACAGCGATATATGCATCGAACCCAATACTAAAAAAAAAAAAAATAATAATAATAATAATAAACATAGATTTCGTTCACTACTCTATTCACACATAGTCACATTTAACATCTCCATTATTATTACTATTTGCTTTTATTTTTTTTTTCACAATTTTTATTCTGTCTCTCGATTGAAAAGTGTACGTCGGTCCGTTCGTCCCCCGCAAAGGATTGTTATGGGAGAGGTAGACGGAGGACTTTTGTATATATATTGCCCGGTTTTTCGATAAGTAATCCCTCCCGTGTGACAAACTGACTGTACTTAGTCGCGTTTAACTCTCGGGCGATTTGTCATAATATTTCATATCTGGCTCCGTGATAAATACCGGCAGCCGGCAGCGTTGCCCGGTGCTGATAAGGCCATCCGCCAATATAAGTCCGTCTGAGGCGGTTCTCTCTGTGTACCACACAAACTCGGAAAACCCCCCAATTCTCACCCCTTTTTCCAACGTGGAATTTTCTTTTTATATATATATATATGTGTGTATTTTCAAAACCCATCCTTCTCCGGCAATAATATCGTCTCTTTCCACCTTTCGGCATTTAAACCGTGTGGCGTTTTGTTAAGATACTCGAAATGTTGCTCTTAATTGTCTTGGACGTTATGCCGCGGACGTAACCCTTTTAATTCGACAATAAAATTTTACAATGTCTTGCGAAATTTTAACTAAACGCGCGAATAAACGGCGCATTATGGTTATACGATATATTTGTGAGCGCGGTTTAACTATATAATAATAAAATCATGACGGAAAAGACGTTTTTCAATGTAATGGTTCTTTGTTACCTTAGTTACATATAGTAAACTGTTTTTTTTATGATTTTGAAAATGTTGTAATATATAAATGATTATTTTTAATAAAATACATTTTGATGGTTGTATCTAAATTATATATTTTGTTTTCATTTAAGTAAAGAAAGTTTCATTTTTTTCTTATATGATAAATAATATATAGCAGGGGTGTTTAAAATGGCGACCACGGTCTACTACTATTCGCCCGCCAAGTCTAGTTATAGTTTTTTTTCTTTCCTCAAGTCTTATAAGAAATGAACTTTTTATTTATCATTTTTCACACCTTTCTTTAAAGTCGCTCGCTATCTACTATTCAACAATAAAAGCGCCCTATGGTGGTCAAAATTTTGGATAACTTTATATATAGATATTTTAACACTAATTTAAAATGATCATATATTAAAATTTATCAATTTTTTAATTTTAAATTCATATTATAACCCATTCATCAAATTAAATTTTGTATTTTTTAATAATTATTAAATTAATTAATTATTTTTTTAATCAAAATTGAATGAAGCAGTATGTGATCAATCATATACATAGCCACTTTAGGATTAAGTGGAAAATTAACATAAAATAATATAAATATATTTTAATTTCCAGGATTATCAAGAATGTCCAAAGTAGCGACCGCAGTCTTAATCGTCAGTGAGACTATTTTCAGTCATTTACGAGGATCTTTTTTTCGAAATTCAAGTCTTATTTATATCTTTTCTCTGTGTAACAAAAAAGTGCCCTCAGTGATCAAAAGTTTGGATATCCCTAATATAAAATATATATATTAGGTAGATATTATATGAAATAAAATATCTACCTAACATTCTGAAGTTGTTGTTTTTTATATATAAATCAAAAAAGATCGATTTATACATAAAACAAAAATAATAATGTACTATTTCAATATCGAGAACGTTAAAAATAATTTTTAAGGCGTCAAAGAGATCGTTCGGCCTCGTTTTCGATTTATCGGATCACGAGAGGAAATTAAAGGTGAAAGGTATCCGAAGAAAGACAATGGAAGGAATCGGGAACGAGTCCGGATTTTGCAAAAGGGGAAAAGCACAAAACCGACTCTATCTCGGATCTAATTGAATTGCGAGATGTTGAAGAGGCCACTCGGCGATCATTTGCCTTTTGGACGTCGGACCCTGTGGCCGATCGCTAAAATCACATTTAACCGTCACTAGCCCCCGTTTTTGTAACCCCTGTCGTCGGACGCGAATACGCTAACATACAATATTGATTTCCATATAAACTTTAACAAATTTATGATTTTTTTTTTTATATAAAATAAATTCAGATGTAATATACCTTATTATTATATTTTAATATACTTTAAATCAAAATATAATGTAATATATTTATTTAAACAATATATTTATGGTTAAAAATTATTTTGAGACTTTCAAAAATAAAAATAGATTTAAATATTATTTTTTGAATGTTCTTTCAGTAATTTAACTAAGACAAAATTATATTCAAAAAAATATATAGCAGAAATCTTGATTTCTTTAATAATCTAAGAATTTCTTTGATCAATTGAATCAGAAAAAAATACATATTATATATAAAAATATTTAAAAAAATGTTTCATTGCTTTTTGCACTGTTTTAATAAAGTAAAATATAAAATATTATTTATCATTTTTGCCATTTAATATACGATATCTATCATTTTCAATTAAAAAAACTTATAAATGTATATAAAAATAGTAAATATCAATCGAAACCGTGCATTTCAATTAATTCAATTTAAGCTCTCTATGATTTTTTTTTAGATATAAGATTGTATAAATAAAATTGTATTGTTTTTCATTCAAAATAAAATATAAAATTAATTCGATATTTTTCACATCTTAAAATTAACCAATGAAAATTTTGCGAGATCAATAGAAATTCTACGACTTTATGCGATTCTTTTCACAACGTATTCGCATTAAAATATTTCAACAACAATCAATTCGCCCAACCCGAACGTATATTTATAATCACTTATATATATATATATATATACACTTTTTTAAATACATCAAAATATCGAAACGATTCGATGATAACAAACATTCGCACGTCGAACAATAACCGAACGATGAACTAAAACTTATAATACAAACGACGAATTGAAGTGGTGTAAAAAGCCAATCTCGATACACGTAATAGACACATCACACCCTTAACTTTTGAATTGTAATCGAATAGTCTCTAAAACGTTAACCGAAACCGTTGCGAAAACAAGAAGTGTTCACGGAGATAATGGGGCTTTTGTTGGCCGATCGGTGTTCGTCTCCGTTTTGCTTTGTTTCAATTTGTAATCTATTCCCCGAGTCCGATTCGGTCTATTGTTTTGCACGTTCGGTTCGATCGGCACACTTGTAAGTGATTCAATTTAATTTAATAAGCTCAAATCGGTCGTAATGGTAAACAATGATCCCGCAACGATGGCCACGAACAGAATTGATTATTTCGTTGGCAAAATTGCAAACAAACTTTCTAAATGTCGCGCCTCGAGATAAATAATGCTACAATTCGAAAGAATCGAAATTATCCATTGATATATTTTTGTCCAACTTCACAATATAATAATTTTAGCTGATCTTAAATTTTATAGAATGATTCTCAAATATGTGGCGCCGTATATAATTTTGTATAAATATATATTAGATTCTGAATCCGAAAAACAAAATACCGAAAACGGTTAAATGAAGAAAAATGCAATACATCGACCATACTGGAGAAATGATAAAAGGCTACTTCAAATAAATTTTGGAAGGAAAATTCAAGGGAAAAAGATCAATAGGAAGACGTCAAAACTCATGGTTTAAAGATCTTGGTTGTTGCTTCAACTTTTAGTCGATAGAGTTCTTTCGAATGGCCGTGTCGAATATTTCATTAGCTGTGTGGATCGCTAACCTTCATGAGAATGCGGTGTGAAGAAGAAGAAGATATATTAAACGTTTGATCTTAAGATGTACAAGTATTTAAGATGTAAAATTGCAAAATTCGATATATATTTTATTATTATTTTTATTTTTCAAATAACTCTTGACGACGAACAAGGGTTAGCGGGGGATGATACAATGGAAAAATGGAAGTGGTCGTAAAAGATGTCTGCGCCCCAGCTATCGATAGGGCGAAATTGTGCGACGAGAGACACCCAAGAGGAAGCCAATGAAAAGAGCAAGACAAAAGCGCGACTAATCGTGGCATCTCAACAGCCTCATTCATGGAGACGCCCGACCCTACAGTGATCTATTGAAAATGTTGTCCTTCCACCAATACTGCTTACGGGGGAAGGTGGCCTTTTTGCCACCCGCGGCGTCCCCCATACTGATACACGTTTTCATATTCTCATACGCAATACAAGTCGGTTTTTCAATTCTTGTTTTTTACATTTGTTCTATTGTAAAGATTAGAAAATCAATCAAATATTGTTTTGAATTACATATATTTTTTTTATTGGAATGATAGCCATATTTTATAAAATGAAAAATAGTTTAATAAAAAAATATACGGCATTTTGCATGTGTAACATAGATAGTTAATCAGAATGTTAAAAAAAATTATACAATTTTCCAAGCAATTCATAAATAAATTAATTATACGATTTTTCTTTCAAAAATTGAGTCATCAGTTGTACGCTTATAAGGTGACCAACCGTTCTCTTTTTTTTTATATAAATGTTTGTGTCTTTTGAGCTTTTTTTTCCTTCACAATTCAAAAATATGTCCAACCAATCAAACTGTTCAACAAACGATCCTTCATTATGTCCTTTATATTGTAAAAAAGATGGTCGCCTTAGCGCTCAACTTTCAGACCATATTATTCTTTTTATAAAATTGATAAAAATATTTAATTAATTATTATATTATAATAATTTCATACTATAATTTTAACATTTTATGAAATAATATATAATGACGACACAGAATTCAATACTTGTGTTCTTAATACGTCAATATACGTGAATGAATATAGTAATAGATATTTATAAAAGAATAAAACATCAATATCGTAAAATATTGTGCAATATTAATTTACCATTAACTAAACCATAAAAAATAATTATTAATTCATTCATATATAATATTTGTTTTTCATATACAATCAAACTTTGTCGAAAATCTTTCTTCAGCATCTGTTTCTGTTTCATTGAATTCTTACTTGGAAAATGCACAATGGCAAATTGTGAAATACTTAATGCCGGAGTCAGATTACACGAGTTGACAAGTGCACTTTTGATACAAAGTGCGAATGGGTAAATTGAGATTTTAGCCATAAATGTGATAGAACACTAATAAATCGTGAAAATTCATCCGGCTCTTTATCACTTTCATACAATACTGGGAATAAAAAAAAAAAATAAAAAAAAAACACCTCAATATTTCATTATCATTATTTAATAAACGATATTTATACACTTGTCATCGTATATTATTTATTATGAATGGATATCGTTTAAGTTTGCGAAAATTAATTGAATACCGAACCCGTTCAAAGTCGAGGGCTTTGAACGCGACTAATTATTCGTCGATTAATATATACAAGCAGAAATGCACAAAAGGAAGATTTATCTTCTCATTTCCCGTCAACACAGAGTTTATGTTTTAACTCGATCGTCTTATTTCATCGGCAATGGTGTTGCAATGGCGGCATAAATTACATCGAATTAGCAGAATTGCAATTCTTTTGTATATAGATAAACGAATCGTCTGCAAAGACTTTGTTTTAAGATTATCAAAGAGGAAGTGTTTTACTAAAAATTATATATTGTAAAAAATTTGAATTAATTATATTTATGTTAATATTGTGTATATAATTCATAAAAAAATTGAGTGAAAATTTTGAGACAAAATACCATTTGTGAAGTAAATTTTAAAATAATACACCGAAAAACTAAAAATACTGTATAATTCTAAGAATTATGATATTAAAATCAAAATGCATATATTATATACAATTTTATTTAATATCATAAAAATTAAATTACAGTACAAAATTATAAACTTTTCCATTTAAAAGAATTATGATATATTTAAGTTTGAAATTCACGAATATTTTCCATATAAAATACGAGTAAATTCTTTACGTCTTCATACTAGTTTGTTTTGAATGTAATATTTTTAAATAACTTGTAATATTAAAAATATTTATAAACTAAACAAAAATTTGATCATCAAAATTAAACTCTTCTAAAACTATTTTAATATTTAACCTCAGAATTGACATTGATCGGATAATATTATCAATATATATATATATATATATATATATATATATATATATATATATATATATATATATATATATATATATATAATCCATTGATAAAATTATCACTTTTAATCAAAATATCGACCATATTTTTATTTATAATATAATATTAGGTGCAAAAAAAAAAATATTTTGCATATATTTACAAGTGACTAGATAAAATATAAATATTATTCGGATGAGAATTTTCCAAGTTGACATGACGACTCAAGTTGCGAGTTTATCGAGTTTTCCAGTCTGCGGAGTACTGAAATGAATTTCGTTTTGCGATTGAGTGCGCGCCGCGAAACAACTTTCTTCGCACGATGACAATATCGCAAACAACACACACACACACACACACACACACACTATTTTAAAGAAAAACCATTTAAATTATACTCGCTACTAAATATTCTATCGACTGAGTGTGAATAATAATACAAGTTTATACGTATTTTTAATGAAAGGACGAAAGAATAGAAAAGTATCACATCTTTCAACTTTTCATTAAAAATGGCAAGCAGATTAAAAAAGTCAATTTCTTTTATATAAAATATAATGTTAACGATATATATATAATATTAAAAATTTTATAAATAAATATTATATATACATTTTATTATATATTTATACAGTATAAAAATGTGGCGTATATTCAGGGCGTGCTGAGTGTGTTCCGCACACCTACAAAATGTTCTGAGAGCGTTCTATTAAATACAGATAAAATTTATTTTTTATGAAGTGTAATTTTTACTTCTGATAGTAAAATTAATTAATATATATAAAAAAACGAAAAATTATATACATATAGAGATTTCTTTTATAAAGTACATCTAGTAATCTTATGGTCTCGATATGGTTTTGTTATTTTCAACAGTCAACTGTCAATTAATTCTATACACTGGTAATAAACGAACACGTTTAAATCTAAATCTACACGTCGGTTTATAAACATTCAGCGATTGAAAAATACCACCGATTCATCGAGTCTCGACGTTCGTGCATTGAGCGCGAAAAAATATGCACAACTTTGAATACTAATTGATGTTTGGCGTCTAGCTAACCGTATAATGAATTTAAAAAAAAAACACATTATACGTGAACAACGTGCATCTGACCAAAAAATGATGATTCCTCTGCACATCCGTCCACCTTTTCTCATATTAATTCGAACGATGAAAATTAACAACGTGTGACGTTTGACTTGAGTCCTTTTGACATTGATCAAACATTACGTGAATCTATTTCGAGTCTCATTAACTGTTGATTTAATGTTCAATTTTAACTATTCAATCCGAGTATGAGCAATATTTACACTTGTTCAATATTAACTATTATATATCGTGTATTGAATTAATTTTTATATAATACAATGATACAAAATTAATATATATATATAATATATTATTATATTACGAAAAATTTTACAACCGGAATCGTTTAACGATGGTCAGTGCGTTTTAAATTATTTTATTGTAACGGTAAAAAATAACATTCATTATACTAATTAAAAATAAAAAAAACGACCTTTTCCTCTGCACTATCGAGATAAATTTTATTATGCAATTTTAATGTCCTTCTGCGTCGAATCTCTTATTAATTTTATCGCGCGGCAATAACAAATCTTATATATATATATATATATATATAAATTTTATTACAACTTTTTACATAATTAAATAGTTATTTCTTTTAGAGAGAGAAAATTTTATAATGATAAATTAGATAAGATTGAGCTATTCCATGAAAATAATAAACTGGCACACGATGATCGCGAATATGCGAATTTTTTTAAAATTATTATCGCCGTTTATCGTCGACGAAACAAACAAAAAAAAAATTGCGATACATAAATTAAGAACTTTCAAAATGCTACTTTTTATCGGCATATTCAAAAGTTGTATGACGATAACGCAAAGTCAACGGCCAAATAAATAACAGTTTCCGATGCAAATATGTTTCAGTCAAAATGTGGAAATTCTAAATAAATTTTAAAGCTTGTTCTTTCGGTATCTAGTTGATTATTTTTGTCACAGGTGTGCGATATGGATTAACTTTTTATACTATATATTAGATGTGATCTTCTTTATTATTCAAAATAAAAAAAATAATTATATTTTACTTATGATATATAATAAAATATTATCTAAGTGTATCAAAAATGTATGATTATATTTAAAAAAAAAAACAAGATACTTGAAATACTTAAGAATTGTAAAATATGAAATATTGAAACTGAAAAAATGTTAGGAATGTTTTTTGAATATATTTCTTTTTATATTCATCGAAAAGTCACTTCAAGAATATCAATTATCACGAAGAAAAAAAAATGAGTCTTTAACAAAAAAGCAAATTCCTTTCAAGAATCAACATTTTCAATAGCGTAAACATTTAATCCACTAATGTCACACTAACCGGACTAAACTTTATATACTTTCTTATTAAAACACGATGTATATTATCGAATGGTAATCTTATAATAATAAAAATAAAATAAAAACTATTATTAATATATCAAATAAAAATAATTTAAATACTTGGACTTAATACAAAATGAAATAATCCTTATTTATAATATCAATATATATATATATATATATATATATATATATATATATATATATATATACCAAAACATTATTTAAAAAATGTGACATGCACGTTACGGCGGCACATATCGACAACCGGGTTCATGTATGCATTAAAAAACGTGATAGTAGTCTGCGGGCGGCGATCGAAGTCTCTCTCTTTTCCCGGTGAAAAGGAAATAGTTTTCGAGCCGAGGCTGTCACGGCGCGCTGAAAAATCTGGGAAATGCTGGGAAAAACCGGGATACGCCGTGACGAAGGGATACGTCTGGAAGGCACGTGTCGTTGATATGCATCGCCGTATCGTCATCGCGGTTCAATTTCCTGTCACTATCCGCTCACCAGACAACCGTCACGTAAGCGAAAAATTCCCAAACAAATATATATATATATATATATATATATATATATATATATATATATATATATATAATATATTTATATCTATATATAATATATACGTATATTAGTATATACGACGATCGCGCACGAGCGTCACATACGACGATTATGAAATTTACGACCCAATTTTTAATGTCATGAAATCGACGATAGCTGTGATCATTTCGCACTTTTCATGACTTCTTTATCGGTTATTGTTTGTTATGGTCGCTAGATATAATTTTTTGAGTCTATATATATATATATATATATATATATATATATATATATCAAAGTTGGTCAATTTTTTGTTTTTTATTCGCCATTTTTTTGGATTTCTTTAAATTCAAAATTTCAGTTTGGATGAATATTTTGAAGATCTTGCGGTGAATACTTTGTATACCCTAAATATCCGCTACTGATAAACACGATTGATACTGAAGCGTATCTTTATTATCTCTAGAATATGATGCGCCACATGTTGGCTACCCCTGTTCTCTATATCATGTAAAAATTGATTTAATAGTAAGATGAATTATGTGTCCAATTTTATAATTATATGTGATTTCTATAATATTTATAAAGAATGAATAAATTTCAGTCCACGTAGAAGATTTACTCCTTAATAATAAATTAATTATAATTTGTAAAATTTTTAATTGTCAAATATAATCAATTTATGATTATATAAAATATTAAAAAATTCATAATAATGAATATATTGAATATAATTTAATTTATTAAAAAAATCATTTTTTTATATTTTTTTTTGTTTTTTAAATATTGTAATATATTAAATAAATAAATTCCATTACAATTAATTTTCAATATTAAAACATTTAATAAATTATCATTAAATATTAAAAAAAAATACTATACAAATATTTTCAGACAAATGTTTTTTTCAATAAAAACAATATGAAGCACTCAGGAAATCACGTATTTTAAATATCCATTTAAAAAACAATGAATTATAATTTGTACGCAAAAAAAACGAATCATTCACAGATTGCCGATTGCCGCAAAATTTTTACGTCTGTTTACCGTTATTAAAAAGCGACGACGGTGGTTATTTTTTTTTCATCAATATATACTTATACCATATATATATATATATATATATATATATATATATATATATATATAGTAAAAAAGCGCAGTGGAACTTTTTTCGACGTACGTGCAAAATATCGGCGTCGCAACAAAACACAACAATCGAACGATTAGCTCAAATCGTAACCGGCTAATGTGACTCTAAACTGGCTACATTGTACGAATGTTAAAACGAAACCGCGATTAACAACGCGGATTAATGACGCGTCGGTTAACCAACAAAGCGATCGTTTGCGATTCGTATTCATCGCGTTCGATGCCGCCGAATAAGCGACGTAATGAATATTAAATTACAACGACGATAATTTCGAAGAAAGCCCATACGAAAAAATATATTTTCAATGTCGAAAATCGAATTTCGTTTCTAGGAATTTTTTCGCTATTTTTATTCTTTTTTTTTATATATATTATATATTTATAATTGTTAATAAATATAATTATTATTCTAATAATGTACGCGTTATTTGTAAATACATACATAAATATATTTTGAAATATCTTTCTGAATAAAAATGGCTTTTCATTGTTATAATTGTAGAGGTGGTCTTAAATATAATAATTTATAGTTTTTTAATTTGATTTTTAAATCATCATAAATATGTCCTAATATTTCAGTTCAAAAAAATTTTTTTTTTATATTTAGATAAAGAAAATCGTATGAAGAAAGCCATTTTAAGAAGATTATTTCTTACTTTCAACATAATCACGATTTTATATGATTAAAGCACAAACATACCAACGAATAAAATGAAAATTATTAGTGAACGATAGAGCAAAACAACCACCGCCTTGTAGCACAAAATCAAACATTCGATCGTACATATTTAATAACGACATTATTGCTATCTACGACAAACGTACATTTTATACGGAGACTAGATAATTACCAGTTTACAACATGACCGGCGATTTATCAACGTAATTAATCAATCGATTTTTGTACACCGATTAATTAAATATATATTTTGAATAGGTCTAAAATTAAACGATTACGAATACTTATCTTTTGAAATCTATTTTATAAAAATTCGCCGATAAATTCGTATTGTGGTCCATAAATGAGAATGTCGATATATATATATATATATATATATATATATATATATAAATATATGATAAAGTGTAACAATAGACAGTCTATAATATTTTTTTTATGGATTAAGGCTAATGTCATTATCGAAAGTTGAATTTGGCTTATCGTTGATCTAAAAACGGTACACGCTAATTATACCTTTTTAATGTAACTTTATTTCTTTGACACCCCAAATATATTATTTCTGATATAATTTACTGCTAAAAAATATAATATAAAATAAGGTCAAAATATGTAATTTTATTAAATAAAAATATATATAATATATTTATCATAGAAGTTCATTTTTATTATTCTTAGAAAAATACAAGGAAAAAATGTTCAATTGTGTTTCCATTGAATTTAAAATAGTTGTGAAGAAGTTTTACGATATATGACTTAAAATGCTGCCTTGAAAATCGAAACAATATAGAAGTCATATTGATTAAATTACAAATTATTAAATAATGATAGATTTCGATAAATCAAATATACACCTCAAGTGTCCAACGAAAAACCTGATATTCTTCGATTTTAAAACGTGTATAATAATATTGATAGCAGTAAAGCCATCTAATCGACTCCGTAGCATATTCCGTATAAACGTCCATATCGTTAATTTATATCAATAAAACGAGGATTTAAAGCGATTTTAAATATTGCAGACGTACATTTCTACGGATTGATGATATCTAAAACGGATATCTGGACAAGCCGAGGGACCCAGACGTCCGTTAACCCTTGTCCTTATCCGTTGGCCCTGATCAACTTGGCCGCATTGTCCATTACTACGTGCAGGCTCGCAATACACTAACCAACAAATCTACAACGACCACTATTTAAAATCATTATATCAATTAAAAGAAAAATTCAATATAAATATACATATATATATATGAAAATATTTTATCTATCTTCGATATCGATATAAATTATCATTTATTTATTTATTTTTTTTTTTTTTTTGTGAAATTATTATACTGAATATTTATTATGAGTATCGGTATAAAAAGTACTGCACGCATGTTTTAGAAACGAAATATTTTATCATATCAAAAAAAAAATGCTTGTGACCACGTTCGATCTGATAAAAATGTCCTATCGTAGAAAAATATTTTATCGGCGAACGCAACGCAAAGATATGTCACGTACAATATAAATATATATATATATATATATATATATATATATATATATATATATATATATATATATGAGTGTGTGTGTGTTCTATAAAATTTATATTTAGATTATTCAAAATATACAGGCCGATCTTGTTTATTTATTTATTTTCATATTAAATCTTTAAATTTTTTATTTATTCACGTTAATTGTTATTGTATTGTATAATTAAAAAGATAATAATTTGGAACAGGGATAACCAATATGTAGTGCATTACACGATTACGACCGACACATTGTATTCCAGATATAATAGTGATTTGTTGTGGAAAATCTTTTTTTTTTTAATTATTATTTTAATAGGCTAAGTAAATAACTGCACATATAAATAAGTGTAGCATTATTCTGGCTTATGATCGTGTATCATCAGAAACGTTCAAGACTATATTAAATATATATACATGGTATATGTGAAGAAAACTATAAAAAATTGATACATTTAGAAAAAATATATATATAATTTTTTCATTAAGTCGTAAGTGGAGAACTGACTGTACATTATACTGATTGATAAAAAATTAATACACTATATAATAATAAAATAGTAAAACAGAGTATTATTTCAATTAGTACGCCAAAGGCATATATTATTATGCACGTGAGCTTCAACTACCCTTGAACATTCAACAGTTGATATGCATAAGTAAAAGTGGTAATGGGGTTGAGGTGTTTGGCGTCTTAATACGCAAAGTTAATACGTCGTCCATCAGGCAATTATAGCCTCCGGGGGGGCTGAGTTGAACTCCGCCCCCTTGTGTTCATAAAGAAGAGTCTCGACCACGCCTCGCCAACCACTTAGCACCATTTGCCATAACGTAGGTGCAATTCGCACCCACACGCTAAAATTCAATCCGTACACATATTTATACCCTTTTATATACGTTTAAAATTATCGAATATTCTATTTTTGTTTTTTGTTAATTAATTTTAACTGATTAATAAAAAAAAAGTGATCCCTCACTTATCGCGGATGTTACGTCCGCGATAAGTGAAAATCCGCGAAATATTTTAAATATTTAAACCTAAATATAGACTATATTAGCAATAAAGTTAAAGAAAGTGTTGTCGTAAAAAAATAGAATAGAATCTTTCTATAATAGTACAGTAAAATTAGACATTTTGGGACGGATGTCGAGAGTGCAGAACTTTTTTCCGGAAATGTATTCTACATAATGAGGTTAATAAGAGGTCATAAAGTTCCACTCGCCAGAGAGGGAGCTTCCCTCCGAAAATCACGAAAAACCTCAAAAAAATCGATCACTTTTTAGTTTTCCGGATTTATCTCCAAAACTATAGCTCGGATGGAAAAAGTGTCAATGAATAAAATAATCCTCATTAAATTATGCATATAAAATGTATCGTTCATAATTTGCGTAACTGTTTCCAATTTTCTGTAAAAAGCGTTCAAAAATAGGCCTAAAATGGCCCTCTCGGCAAAAATTTTTCGTTCCGCGGTTTTGCCGACGATTATCTCAAAACTTATCGATTTTAGGTGGGTATCGAAGAGGAAAAAAGTTGTAGACCAAATCCTGTTCTATTATAATCAGTTATTGTATTTTCAATTAATTGTTTCAGTTTTCTAAAAATTACAATTTTCCCGAACTCGATCTGACGATTTTTCGCGTCACTCCGGCAGTTAAATGCATTTTTAAGGAACAAAAATAGCAAGAGTGTAAAATTTTCTTTTAGAAACACATAAAGAATTTTAAAATGAATTAGAATCCAAAAAGCAGTATCCTCTCTGGAGGGAGCTTCCTCCTGTATTTGCCGAAAACCTCACAAAATTTTACTTTTTCTCAGTTTCTCGCTCATATTTCAAAAACTATCACTCGGATTGAAAAGTTGTTCATAGACAAAATATTCTTCTTAAAATTCTACATCAAAATTGTTCTATTTATAATTTGCGTAATCATGTTCAATTTCTCTATAAAAGCCCTCAAAGTAGAAGATGTCGCGTCAGCAAAAAAAGTGCTTTTGGAGTTCCCGATAAATGTTTCGAAGTCTATCAATAATCGGCGATTTTTATTTCACACACCGTAAAGAACAGGATTTTCTCTACACGATCAAGAAGTGGCGCCCGTTTGACCCCCCTGTAACGGTTTTTATCAGTGCTCAAAGTTGAACAATTTTTGCGCGATTTTACATTGGACGAACAAAAATCTTTTGAAATTTGGGCATACTACCTGCTCAAGGATTAGTAACCTTTTTGTAAATAAGAATACATTCATGAATACTTTAGAGAAATGTATAATGTTTACTTTTTCAATGTATATTTTATGGTTTCAATGAACATATTTATTTGGTTTAATTATTTATATATATTAAAAAAATATAATTTGTTATAATAAAAAATATATAATAAAATTATCATAAATCTTTATTTCTATAGTAATACGCATTAATTTCTTTAATTATTTATGAAATATTTAAAAAATATATATAAATTCATACACTTTTTTGAAAAAATAAGAAGTTTTGCATTGAAATCAAAAAACACACATTTACATAGGTTAAAGACTCCTGCACTAATATTTTTTTTAACTTTTTTTTACAGTAGTCTTCAATATTTCAAAAAGATTTTTACAACGTTTTCAACAATACATAGACAATAAAATAATTTGTTAAAAATATAAATTATCTTCTGCGGGTTTCTTTCTTTCATATTGTTATAAACAATATATTATTTGGCCAAATAATGTATTATTTATTACAATACTCAACAATAACGATAATTATGGTTATTATTGAACATTGTGATAATTGTATTCATTTTTTTAATATTTAATATTTTTTTATTTTAATCATACGAGATTTTAATCAATTTTATTATATATATTATTGTTTTTATTTTTGTAGTTACTTATTTACATATTGTTATACAAATTTTAAGCAAGGTAATTTTTAACGGAAAAAATTGTATTTTAAAAACGGTCTCTTTGAGAAATATTATAATAAATATACCGAAATGTACTCGTGTCGTAAATATCATATTTCTGGAATGTTTGTATTTCTTTTATTAATAGAAAAATATACAAAATTGATTTATCTTAATGTAAACAAAATAGGATTTTGTCATTGTCTGCCATTTTTCTTTCATCCCTTTATCCACTAAGATAGGTACAATTTTTAAATAACTGTAAAAACTCACAAAGGCGATCATCTGTTTTACAGATGCAAAATGTGTACTACTTATCAAAGATGACAAAATATGAAAGGATTCCGTCACGAAAAATAAAAATAAATTAATTTCTAATATTATTTTAATATTAAACATATATAGAATATTAAGTGAACAAATAATTATGATCACGATACGTACATATAAATATTATTATGAAAGTTCAGAATTATTCATAATATTTAAAATCAATTATACTTGTTAACAATAAAATTTTGTACAGAAAATAATTTTAATAATCAATTTTTTCATTTGGTAAAATTAGCAAGAAATAAAATTGTCAGATTTATTGGCTTAATTCCTCATGAAGAATATATAAATAAAAATGTCGATAAAGTGTATATTTTATTCAAAAATATAATTAAAATTTAATAAAAGATAAAAATAATTATTTGAAATATATTTAATATTTCTTTATGAATATATAAATCAATCTAGAGAGAAATATTTTTAGTTTGAATAAAAAAATACATTTTCGAAATTTACAAAGAAACCAATGGAAGTTGGTTCAACAATTATTTTATGACCCATAATAAATGTGTATTGTCGAATGGTTGTAAAAATATCTTTTGAAAACGCTTTTAAGTTTGAATAGATAACTATAACAATAGGCGGATAGTGTGTACTATGCCCAAAATTCAATGGATTTTTGGGTTGATTACGAGCATTCGCGCAAAAATTGTTCAACTTTGAGCACTGATAAAAACCGTTACAGGGGGGTCAAACGGGCGCCACTTCTTGATCGTGTAGAGAAAATCCTGTTCTTTACGGTGTATGAAATAAAAATCACCGATTATTGATAGACTTCGAAACATTTATCGGGAACTCCAAAAGCACTTTTTTTGCTGACGCGACATCTCCTACTTTGAGGGCTTTTATAGAGAAATTGAACATGATTACGCAAATTATGAATAGAACAATTTTGATGCAGAATTTTAAGAAGAATATTTTGTTTATGAACAACTTTTCAATCCGAGTGATAGTTTTTGAAATATGAGCGAGAAACTGAGAAAAAGTAAAATTTTGTGAGGTTTTCGGCAAATACAGGAGGAAGCTCCCTCCAGAGAGGATACTGCTTTTTGGATTCTAATTCATTTTAAAATTCTTTATGTGTTTCTAAAAGAAAATTTTACACTCTTGCTATTTTTGTTCCTTAAAAATGCATTTAACTGCCGGAGTGACGCGAAAAATCGTCAGATCGAGTTCGGGAAAATTGTAATTTTTAGAAAACTGAAACAATTAATTGAAAATACAATAACTGATTATAATAGAACAGGATTTGGTCTACAACTTTTTTCCTCTTCGATACCCACCTAAAATCGATAAGTTTTGAGATAATCGTCGGCAAAACCGCGGAACGAAAAATTTTTGCCGAGAGGGCCATTTTAGGCCTATTTTTGAACGCTTTTTACAGAAAATTGGAAACAGTTACGCAAATTATGAACGATACATTTTATATGCATAATTTAATGAGGATTATTTTATTCATTGACACTTTTTCCATCCGAGCTATAGTTTTGGAGATAAATCCGGAAAACTAAAAAGTGATCGATTTTTTTGAGGTTTTTCGTGATTTTCGGAGGGAAGCTCCCTCTCTGGCGAGTGGAACTTTATGACCTCTTATTAACCTCATTATGTAGAATACATTTCCGGAAAAAAGTTCTGCACTCTCGACATCCGTCCCAAAATGTCTAATTTTACTGTACTATAAAGTGATGTCGTTAAATCAAGTGTTAAAAATATGCCATATAAAATGACTTAAATAAATATTTTAAATTTATCAACAATAAAATTGATATTAATGATGATAACAATGTTCACAAAACAGCGATTAAAAACTCAATATTTACTTTTGAAATAGTTATCATATATTTTTACTTACATATAGTTGAATATGTATCGGCAAAAATAAAGAAGACACTTACCTGGAAAAAAAATAAAGAAAAAATTAATATTTATTAATAAAATTATAAAGAAAAATATTTATTTGAGAAAATAAATCATGACCATAAATAGTGATTACCAAAATAATGTCCAATATTCAATTGAAAATATTCTAATATCATATTTTTTTCATATGTAATCCATATTTTATTATAATTTGCGACTCTATAAAGTTTCAAATAGATTTATTCGCTTAATCACTTTTATCTCCAATCAAACAAAGTCAGATTACTATGCATACGCGGACTTTGTCTAAATTCAACATTCGGGAATAGTTCGAATCCCCGTATAAACGATATAATAGAACAAGTTTTCCACACTAAACGATTATAATCGGGCCACGGATGCCATACGACTTATCTACATTTAAAATAGATGAATGAATATTATTATTTTGATGTGTTTTCTCATTGTTAAAAAACACGTGTTCATCGGTGAACGGACGATATTTCTTGTTACAAAACTGCTAAATATATAAATAAATTGAAAAAAAAATGTATACAAGCATAATATATTTATGATACGTATTGTTCTCTGTTCGTGTATTACGATGATGATATTATCATTTATTTATTTATTTATTTTTATATATTTTTTCGTAAGCATCGAAGAAAAGTTTGGAAATATCCGCGTGTATTTTTAACGCGTTAATAACCGTACGTGTATATATATACAACGATTTTATCTACGATCGACTCGTATGTCAAGTCTAGGTACCAATTTAAAATTACTAAAATTGTTTGTCAGTAAATATATAACAAAAAAAAAAAAAAAAACTGATGTTTATGTACACAATAAAATATTCCGCTGATTTCGGTTGAACTTTGAAAATCGATATTTCGCAAGTTAAAGTAATTCTCATTGTCGAATTTTCTGAATTTTTTATTAATCACTATATGTTGTATTGTAAAATAAAATATATATACGTGAAATATATTCATAATTATAATATAAAAAAGGCAATAAATAAAAAAGATATAATAATTTAAAGCAGCGGCTTTCAACCTTTATGCTAAGTACTACAATATAACAATACTAAATTATTGTTTTATACAATTAACAGTTGTTTTAAATTTATTAATTCTTTTTGTAGTAATTGTGGTATATTTTTGTGAAAGTTTTGAAGATCCACGTGATAACAGTTTGCGACTCTCAAATTGAAAACCGCTGATTCAAAAAGATTATATTCATTTATCTATGCTATTGTTTGCATATTATTCAAATATTTTATTTATATTATCATATCAATTTAAAGATATCAAATGTATAACTAAAACAATATTTGAAGACCAAAAACTATAAATCAACAATTTAAATTTCAAATGAGAAATATTATATATATAATAAATATTGAAAAAAAAAATAGATCATAAAAAAGACGATGATAACACGTGACTTACAATAAGAAAAGTACAAATCGAGAGACAACAAACAACGACTAGTATGGAAACACAACACGGTTTGACCCATGGTGTCTTCGCCAAGAGGTCGACCATCGAGATAATCTTCAGACTTGGTTCCAGTTACCGCGTTACGCGGAGACATATTAATTTGCCTTTATAAACTGGGAAAACATTCAAGGCAACATTGTATCTACATTTTCTACTTTAGAACCATTTTTTTATATATATATATATATAATTTAAATAAAATATATTAATAAATTTTTAAAAATTAAGAATACGCTTGATTCTTGGTGAACCATTGCAGCGGTATTATTTCTACTGTCATCGTTTTGTGCCACCGTTTCTGATGTTGTTTTTAGAGATTTTTTAACGAGGTGTGGGCATTGTTCGGCGTTTTTAGCTTATCTACAATCGAAAACTTAGGCAGTTCACATGCTCACCACTCACTCATCTCTCAGAGGCGGACTCTATCTGCATCGACGATCTGGACGAACAATAAAAATAACTTGAATTTCGGTCGACGCAATTTACGCCGATGTCGCCGTTGACCTAAACTTGTCACCTTTACGACGGTGTCATCTAATTGCCGTTTTTGTGGTGGAAAAAAAAAATCCACGCTGACCATCAACAGATAAGGATCTCGCTTCAATATAGCGATGTGTGCGTATGTTGGTTCGAAAAAAAATTGTATAGTCGTTATTTAACACAAATGTCGATTTTAAGTCCACATTAGTATATTATATATATATATACATAATTTCCGCTGGTTTAATTTAGCAAAATCAAAAATAGCTCTCTTCCATTTTTATAAGTGAAACAATGAAAATATTATTTGCTATTAATGCTATCTATCAATAAAGCGTTAAAAAACAGTAAATGCATTCCACTGACACTATATATAGTATTCAAATAATTATAACTCTACTGAATGTCAATTTATAATAACTATTGCGGATTCAAATAACCTTAAGAGAATTTAAATTAAATCATGATAAATGATTAAAGTCTACAAATGAAATGAAATGCAATTAGAATCAATATAAATATGCAATGGACGTTCATTAAAAATAACAGTTAAATATCATATATAAAATTGTATATATCGTGTTAAATCGTAAACTCATCGTGCAAACAATATACAGATTATTACTGTAATTGCGCACACCTTCGACGAATGTAGACGGCATCACGAATACAAGATAACTATATATATATATATATATATATATATATATATATATATATATATATATATATATATATATATATATATATATTGATTTTAATCGTTAATCATTCGTCATAATAGCGACGTTTCGAAGCGAGAACATCCATTGTTGAATGTTAGCATAATTCTTCGGAGTCGAGTCAATTATAGACGTCGTGTAGTCGACAATTTATCTGATGTGTACTTACGCCGTTGTGTGCAATATTGAGAACCGGTGCGAGAGAGAGATTGTTGCATAAATTATTACGACGGCGCTAGGGGAAACTAACGAGAATTGAACGCGGCGATCGTCGACGACTGTGGATTCGAAGACGATTGGAGTCGAAGCGTACATCTTTCGACTCCGTTATGAACGAACTGCAATATACGAATGCGTTGATGATTATTAGAGCAAAATGTGATATATTAAAATTAATTTATACCTCACTTATCGCCGGTGTTAAGTTACAATATCAATCATGATAAATGAAACATCCTCTTATATACCACATAACTCTTTCGCATATCCTTTATAATTTTTCCCATAATGTTCTATAAATATACTGTACATCCATTTTTTTTAATGTTCATACATTCAAAAATGATTTAAATTCTTAAAATTGTAATTTAAAAAAAAATATATAGTTTCTCAACAAATATGCGCAAAATAGCAAATCCGCGATAAACGAACTGCAATGTAGCGTGCGATTACTTTAACAATGTAAAAATACTAAAACAATAACAATTTCGTTAACCTCTTTCATGGTATAAAATATCATTTTTATACGAATATAAATAATATTAAAATATTTATAACTTTATAAAATTAATATAATGATATATAAACCTAACAATAATGTATAAAAATTTAATAAAATCGACTTTACTTTTCACATAAAAAAAATATAGATACAACAATATAATTATTAAATTAAGGCATATTAATATATAGTAATAAAAATATTATATTATTAATAATAAATTATAAATTATTAATACGAAATGAATCGACGGTTCCATAATCGTTTTCGACTCCCACTTTTGCATCCCTGGCCGATAAAACGGCGACCGATCCACGTACCATCTGGGAAACGAGAGGTGGAACAACAGCCGTAGTCTCTTCTGTCTCGTCCGAGGGCAGATGCTCGAGCCGATGATGCAGCCGAAGACGAATCCGAAGTCAGCTTCATTATCGTCGACGAATCGCCGAGTTTCGCTCCGTATGCCAATTTGTCGATGCAACGGATTTATTGTGCGAGATGCATCATTCCGAAGACCCGAGCACATTTGTTTTAGTCGTTTTAAATTCATATATATATATATATATATATATATATATATATATATATATATATATATATATATATATATATATATTTATTATTATTGTTCCGACGTTGGTCGATACATTATTATTCGCGTTTAAACCGTTGTTTAACGAACGCGAAAACGGTGTGTGTTCGTGCAAATTTGCTGTGAAATAAAATTAACCAATTTACCGATTGCATTTTCTTCTCTTTTTTTTAAAAAAAAAAATATATGTATAGTGAAATAAAATGGTAGGAAAACGTTTCATCGGTTTATAAACGCGTGCAAAGTGGTCGATGAAAAGGTTTGCATGTTAAGGTTTATAATATTCAAATAATATTAAAAAAAAAAAATATATATATATATATATATATATATATATATATACGTTTTATTTTATTTATTATAAAAAATATAAAATATTTAAATATATTTTTAGAGCGAAATAAGACTTATAATAATTTAAAATTTTTATATATTAAAAAAATAAATCGTGAAAATAAATTAAAATAAAATACGTTTTAAATTTAAATTTTAAAATATTATCGATAAAATGTATACTTTCATAAAAAAATATGAAGAAAATTAACATCATCAATATTAAGGTGACTAAACGACCTCTTTTTCGTAAGACAAGTCCTCCTATGAAAAATGTCTTTTTTTTGTAAATTTTCGCGTAAAGTAGATTTTGAGAATTTTATTTTATAATCCAAAAACTTATTCAACCTGTCCTCTTTTTCATTGTAAAAAAAGTTTGTTACTCTATCAATATCAAATATAATAAAATTTATACTCAACAGGATAATTATAAAAATAGCAATTTTTTATTCGGTAATTAAATAAAATCTTTAAAACAATATTTATAGAAAAATATATTTTTTTTAATATTTGTCGCTGTAGATGAAAGCTTTTTCAAAGTCCAATTTCGTGATAAACACGATTTTTATAAATATACGAATACACTTTCAACAGATATCAATCTATATAATATTCTGAACGATAAAAATGTAATAAAAAAAAAACTAAATAAATTCATAATTATAAAATATTTTCAAATTTAAATTCTACGTTTCGATAACATCGACGTTATTACGTAGAATCAAAATATCATATAGAAAAACGATACGAGCGATAATCGTTTCGATTAAAAACTATACGAATCGACCGAAATTCTTTCATAATTAAAAAAAAATCGTCTTTAATTAATAATAAATTAACAAACGCGCGCGCACATACACATATTTAAGTATACATATACACATACACATATATATAATAGTATACACATAAAACAGTCTTTGGGTCGTTTATAATACAAATAGCAAAAGTTTCAGTGCACGAATCGAATGAACACACAGATACATCGTGTAGATAAGACTATGGACACAACGATCTTTAACTCTAGATAAGGAACGTTTGAGACGTTTAAATTGTAGGAACAACGCAATTTCATGAAGATATAACAACTTTAAATACATACATACATTATAAATGTGTGTGTGTGTGTGAATAGCTTCGATTTATGTGCCAAATGTTTATATGCATACATAGTTCCGAAACGGAAATTTTCTCACAATGCCACAGATAATATCTAGATTTTCATATTAAATGTGCGTATTCGGTGATATAGTGAGCTATTATGATGTAAAACTTTTAGTTTTAATTCAATGTTTATTGCGTCGGTTGGAGAGATGCATATTTGTGGCAACAAATAATATACAAAAAAAAAAAAATATACGCATATAAATCTTTTATACGTTGAACATGGGAGACAAACTATTCGTAATTTTGATAATAAAATGTAGAAAATATAGTTTTAAATCTAAAATTTAAAATATTCAATGCTTATTCTCTTTCTATATTACCTATATGACCGTATAATAACTGATCTATGTTAATAATGTTATATAAATATAATAAAATTTTATAAGAAGGCTATATAAAAATATTTAAAAACAATAATAATATAGCAATTACTTTATTTATGCATTTATCTAAATCATTTTTAAAACAATTTTGTTTATATAGAAATGATAAATAAAATTAAAAAAAAAGAAATATTGTGTTATAAAGGCTATATATATATATATATATATATATATATATATATATATATATATATATATATATAAATACTATCGATTTTTCACGACGTTTTAGAACGTATATATACGTACACGGGGTCTTTTATATACCGTGTATAACCTGCGATAACAATCGAAACATTAGATAAAATCTCGAATGCGAAAATAGAATCGAATGGAAATTTTCCTTTTTTTCCCTCCTAGATACGAGTTCGCGTATCGAACGCGATAAAGAAAAATGCTATTTTGCATTTATCAAACAAAAAATATATATATACATATATAAAAATGAAAATTCCGAATATAACAAAGATGAAGCATGAAAAAATAAAGCCTTTTCGTCGAAGAAACCGAAAGACGAAAAAAAAAATTTTTTTTCTTTCGAAACAGGAGCGATCGTCGAACGATTAGATTAATTTTTAGCGTTTTTAATTCGTGCGGCGAGAACATTTGCATAATTGCTTTTCGCGTTAATCGTTAATACTTTTTATTCTTTTTTATTTCATATACATATATAAATATTTTTTTTTAAATAAATATGTAATTGCCTTTGAATTATATTGCCGAAACTTTTGCCGCAATTATTTTAATTGTCGAACGGCACGTGAAATCGAAATAAATTTCCATGTTTGACAACTTGCAAGTTGATGAGTAAACGTGTCATACAATAAACGAATATTATAATGACAAAAAAAATGCAGCTCTACTGTATGAACGTGCAAGTATTTCTTTAATTATACCGATTTACTTTTTAATACATTTTAAATACTTTAACTCATATTATAATTCCATATTGATTGAATTAATAACTAATTAATATATATAAATATTGTACAAGTGTGTTTAATGAATAATATATACACATAACTGTTACTATGACTTTGTATTTTCATCTAAAATATGACTATATTATTAGTAACTTTTTACAGATTAATGATTTAAAGCTTTTTATATACTATAAACTAGATTTATTACATATTTCTAAAATTTGATATAGTTATTTCTCGACTTACGATGGAATTCGGTGATGAAAACTATAAATGTGCGAATGATCATAAGTAGAGTTGATCGTAACTCGAAAACTGACTATTATATTTTTAAAATGTACAATATTATCGAAAAATTGAATAGATTCAAATCAAAAGAATGTGTAAGAATTTTTATGAATAAATATAAGGTATAAAATAAAAAAAAATATATATATAATAATACAATGTGTCAAAGTTGTCCCCGGTACGTCCCTGTCGTTGAGCTGCACGTTATCTGTTATTCGAGATCGGAGGGTGGGCGGTTTGAGATCGAAAACGTTTTTGGTGCGATAAGGGCGAGGCCGCCCCCTTCGGCGCTTATCTCGCCCTTCGCACTGCAGCCAGACGTTGTTTATCAGCGGCTCGGGGTCTGATTGATGAGGAGCGATAAGGGGCCCGCCTTGAGACCTCGTCCCTGCATTCTGATAAAAGAGTGCGCCCATTCCCCCCCCCCTCCCTCCTGTTTGCGCCACCGCCCTAGCCGAAAGCCTCCGCTTATTCTGACGCCCAACGCTCAGATAACGACGACACCAACCGCCCTAGCACAATCGATGAATCAACATCATCATTGTTATGCTACCGTGTTCTTCTAACCCCCCCCCCTCTCACCACTCCCGTCCCCGTCCCCCCTTTGCGCATCTTAGACATATTTAATGTCACTGAACCCTAAGGGTCTTACCAGGAAAATTAGTGGTGAAATTAATATTTGATACTATATCCAAGGGGTTGTTGAATATGATAAAAAATCGAATATTTTATAATCTACAGGAAGACATCGTTATATTATAATTTATACTGAATATTTTAAAATCATATATTATACTCCCTATCGAATGAGATTATTACGATAATTATATAATATTATAAAAAATAATATCACAATAATATATATTTATTTAATATTTATGAGTATTATAATCAGATTATGCATATTGACCACATATCAAAGGTTTTACTCAATATTGTTTATATATTTTATCATTTATATCAGAGGTAACATTTTTTTTGTTTCTCTTGCGCTATTTCCTTTTATTTCAAATTCGGAAGCAACACAAAATTTTCATCTAAATTTTTAGTTTGGATGAATTTTGAAGATTTAAAAAAATATATATGGATCATATAATTACTATCTTTAAATAATATTGGCCATCCCTGATCTATATAAAATTCTTTAATACAGATAAAATCTAACAATCAATAATTAAGTTGCATCTAAAAAAATATTGAATAATTTAAATTATTAGCATAATTTTCAATACATATTTTTTTTAAAGTTAATTAAATCGCAACACAAAAGCCCGTATTTTAAGTTTAAATCGTTCAATATTATTTATTACGAAAAATTTTAGAATATATTATAATGATAAAAAAAATTGAATAAAAAAATAAATATTACGATTATCGCAATGAATAATCGTTTGAATGATTATGATTATAATAAAAAAAAAAATATTAAAAAATTTTATTAAGCGAATGTGAGCCCTTCTTAAACATTTGGTAAAACTCACACAACACGAACCAATTTAAATGTTTTCGAACATGATCGTTGCCTCCCCGTAACGGGCGCGATAAAAAATCGGTGCCGGCCCCCGAGCAATATAAATCTGCCAGATCCAATCAAATATTGGTACAACAAAGACACGAAAACGCTGATCTGTTAACCTGAGGCATAAATCAAAAAGCAGATTATTATAACGACCCGAACCAGGGGCGTATTTATTTTTATAATAGATATTGGGGGCCCCACGTTTTATCGCGCCGTTGCCCTGTAAATAAGCAAATTATCGATGTATCATTCGTATATACATATAAATATATAAATATAATTATATACATTTATATATATATATATATATATATATATATATATATATATATATATATATACACATATCGTATATGTGTGATTTAATCTAAGATCTTGTGTGAATGTATGGTTAATGATTGCTACAAAATGTGGCGCCCGATGAACAGCGATAAATTTACAATATAATATTGTTATACACGTTCGACAGTTTTGTCGTACAAATCAAGTATAATAAAAATATATTTGTATGTTTATTATTTATAAATTTAAAGAAAAATGTGAATTCTTGAAGTATATATATATAATTATAAAAAAAATGCAATTCATATAGAATAAAGCGTTAAACATCTGACAATTATGCCTCGTATATATTATATGATGAATATTATTTTATTATCATAAAAAAAATAATATTATAATCTATTTTATTTAATTTTTTTTTTTTGATAAAATTACGTTGAATTTTCTATAAAATCTATCAGAGTCAACTATTAATGAAAAAAAAATCATATTAATTTTTTTTTTAAATTCTGATGAAATTAAATTATTTTTCTTCGTCTTCAAATATTATTAAATATCTCTGAATAAGAAAAATAGAAACTTATTTCTAAATAATTTCGAGTTAAATTTTACAAAATTTCTTAAAAAAATATATATATATGGTACACAATAATGATAAATTATATTAAATATAATTATAAATTTTCTCATTCGTGTGTATTTTTCATCGAAAACTGCCCAATATAAAAAAAAAAACAAACACATATTATATATCAGAACAAATATTTCATCGAACATCACGTAGTAGATTAAAATCTCAAATATTAAGTATTCACATATTACTAATACTGAAAACGTATCCGTCGAAATATATATATATATATATATATATATATATATATATATATATATATATATATATATATAAATCGACGAACAGTTCAATCGAACAACAACAACGACGATTCGTTCTTCAAAACCGTACAAGAAGAAGAAGTAATCTGAAATCAATTATCTAAGTGAACGTGACTTACCATACCTCGAAAGTCATAAATTGAAAACGAAACGAGCAAAATTAAAAATATATATATAATACATATGTGTACAAAACAACAGTAACAAAAAAAAAATAACAACATAGAAATGATGTTCGGTCAATATCGTAAAGTAATTTTAGACTGTTTCCCCGGTGAAACATAATATTTTTTAAATAATTTATATGAGGCCAAGATTACATAGTTGTCGGAGCTAGACGAGCGAAATCGGAACGAAAATCGGAATCGATTCCACGCTCCCGATAATTATCGGAATGATTTATAACGTCGAACACTATTTCTACGATTTTTATATATGAACCAAAAAGTGTATTAAATTATATATAAATATATAATATTTTCGTTATATTATAATTTAATTTTAATGAATGAAATTGATTTGAATCATTGATAAAATATTATTTTGAAATATAATAATATATATATAAGGAAGCTATTTAGAATGAAGAATAGGAAATGGCAAAAGGGAGTAAAGTCGCCAATTAGGCAGTTGCATTGGAAGCAATCCAATGAATGTATGATAGGGCAGAGACGAGTGAGGAAAATAAGAATAAGACGACGATGCTGAAGGTGGACGATGTAGATTTAAACTGATGATAGTCAGTGTGGATGCGCGCGTGGAGATCCTCGGATCCAGATAGTCGAAGCACCTTCGCCGTGGGCGGGACACTTTCAAATTTTAAATTTGATTCCGTATCTCGCCTCTTATATATATATATATATATATATATATATATATATATATATATATAAAGGGAAGGAGCAACCGGTGAAATAAAACAAAATAATAAAAAGGATTATAAAAAGAAATAGACGACGATGACTGAGGAAAATCGAAGAGAGACTATTCAGGTGTTTATTATGTATTCATGAATGTTTACGTTTGATAATATAGGCGTGACGATTTTAATGAACGTGTATATATCTGCGGACGAATTCGTACGCGGATCTACTTGCAATATAGAGATCGATTATTTTAAATTCGAAGTATAATTATCAATTTAACATCTATTATTTATATTTTAACAAAAAATAAATGGAAATTGTGGTAGCTATTTTACAATCAAAGCTTATCGCTAATTTTACATATATAACATTCAAATAATATAATTTCAAAAAATAAATTGATGGATTAGTTAAATATCTTGATGTATATTTCTTTGAAATCTTTTTCTAAGACATTACATACGTTTATAAATATTACATATCCATTTAAAATCCATAAAAAAAACATTAACATTTTTAAATGATAAATGAACAAACTGTAAAATTAGATGTCTAATTACTATTTTCCAATTTGCGATTTGATCCGTTTGTTAAATCGAAAATAATTTAATTGTATATAAATCGTCGGAAGACGTCGACTGAAAGTGACGAATGACTGGCAAAACGTTTCGAACGTTTTGTCCGATGCGTAGACGCGTCGGTGAAACGCCGCTTCGGCCAGGGCCGGTCAACCGAACGCTATCGCGGTCCCGATCTTATCGCTCGCTCGGGGTCCCACGCCGAGATCGGACCGCGATAACCCCCGCCAATAAAACCATCCCTCAACGTGACGTCATCCATAATTTCATCCGCCTGAAAACCGCACAGTGACACATTCGAACAATTTTTCAGTCGACGATTTCGATCTATATACGTTTCATATATAATATAATATAATATGATAATACATTTTTTATTAGTCACCATTTTATCGATGCTCACCGTTAGCATATTAATTAATACGTTTGTTTGAACGTAGGATTCGCGTTTAAAAGTGCGACCTTCTTTCTCGTATCGATAAAATCTTGAAAATCGCAAGAACAATATGATATATCGCGCGTCGTAAAATGAATACAATCGACCTCGTCGCCTAACAATATTACGACTAGGAATTTATAATAATGGCGTATTTGCAATTCGATTCCGAATCCAGTCGAAAAAGAACATGTTTTATTTATCGATTCCGAGGTCGAAACACAACGCGGCAAATATAAATGCGAAATATGTTCAAAAAAAAAAAACAAACAAACTGAAATTATTTAAAAATCACGGTTAAAATATCTAAAATCATACTTATTCATATAATTCTATTTCAAATGAAATACATAAAAAAAAATCTCTCAATTTTCATTACTATTATTATAGATCGTTAACTCTATAGGAAGTTGAGATTATACAAAATAATATTATCAAATATTTTATTTCATAATTTATCATTTATTATATGATAAAAATGAATTGTTTACTGAATAGTTTTTACAAATTTAGATGCTAAAAATCAAAGGTCGAATCGATCTGATATTTTTTTTGAGTTAGAAATAACGAAATATGTATATATATATAAAGATTGTTACATTTAGAATAAAATTTTAAAATTAAATAAAATATTATACATATTTTTTTCGTATATTAAATTAACAAAAAAAAAACTGATAATTTTCCGTGAGAAGAAACACAATATAAAATAACACAGTTCATTCCGAATAAAACATCATTGTTTTAAATATTTAATAATCTGTTTGTTGAAAATCCGACCCGCAACACGTTCGCAGATTAAAACGTTTAAACCGGCAATTTTCCTAAACGTCTCGACACAAAAAAAAAAAAAAACATAAATAAATAAATAAAAATAAAACAGCTGTAACGATTTATCGTAACAATTACATAATATTAAAATTATAATAACTATTAATTACGTTATGCAGAGCGTAACAAAACCGAAACAAGGTCGTCCGTGTGCGAGTTTTCTTCGGCGCAAAATTTTATAAAAACATTTTTTTTTTTCATTATTGTTCCGTTTTCGCACATATTTTTAAAAAACAAAATTTTGGCACATATTTTTTTTTTAAATTTCGAGTATGGAAAAACTCAAAAGGCGTAAATAATATAATGCCGAATAAACGGACGGCATTAATTATTCATTAGTTAAAAAACTATATAGCCGTACAAATGCGAACAAACCGTTTTCGGCTCGGAATACAAGTGAAATAAATAGCCTTCGCATTATATTATACGTATAATATAAAAAAAAGAGCACAATTTTCCGAACAATTAAAATACTATTTTTTTTTGTCGTAATTATGTGTGTGTGTATATATATATATATATATATATATATATATATATATATATATATATATATATCTGTAATTTGTACGGTTACATTTTTTGCGTATTTTTTTTTCAATTATTAATTATTGTGAATGTGAATGTAAATGATGTGAAATTTTTCATAATATTTATATAGATTGAATATCGAAAAATGACTTCATTTTGGAAGGATAGTTCTCCTTTGAAAATCGTTCCCTTTTTTTATCCTACTTTTAGAAATATGCCTTTTATGAAAATTTTCCCATTAAGACAGATTTTTCTTTTTTAATCTTTAAAAAATAATCTTTTTTTTTGAGTCATTGGAATTCTAATAATCCTTTACAATTTGAAAGTTCTATAAACTAATTTCAAAATATCCTTCTTTTCAACAAACGATCCTCTACAATGTCCTCCTTTTTATTATAAAAATGTTGGTCACCGTACTGTAAGAGTGCAATACGTTTTTTTTTCAATATTTTAATGACATTAATGAATGCGCCACAATTAAAAAAAATAATATAATCACGTGTGAATCAATTAATTCGTCAAAATTCTGAAGGCAATATGCTAACAAAGTAATTCGTTATATAAATATTATATACATAAATATATCTAAATAAATGATATGAAAATATTAAATATTTTTTTTACATCATAAGTATATCCGATACATGAAATTCGTGCACTGCAAAAAAAATCTAAAATAAATTATTATAATGAAATCATTAAATTAAAATAATATTTTTATCGTGATAAAGTACATATTATTTTATATATGATATTATATATATAGTATATGGTGTAAAGCAATTTTCATGTTTCGTTTTTAAGTCGATGCATATATATATATACGAGTGTGTTTGTATGTGTTAGCGTTACACAAGTTGGGAATAGATGTGTATGACGATACGACTACTATTGTTTTACTGTTGGTTATTATCAGCATTAATAATCTCCACTGCTTTGATATGAATCTAACTGTTTATTGTTGGTATGTCAACTACGAGTGAGCGAAATTTGATCAATAAAGAGTGTATGCGCTCTACGACGGCCCATATAATACATCTGACACTTTAATACATTCTGTTGATACATATGCATTATGCTTCGTTTGATGTTTTTCCTATATTATATCAACAGTCAATAGAAAAAAAAGTCTAGATGATTTTCACATTTTTTTCCTTTCTCAAATCGAATGAAATTGATATGAATCATGGGAAATCTCTCATTTAATATACAATAATTATTATTATAATCTAATTGCATATACAATTACAGTGTTAGTAATATTTTATATATATATATATATATATATATATATATATATATGTGTGTGTGTGTGTGTGTGTGTGAAGCAGTTAAATATAAATCGACGTATTGTATGGTTATCAGTAGTAAAGAGTAATATTTTATAAAAAGATAAGCCAATATCATTATGAAAGAAATATACACCTTTATGTATGTGTGTTCAAGTGTAAATAACTAAATAATAATATAAAAAGAAAATTCATTGTTTGTTCAAATGACAATTATTGTGTATGCATACAGAAACTTTCTGATAATAATTTCACTCGATTATAATTGACATTTATAGACTCTTCATCATTAATATTTATAATAAAATATAAATAAAATAAGATGAAACATTTTATATAAATAAAATTTCCAATCATTTTTTTTTTGTTCCTTCTTCATTACAATTTAATATAATGTTATCGATAACGTTCTAATTAAAATGATAAAAATCGAACTTTAAATTTTAATCAATATTTTATATATGACTTTGTATTATTTTTTACAAGTAATTTAACAACTCTCAAAAACTATTTAACGTAACAATTTACAAAAAATACAAAAACTATCCTTTCTAAGAAAAACGGATGGACACCATTATTTTAATTATAATTAAATATTTTTTTTTTGCACAAATAAATAACTTTAATAATAATAATAATCAATTTTACCACAAAAATAGTGACTAGTCATTATGAATTGCATCGATGTTTGTAACAAAAACTGTCTTTATCAACTGTAAAAAAAACGATTGCAAATTTCCAACTAAAAAACTGATAAAGCATATTGCACAGCCGCGATTACTCAGTTTAGAAATATAACAATTACATTATTATTATTAATAATAAAAACTATATAGTTTAAATTTTTCTCTATATAATGAGTACGTAATTTAATATATCGGTAATTGTTTTCACGTGAGAGCGTTTTGTCGACATCATTTTTGATAACAACGTAATCAATCTTATTATATCGTTTGATGTTTGTAAATATCAAATCCATATCTTTCGATTTCGATAATCATTATTAAATAAAAAAAAATATTATTTTTAGAATTTTATTATATTCTATCAAACAACACTTGACATGTTATTGCACTTTTTCAATTTTTTTTAATATATAAATATTTGGAATGTCGATCGTTTCATATGAAAGCACTGAGATATATTCGCATAATATTATATATATTTAACAACGGAAATTCCCACATAATTAAAATACATTAACTAGTACAATCAAGATTTAAATATAAATAAACTGATAAGTCATAATTAGATGTACGTGTGATAAGCGAGCAAAACGCAAAATCAAGATAAAACCAACTTACGAAAAAAACGAGTCCACTTTCAGCCGATGACGTTACGATGCTGAAATTCATCACTAATTTTACATACGACAAATCGAAATATATTCAGATAACAACACTTCACAATACACTATCACAAATAAATTATTATAATATAATAAAAAATCGTAGAGACGTATCGCGTCGACACTACCGACACTCGGTCCGCACAACAAAAGAGTAAAAATAAAAAAAAAAAGAGATCTGAAAAACGCCGAGGTCCGACTATCTCGTCGATCTAATATTATTCTGAGAATGGCCTTAATAAGTCAGTACAGAATGTTATCTATTTCGTTTTATCGGGCAGAGTTTGTGGAGTCGATAAAAATCAGAATCCAATTAGCGATGGCGAGGTAAGCACGCGCCTCTAAGGCGGCTTCGGTTATAGTTTAACCTGTCGAGGACTCGGCTCACCGACTGCAACTGGTTCATTATTCACATTACGAACGAATAAAAACGTACGTACGTACGTAACGTAACGCACAAACTCACACACGAATATAATAATATAAATATTGTATACAACGCCAATAATGATATCGCTTCTTATCGACGTGACATAAATCCGCCGTTGTGTTGTCGTCGTTGCCGCCGCAGCTCCTCCAACTCCGCCACTTCTTGCTCATATATACCGTATATATATATATATATATATTTATATATATATATATATATATATATATATATATATATATATATATATATATAGTGTTACTCATTTACATTATAGTTGAAAACCGCAATGTTTATTATATTACAAATGTATATATATGTATATATATATATACATACTTTTTTTGTTTTATATTGTGTAAAAATACCGCCCAGATAGTCATGTTTAATTTTATTCAATTTGGTATAAACTTGTCATGAATGATTTAATTTATATTCATATTACTACAATTTTATATATTTTTTTTTAATTTAACTTATAAAATAATTTAAAAAATAAAAATATTTTTTTTAATACAAAATATGATACGTTATTAATACATTATGATTCATTTTATCGATGATAAACACTAAACCAGTTGTGGTCAATATGTGGGGCATTGCACGATTACAATTGACGTATTTACAGAGATAATAGTGATATACTCCAGAAATCCTTTTTAGATTTGGAGAATGTTTTTCAAAATATTCATCAGAAATAAAAAAAAAATAAAGCATCTGAATTTCAAATCAAAAGAATTGGCTATCCCTGCACTAAAATATCGTAAATTTTTAATACGTTTTAATTCAGATTAAAACCTTCAATTTTTATTTTCAAATAATTATGAAAAAGAATTTTAAATACAAAACATTGAAATTTTATTATATAACTTTAGTTTAACTGCTGAACTGTAAAAAAGGATATTAATTATTCCTATAATATATTAAAGCAGCCATATTTAAATAATAATCCTCCAATTGACATTTACATTTAAATAAAAATATTTATAATAAAATTATAAGCTCTGTCACGTCATAACAAAATAAACCAGTAATCGTATATCAAACTCCATTGTATCACGGTAAATAATCGATTATATCAAATGTATTTACAAATATATACATACACAATATATGTGTGGTATATATATACATACATATACATCTACAAACAGTTATGATAATTAAAGATTGCTTACGTACACAAACATCTAATATGATTATCAATACACATCCGTTGCTTTCAGACAAATTTATGACGTTAATTGCATTTTTTTTAAATATTCCTTTTAAGTTTTATCAAAGAAAATCGATTTCAGTTTATTTTTATTCAATTTAGTCTATATAAATAGTGGCAAAATCATACAATTGTCACTTTATCGCGAATTGAAAGAGTGATGGGATATCGAATTCGATTGTATCAATAGTGAATTAGCTTGAAAATATCTAAATCGAAAATCGAATACGTCGTATTTTTCATGTACCCAAGTCAAGTGATATAAATTCAATATTATATACGTGATATTAATAATATAAAATATTTTTGATTAAATATCAAAAAAAAAATATAGTCGTATTAATATTATCATATTTATCATCGTAATAGTAGAATATTTATAAAAATTAAATATTAACAATGTATATAAAATCTAATTATTTAAATTAAAAATTATATTAATTTTAACAAAAAATGTAATCAGAATTATTTAAAAATATATATTGAATATTTATTAATTTCGAAGTTTTTTTTTTTATAACAAAAGGAGAAAAAGTATAGTTGTATAAAAATCATCGAGCTTAATAATTTCATCATCGATATTACGAAAAAATGAAAATAACTCGAAATGTATCATTAATTTACTATAAATTTTTTAATAAGATAATCTCTTTAAACTGATAAAAAATAATTGTACATTGTTGTATTTTATTAGACAATATTGAATATGGTTCGTTTAATTTATCATACGGCATCAATAAAAATACCGATTGATCGATATCACCGATCGATAAAAAGGTCTCGTAACACGTATTCACATTGTAATTGTACTAATAATACACAATAAAAATCGAAGAATAATAAATATATTTAAAAAAAAATAATAAAAAATAAATTTACATTCAAAGTGCACGTTTACAAGGCCTGACTTGATAGAATTGTCGGTTCTCCGTTTGCGGTTTTTCACTATCAGTCGCTTCAATTTTCCAATTAGTAATGTATAATTACAATGATGATGATAATTATGTCACTAATATATATATATATATATATATATATATATATATTCATTGCAAAGACGGATTGATCAATTCACAATGAATAATTTATCGCCGTTATTCATCGAAAATTAATCGATATATTTGCGCAATAAATTGAAATAAAATAATTTGATTTCACGCTTTATAAAATCGCAGATAAAACTATAAAATAATACGATTAAATTTTGATTAAAAAATAAAAATAAAAAATAATAATAAAATTCGATTAAAAGATGAATGTATTGTAGTGTTTGTCTACATGTAAAGAAATTTTGGTGTATGAAATATAAAATATATAAAAAGCGTTACATAAAAATAATTTTATTCAAAATTTTAAAAAGCATTATAAATACAAGTAGAGAAAGTATAAATATTTCGATACAAACATAAATAACAAATATCATAGTACGTTTGTACACGAACTGTAATAAATCTGAAACGAAATATTCTGGAAAGATAAAGAAATATATTAAGGAAAAATATTGAAGCGGTTCTTGTATATATATATAGAAGTATAATATATATTTTAAACAATCGCAGACACCACCATAAAAGAGATAAAAGTGGCACTAATTAGTAAAATGACGTTTCCATTATGGCGACACGAATGGACGTTTTATGTTCGATATTTATCGTAAACCTGTGAAAATTCCTCGACGATCTGATTAGATAATGTGGAATTTTAATCATTCTTCAAGATTTTCGGTCTTCGATTTTATCGGAATAGATTTAAAAAAATAAAATAATTAAGAAATTTCACGATCTCATCTTTGACTTTAGAGATGAATCCAATTATTTGTATTTAACTAATTAATATATTGAAAAAAAAACGTACGATAAAATGTTTTATAGTCAAATATTTATTTCATTATAATATATTCTTGACATTTAATTCTATAAATATTTTCATATTGAATGACATTTTTTAATTAAATTATGTCAAATATTTTATATTGTGTATCATAAGATAAAAATATAAGTTTCATATACTGTACAATAGTATTTTCTAAAAAGATAAAATGCAAAAGGAAAACCGCATATTGCGATTCAGCTTTATGTCATTTTATTAATACTTGTAATATGACTTTAAATTTTAAATGCAATTTATGTGAATATGCATATTTATAAAATAATTTAAAAATATAAGTTATTTCACGTTTAAAATCGTACTGAAAAACCCCTTATTCTCGGGTTAAAAAATTATGATACAGTTCTGTATTTGCGGCTAAAAAAAAACTTTATACGCGGATTCAATCGATATATTAAAAGAATTCGATGTTACAACGCTTGTATATAACAGAGGTTTCCAACTGTGTGTTCGCGGTCACCGTTGACATTTTAAATATGTATTTTTTGTGATGAACTATTATTAAATTTTGTAAAAACTTTTTTTTTTTTTTGTAAAGGACACGTTTTAAAAGAAAAAGTGTAAACGATACAAACTGTAATCATAAGTAAAAATGATTATAACAAAAATCGAAATGTTATAATATCGAGTGTATTTTATGACGAAACGCGATATAGTGGATAAAATTTACAATTCAAAACAAAAGTTCCTTACGGGAGCCGAATTTATCAGCGCCATTATAAAAAAAAAATATATTACGTTTGTGCAATAATTAAAACAAAATATAGCAGCGACAATAAATTTAATATGCGAGATACTGTTAGCATTGTTCCGACTTTAATGGAACGTATTTTCATCGTGGAACGGGGATGAGTGTTGCTCGAGTGAACGGGCTGTCCTTGTGGGCGGTTGGGGCGGTGGATTTCGTGAAAATTCGATATCGTTCAACAATCGTTGTCTCAAACATTATCTCCTTGTAGATGTTGCCGTTGCCCTAAGGCAAAACACACATCCACCAGAGATTATCGGGCAAATTTATGATAGCAATTTGTCAACAAAACCGTTTAAGTACGATGGCAAAACGGCACCGCACATCTCAGATTGTATCGCGGCGCGTTTTCGACCGGAGCATGATTTAAAATAACTTTTGCCAATAAAAATTATGGAAATGCACGAGGTCTATGCGCCATATTGGTATGAAAATGAGTAAAGATACACAATAAAGATAATGTTATTTGTGTTTCGCCGAAAATTGCCCGCGATTTCGGCATAAAGCCGCGAAACGCGAGACTACGTCGAAAAACGTATACGGAAAAACAAGGAAAAATAATAATATCAAATGGAAAAGAATAAAAGGAGGGGAGGGGGTAAAAAAAAACCAGCGCTCGTCGAATAAAACTGAAACCGATACGATTTCGCTTCTGTGTATTAAACGGATAAACGGATATATAAAGTCGCATCGCGTGATCCGACACTTGATCGTAGTGTATTTTATATTTCGAACTATTAGTTATAATTATATTTATTTCAAATCAGTGTCAGAATTTTTATTAATTTTTCTATTTGTTACCATTTAAAATTAAATTATATTTTATATGGTAATAGGATTCTAGAATATTATAATTTTTTTATTAATATTAATAAATATCAATCTATGTAATTTAGTTATAAATTTCTTGTTAGAATCTTATAAAATATAAATGATAAACTATATATGTGTATGTGTATTAATAGAATCATATAAGATATTAATAAATAAATGTTAAGCAAATTGCACAATTAAATTTATGATTTGTCAACGATCAAATATGTGCAATATAACTAAATTAATCAGGGAACAAAAAAAAATTTATCTATAAAAGAAAAGTAATTCAACTTTAATATATTGAAGATATATAAGAATTATAATTATTTAAAATCAATACAATTATATTGTAAAAATTTAATTATTATTATATGATGATGTATAAACATTTATTTATTTTCACTGATATATAAATGAAAATTTAATAATAATAACAATTAAAATCGATAAATATTATGAGAATGTAAATAAAATGAAACAATTACCAAAATCTTACCGGTCGAATCAAATAAATTTCCACTTCGAACGACGTCGTCGTGTTTATTAAATTATCAAAACTCGTACTAAGTCGCACTGATAACGATCGCATTCGAGAAATGTCCACACCGAGTCCAATTATCACGGTCACATTGAATACGACACATTTTTTATTATTATTTTTTTTTTTTTTTTTTTACTATTTTCGAATCGATTTACACGCGGAAAAACTATATAAAAAAAAAAGCAACAGCACCTAATCGGACATGCGATACCGCGATTCAGGAAACGTCGCCGCTTCAACGCCTCGCACGACAAAAACGATCAAGATTTTTATATCATTTTATTTTCACGATTTCAACGAAATTGAATAAAATAAAATGAAATTGTGCCTTTTCTTCTTTTTTTTTTTTAAACGAATTTATTAGTAATAATCGCGACGAGCGCGCGCGTGCGCTCTTACTTATATGTTGTGGTATACTAACGCCAGTGGTGAGTGTGTATTTTGAGTTTACACAAACGTTGCATTAAGGAACGAAAGATATACAGAGATAAATAGGGAGATAGGAGCTGGTGGAGGAGCACAGAGATGGTTTAAGAGAGATATCATAGATTGGCATAGAGATAAGCCACCATGGCGTGCGGCTCGGATACGCGATCAACAGCAGCACCATTACACATTATATTTTATACTATATATATATATGGTATATATGTTATCTATATCTATATATACATGTTCATTTGCGAGAAATGATTCTCGTGTGTATGTATGTAATGTGTTCTTAATTGCGATGAAAAAAAAATTGTTGTATCGAAAAAAAAAAGTGTTGTATCGAAACAGATGTGCTCAAGCGACGATTCGCAATTTAACTATACTTGCAATCCATATAAACGTGTATATTTATAATATATATTACTATTATTATTAAAAAAAAATTAATAATTTGTTTATATTATATTGACATTATTATCTAGTTAAAATAAAAAAATATATATTTATTATATAGAAAGACTAATTAAGCGTGTCTTTTTATAAAGTCGTAAATTCTATATTAGTTTATTAAACAATCATCTATAATATTGTATTCATAATAAATAATCAATTTATTTATTTTTAATTAACGATCAGTTAAATATTAACAATATCATTTATAACTAATACAAAAATGTAATTCTTCATATGAACAATGTTTGATATTTTAAATATTTATAAAAAAATTATCAATTATTTTTTTATTTTTTATATGATAATTTAAAAAAAATCAATTTTTATTATTGATCGATCGGAATATATATCATTCGCAACGATATTATCAATCGAATTCAATTGTATATATATATATATATATATATATATATATATATATATATAATTGTATATATATATATATATATATATATATATATATATATATATATATATATATATATATATATATATATAATATCGATTCAATAAATTAAAAATATAACAAAATAAACGACGGAACGGCCGCATGAATCAATTCGTTACATTTATGCGTGTCCAATACGAAAATTTCGGGTCGGTTTTCGAGGAAATTAAACGAGCAGAAATTCCCGGTTGACTTGTCCGCCATTCCAATCCATTTGTAACTATCCTTGCGCAGGGGAAGTTATCACCGGATGAAGAACAGAACAGATAACCAATCTCCAATGGGAATCCATTTTAACGACTTATCTCGTCCGCGAACGCACACACACACACACACACACACACTCACACACTCACCAAAAACTGTATCTATTTCGGAAAAAAAAAATAGTTAAAAAATCCATATATAAGACTATAGAGATACATAGTCTTATATATGGATATACTATTTAGTATCTCCATATATAAAAAAAGAAAGACTATGGAGATACAAAAGAATAAAAGTGCATGTTATATAAATTGCATAAATTTTTGTACATACACATATATATATATATATTTATATATATATGTATATATTAACCACTGATAATAAATATTATGTGTATATATCAGAGATGTTAATCGCATTTTTTACTGTTTTAGGTAGGAGGTACAAGACAAAGACGCTTACTGACGTTTGTTTCTTTTTCTTTTTTTTTTTTGAAAATGCTTTACCTTTTTCAACAGCCAAAACTGACCCCATACACCCCCCGCTTGTTGCCCCAAAACGAAATAAAAAAAAAATAAGATAGGGCCACTAGATAAGCATTTTTACGGTCGAAAACTCGAAAGCGATCCATCTCGAGATATGGCAAATTTAAAACTCTTAACTATTACCAAATGTTTGATGGCTACAATAATTTCTAACGAATAAACGAGATAACTATAAAATTTCGGAATTCAATATTTGAGTTTCGCTCATTATTTATTGCATAATTGATATTATACTCAAATTTATAGAAATAATCGAGAAAACGATATTAATATTCAATGGATTAATCTCGATTTACTTTCTCAATTCTACATATAGAACTTTAAAATAAATTATGGTGCAGTTTATTCTACCATTCAATGCATCCTGCTTTTCCACACAATAAATTTATTAATAAATCAATAGCATTACAGTTCTTGCAAACTTCGATATCCCTTTTGAGATTTGCACAACAGATATTACAACATATTTCCACTGATATACTATATAATTTTATTTATTTAATAACGTTTGGATGAAATTGAAAATTTTATTTTATTTTATTTTTGCATTTGAATATACTATATACTATTGTAAAAGTTCAAAAAAATATTATAATTGACATATAGTCGATCTAATATATGTACATATATATATATATATATATATATATATATATATATATATATATATATATATATATATATATATATATATATAGGTCAATATCATACAATTCACGATTAAATCTAATTTAATTATGAGATGTTGTAAAGCGATAAGTTCATAGTCGTCATCACGTAATATAGATAAACATAATACGTAAGTAGCTTGCGATTATAATTGCAATTATATTTTAGTGCATATCTTTCAAATAAACCCAAATTTATAATTTGCAATCGATAAAAGCACGTGTGTAATTATAAATTTTTAATCGATTAAATCGGAGATTATGTATAATATTAGATTTTTATCACAAGGAAACATAATCACTTTGAACGCTGATAACGCTGCACAATTCTAAAATAATATTTGTATTAATATTATCTATAAAACAATTGTATTTTTTTTTAATTAATTAAGTTAATGGATTATAATTAATTAAATATTTTTAATAATCTATCTGATTTAGTGTTAAGGTATTTTTATATTAAATACATATTAATACTGATATTTTTTTCGCGTATCGGGCGTTATTGTTTTTAACTCGGTTGTTGTCAAACGGTATAAGGGTGGTTTCTGGTTACCATCCACATTTTTTTTCATAAACAGGTATATATATTTATATATATATATATATATATTAATTCAGAGAACGTAAAATATAATATATATATAATATAATGCGATACGATACGAACGTAAAATGTTTAAGAGAGCGAACGTTTGAATTTATAAGGTGATATTGGAGAGTTTCGGCGATTCGGCAACCGCGACCTGCGGTTACCGAAAGTAATATTTCTACATTTATAGCTATCTGTAGAGTTCTTATCGTAGGGGGTTTGCCCGTTTAAACGGCACACATGGACACATCTATCTACAAGTCCTCGTACAAATGTATGTCCGCGTCTGAAATTCCATTTCCCGTTAACCTAAAACCCTAACCGACCCACCGCAGTCGACTCTCACCCTAAACGCTCGGTCCTCTTGTCCTCTTGCAAGGACTGCGGTCCACGTACAGTAGGACTAAAAAGGGTGGCCGGACTTTTAGGGGTGGTGAAATGAACTGCCTTTATACGGTGTTACCCCATCGCACGACGGGGACTTGAGCCGCAAGATATAGCGTTTATGGGTTGGAATTTCAATTTATGCCCTACGAACAGTGTATATATGTGCGAATACGTATCCGCGGAAGCCGACTTATCGCCAATCATTTTTATATTGCCTTCGAATCTTCCACTTTGGCTATATGGTATATGTATATATAAATACGAGTTTGTGAAGTGCGTCGTATGATCAGCGTGTGTAAAAATGTCTATATAATTGAAAAAGTTTACATTTTTTTTTATTGTAATAAATATTTTATCTAGACTTAATACAACTTTATACAAAAATAAATTATATAATGGCTTTTATTTCGATTATTTTAATTCGTTAAGTAAATCTACATATATAAATAAATATTTATATATGCATTATACTGACTTATAGTCAGTCGATTATCATCAGAAGTGCGAAATCAATCGTCAGAAGCATGCAAATCCTAAATCATAATTATACAATAAATATTTATATATATATATATATATATAATCATAATCTGTTTTAATGTTATTAAAAATATTCCTAAGATAATTACATATCTAACCCCACTAAAAAAATAGATTATGGAATCTGTTTAATCAACAATTACATTTTTAAAAATATTTATATTTAATTTTTCAATCCAAAATATAAGATAAGATAAAATTAAACCATCTTATCAAATTTATTTTTATCTCATGAAATACTAACTATATACTACTGTGATCAAAAAGTAAGGTGAAATTGTTATTTAAAACTCCCGGGTATTAGGAAGGCGGGTAAATTGTGATTTTTTTCCTAGGTTGGTAAGACTGTTTATAACATTTGTCAAGCGTCGATTTGTCAAAAGGTTTAATTATCTCCAAGTTATACGTGTTTTTACAACTCTTGGTTCCTTCATCACGATAATGCACCATGTCATTCTGCATTGGTTCTTCGCGAGTTTTTTGCCAAAAATTCAACTCGTATCGTTCCGCAACCATCGTATTCACCCGATATGGCTCCGTGCGACTTCTGGCTATTCAGCAAACTTAAAAGGCCAATGCGGGGACGCCGTTTTGACACGATTGAGCAGATAAAAACCGAATCGAAGAAGGTCTTACAAGCTATACCGACTGTTTCGAAGACCGAAAAAAGCGTTGGCAAAAGTGCATTTTATCGGACGGGGATTACTTTGAAAGAGATGAAATTGATTTGGAAGAATAAATAAAGAATTTACATTTTATAAACCAATTCACCTTACTTTTTGATCACAGTATTACATTTGGAACTTAGTGATTCTAAACATTTAAAATTTATAGTTCATATACTAATATCGGATTCTTCATATGTAATAGAATTAGAAATAATTTAAAATATTATATATATATATATATATATATATATATATATATATATATAATTTATATTATTACATATTCAAATATCGAATAAAAAATATGCTTGTCGCCGAATGTGAACCTCATATCGACAATAATAACGACAACCAACAATAGACTGTCGCAATAGTGACAACGATTAATAATGTAAAAGTGTTACCGGTGTTCAACCATTAATCCAAAATAAATAAATAAAACCAAACTTGGTCATGTGCACAGAAGGGGGGTACAGGGGGAGGCAAAATTCGATGTTTATCGATACACAAGTACACGCACGTAAACTCGATCGTGTCGAGTTTACCTTATCAATCTTACCAGTTAAACGTGTTGTCGCTATTGCCACACTAGGAATTGAACCAGAAATATACACAGTGTGAAAAGAAATAAATTCATATAATATTATATTATTAAATAACAATTGGTTATTAAAATTTTAATTTTATTTAATAAAATTTAGTATATATATATATATATATATATATATATATATATATATATATTCACATATAATAATTATTTTCAATAACAAATGTTCTACATAGTGATGATATCGTAAACCGGAACGACTGTATGTAATATAAATACTATAAGACAATATAAAAAAACATTTTATAACTAAAAAGAATCAATATTAAATATTTATATAAATTCGATTAAATTAAATCTATTTATTCATCGTAGTCTAGTCCATATATATATATCGTATATCTCACAGTTCAAATCATGCAAACAAAGCTATAAACAAAAAATATAATAATAAAGATTAAGAAGTGTCATTTGGAGGAAAGAATCGAATTGAACAATCGTATATATAAATAATGATGAACATTAGTCAACATATAATTGACAGGGATGTTTTCCGGCTGATAATGTCTGCATAAGTGATTGTGGCACACCAGCCTAGATACAGATTATTCAGATTTTAGCCTTATGAAAAATGAACGACTTCCAATTCTCAATAGTAAAGTGTTATTATGCACATTTTATGATATATTTTCCAAGTCAATTGTCTTTTATGATTAAAGGCTATAGATTAATCGTATGGCGATGATGAGGAATCGCTAATCTTAGAGCTCAATATATACACTAGAATTGACTCTTCAGGTATATTAAATATAAATATATTAATTCTATAAGAAATCATATTAAATTAATATTTATTAATTTCATTTTAAAATAATACAATAATAAAACTTATATAATATAATCTTCAAAGTTAAAAATGTTTTCAATTACTGAAATTAATTTAAAAAAATCTAGTATTGATATCAAAAAATGTGATAATATTATACTTGATGATAATATATTCCAATATATTATAATCAACTCGATTTAAATGATGAATTTTTAAATATTTTTTATCGAGTTCTATGAACTTTTAAAGCATTGTTATTTAATTAATATTCATTTACAATCTACAAATTTGTGATAATTTAGTTCTCGAAAAGCTCAGATTTGTTTCTAATTTTTTTTTTCAACGTTAATTGAAGCGATAAAATCCGTATAAATATAAGCGTGCGTTAAGAAGTTTGGAATGTTCAAAGTAGTAGAAGAACAAATCTTGATATATTCGACCGCAACTATATATCATAATAATAGTACCGTTGAAGCCGTTTTAGAAGATAGCATTTGTCAAGGCAATCAGTCAACTTAATTAACAATCAACGAAAGAATAAATAATTAGAGATGGACTAAAAAGAAAAATCGGAATGTAAAAATAATAAAAAGTTTATATATAGTATAATATAATGCATTCGTTTCAATCATCGATCACCGATGTGACGATGCAGACACATTAATCGTTCAGATAAACATTGGAATAATTTTTCATTTTCATATATTTAAATATAGTAGGACTACGCTATTTCATAATGCGATAAGTCGATATTAAAATAGAAGACATCAATTTTATATACGTATATAACAATATATCCACTATCAATTTCAAAATAAACTATACTATCAATTTTAGATTTAATATTTGAATAAATTATTATGATAGATCATATACGTTTTATCGTCATAATAGTATAGTATAGTTATTGCTTTTCATTTTCGCCTTCAAAATTATCGATAATACCGAAATGCGGTTGATATTATACGTATATATTAAAGACATATCCCGTATTCAGAGCGCGCATCTCACACGTCATTTCCCCGAGTTAAATCCGCTATTAAAGGGGTGGGCTTTCTAGGCTAGACGGTCGAAACGAAAGAAAACTTTTGGAAACCCTTAGGGGCGATTCGTGTATTAGCCAACTTGGCACTATTTAGGGGATAATGTGAACTACGTGCAACAAACTGCAACACTTTAAACTTTTATATCGTTTATATCGATATCAATCACAAAAAAAAATATATATCACGAATGATTCAATTTTAAAATATATGTCTTCTGAGATATTGTTTAAATCGTTACGCTATTAAACGAAGGGGCTCTACTGTATTTTAAATATGAAATAAACATTTTAAAATTCATCCGCATTCACATGACAAATTGGCGAATGGCAAAAACTAGACAACTTCTTCACGCGTCACACTGCCAAATAAATAAATAAATAATACGAATGTAAAACACTTTTTTTTTAAAGATATGTATCAGCATTCAAAATGTATGAATACAAAAATGAGTCGTTCAACGTTTGTGACGATTATAAAACTCGATAATCTAGAAGTCAATGTATTAAAAATAATATAATTAATGTCTAGTTGAAAATATGAAAATTTATTAAAAATATGATGTGTTATTTATATTTAGACGATGTTTATAATTAATACAGAAAAAAAAATTTTTTTCTAAAAAAAAATTATCGTCATATCGCATTATTAGTGGTAATTAATTAATTAATTCACAAATCGGTTAATTATTTTGTAAATTTGTTAATTGATTATTGCATTGTCATCGAGAGTGAGCAAGTATGTAAAGTTTCAACTCAATCGAACGTCAAAAAGTGTTCGAAAAATCGATTATAAAATTCCACCCGGACAAACAGACAAACAAAACTTATATAAAAGTGTGTAATAAAAAAGTAATACATTAGGAAGACACGGAAAGAATCGAGTATACAAAACTAGGGTTCTGTAACTACATATTTGGAGTACGAGGAAGAAAATAAAAATAAATAATAAACAAACAAACAAACAAGTGAGACACGGGTTAAACAGCACAAATAAGAGAATCGTCGGGATCAAATCTTTCAATTAGGCTTACAACGCTTACCGGTGATCGGTCATGGTCCGCCCACGCGCGACAAACACAACTCACAAACACACGGTGTTCACAAAATATATAGAAAAACGCATTCCACGTTGAAAAATATATTATATAAATGTATCAATGGACGATTTTGATTTTTTTTTTTTGAATTTGTGTTATAATTATTACGAGTTGTGACCGCGTAATTATTATTATTTTGAAGGTTCGATCGGTAAGAAGGACGAATCATTGATTGTTTATTAAATTTAAATTTATTAAAAAATAAATGTACATCAATGACAGTTTATATAATAATAATTATAAAAACGAAAAATAACAAAATATATATTATATTTAAATTAAATTTGATATTTAGTTATTAATATTGAGAAAAATTACATAATATTCTTACAGTAATGTACTTAAATAGAGTAAAAATATTTAGATTGTCAATAAGTAAATTTCTTGAGACTTTTTTTTTCATAATTATTATATAAAAGAAAAACAGAAGTAAATTTTAAATATATATTATATATAAAAATAACACCGAAAAAAAAATACGAATCGTTGGAACTTTTCATCACATTTGTTAAAAACCGAACGTGCGACGAATTAAATTATTCATAATTTGAAATGGATACGATCGAAATTACCGAGAAGAAATCGAGACATGAATATTATTATATATTAAAATACACGCGCACACACACAAACACATAAATAATATATATAAAAATATATTTATATAGTCGTATATAATTCATAAAGTGGATATGTGAAACGTCGAACGGCATTCGCTAGGACGCTGATTGATTATGTATACGTCGGTTTTGCGTCCGCGTATACACAAATTTACAATTCAAATACATTTTTATCGAACAAAATCGGCAATACGTGTTATATACGCAACTATTTTATTCGTTTTATTATATATATATATATATTATATTATATATTTAAGAACGTCTGAACAATGCTTTAGTTCGTAAATTAAACGGGTCGAAATCTTGAGATGGCGTAGCACGTTGAAATTTGAAATTTGTGCATTTTTGCGCGTATATTGATTTATTTTATATTTGAAAATTAAAATAGAAAATGTGAAATTTTGAAAGTTTAATGCGAATCAAGGCGCAGCCTGTTCGGGAAAATTGCGGACTGCGTCGGCGTGCAAATGTCTCGAAAGGTTGACTCGTACGACAATAAATAAATTTATCGTTTATTTGTGAAGAACGGTAGTCGTTGGTTTTTGAAGATTCCGATCTCGTTTGTCATTTATTGATCGTCGAAACTGGTATTAAAAAAAATTAAATAAATAAGTTTATATATTATAATATTATGTTAAAAAAAAAGCGTGCGTTCAAAACTTAGAATCAATCTTTAATTGCTGTGAATAAATTTATATTTTTAAAATAAATAAAAATGTATATCATTAACAGGCAAATAAATTATTTCATATATAAACAAAACAAGAAAAAAAACACAACTTACTCTTATATGCCTTAAGAATCACTAATGTACAAAAATCAAAATCAATTTCGCTATCGAACTAAAGAAAAACTGTATATCACATTATATTTATTATGTATGATATATTTATATACAAATATAATAAGTCACTATATATAATATTTATATTAATAAAAATAATCGTTATTATATTAATACTAATATTTAAATAGTAATATCTTATAAATGAATAGATTGAAAATAAATGACAAAATAATCTTTCTCTGCTTCCGATATGATTATTTTTCTTGGAAATAATAATATTATGTTTAATCTATATTCCTTTATCAATCTTTCAAATATAGAATTCAATATCGTTGTGTAATATAAAAATATAGTTACCGAGAATAAAAATCATATCGAAATCATAAATATACAGAGACAGAATTCTCGTTAATGTATAATAATAAAGATTACGTATTTCATAAAAATAGATTTAAATAAATAAATTATATAGTATATATAGATATATATTTATATTTTCAAAATAATATATTTTTGTCGCATTATAAATACAGTTATAACGATGTATATATATATATATATATATATATATATATATACCTCGTTGATTATAAATTCCGTTCAATATATTTTCATACGTGGGTGTTATCCTATGAATCAAAACTACTGCAAAAACAAGAAAGAAGATATGTTGATTTAATAATAGATAATCGTGTAAATAACCGGTAAGCACATATTACAATGATTATCATTATAAAGTAAAAATATGCTGAATTAAAAATGATTTTCTTTTTTATTTTTCATTCATTCGAATTCGTGTATGAATATAATGATTGAAAAATATAAAAGAATAGCTTTATTTCTAGTGTTGATTATGCAATAGACTTTTAGTAATTTAATATATAGAATATAATAAATTTTTTTTCGTAGTTAAATTTATAAATTGAGATAAATCTTGATATGATTTGAAAATAATTATATGTTCGTATTGAATCTACGTGAAAAAAAAATGGATAAATAATTTTGTAAAAAAAAATATTTTTATATTGAATACATAAAAGAAGAAAACGTCCATTTTTTTCTAAATAATTGATCGAAATTCTCTAAATGTTTTAAATGTTACATTTTATTTGCAATTTTAAGATCTAATATATTAAAAATATTAAATTTTTATGGACAGCATAAATTAAAGAAAAATTAACTGAACATCATTAATAATATTAAAATTTCATTTAGAAAGTCTAAAAATATTGAAAAATTAAGAAAAACAAATACTTATATATATATATTATAATTCGAATTTATTGTCTATTATAGATCTATATCCAACATTTGAAAAAAATCCGAAAAATTCAAAAATATCCCTTTAAATGAGGTGACCAACTTTTTTACATTGAAAAGAAGGACACAATGAAAAAACACTTGTTAAAAAGGAAGACATTATTTACAAACTTTCAAGTTGTAAAACTGTGATGACTCAAAAAAGATCATTTTTATCAATGTGAATCGATCAAATACGAATATTTACAAAATGGTGAACGTTTTTCCTACTCGCAAGAGAACGGTTGGTTACATTATTTTAAATTAATTAACTCAACATGTTTATTCAATAACAGCAACGCTTTATAAATATTTCATATTGAAACAAGGAGGAAAAATCATCAAACAATATATATATAATAAATAAATATAATACAAACAAGTACATGGATACCGTATAAAGAAATCGAACATGACCTCGTATCCCAAACGAACCGGAAAATATCACTGTACGACGTTCGATCCTTCCGAACGCGTATCGATCAAACGACGATCGGACGTTTATAGCCGCTGTGCCGACGTCAGTTTTCATTGTCCGACGCACTTTTTTCGACTTTGTGCGAGACCCCACCTGAAAACGGGTCGGATTATCGCCGGACGTTCGGTGCCACTTCGCAAGTGGAGGACCTCGAGATTCGGCGCGCGATAAAATCGCATTTTTACGACGCTCTTCCGCGAACGACGACGGCGAAAGCGATGCGCGACCGTCGGCACGCGAACCCCATCGACCGTATCTATATAAACGCTTTTTTTTATTATTATAATATGGCAGGAAAAAATGTTTGTTTTTTTACAAGATATTTAGTGACTATTCAAAAAAAAAACAAATAAAATGAGATAAAGCATAAAGTAAACATTAGATTTAGCTTAAAATGATTTTATTAGATATGTTTATGAGTACAATAATGAAAATATATAAATCGCAAAATTTCAAAAAAGTAACAGAATTCGTGAATTTTTGACAAATAACAAAATTATAATGATACCCCAACCTCCATATTCGCCAAATATGACTCTGTGCATATAATAAAAAGAACTTTGAGGGTGTCATTTTATAAGCATATGAGTAATTAAAAGAATATATGAAAGAGCTCAAAATTATTCCAAATTGGAAGAAGCGCTGATATAAGTGTAATAATATTATTATGATCATGGGGTGTATAATGTAACGTATTATATATAACTACTACAGGTAATCGGCATATACCATAGTTAAGTCTAGAAATAAGATGGGGTGCCAAAAAAAAAAACCTTTTCTTTATAAATATAAAAGAAAATAGATAAGATGGGATGCGATAATGTTAATGGATTCGGTAAACCTAGGCGACGAAATTAATCACACGGCGATAACGTGGACTGGATTTCCCATATTGGAAGGACGTTACCATTTCGTAATTGGCCGAGCCCAATATGGACTGCAGGACGGTTGCTTATAAAAAGGTTGTGCGACCAAGAAACAATGGCTTCGTGTGTGAGCAGTCATGGATTGGCCAAGTCCTGCCCGACTTCACCTGTGAGCAGCCTTGGCTCGGTGAAGCTCGAACCGGATGGACAGATCAAGGGAGGACATTAGACTAAGATGAAGGACGATCGGACGTAGGAGCGGTCTGGGTCAGCATCTTGGAGCTCTACGGATCCAGAGGATTGTCTGGAAGGAGTGTTTCGAAAAGTCTCACGTTGGATATCTATAATCTGGTTCTAGTTGTTCCAGTCCGGTGGAGCAAATATAGAATATGGATTTGGAGATTAAGGTTTCGGTAACTTGTAATTATTCCCTTGTCGCTTTTGTTTAGTGTTAACCCATTTATGTATGTCTTCTATTGATTAATGTACATCCATTATTGCTATTGACTGCTCTGTAACTGATTTATATTTTGTATCTTTGACTACTTTTATTTACTGATGTATGTATTCCATTGTCTCTATTGTTTATAATCCTTGATTTGTACTTGAATATCATTGCCGATTATTGTAATACCTGACGGTAATAAACCTCCATTAGTAAGACCTATATATTTCAGGAGTATATCATTTTCTATCCTAGAAAATGATTAAAAAAATTCTTATTTATAGTTCTAAATTCTTATCTATAGTTTCAGGAGTCTTATTTTTTATAAATAAGAATAAAATTCTTATTTATAGAAAAATGGAAGAAAATAAAGAGTTTTCATTGAAATAAAACAATTAAATAGATAATGATGTGATGTATAAAACATAAACAACACATTAAATTATATATATATTGAAAAAAAAATATATAAAAAATTAAATTTGTAAACTAAAACAAAATAAAAAATAGAAATCGTCGTAGCATTTTTGTTCAATAATACAAACAACGGTTGAAACGGAGACTGAAATTTGGAAAAACACATTCACAGATAATAACAACTTTGATAATCGCGGCAACGATCTAAGATTTCTGGAAATCGGAACAAAAAGCGAATTTTCTGGTTTACGATATTCCCACGATTAAGATATAAACGATAACATGCAAATTACTGCATTGTTTTATAAGAACAAAATTGTTATTTTTCTCTTTACGTAGAACTCGAATAAGATTATAATAGCATAGAATGGTGTGCGCAAAATGAAAATAAGTAAAATCTGACATTTTCCAACGTAATATATGTCAAAAATAAAATCTATTTACTTGTTAAAATGAAGACGTTTAACATGTAAATAAAATCTATTCAAATCGACGAGCAATTGTGTCGATTTTAACAAATTATATGTTATATTGAAGAAAAAAAAAAAGAAATACGACTGAAATGAAAGTATAAATTAATATTAAGTTAATGATGAGTGAAATCTCGATTATAAAATTACGTATAACTTTCGATTAGAAATCGAAAACGTCGATGATAAAAATCGATATATCGTTTTCATCATTGCAATGCATCGCTGAAGTAAAAATGAAATTTTACGCACTATTATTTTCCATACAAAACAATCAACTTTTATTGAATAAAATGTATTAAATCCGACAACATATAAATAAAAATATTCAATATTTTTTAATTCTTTTTAATACACGTCATATATAAAATTTTAAAATAGATTTAATCTTCATTGTAATTAATAATAGTTGACTTTAAAGATATATTCATTATATCTCTGATTGAATACAAAGAATGCACATGCAATTTCTTATACAATATAAGAACGAACAATGCAATTTTCAAGTGCGCATTATGTCATTGCATTATATATGCCCATTGTCCACAGACAGACTTCCTTTTAAGACGCGATAAAAATTTACATATATTCGTACATTTTTGTACGTATTCGCGAAAAATAATTCGCAACAAAACAATCGTCCTTGCGGTTTTCATATAACGATCAAAGAAACTCAAAATAATAATAGTTTATTGCAGAAAAAAAAGGAAACAATGCGCGCATACGGATTCGGCCATCAGATAAAGAAATCCTTAATTCACGCCTCGTTTTCAGAAATCCATAATCGAAACTGAAAATATATATAATATATACATGTATATAAAAATAATGAAACCGACATATAAAAGACGGACGTTTTCGTCTAGTAATATATATATATATATATATATATATATATATATATATATATATATATATATATATATATATATATATATATATATATATATATATATATAAAGTCGAAAAAAAATATGTCCATTATTATTAATTCTGAACACGATATTTGAAAGAGCGACGATGCATAAATGTTGAATTTTTTGAAGAACGGAATAAAAATTTCGAGGTGATTTTTTCATTATTTCAAATTTATTGTAAAACGATTTATTTGGAATTAAAATAGTGTTTGAGTATAAAATTCGATTTTTTTTTCAATCGTATTATTTATATAAATGTACGTATAAATAGTTAATTTTAACCTTTTGTATACAACGATTTTAAAAAATTAAAATAAAAAAATCAATCAATTAAATATTGTTAAAATAATATCATAATCAAATACAGCTTTTCATATGTAAAACAGATTTATCTAATATATTATTATAAACTTCCATAGTATTTAAAATACGTAATATATCAAGATAATAAAATTAATAATTTATTTATAACAATAATAAAATATATAATTACATCTGTATAGAAATGCATTCTAATATCTAATAATAATTATATAAATAGAATATAAAAATTTCGTATTAAAAATAGTTTATAGAACGTCATATCTATGAGTGTTGTTTATTTATGCTTGTCTCCATAGTCTGGACACAATCGAGGGCATCTCTTGAAAAAAATAACAAACAAAAGGTTAAATGTCACTATCGATGTAAATTTAAATATTATAATCAAACGAACGCGAGAAAGTGTCAACGAACCCCGTTGCACTCTTATCACGGCTAATTATACGAGTTCACTATCACAATTAATTGCACTTTTCAAGATGCTGGCGAAAAAAAAAAATGAGAAACTTTATTATTTTCATCGTGATGGGAAGACGTTCAACTTTCCGATCGTGTAAATTGATGACCTATGATCGAATACAATAGACAAAATTTGATAATATTTATTATGGTTAGATAATTAAATTGAGATTAATTTACGTTTAATTATAAATAAATTTAATGTGGTTAGAATTTATCGTCGTTTAGAATTGCGGAACGAAACGATAAAATTCGAATATAATAAATACGCGTATTTTGAACGAAAAAAAAAACAAACAAACAAACAAACAAATATTTCAAGATGAGAATGGTGAAGCATTTAAATGGGCATATTCAACGAGTACGCAATTAAGTAAATGTATGGTCAATGCATTTATAGTGCGATTTAGTTGTCGTTAAATACGACGCTTTCCAAATTGTTAAATTGTTCGCAACGTTTAAAATTATAACAAAATCGTGACAATAAAAATTTTAATTTCATTAATACACATCGAAATGTTGAAAATCTTGTATAAAGTAATTTATTACTTAATTAAGAGTAAAAATGATATGCGATTGATAATAATAATTGAAACCAATCAGTTGTCAGAACAGATTAATTCACATAGATATGAAAAATCAGCGGCGCAACAACCCTTTCGAGGTCAGTATTTATCATTGAAGTGCTTTTATTTTTTACAAGGTTGTTTTGAAATCGTTTCTTTATATCAAAATCTAATATTAGAAAATAAATGTGTCATAAAAGAATTGAATATTCAAAAAATATAAAACAATTTTAACCCTTTGCCGTTTGGTCACCACTTAGATTAATGTATAAAGTCGATAATTTTTATGTAACGAATTCCCATACTCTTTCTGTATAATATTATGAAGTGTAAAAAGACATTCTTATAAATAGAGATAATTTTATTATCTTAAATTAGTCTGCAATCACGAAATTACAAATCGAACTGCATTTTCGACATTGAAACTTTGAAACGTTTTTTTGATTCAAACTTGATAATTTTGACAGACGGATTATTACTAAAATTATTATTATTAAGTGGTGGCAATAATTTTTTTTAAGTTTAGAAATTTGTTCAATAAATCCATATATTCTATATAAAACTCTACATATGAAAAATTAAATTCGAAACGTCTCGAGTGCAAAGGGTTAATTTTGAGAACAATAATAATAATAACAGATTAGATATTCGTGAATTAATGTTCGGATGCGGTAAAAATGCAGCTAATAAATATGGGATCGCTTTTTTAAGGCCGCCACGGCGAGATTTATTCTGCGCCATTATTTCTGCGCCAAAACGCTTTGTCGTATTGCGGTTTAGGGGTGAGCTTTTTTGCATAAGTGCACGACGGCGACCAACACCGACCCCTAACCCATCGTCGAAGCTTTCGAAGTCTCCGTTACCACCGAACCGACCGTGTTAGTTGCCCCTATAAAGTGTTCGGATTGCATATCGGGTAATAGTAGAGAAGACGCATTACAAACCAACCCCATTACGTTAGGGGTTGAGGTCTAAATGCGAACGCAAGTAACGCGCGCGCACCTGTATATAAAAGTAGTTGAGGTGGTGTTGTTTTTTTTTTTTAAAAAAAAGCTCTTGTTTTTACTGAGTTCAATTATATTTGATTGAAAAAATTGATGACAATAATTTGAGTCATATATAAATAGAATAATTTGTTGCGTTGATTATGAAAAAAAAATTGATTTAATTTTTTTTTAATTCAATTTCGTCAATAAAAAAATAAACATATTTAATGATGTTTTTTAAACTATTTAGTCAATTTTCAACTAATTTAAAATTGGGCGAATCAATAAAAATATCAAATTATTAAATTAAGACAATTATTATAGATGTCATTTTTGGATAATTTAACAATTAAAATATTTCTTTATATTATCAGTTAAAAACATGTTATGTTTTAAATCATTATATTATTTAGTTTCATCATAATAAATTTACAAAAAAAAAAAGATTATTTTCATATGATTTTTCTTCATACATTAAATTAAAATCGTCAAATGAAAAAAATATCAAATTCTTTGAAAAGTATATACATAATTAATTTATTAATAGAAATTAAAACTATTATATAAAATTTAGTCATTATTAAAAATAGAAGTTTAAATAAGTGCAATTATAATATATCAGATATATAAAAGATAATTTTATTAAAATTTTACATATGTAATAAAATATCGATTAGAAAATTTTAATATATTTTAATTAATAAAAAAATAAACAAACAATCGATAAAATCGACGAATTTTATTATTTTCCATAATATTCATATACATATATATAATTCTCATTTTATCAAAATTTTAAGATTTCTCCGGAATCGTTTACATTTAAATTAAGAAACGTCGAGATAATAAATATTATTATCGTCGTACAAAGTTCAAAACATCGATACGAATACATTACAAAAATATTAAACTAAAACTGATTAATTAACGCACTAATGTCGTAGATTTCGTTTCGTATGAACGCCGTCGATGATGATAATTATTACAAAGACGGATCCACATCGTCTATTAAATATTTTAATAATAATACTTTTGTGTAGTTTTCTTGTTAACATTTCAAAATTATTATTTGTTTATTTATTTGTGCTTTTGTCGAGCATCGCCGTTTTCTAGATCGGTCACGATATAGTCCGTCAAAAACGTAAATGACCCATCCATTATCGTCCGGTTGGAAGTGTGATGATCGTCGGGACTCCAAAATCTGGTATCGGCACTTCCATTTTATCGGACGCGTGATTTCCAAAAACATTACCATTATCTGCGTAATAACCGAGCTTGAGATATCGCTAAAAGCCTCACAAATATCTCGCTTTTATCTAGGGACACTCTGTCATGACGCACACAAAACGCATCGGACCCCGACTTACTACAATATCACTTTATAATATATATATATGACAAACCCCCTACTAGAGTGTGTGTGTAATTTTATTATTATTTACATATATATATATATATATATATATATATATATTATTTTTGAATGAGAGAAATAATCAGTTCGATGCTTGAAATTGAATAAATATGATCGATAGGTAGAGCATAAATTATATATCAACTCATTATTACAATATTGATAAATAGCGTAGTGTTATTTTATATGAGACGATTAAAATAATATTTTAATAAAATATCAACGTAACGACTGATACAGTATTCTAAATGATTTTTGTTAGATAAACGGTTCAGTATATATAAAAATTTTTATCTTAAGCGCAGACATTGTTTAATTTACAAGTATGTAAATAAACAGATAAACCAAAGAAGAACTTTTGACCTTATGACCTGTTTTTATTCGTTAGAAAGAGATTTGTGAGATATTCAGATATAAAATTAAAAATAATAATATCGAAGAAAACCCACATTTTCTTATCATAAAAATACTTGGTATTTTGTATAAATCATACGTTAAAAATCTTTTACGACAAATATTATACAAATTAAAAATATAAAATTAGGATGTTTTAAAAAAATATATAATTAATAATCTTTTTTGTAAGCGTAATCATTAAAATATAAAATATTGTTTATAAATATTTATACAATCAAAACATCATTTTTTTTTAAATTTAAATCTCAATTGTAACCATTTGAAAACTCACCAAAACTTAAATTTATTTAATTCAAAAACTGAAAATATCCATCTGAAATAATATAAACAGATTATAAATATCGTTTTACATTAGAAAATGTGAGTCATTATTTTTTTCTAGAAACCGTAGTATGGCGCCAGCTTAAAACATACTCATGCATGAATAGAAAATGCATTTGATTATTATTCATATCGTTATCTTAATTAGTAAAGCAGATAATGACGATGGGTTATTTTATCAAACAAGCTATTAGTCGAATATAATAAACAAATCGAACTGCGCAATACTACGCGATTAGAGGAAGATCATGGTCGTAAATACGTAAACGTAAATATATATATATATATATATATATATATATATATATATATATATTTATTTATTTATTTTAAAATAAATACAATCGATATAATAAAATCTTATATACGAGTCCCTTATTTTTCTATAAAATATTACATGTAAAATTTAAACTATTGGGGAAAAAAATGAGAACGTTTATCTGCAGACGTGCTTAACAACAAATGTTACAAATTATCATACGTTCTTATCAATCGAAATTGGATACGCGTTCTATAAAAAAATATCCAACGAATAATTAAAAATAATTTATTTTACAAGATCAATGAACGTTTCGAGAATTAATTAAATTCGATATTGATATTGCTGCAATATCAACCTTTCATGTCTATGATTTATGTTCACATAATTCAAATTGATCAAATCTTCATATGTGAATATTATTAAGTTACATCGATTAATGATCATATAAATCTATTTTTTTTAATAAATATTGATAAATAACAAATTCAAACTTGAAAATTTCTTGATAACACAGCGACGATATTCTTCATCGGTTGAAATGCGACAAAAATCAACAATCACTACTCACCTGAAAACAAAAAAAAAATACATATAAATAAATTACAAAATTTAAAAAAAAATCGTACACGGCTACGAAAATTTAGACCGGAAATAGAACGAAATTAAAATGGAAAAATCTAGATTGTATTTTCCTCAAGTATGTACATTTCCATTGCAAAACGAGCGATAAGAGTCGATATTCGAAAACCGGTTAAAACGCGATACGAACCAGTAGCTCGATATCTGATACGAATTCGTGTTACACGAATAACACTTGACTTTTTTTTCCCCAGATATTTATACTACGTGGAAATTTTTTAAGTGTTTTATCGGTCTGCGTAGGAAAAAAAACAGCAATAATTATTATATTTTCGCACAGAAACAATGCTGCAATATAAAAATATTTCGCAATTATCTATCTATACATAATGCATTCAGAATTTTTTTTAATGCACATTATATAAATCAAAAATTCAATTAAAATAATAATAAATCAATTATACGATATTTTGATTGCATATTAATAACATATCGATGGTTCTCAAAACGATATCGTCGGCTTATTCAACTAATTAGTTCCGTTGTCGGGCATGAAACGGAGCTCTACAAGTGTACGATTTAACGAACGCCCGTTTTAGGGGTTGAAAACGACACGCGGTACGGGGTTAAAATGGGGGGGGGGGTAGAGAATCGTGGTGGCTTTCAGTATCAATCTTACGAGGCCGGCCCCGTTTAGTCTCCCCTTTTTTTTTCGTCAGGTTGATATGCATAAGCGGTCACGCACCACCCCTGATATCCATTTACACTTGTTCTCCACGCCAGTTTACTTTGTCTTCTTTGTAAATTAATTTAGAAAGCCAACACACCCCGAGTTTCAACCCCCGAGCGGATGGACGGTTGAAAAGTACACGTAGCATATATTCAATTTGCTGCAATTGCAAAAAAATTCACTCATTTCAATTAAAACATGCAACATTTCAGATATACAATAATAAATATGAGACATAAAAATCAACTATTCGATAAAATTGATCATATCTATATCAAAATTAATATATAAATTTTTTATTATTTTTAATATAAATTTTAAAAATATTATACAATAAAAATATCAACATTCTTTTGAGAAATTTAGACAAAATTTAATACTAATCTTCATTCTTGGTCGACATCAGATGGATAAAATCCGCGTGGCGATGGGATAAAGTCGTCTGTCGGTCGGATTTGTTCTTTTTTTTTAGCTTTCCCATTTTGACAATGAAAGCCGCGATGAAAATGGGGAAAACTCGCGAACCGGAAGTGACGTTCTTTTAAAAGGTTTCAACGGACTTTATATACATTCAATATTCAGTGTTAAAGCGTCTATAACAACTATTTTCCAATCTAATAATTATTTTAATAGAATTAAGTCGAAACATATGCTCGTGTGAATCAAAATTTAAGGTTTTTATAGACTACGTTTGACGCCAATGCTATAAAATATTTTACAACGTAATTTCGACTGATGTCTAAATAAAATAAAATAAAATACGATAAATACTGCGATAGTTGTTTTTATTGCATCATACAATATTATTATCGCTGATTAAAAACTAATTTAATTAAACAAATTTGCCATAATATAAAACATTTTATATTAACGCAATGACGTCAGAACAAAAAACCGTCGAATCGATTAAAAATTAATACTTTATAATTTAAGATTATATCGCATGAAAATTTTCAATGCGCCGTCGCTGAAAACGATCTATTTTATCCGATCCAATATATATTCACTTTTCGCCGTATAAAATTTATATTCATACGACTAGAATTGATATCTTATAATAGAGTCGGTGAACGATGTCTATGAATAAAGGTTGGTCAAGAGAAGATAAACCTCTATCCTAATATTGCAGTTAAATTTTTTAAAACTACGCAAATCTTATTATAAAAATATCTCATTTACCATATTAATATAATATATATCAAGATATGAATGCGATTGAGAAACAAGTCATAAATTCATTTATTGTGAAATTATAGATTTTAAACGAAATTTCATAATATTATGAGATCGTGAAAGCCCTTTTTTAAATATTCGTACACGTCGTGGTCGATAATCTATGGATCATGACCCGAAAAAATAAAAATAAATAAATTCACGATAAGCAAATTATAATGTAATAAAATATCACGTGATTATTTAAACGTTGCGAAATTTACACAGATCATAAAAAATAATTAGTATTAGTATTCGTAAATTAAATATATTACAAGTGGATCGATCGAATTTTACGATATATATATTTTTTTAAATTTGATAATAAAAAATATTTTATATTATATATTTAGTATTTTGTAAATGTATTGTTTAATGGTGAAGAACTTCTGAATAGGAGTTTGGGTTGAAATCGGGTAGCCAGTATGTGGAATAGATGAAGGGGTTGAAGGAGTCGCTTATCGCTCACTCGCAGATTGAATATATTTCATATATGTTTTCAGAGAACCAGGGGCGTCGCAAAATAGTTATGATTTCAAAAATCGACCCCTTACACATTATGCATACCACCTAAAACAACTCAAGCAAGAATATTAAGAGTTCAATCGCACTATTATATTATATAATATAAAGTGACAATCGCAGATCGAAAACTATATATAGTTTTTTAATTTCTAAAAAAAATAATAATTATTTGTTTGTTATATCTTATAAAATTTCGAATATCAATTACGTGTGAGACGCATATATTCTGAAAATCATATATCGCAAATATGTTTTCGTCGTTTTTTGCGCAACAAATATTAATCTGAGTGCAGATAAAAAGCGTTGACCCTGACCCAGATTTATCAAATCTGATGCTAATATTCATACATTAGCAATAAATAATTTTAACAAGTAAATTAACATATACGACAAATATTCATAATTACCATAAAAATCATTTGAAATACTTGATATATATATATATATATATATATATATATATATATATATATATATATATATATATATAATGCTAGCGCCGGTGTAAGGTTGGTGGTGACGTAGCATTTTCTTTTGTCAAATGCAACTTTATTTTCACAATTTAATCTTAAATGAACTTTATAACTCAAAATATAGATCTTTGCTATGTCGAAGTTTAACTTATTACTATATGATTTAATGTAAAATAGTTCAGTATTTACGATTCAATTTTGCTTCGATTTCCTTCGATTTTGACAGCTGGCTTCTTAAGGTACGGCTATTACATATATATATATATATATATATATATATATATATATATATATATATATATATATATATATATATATTTCAATAATCATTTAGTATAATTAGAATATTATTTTTACATTCATTTTAATTTTAAAGGGACTTTTTATAGTTTTTTTTTAATTTTAAATTAATTTTGATAAAATCGAATATATTTATTTTATGATAAAAATATTAAATTTAATTTAATTTCACATATGTGAGCCTAATTTCGAAGTACGTATATATAAAATTCCTTAATAAAAACGAAAGTAGAGGACGTCACTGAATATATATATATATATATATATATATATATATATATATATATATAAAATAAAATAAAATATTATGTATATAGAAAACGGGTATAAAGTTAGATGGAGTACGTCTCCGGTGCGATATTGCAGGGGTGGCGCGTTGCCGGTATCAGTGTCGTGATACGATCGCAAAGCTTATCACCGAGCACCAAGAGGTTTTAAACCGCCCTCATCCCTCTCGAAACGCCCACCACCCCCTGAAGTCCCTTTCCAAAGCTTGATTTTGTTTTATTTCAATTTACCTACACAGACCCTCACGATTTCAGGCTCACGTCTCGCGTCGTCTTTCTCACTCTAGAAGTAGAAAATCGCATCGCTCTAACTCTTTCTCGCCCTCCCATTTTCTCAGTCACCTCTTTGACGCCCGTCAAAACCACCCTCGGAAACCACCTCTTCGACGTCCAACTTCCAACGAAACACGGGGTGCAACCGTTTGAATGCAAAAGTCACGATTACACCTTTAAATTCAACACAAATGTATATACATACATATATATATATATATATATATATATATATATATATATATATCAATTGAAAATTGAATTTGAGTCAATATTTGAATATTTTTTCATTGGACTTTTTTACTCATATCGCAATAAAAACTTTATTTTTTTTAATATTATTTATGAAAAAATATCACTCATCAATATTTATTTTATTCACTTATATGTCATTTAAACTTCATAGTTTGTAATGTAGATTTTTGTATTTAAAATTGTAAAAAAAAAAAATGAATTCATGATTTGATGGATACTTAAAATCTGGACAACACAGCAAGCGTGTCTCCACTGTATATATATTTAGATATGTAAAGGCGTTCGATGTTTGCTCGCTTTAATGGCATTCAAAAAAGGTTGCCACTCACGCAATATGAATAAGCTGGGCCGATATCATTTTTAAAAGGTCCCAAAATCTACATCTTTCGCAAGGAGCGCGAGCTCACCACCGCCTACCAGCACCACCCCTCGAACACTATATTATAAATGATGTACACAGGCATGGGCTGCAACGTTATCTGTTTTTGCCACGATATGAAGGAGAATCTCCAACCCTCGCCTTTGCTCTCCTATCTCGCAGCGCCACAGAATAAACAGAATAACCGAAGGGCGGCTGGCTAGGCGGGATGAAGAAATGCTATGGTATGAGAAGACCCAGTGGGGCAACCGCCTTAAAAGCCCACTCGCGTGCACCGCACCGGGATCACTTGCAACTACCTAAGACCCGTGCACCCAACACACGACACAAACTATCGCACTTATAAATCACACGTATTTACAAGCGATCCTTTCCGTTCGATAACAAAACGACAATGCTAAAAAAAAAATACATTTACAAAGACAAAAAACCCATCTTTTTTTATCACTAAAAAAAGAAACAAAAAATCGATCGTAAATATAAATTAATTATACTGATTTATATATATATATATATATGTATGTACGTGAAATGATACTGCATCAAAAATGTATTGAACGAAAATGAATAATGATGCTATGTAGCAACCCTTCTATTGGTCTTCTAACTCACCCCTATATAGAGGCACATTCAAGTGGTTCCTACGTGAAAAATCTAAAGGAAATCAAGTGTGAGATACATCGCTACGGAATATGGTCATCCCTTTTCCGATATCTCCATAAGTATGTGTTGTATATAAACATTAAAATATGAAAATATAAGAACTTTTTATGATATCGATATATAATATAATATTTTTGTTATTATATAATCGTGAATAAAAATAGTACTCAATATATATATAATGATTTTCAAATACTTTTTTTTCATAAAAAATCAATTTCAATTTAGATAGAAATTAATATACATTTTTTAGTATCTAAGCTTACTCTTATGTATGCTTATGTATGATTTATAAAAAGTTTGTATTAAAATGAAGATATTTAAAATTACTATAATTTTTAAAAAAACATCATGCACTATAAACGAAATAGACGAATAATTGAAATAGAAAATAAATAGACGTTCACAATAATAAACGATAATACGTTAGAAACAATTACTTGAAAGGCCGTAGTATGATAGTACCTATATCACGTCACAATTTGTCAATTCGAATATGAGGTATGTCGTCATAGTGAAACACTCTGTCCGGCCGGTTTCGACACATACATACACGTACACGTACTCCTTTATTTGGATCCTCATCCGCGTCTTCCAAACGAAGGTTGGGTGGATACCCGTCGCCGTCCCACTTTTCCACCATTCGGGAGGGTCGGCAGGGACACATGGGCTCCGTTATCTTTCTACAACACCAAACATTTTGATCGCGATTTCGTCAGCGAGAGAGAGGACCACCTTCCAATATTCAAAAGTTTGGATATATACACACCGGCACAATTTGTTGAAGGAGCATTGCCCCCCCCCCCATCACCACTCCCTTCCCTTACCCGTTCTCTTTCAATTTAATATACGCGCCAAGTGTATATTTTGCCGCAATTTTAAAATTAGATATTTTGATAACACACGTTCACTTATCTGGCGATTCAATATTTTCATAACTGGATGAGGGGAAAAAAAGGGAAATGAACATTTTGACGTATAATTAATTTTCGATTTTTTTTCTTATAAATAGATATATTTCAAAATATTCTATATTAATAATTTTAATATATTTATTATTTTTTGAATATAGTATATGATATATTTTATTAATAACAAGTTGTGTTTTTAAATTACTATATTATGAAGGTTTAAAAATAAAATATATAGATATTTTTATGTGACATAATATCTAAAGATTGAGAATGTCGACCAGTAAATCTGAATGCGACCAGATCAGAGGTCTTTTGAGCCGACCTTTAATATTCTTGTGTCATATGATTTTTTTTTATATTTTATATATAAAATGTATATTTTTTTACGTTAAAGGTAAAATTTGCAGTCTTTTTGGTGAGTTTTTTTTTTAGAAATCAACATTTCAAAAGTTAGACCGTGAAAAAAATATCTATACATTTCAAACATCTCATTTACCCGATTTCACACATTTATTTTTTGTTTATTACTGCTTTTATGAGAGAGATCATTGTTGAAAAGTGGCCTTTATAAGCAAAAAGGCACCTCACCCTTGTTCAAGATCATGTATATTAAACATTTTTAATATGACCGCAAAAAAAAACATTTTAATATGACTTAAATTGTATTGTTTATTTTTTCTTCTTCTTAATACTTAGAATAAATAGGTAGCTATTTATTCTAAGCTATCAAGTATCTCTATAGGTAACCTTCAAACTCGATAATTTTTCTACAGTTTAATAACTAGTATATTAAACCGATTTTTAAACTTTAACGATAACATATATACAACACAATACGTATATACTTTGAAAAAAAAACGTCAAAAGACGACGACAATGCCTGAAAAAGTAAAGCAGTAGAAGAAGTAAAAAAAAAATGTATAAATGTACAATTCATAAGCGTGTACGCGCGTATGTTTGTGTGCGCGTAACGCCGTCTGCGGTCGGGCCGAGCTGTGTGTCCGTTATCATTTTTGCAGGGTGCGCCATTAGGTTTCGACAATGGCCGTCGGGGGGCGCTCGCTCTTCTCTCACACATAAACGGTCCGTTATCCGTTATCCGTTATCCGAGCGCGCCACAGCCGGCCTGGTCGCCGTTATCAACGCGACACCACCCCGCGGCTAACGGCCGTTACGGCGCACACATACAGACAAACCGACGCGAAAACACGATCCTGACTGGCATCCGCTCCTTCTGCCACTTCGTATACATTCGGAAGACCGGCTCGAACGAGAGGGATGGACGTCCCTCAGGATCATCCCCTTACCATGCCCTAAAAGGACAACGGGTTCAACCTGGTCTTTGATAATATCTGTCTTTTTTTTTGTCGTCGTAACTGCGCTTTTTTGCATTCGACGATTTTGGTCAAATTTGAAAAATCATTATAAAAAATATATCAATATCAATTTTTCACAAGTATGAGAAATTGTAGGCCGCACGTTTGTTACTACTGTTTTAAATAGTTTTTCATTTTAGAGTATATCAAAGTAATACAATGATAAATCGAACCGTTCAGTGAAAATCGTTTTCAAAAATAACGAAACAATAGTCAATAGTCGACGTAGAAACCACCTGATGTTTATTAAATTACATAAAATATATGAATATATTTTTGATATAAATTAAACTATATAACATATATACGAAAACGACACGCGCTCATCTAAGAGCTTTTAAATCATAGCGGCGCAAGTTCGCCGCAAATAATCAAAAGCACAGTCTAATAGGTACTGTGAGATAGACAAACAAAAAAAAAAAAAAAACTATATTTCGGGCGTCGAACCGTACGAGGATAATCTGCAGAAGTCGGTATCATCATCAGAAATAATAAACTCGTCCAGTCAATAGTATCAGCCGTGGAACAGAATCGGCGAGATAGATATTAGCTGAGAAGAGTCCCGGGCTCGATTCCACCCGGTTGGATCTGTGCGGGTTGGAGATTGTAATTCCCGACGGGGTCGCAGTTGACTCCAACTCCTCAAACGATATATACAGTGTGGTCCCACTTTTGCATATTTTTTTTTTCTTCTTCAAATTATAAAAATATAATTTATCGCACTTGTGATAAATAATGGTGTCCGGATCAACTCGGGGTGCAGATTTGGCGGAAAATTTTCATAATTCCGTTCTTTTCCTATTTGCAATTATATTGTTAAAATATTTTTTTTTTAATCAAATATACACTTCTAACAATTATTAAGCAATATGCAGTATAAAATTAAGAAAATTTTATTGATCATTCAATCTAAATAGTATAGTAACTGTTTTGTTCGTCTTTCATTGAAGTCGCGAGACAAATCAGAAATCAAAATTTAAAAAGCTGCCTCACTATATTTATACTTTAAAGACCGTAAATTTTTACGTTTACGTCAAAACATATATATTTTATATAATAAAATTCAAAAAAAAAACACCATATAATGACATAAAAGATCGCACTTGTTAGTTCAAAAGGTCACATCTTCCCCTATAGATTTCCATTCTTGGTATAAAAAATACAAACCGATTATAAAATAAATAATCAGAAATTTAATGATGAAATAATGTTGTAGCTTTTCTTTTTAATAGTCATATTATCATTTTTACCAAATATTTTCTTTGCAACATTAAATAAAAAAAAATTAATATATATATATAAAACATAGTATTGTGAAATGTTAACGTATAATGCATATTGAACACGAATGTGACCGCACTGTACCACCTAACCATTTCACCAATGCCGACAGTAAACGGCGAGGTAGTCCACCCATACTAAAATGGGAACTCCAATGGAGTCCCCATCGTCGTTCCCGTTCCATAGACGGGGCGCAGGTAATGGCCTGCGAATAAGAGATAAATGAATACTCGTCTGCGTCTCTTTCGCGCCACCATTCTGTCGCCGGTAAGTAATCCTTATCTGTCAGTCAATAAATATTGTTTTGTGAACCAGATCTGTCATGTGTCAGAAACCCGCCTCCACCCCTTTATTTGTATATTCCGCCGTAAATCTTTCATGATCAAATAGTTTTCCATAATGGGGACGCGCGAACTGGCGTCGTCGTCGTCGTCTTCTTCTTCTTCTTTCCACTCTTTTTTTTTTCTTTCTATTTCATTCCATTCAGATACATTTACAGTATATGTTACAGGAAAAGACGTTTTAACATTTCGCTACAAAAATTTCAATCATAATCAATAAACTATTCAAACTTTAAACAAGTAAATTAAATTATAATTTTTTACCCTTATTACTGATTTTTTTACTGAAACGTACCGATCTACACAAACGTTCTACCATTCCGTAGTGTAAATATAATATATAAAAATAGTATAGGATCTAGTCGCAAACAAATATCGAATTTTCACATTAATCCAAGTGATGATACAACGACACTTCTCGAGTGCAAAGGATTAATATTATTTTATTCATTGTAAAATTTTGATTCGAATATTTCACAGTGACACATACGGAATCGTTACACGTTTTTGCGACAAAGTCAAATCTACTTTAGTCAAACTTAACTGCGACGTTCTTCTTCTTGTTCGTAGTAAGTCTTTCTCTTTTGGCTTTTTGCATTAATCTCGCCGAGGACGAGTTTCGATAGCATCTGAGCATCGTTTTTCACGGAAAAACCTCAGCCAGTGTCAATATCGACAATCGGACGCCTTTCATATAAAATGAGAAAAAGCGCTGACAATTTGTATGTTTTTCCTTTGAGGAATTGTCGCGATTTATAAGCAAATTCATCTCAGAATATATCTTTCAATAAAAAAACTGAATGACGAACGTTGTTTTGATAAAATATATTTATAAACTATATCTATATATTTCAAATAATACTTTTTTTTCTTAGATTGTATTATTATAATATAATATAAAAATATTGTTGATTATTATAATGCTTAAATAATAATATATTTTGATACTTATATACGAAAAAAAAATTTTTTTTGAAGTATATAATAAAATAAAAAAAAATAAAAATATATAAGAGTGAATAGGGATAGGGTGGAAAAATGGATAAAAAAAAAGTTAAGGGAAAAAGGAAAATGGAAAAAAATGATTATCGATTCACGGACATATGACGACACTTCAGAACGGTGTGAAAACGATAGATAGATATGCGTGGAAAGGGAAAAAGAGGACGAAATTGTATCGGAGAATGAGCAGAAGGGTAAATTTGGTTATGGGGATGTTGGGGCCGTTCCGGAGAACCCGACGGCCATTCCGTCCGATGTATGGGTCCGATATGGGCCCAAACACACCATAAACCTCTTACAATTTTGATTGAATACACACGGACCCAAAGTCGGTATCTACAATAGTTGCACTCGGACGACTCGATCCGACGGACAAAAGACCCACCAGCCAATCCACAGGATATGCCGTTCCCACGCGATATCCAATATTCACATATCTATACTTATATATACATCCATCTATATAAATATATAACTGAAAAAGCGGTCAGAGGGCAAAGGGTGCAAGTGTATATATATATATGTGTGTGTGTGACGCAATTTCTAAGGAAAACTAGGTTACAAGTAGTGCAAACTTTTAATACAATTTTCAGCATGAATTTATTTTAAATTTTCAATTGCATATTATCAATAGTATTTCGATTTAATTTTTATATTGTTAAAATTTCTCTACGATTGTACAAAATATTTTGGCATTCCGATGACAACGTTACGGTACCGTTGTATATAATAAAAAAAAATCGATGATATTATCGCTCAGAACCCATCGAAATTCTATGTGTCATAAAAATGACTGAGTGGATATAATCAGATTGTGAAATCATGATGTGATTTTTCAATAAGTAACAATTTCTTAGAAATGCAAGTATGATACAATGCCACTAAACTGCCATAAAATCGTTTATACTAAAATGTACGTTCGTGGAATAAATTGCAATTATAATCGTTTTAAAACAGCACTTTTTCCTTTTCAGCAATATTTTTAGATTTCGTGAAAATAATTTTTAATAGATGTATTGACAAATAATAAATATATAAAATTGAAAAAAAGATATTTTATATATAAATTTAAAATGTATTAATATAGACCAGAGGTATCCAAACTTTTAATTGCCGAGAGCGATTTTGCTTTCAAATTACAGGTGTCGAGTTATAGATCGATAGGAGAGAAAAACCTTTTTGTTCATATCGAGACAAAGATATCTCAAAAAAAAAACTGATAAAAGTCTTACTGGCAACTAATAAGTAGATGGCAGTCGCCACTTCAGACACTTCTGATATGATATAGACTAACGATATATTGTTGTAATTCATAAGATTGTCGACTTTATATTTAAATAATTTTCTAAGCAATTTTTAGATTAAAATAAGTTTTTTTTATGAATAGAAATAAAAATTCTATATTATTATATATACTGACATACAATTTTAATTTGACTCCTATATAAACGATACAAGTGCGAAACATGAAACGGAAATCTAACTTAAAATCTGACAATATACGAGTATATATAGTAATTAAATCTCTTTTACGAGATTATAGCGGTTACTAAAAAGTAAAAAAAAAAATGGTTAAAAATCAGGATAAGAAGAAGGGCGGTGCGCGATAGTGAGTGCAAAGTCGACATCAAAAGTGCATTCGCCAATGGCGATGGCGATAAATGCGGTTTATTGCTCTCGGAGTTCAGATAAAATGACGTTACATGGGCGGGCGCCTTCGATATCTGGAGACGATCAAAGGACATCTGAACAAATCGTGAAAAAGGATTTCGACTCCAATTTTTACAAGGGTACAATCTTTACGGATATACGACATTGTATTTATGGCGTGTTAATGCGGTGTGTCGATTTTTATTTTTATTTTTATGCGATTTTGATGTAGCGATTATATTTTTACGAATGCTGTTCGTGCGATAAATATAAATATATCTAAAAATGTTATAAATATAAATAATAATGAATTTATTAATTAAAAAAAAAACAAAAAAAATTGAAAGTCGATCGATGTAAAGTTTACATAAATAAGGATGCGATTGAAATTTCCCGGATGAAATCGCTTCTATTGTATGTTAATAAATTTCGCAAAAATACTATCGACATTTTTACGATAATACGTATAAAAATATACGTATTTATAATTCTTTCTATTATAAAAAACATTTATTAATATAAAAAAGGTATATAAATAAAAAAATCAATATATATATACATTAAATTAATAATTAATATAAAAAAGGTATATAAATAAAAAAATCAATATATATATACATTAAATTAATAATTAATATAAAAAAATATAAATAATTTAATAATAAAATTTGACTAATAGTTTTTTTTTTATAATATATAAATAATTATATGTATGTATTAGAAGGTATATATCATAATATAGAGTTATATTATATTATATCATCGTAACTGAAATTTTAAATCAAAAAGTCGAATAGTTCCTTAAAAGATTAAAATTATTTATCTTATTATTACGAGATTTTTAAATACAAATTTTATACCTATTTATCAAATATTATATACCCATAACATGTTTTTATTTGTGATATTATTCAAGTCAAATTGCAATATAATATTAAAAAAAATAATTCAATTTCACCATTGTGACAAACTACAAGACAAGTATATATACCATACATACATTTATAGTATATAATCTTTGTGAACATCCTACACCGGAAGACGCACCTGACACGTGGTGAATAGCACCACCTGAGAAGCCGAACGACCGATACGCATCGTCCAACAGGAAGTCACAATCGACTAGGACCCATTGTCGCACGACATCGCCATTATTGCCATTATCTTAACACAATTACCCCATTACGACCTAAAACGGTTAACCTCCACTGTGAACATATATTTTCGAACCGTTTAAACCGCCCTTCACCTCAGTGTCCGCCATCGACGACAACCGCTTGAATCATATTTACATAATATTATATAAATCACAATATTAATTAATTATTAGTTTAAATATCTCTATATACTGATTGCATTGCAATTAATCGTTTAGAGTCGTTTCCTCAAGAAGGTTAGTGATTATAACTCTATTGACTAAAAGTTGAAACAACGACGAAGATCTTTAAGCCACGAGTTTTAACGTCTTCCTATTGATCTTTTCCCTTATAGAATTATCTAGAAAAGCATATATTTATAATTTTTCAAGATGCGGCCGATGTATTAAATCGTTCTTAATTTAATCATTTTCAATATTTCTGATGTTTTTTAAACTTTCTCCAAAACCTTTTTATTTGCTACTTTAAGGTCCAAAATATCCTTAGCATTCTCCGTTAGCACAACATCTTGAAGACTTACAGACGTTTTTTAGTTTCAGGGTCAAGTGATAGAAAAACGGTAAAGACGTAACATCTAAGCATACGTATTTTTAGCATCATATTTTTACTCTTCGATGTTATTTTTTTTTCATGACTATGAATTGAGTTTTAGCTTATTCTATTCTAGAACGGATCTCCTTCTTGAGGTCATAGGTTACTTGGATACATATTCCCAAGTATTCATAGAACGTTAATTGTTCAATCTGATGGTCTTTTATACATATATTATATATTTTTTTGTTTTACAATCTAAAACTAAAAGGAAGCAAGTTTTCTTTATTAAAAAATATATTAAAATTAATCGATTGTTTTTCTTTTTAATTGAAAATAATACTAGACGTTAATTTTTCAGTTGGCTGCATTAAAAAACATAATTGTTGAAAGTAATGTTTTGTTGCAGTTTTTATTATTTATCGTGTCGAATCTACGAATCGCGACCGTGGCCCGTACGATATGCGGCCCGTATAATTTTACGCGGCGATAACCTAAAAAAAATATATACGTTTTCGTTTATCGTTATTACTTTATTTTACTATTTTTTTTTTCATTTTAAAATAACGTATGCGTTTGTTAAACAGCGAATTTACTATATCGCCAGAACCGATACTTAGAATTCCGACATTTGAAAATATTGTATTGTACATTAAACAGATCATTATTACCCTTTTCAAATGTTAACTGATAAAATTTTTAAATAATTTCAAATAAATTAAAACCGAAATAAACGATTAAGTGTGGTTAATGTCGGATAATCGTCTCGGATATTCGGTTAAAATGTTTGCTAACGTTATAAGCGACGGGGTACGCTAAAATGCTCGATTGTTGTTATTAGACTCGTTTCGTTCGTGCAACATGCACTGTGATTGCGGCTGATAAGGCACATCTCTACGGCGACAGCGCACCCTTCGCCCCTCATCCCTCCTCCCAACAGCCCTCGAAAGCCTCAAACAGATATCGAAGACTTTTCCGAGACTATTAAGCGAATGCCGCAGCCCTTTTATTGCAAATTAAAAACGATCGACGATTTTCCATTAGATTGAATTTTTTTTTTCGACGATCTAAATATAATTTATATACCTATTTGGCTTAATTGCATTGTTTGAATTTAATTAATGACGTTATATTATTTTGATATATGAAAAAAATAAAGAAAAATCATTATATTTATTATCTCTAAAAATTTAACATAGAAATTATCATAACCAGTATTTTAGATTTGTACGATAAAATAAATTCACAATTCTAGTTTTCTATATCGGTTTTAAAATCTGTAAATGAATTATTTCTATACGTTTCCTAATATTTTTCAGCATATTTATTTATATCAACTTTTTTACAGTAAAATGGTAAATTGTTTATTGAAAAAAAGACACATTAAGATTGATTAAAATTTCTAAAAACTGTCAAAATTATAATAATTCCAAAAAAACAAAAAAAAAGTTTTTGGCCATCTTAAAATTTTCAAAATTTGTCTAATATAAAAATTTTCAAAAAAGGACAAATTTTAAAAGAGAAACCAAAAAAGGGGACTGTCCTTCCAAAAGGAGAGCAATTGGTCACGTTATAAGAAAAGATTCAAAATTCAAATAAAACGATCATATTATAAATAATTATATTTTATACAGCAATAGCAATTAATAGAAATATATTATTGTAAGAATGACTTGATCGCAAAAGATCCGCATCAATTCGTTCCCATCTAAAGAAAAAGAGAAAAAAAAATATATCGGATCATTAATTTTTCAATTAACCGTGTAATTATTAAACCAGTTTAAAAGTGCGATAAGCACGAAAAGGGGTGTTTAATTTTACCACCCGCGTTAAAAGTTTGACAACGGTCGTTACGTTACTGGCAAAATGTAGGTTGTTTAGGTGCATTCCGAAAACAGGCGGAATCAGCTGTGGAAAACCTGTCGACGTGAGATAAGCATTCGCGAAAAACCCCCCGACAAAAACCCCTATTGTACCCCAAAAATAGCGTGCACACATCCTCGACAATTTCTATTTACTATTTAAAACATATATATATATATATATATATATATATATATATATATACACCTGGCAACATTTTACGAATATAATATAATAATATCGTATTATTATATTATATTGTTATTTAACGCGACGAACGCGGGGCGACATTCTATTTGTTCGACGGGCCGAAACGGTAACCGGACCGGAAAGTGTTAAAATTAAACCGATAGCGAAATTAAATCGAACCGTTTCGATTCCCCCTCTCCCCCCCCCTCTCGTTTATATTATTATTTAATTTTAATATCCATTATCTCAAATTGCACACGGTTTAAAATTTCACACTCCCCCTCCCCATCCCGCTTGACCGTCGTTTTCTTCCTTCGTTTGCGTATTTTCATAACTGATAATATTCTAAAAAAAATTCACACTATATATATATATATATATATATATATATATATATATATATAAATATTTATATTTGTCATTATAATAATTAGTATAAAGTATTGAAATTATCCAACGATAGATTACATTATCAGCATGTATAATTAAAATTATTATGATAGTATTTAAACATTCTATGCGAGTCGCATTATAATCACTTAAAATTTATTAAAAATTCCATATAGACCGCGAATGTGTTAATAAGAAGAAATTATTTCGTGATGGAAAACATTTCCACGATAAACAATCCGTAAAATGGGAACCGAGTATCGTTGAAAATATTCCGGTTGAATTTCTCATTTCACCCCCCGCCCCTGAAACGTATTTTCATAGTTGAAATTCTTCTAGTGAGGAATGCGTAACTACCCTAACAATTAATTCGTAACAAATAACTCGCATGAACTCGCATAATAAAACGCTTATATATATTTTCCAACCCCCGCGACGTAAAACTATTAATATGTTTATTTTTTTTTTTTCTAACTACGGTTCAATTATTTTATCGAAACGTTGTCGAAGACTTTATTCGGAGATTTGATTACGACTCGGTTATTAAAAATAATGAATATTTCTCACAACATTCACATTAAAAAAATATGACTGCATACGTTCGAAATTATTTGTGTTTAGTGCGGTTTTCAAAATCGTATAATTCGGAATTCTAACGAATAAAATGTCGTAAATTTCTAAATAAAATTCATCAAATATAAATATATATAATAAATAAAATTTTAACGACTTATTTTTATATAGCTATATTATGGTAATAATTTTGTTAAAGTGCTTTCGAATAACTTTTTTTATATATATAACGTGTAAAGTAAATAAATCAGGTTTACATTCAAAATGGATTTATGATTTATACTTTAAAACTTTCTATCCAAAACTAATAATTTTTATATATAAAAAAAACACATGAAATATTGAATATATGATTTAATAAATACAAATATTTTTATTTCAGAAATAATGAATAGAAAATCTAATAATGATATTTAAACCAATTAATTATTATTAATTATTATTAATTAATAGCTTTCAACGTATTTTATAGATATAAAACCTTATTGTTTCAAATTGAACGATAAAAAATTCATACAAATGTGAAGTACAATTTTTCATTGTTATACTTAAAGATAATTTCTTTTAAGTGAAATATTTAAAAATAAAAAAATAATAATACGATAATTCTTATGAACCTTTAGTGCTTTTCTGAATTTATTATTTTATATAAATTTGATTTCTTCTTATCAAAATGCATAATAAAACTTTCTAGATTCTAAATATAATATATTTCATCGTTCATATAGGATTTTTTAATTTTCTTTTTGATTTCTAACGCAATTTGTGAAATTTAACTATAACTTCATATTTAAGATATGAACCGATCGTTAAATTTCTTTATTATTTAATGCTCGATATCGAAAGGAAAACGTTGAAAATTTTTATTACATCACAATTCACATATTTATGTAGATTCGATTTTTTCGCCATTTACCATTTATAAATTCGAACGATAGAATTTTTTATTTATATATATACATAACTTTAACCCGCTTATAATACGTTTCCGAAAACGAATAAATTCTAATTGCCGAACCGAAATATGAAAAGAAAACTTAACACGATATTGAAATTTCTTAACTAATTCGATATCAATAAAAATATATTGGTCAATTTTTTTTCAACCCCCTCCGAATATTTTTTTCCGAATAAAAGCCGCAGTTTTAAAAATAACTCGCAGTATAATAAATCAATTAAAACGGCAATCGCCACATAAAATCTTTGGAATTATGCATGAATCTGTTATTTTAAAAAGGTCGCATTTAAATAAATATAAGTATTAATAAATATAAGCGACCCAATGAATATTTATGATTAAATAATTATAACACAAATTTAACCGATCTGTATAATTATAAATATCGTATATATTTGACGTAATTCCTACGTTAAAAATATTTCCTATTTTGATAATTTTATATTGCAATTGAAGATTATCATATAATAAATAGTTCGTTGTAATCAAAGTTATTTTTAATATATTTAATTTATTACTATTTCTTTGAATTTTAAGATAAATTGTATACTTAATATAATATAAATATTCTATGATATATGATAATAAAAGTAATTTATGTATAATTTCATATTTTTTTTAATGTGTTATAAATAATAATGAAATAAATATTATTAGTTGGTTTAGAATAGAATTTACATTTCTAAAATATCAAAAAATCTAAAAATATATGCAGTATAAAATTAAGAAAATTCTATTGGTCATACAATCTAATTAATATAGATGGAACAGGGGTAGAGAATTATTTTGCATGTAGAGGTCACATTTCAGCAATGACATTTCGTGGAAGTCACATTTAACAAAAATAAAAATATGTGAAACAACGCACTTACACTTCAAAAACCGCAAATAAAAGAAAATTACAGGTCCTGTAAATTAAAACCATAATATTGATTATATATAATACTAGCGCCGCCGCGCGCCGAACGACTCACGCTTTTACACTGACGTCATCACATATATAAAATATTACGCTAATATAAGTGCGTAATAGCATATTGGTTAGATGAATTATTAATTTATGTTACTTTTTTAATAATTTTAATAAACTGAATATATTTAATAAAAAGGTGTATACTTCTAATGACCCACGGTGTCAATAATATTATGAATATATCAATCGACAATAGTTTGAAAAAAAAAAATCTCTATATATTATTATGAGAATATATTTGCCGATTTTTTGTATAGATAATACATTAGTTCTATATATATTTTTTTTGATGTCTCAAAAAACAAATTATTGATATCGTTAATAAGTTTTCGTCCGTAACAAATTCGAACAACAGGTGAACATGTGCGATACGTTCCGTTCATCGAAACGAGACAAAAAACGAGTCCTCAGAGCACAAACGGGACAAAATTATCCTGGAAAACGGACCGAGGGGAACGTCAATGGGGGTGGGGGAGGAGGTGAAAGTGAAACGTCACGGATTGCGCTTAGGGATATAGTGCGATAATCAGGTAATAAGTGGCACATAAATCAGCGCGCGATAAAATCGCAGGACTCGGCGTCGCTGGACGAGGCACCGACACAATTAACGCGCGACATTCGACCCGATAACGACGAATTGATGAAGCGATTTCGACGACCGCTTCGACCATCGGCTAATCGGGAACCGAACCCCGAGGTACTTTTCCGATGCCGGCGGTCGGTCGACCTTCGATACAAATTATCGCCGAATTTACGCGCATATTTTCAAAGAAAGGGGGGGAGGATCGGAAGGATGGATTTTCTGAATAATGTGAAATTTTTATATATATATATATATATATATATATATATAAGTAAAAAAGTGCATTTATATTCAATATTATGATAAAAATTATTTTTTTTAATTATTAAAATTAAAATTGTTTTTATTTTGCATTTTTATTAGATAATGAATAAATGAAAAATTACATAACAAAAAAAATAATATAAAATACTTGGTAAATTATTTTTGAATTGTCATAATAAATATTTTTCTTTATTAACAAAACCTTATAAAAATGATTTAGAATTTGAATATATTCATATATATATATATATATATATATATATATATATATATATATATATATATATATATATATATTACACTTATTAAAATAAAAAAAAACAAGTTAAAATATTCCACAGATAATACGAGATAAAGTGAAAAAAAATATTCATATCTCAATTTTAACCTAGATTTAAAAAAAAATATTTAAATTATAAATTTTACAGATAACAATTGATATACAATATAATACTTGACACTTTTATAACTAAACATATTATTTATTAAAATGTAAAATTATCAAATAATTGAGCTTAAATTTCGACGAGAAACAAAAAATATACGATTACGAAACGAAAATTGTATATTTATATAATATCAATTAGGAATCATTATTGAAATATGATTAAAATTAAACATCGCACACGCAATAATTATTATTATACACGGCGACAAATTTAATAATTATTGCCAAAAATTTTGTCATTTTTATCTGGTCATTGTATCGTTAAAATACGCACGAAAAATATTCAAAATTAATAAATAGGCAGATACGGGCAACAAAATGATAAAATCCATTTTTGATTGAAATATGTAGACTTGCACAAAGATAATAATTGAAATTATATCCAACAAAATTGGCCAGCGGCTGCGATAAAAATTTAATTCGTTTAATTACTTGCAAAATATCCGTTTTCCAAAAAATGAATAATTATATTTTAATAATATATGCATACATTAAATATAAAATAATAAAAGAGTAGTCATTTTATAGTAAACTTATAATTTGATACAAATTAATTTTAATTTTTTTTTTAGATAAAATTAATTATATATATATATAAATAATATCTATAATTCAGCACTGATTGTTATATATAAATAAGAAAATCGTTAGCTTTCATAGATATGTATAAAAGAAAAATCATTTATATTATAAAATAAATAAACAATTAATACTGAACGCTTACATAATCTAAATTTAGTTCGCGTGCTGATAAACAATTTTCTCGAAAATTCAGGGTGGAAAATATGAAAAATGGTAAACGATTCATCTATCGGAAATAAACACGCACGCACACGCATATGAAGAGCGTATATAAATATCGCATCGATAAGCGATAACGGAAACATTATTCCAGTGTTTCTAATACTGTTCGCATATTTATTAGGAGAAGCGAGATATGGAAAATGGGATGGGGCGGTTCGGTGGCGAAATGTCGGGTTGGTGTAGCGCAGCTTTTCCCATCTTTAAACACGGAATATTCACTCACATCCAAAACGTACGATCAATCAAATCCCCACAAAACGAGCATGTCAGCGGCGAACTGGAGCGTTATCTCTTTGCTTATTTTATAGCAACCCCATCATGAACGGCGAAAAACAGGGTTGAATCGCGAAATACGAAATTTCGACTCCATATTATGCGGTCACTATTTACTAATTTTGATATTTTCAAAATAGGCAGGTAAATTCCTTAGCTATATTCTCTGGTTTTATTCATCGGAGTTCAATCTTTCTATGCCCTTAGCAAACTTGGACATAGAATATATCAAGAATCATCTACATTTCTCTGTCTATAATTTTTGATCACACTTTTGCTACAACCAATTAGATAAAGTTGAAGATGGCGATCATTCTTTGTATTTGTGATCAAAATCTTTGAGCTTAACAAACTGGTCTAGAATAAGGTCTCGCTCCATTCTATCGGCCATCTTTCTTCCAATATGAGTCCACAAAGATTTTCTAGACTTGAGGCTTTGGAAAGGTAAATCTTTCATGTGAATAGACAAACAACTGGTGCTGCTGATATTTATATGCAACTTTAAAAATAATATTGTTCATTTATATCGCGAAATGATTAAGTATCCAATAGTATAAGTTATAAGATGATATCACTTATTTTAATATATAATAAAAGTGCAATGTTATAATATAAATATATTTTTTATGAATACATTCATAAATTTTGCAATAATATCAATAGTTTAAAATCAATTTTAACTTTCTATTTTTTATATTTAATAATTTAATATTATATTTACCTCAAGGTTAACTATTATATTATACGTTTATAATCTTTTAAATATCTATAAAATAATATATAATTTAAAAATATATATTTTTATTTTTTTAATATTATTATATAATACTTTTTCAACTAAATACTTTTATTTAAATTAATAAAAATCGGCCTATTTTTAATCTAAATTGATTAAAAGTTCTGTTATTTATATACATACAAAAATTAAAATATTGTATACCATATATATAGAAATAAAGTGACCAACCATTATTTTATGAAGAGGACACTCCTTTTACAAGTCATGTCTTCTTTTTTTATTAATATTTATTCTACTTATCGTTAATTTTTGAATTTGATCGATTTTGAAAAAAAATAATATAATAGCGTATCTTTAGCGATTATTTATCGTGTCCTCTATTTCATTGTAAACAACTTTGGCCACCTTAACACACACATTTTCTTGATTGATATAGAAGTAAATATATCACAATTCCTACTTAATAATTATAAGATTATATAATACGATATGAATCGATATGGTTTACGTCAAAATAGCACTGGCTCCATTTCGACAACCCTCATATTGCCCACCGTCGTCGAAGACATCACTGGGAACATTAGGTGGCGGTTCAGTGGTGAGGTGGAGTAGACAAGATTTCCAAGTTTTATTGTTACACACCGCAATATGAATAGTATAGTGGTGTAGTGCGCTATCTGCTAGTCGACTATTTGGACTCACAGATACAGTTGTTATCACTAACGTCCATTTCCGCCCCTGGCATGTTTGGGCCCCCGATAAGACAACAGATAAATTATGTATAATTTATTATGGTTCGAGAGCACAAGATAGCGACTGCTAAACACACTCTACTACTGCCTCATATAGTATACTCATATATAAATATGTGTGTATATATATATAAACACGTATGGATAGAAGCGCACACGACGAAAAAGGAAAACCTTCGGTATCCACTTTCGAAGCTTTTGGCGACGAAGCTTTCCCCGGGATCCACTCACTATAAAGTGTACGAGCTTCTCATATACATATGCAAACAGTTCTCGACTTTCGCAGGATTTGCTAGTTTCGTAATAGTTTCACTTGATATAGAGAACGTTTACAACGGAGACGAGATCGCTGTGTGTGACTCATGCTTGTGTCGACTATCGCTCAATTAAAATTCATTACGTTCGCAGGGTTCTCAAACATTTTTTGTTAAATAAATTTCAACACTAAAAAACATACATCTTTAGTCGATAATAAAAGTTGAACTTTTTCTTTTGTGAAATATAAAAAAATATATTTTAATATAAAAATAATAAATATTTTTTTTGAATTTAATATACCAATGAATGATATCAGTAATATAAAATAATTTTTTTTGATTATTTTAATATTAATCATATTCATAAATTTGAATGTAAGAAAAATTATTAATTTTTACATACATTTTTCACAAACGATTAAATGTGATAGATATGAACAAAGATAGCGCAGTACTAAAAGTCCCATTGTTCCCGAATATATATATATATCAACGTTTCGATCTCGACTTTCATACAGGCAGATGCAGATGGTCTTGTGCGAAATTCGAGGACCGCCAAATACACACAAAAACACACACATACAACTTTATATTATAAAAGCCTGAAGAGCTGCGCTATATCAAAGGACCGATAGCGAGTGGGCGATGTGGGCCATCGTTCTTATCCCGTAAATGTTACGTAAAAGAAATGTATATCTCCCAGTTTCCCGGTGCCAGTTTCACGACGTCTGCGCCTCCTTTCTGTCTTCTATCTGCTAGATTCTACCAGTTTTCCGACGCTGTAACCATCTGTGCATTTTCCTAATGTGAGAAATTTACCATGATAACACTCCATTACTGATGCTTATTATCGATATGACTGGAAAATTTAATTTTTAGAATGTTAAAATTACCATAATAATATTTTTTTTCTAAAAAGAATAAAGTATAATAAAATTATATAATTCGAAAATATAAATATTTTTTATATGATAGATTATGTAGATAATTATTAAAATTGAGGAATATCAAAAACTTATATGTACTTCATTGAAAGTTTCATTAGCAGTGTGAATCGGCAACCTTCTTGAGGAGACAACGTAAAGAAGAAGATTTTTCATTATAAGAATATATAATGAGATATACAAAAAAAAAATTAAATTCTTCTTCATAATATAGTTCAAAAAAAATGAATAAAAAATATCAATTTTATAATTATATAATATGTAAAATTATAATAACAAAAATAATCCCGAAAATTTAATAATGAATATAATACAAAAATAAATAAAATCGATAGATATGAAGATATATAATGATTTTAATCCATCAAACTTAAATTTGTGAGAAAAAAATAAATAAAAAACTCTTGTGTGAAAAAATTATAAAACATACTTGTATATTATATTTCAAGATTCCGATTGAATGAACAATAAGTGAATAAATTAATCAAGTTACACTCAATTTTTAGTAATTTTTATATAAAAATATATTTATTTTTATTAATAATTTAAAATTTAAACGCATTATTTATAGCAGTGTAAATATATTAGCAATCTATTACAGGTTTTATATTTTAAATATATGTATATAACTCGTTTATGCTGCAATCTATTATGAAAATCAACAATATATTTCAAGCGCAAATCATGATAAATATGAAAAAAAAATATTATCAAGTATTATAAATATTTTTAGATTATGATTTAAAATAATAATACAAAAGTAATAAATTCATAGTCGATTTTATATAAGAACAGAACACAAACGAACAATGAGTCAGCATCAGAAATGGCACTTGGCGATATTTGGAAAATTGCACGTGCATCAAAACATTTCGGTATGTGATTTCGATAAATCGTGAATAATGAGCAAGTTCGAACTCTGGGTGACACTGGACGTTATCCATATGATAAGTTGGTGCATTTATGTATATATTGTACATACATATATATATATATAATAATAATAAACGGCGATCGACACCGACACGATATTGTCCTCTTGCTGTCATTGCTCAGACTATGTCCTCTCAGGACAGATAGTGAATGTCGACATCGAAGACAATAATAATATAACTGACTGATATATACGCACTTATTATAATCGACACTTGCTAAATGAATGTATTGCTATTGAAAAGCGCGATACACTTTATCGATTTTTTTGACCTCTGATCGATTCGTCTCTATAAATAAATTTCGAATATGATCGTGTATGCAGTCGAAAGTTTGCGAAAAAGTGCAGTTTTGAACAATGAAATTGACAAATCTTCGTGTGTGGTAATATCTAATTGGAATACGAACGATTCTGATTGGATTTTTTGATTAGATACTTATTAGAACTTTCAAAATATCCGGCTAATTCACTGAAGATTTATAAAAAGATATGCTTCGTCAGATGCGTATGCTAAAAGCCGTTTGTAAATCGCAGCATTTTCAACAAATAGCGTTTTTTTTTTCATCAAAAATTGCGATTTAGAAAACAAAAATGGAAAGTTTGAATGAAAATTTTTTATATATTAGTAGATTATATAAATGTCAAAATTAACGATAGTTATGCGGGGTGATAGAGAAATATACTAAAAGGATTTTTTTCGATGCAAAATTTAGTGGTTTTATATATTTTTTTTATCAAATACTACATCGTTAGATTCGTCTCAAAATCTATTTTTAAATATTTTTTTTTAACAAAGTTATGAACGATAGTTAAAAATGTGCTATTTAATACGCAATCATCGATGCGATAAATTATTATTATAAACACTTTTTTTTTAATATAATTACAATAATAAAATATAATAATAAATATGAAAAAAAAGCAAACATCGCACTTTTCTCGCTTTTCCTTCGCGGAATAATTAATATAAATATACGAAGAAATACAAGTCGAAAGAGGGGCGAGGGCAATTCGCCCTTATCGCCACATAAATTATGTTAATATTTAGCATCACCAAACAGCTCAAAGAATAATAAACAAGCCGTGATAAATGTTCGGCAACGTTATCTCGCCAACACTACACCATCAATCATAGTTTTCCTAAAATATTCCTACTCGTTCCGATTGTCCGCAAACAGATAGCGACCCACGGACTTGATTTCATATATATATATATATATATATATATATATATATATATATAATGCCTCTTCATTATTATTTTCCACTTGTACATGTGCGAAAATTTTTAAATCAATATCAAATCATTTTTAGTTTCAAAACTAAACTTGTACAATCTGAAAAAATACTGAAAAATTACTATAGTATTAATATCATCAAAATATATCATTATTCGACAATAATATTATAATTAAAATATTTAATATATATAATGATTTACAATATTTTTTTTTTTGAAATCTTTTAATACTGGTTCTCCTCTAGTATGACAATTATTTTTATAATTATAAATAGAATACATACATCGTTAAATTTATTTAATGATATAAAGTTGTCTTACGTGCGTTCATTAAAATATATGTGGTGAACAATTTGAAGCATTATTCGATACGTTGCAATATTTTTCTTCATTTAAAATGGTACTCACCTGAAAAAAAAAAAGAAAAAAATATTAAATTAAACTATTAAAAATTGTTTCATTAATATGTAAATATAATTTTATTATAATAATAATGATTGATGATTTCAATCATTCAATCGTATACAATTATGTGCTAGCTTTTTATAGTAATAATATTAAACAATATAATATTATACTATAGTAATAATATTAAGCGAAATCATCGCGATTGTCTCGAAAATCAAAACGCCCGCATTAATCGAATCGACGAAGATTATCGTGAATTTTTCGTTCGATTTGCACGAGATTTGCACGAGGCGTACGACCGGGAGCCGGGGGAAAATTGTGGAAATCGCAGGAAAATCTAGGAAAGCACGGATTCCGATTGGGGCACAAGTTTTGTCCGGTGGCCAGATAGCGTGCCTTATCTTTATAGTACGCCGCCGCCATACAATGAATGGGCATAATGGAGCATCCAGAAAACCCACCTTTGTGTTGCGCGACTAATAGATAACTTCGGGCCGGTTCCTGAGCTCAGCTTTATCAATTAGGCATACGCTATTGCTTTGTATATAAATGTATTTTACACGCACACACACACACACAAGTAATTATATATATGTGTGTAATTACACATACAGATGTGATTCAATACCGGAGAAACTAACCCTCGACTTTTTGGTACCGAGAAGATTGGGGTGAAAACGGCCGCAGGGCAATTTCGACGTATCAACGCACCAATTATCTTCATTACGCATAGGTGTATATTTGAAAAACGATCGAACATGGGATGACAGATATATATATATATATATATATATATATATATATATATATATATATATATATGTGTGTGTGTGTGTGTGTGTGTGTGTGTGTAGATGGATGCAAAAAAAATATAATATGAATATTTAAAATACATATTTATACAATTTTTCATATTTTTAGGTTTAGACATATTTTTATCTTCTTATAAATAAATTTCCACGAATAAAAACAAAAGATATGAAATATACTGCATATAAATTTTGTATAAAAAATGCTTATTTAAGTAAAAAAAATTTGTCGGTTAAAAATGAAATTGCATATAGCAAATGGAATTTATGTTATAAAATTCGAAGAAAATGATTAATTAACAAAAAAGTTTATTTATGTGATTGATCGATAATTATTATGAATAATTAAATTAAAAATAAATTTTACAGATAAAAATTCATATATCACTACTGTCATCAATAGATCTATTATTATAAATATATTGTATATAAATTATTCAAATATTATATCAATATATTATTAATTAAATTGTATCTCAGACGATATAACCTACGTAAAAATCGTTATTATTCAAAATAAATTTAAAAAAAATATGTATAATAAATCGAGCGCCTCTATTACGCTAACGTATAATTTATGATAAAAATTACAAGCGACATGCAGATAATTGATAGATACGGGCGTCGAACCAAATTTATCGATGTAAGGACGGACGCTAAAGAAAGAATTTTTTTTTTTTTTTTTGGATAAAGACAAAGGAAAAATGAAAATATATATAAAGAAGAAAAAAGGTCGCACGTACACGCATGTGTGTGCACATTTACGGAAATTTGTTCGCGGCAAAAACTATTGGTTGACGCGATAAGGCGGTCGGCCGAAGGTGGGCGATAAAGTATAGGCGGCCGTGGCGGTACCAGCATGGGCGGATAAGGGTTGGATAAGGAACTGGAGGCACACGCGCCTTATCAATACACTTCCGCCACACGAAGGGCAAATACCTCAGGTGTAACGCAACGGCAAAAATCGAATCGGAACCGTTAACACTTTCGGTGACTCGAATGAGATGAACGTTTGTCAAAGCGATTCTAAGACGTGTCGCATTCGTCAATTGGACGTTTGTGAATTGTGACGATATTATATAGTTTATTTCTATCTGAAATGGTTAAAACAAATTAGACATTATAAATCAAAAAGACCCGTAGTATTGTTCTACATAATCAGGTGATCAACTTTTAAAAAATAATAAAGAGAACACAGAATCAAACAAATTTTCTTTAAAACTATAAAAAAATCTTTTATCAATTTGAAAAATATTAGAATCGACCAAATATGAAAATTTACAAAAACGAGGATGTTTGGTCACATTATATATAGCGGCGTTGGACAATGTTTTCAAAACTTAAATATAAAGTCAAAAAAATAGAAAATTATACTTTTTATATTACATATTTCATTAAAATCATATATAGTATTAACGATTTATTATACTACAATTAAAATAATTTAATAATTAAATTATATATAAAGATCAACTATGTGAACATTTATATGTTCTTTGAATAATATCAATCAAAATATAATAATTTTAAGACTATAGAATAATTATTTAAAAATTTTATTAACTATAAAAAGTTCTTTAAATTTTAATTTTCATATTAAATATCAAAGACAATATATTTAAATTAAATTCGTCACATAATAAATATAAAATTGAGTACAATAGCGTTAGTTTTTATATAAAAATTACATTTTTATTAAAAAAAAAATATTATAAATTTACAATATATATAAAATAATCTGATTATAAATAGAAACGATTGTTTTTGAACCCTCCATGACATGTCATCATTATGGCGAGTTGAAATAAACATCCTTAAAACTATCGCCGGTCAACTGATATCGAATGATTTATTTCAACATATTACAAATATATATAATATAAATATATATATATATAAATATATTATTCGTAATAGTGTGGTTTCGAGATAAAAATGAAAAGCATCAAAAATAAACAAATATCCATGACTCATCGCAGTGAATAATCTTTATGTTTATAATCGACATATACAATTATCATAAAACAATGACAATAGTTATTAACTGAAATTAAATTCTAAATTTTATGACTATAGTCAACATTATATATATATATATATATATATATATATATATATATATATATATATATATATATATATATATATATGTTGTATATAAACAAAAATAATAGATCTTGGATGTATTATAGATTTTGGAGTTTTGTACTAAAATATTGGAGTTAATTGGTTAACGACGTGAAATTGTAAAGTAATAAAATGTTGACGATCGCTGACAGTGAATTGCCATCGTGCACATGCCGCACATACGTCTTATCGACGACTTAACATTATCATATCGGTTTTAAAAGCGACTATGTTATAATAATAGTCGCTCGGAGATATGTTAAATAGTCCATTGTTTATGGCGTAAAAAACAAAAGTGATTTCATCGGAATGATAAACGGTCACAAGTCGATGATGATGTCTGGTCGAGGTCATCGCGATGACAAGAACGAAGTGAAATAAACATTTTTCACGAGGCGGCCGGTGTGATTGTGTTTTTTATTTAAGCCGGCGCCACATCGGACCATAAACAGCGAGCCTTTCAATAAATTATTTCAAACAATACTATCAATAAATTAATATTGATTATATCGTTATAATCGTATAAATATGATTTTTAACGTAATATAGATATCGATAGGGTGACCAATTTTTGTTAAAAAAAAAAAGAGGACAACAATAAAAAAAAACACATCGAAACTCTAATGACTAAAAAAATGCGAATAGGTCATCTTGAAGTCGAGTCTCAAAAAAAAATATACTTTTTGTCGATTTAGAAAAATTTCCGAAAAACATATTTTTAAAAAGAGAACGGTTGATCACTTTAATATTAATTTTATATACTAAATAACTTTATTTATTTTTAGTTATAAGTCGTATATTGTTTATGAAAGAATATATAATATAAATTATGTTAATCAAAAATATGAGTCATATATAATATTTTTTTTCATGATTATTATTACATTTATTTATGGATTATTTTAATTTATCAGTATATTTTTACTAGAACAATGGAAAAAATGATTATTCTTTGAAATATGCATTTGCCATTTCCATGCATTCATAATTAATTAGAACGCAATAAGATAAGGATAATTTTTAATACAAAAAAAATATATATTTTACTTTGATAAAATACATATATACAAAAATAAAAAATTGATAAATTTGAACTAAATATTATAAATAAAAATAAATTAATGCCAATATATAGACTTTATAAATCAAAATTACTATTTGAGTATTATATAAAATTATTTCAATTATATAATAATATTTATAATTAAAAAAAAAATGCTAACAATATATCAAATTTCTAGCTGACACTTATAAATATTACACTTGAAATTCGAGAGGTTTGAAGTAGTGACACGTGTACTGAAAAAGGAAAAAAAAACACACACACACACACACACGTGTCGTTATTTTACACAAGATACAAAACGAAGTTGTTCAGATTATGCGGAAATTTCTATTGTTTTCAATTTCCATTACGACACACCCCTTCATAAACAGACATAGACGAACGCTTCCTGTCTTAGGGGATCGTTACCCCTAAAAACGGTTTGAAAAGAATGGTCCACACGATTCAGATATGGAAGATTCGGCAAAAATTGAAGCAAAACTTGGACGTGTGAATCCGTCTTCTTTTCTTCAACAATTCGTAAATATCACGATGAAAATTCAATTTGCATTAGTGTTTTATCTTATTTTTTTTACTTTTTAATTATTAAAAAATGTCAAAATTTTTGATAAAATATTTTTCTAAAGATCAAATTGATGGATTTATATTGGAAAATAAGCTGGACTTAAAAAGTTCTGATTTAAAAAAAAATATACATTGTTCAAGAATAATTAAAAGCTTTATTATTTTAGCAGTTTTATTATATTTTTCATAATAATTATTTTACGATAAAATTTTTCACATTATAAAAAACAATTATAAAATATATAAAAATTAAAATGGAATTTTTCTTATATATATATATAACATTATTAATTTATTCAATGATAAGATTGAAACAATAAACGACTCTCCTCCGTAACAACAATTAATTGCGTTAAAATCGGTAATGAGCATTTATAATATAATCCGACACATGCAATTAAACGCGCATTTATTTAATTAACAATAAATAAATAAATAAATGCACAACAATAAACGGGCAAAGTGGACGATATTGAATTGGCAAAGATGACACTGTGTCGAGTGGTGAGCGTTATCTGAAATTTGTTCGTTACTCGGCGACCCGATAATCTATCACATTACCGAGAATTACGACCGGCCAAAGAATGAATAATGTCCAACAATAATGCTCTATGTTCCATTAATTATCTTATCGTGGCCGAGAATTGGGCTTTTATGAACGTTTCCACTAAGAAATTTCCCACTTTCAACATTATTATTATACATCATGCTTATATGCGTGCGCCTATATAATGTGTTATCGTCGAATGGAAACTCGTTCGTGAGGATTTCGTCGACGACACATCAACGTTGCGATTGATAAATCGTCGCCGGTTATCATTTTTCAACGGTATAATAATAATATAAAAAAAAAAATGCTAAAATAATAATAATAATAATCACGAAAAAGTATAATAAGTATATTGAAAAAAATGATTTCGTGTCTTAATTTACCAATAAAGATCGAACTATATTTTGAAATTATGTATGTTATAGATATTTAAAAAAAAATGCAAAATAAATTCAAATCTATAATATAGTCAAAACACAAATATATTTTGTTTTGTTCGATATCAGTCACCTTTCATAAAACAATCTTTCAAAATATTTATGTTAAACATTATCATTTTTTTATTATTTTTTTTTTCATAAATATGTAATATTTTTGTATAAACAAATTGAATAAAAATTGAAACGTTTATCGTAATAATATGTTGAAACGCACATAAAGGTGCGCGCGCATAAATAGTGTATTAACTATTGCGCACTATTATGAAGATTGAAGTAGGTAAAATGTGTAAAAAGCCGTTGCGAACGTGTAACGAATGGCTTTCACGGTTAAAATAGGGTTAACTGGATAAAGTGACCGGCAGGAAATGAATCCTGGCCACCCTTCGGACCGCGACACGAATACGTTAGCGAAACCGTTTCGGGGGCCAAGTGTGAGGTTCTATCTCATCCCATCGACGAATATTACCGACACTGTTAGTCTTTCCGAAGGGGAAATACGTGTATGTATGTATATATGTGTAATATATATACATAATATGTATGTGTGATGTATTAAAATGAGAAAGTACTGAAAACGAGAAAGACAGGACACGTATGTTATTATCTCGTAGTGACGATATAAATTTCAACGACTTTTCCGAGTTTTCATTTTTCAAACGTTTTCATCCCATGATTCTCTACTGTAGAAACGTTTCGCTATTGTTTCACATATATTCTATATATTTTTTATAATGGAATTATTGAAATGGTCTAAAGTATAATTTAATATCACAATTAATATAAATATATTTAATGTAAAAAAATGCAATGTAATTTTAATTAAATCTTGCAGTTACGATAAAACATGCTATAAATTAAAATATTTAACTATGATATATTATATTAACCACTTTGTTATAACTTTAAGAATGAAAAAAAATAGTTTATAATTTTTAATACATTTTGATTACGATAAATTAAGTAATCAATTATATTTTCAAATTATTAAAAAATAAGATTAGAAAACGATTTTTATTTCATTTTAATAGAAGTATATAAATATGTATCAAACTTTCTTATTTTTTCTTAGTTTTAAAATAATTCTATGAAACAAACACGTATAAAAAAAATATTTATATATTATTTTCTAAAAATAGATATCTGAAAAGAAAATACAATAAAATTTTACAGATTTTCACAAAGCTATGACAGAGATATGAACGAACGGGTAGATAAAAAACCCCCTGATATATGACCGAAAATTTCGCAAAATTTTATTTAAACACTAAAAACATAAAATATTATAATATAACATATCAATCAACACCTTATCGTTTCATCATTTAAATCGAATCAGAATATTATTTAAATTTACCAAGATTTTTTTTTCTTAAAAATAATTCTCGCAACAAATTTAGCACAAACGAATTTCTATATAAAATATTTATTAATCAATTTTTTTATTATAGACAAAAATACGTAATATTAAAATGAATGCACCGAGCAGTCGTCCGTATATTGTCACCAAAAATTGGATTATATTCACAGTCGCGTAACCCTTTCAACTTTCGGAAGCCACAGGCATCAAAAGCACGTACAGAAAACACATTCAAAACACGCCGACGAAACAATGGCGACTGCATTCGTTTCGAATAATTTTAAAACGATATCGTATTTACGGTGAACGCCGGGCTTTTCAACGTTGCCCATTCTTTGAAAGCTCTCGAATAAACCAGATTACCCGCTTTTAATAATATACGAATATATTCATTTGTATATATATATATATATATATATCATATATATATATATATATATATATATATGAATATACATAGTTATGTACGCGTTATGGACGTGAAATAATAGTATATGAAGCGCAGAGTCGCTCCTGCTTTAAGCTTCCTGTGCGCGCTGAAAATATCGCTGAAGTTGCGAACGAACAGTGAGATGAACAGGGACCCGTACAATATCAGGAAATGAAACACCAGACGTCGTATGAATATAAATTGTCCTCTCATAAACACGAGTTTAATGCATTACGATCGCGAAAACGACGCGATATAACCCTTCACGGAAAAGCCGGAGTCCGGTGTGAGAAGGTGGACGAGAGGGCGGTCTAGACCCCACGGCGAAAACCCGTCTAAAATACGCCCATGACGATAATCAACAAATATACTGTTTGCGAAATATCCAATTTTCTATCTGTTATAAAATCGTACTATTATTGCCCGTCAAAATCGTTTTTATGCGTGAAAAATGTGTTTATTCATTTTTATTTGATCGTTTGATTTTATTATTAAAGGGTTAGATAATAAACAAGGCTCGATATTGAAGATTGTTCTACTTTTAAAATTATTATTTTTTCCATTACAATTTTATAAATTGTGAACATCAAAATATCAACTTTCATTAAAAATATAAATCAAATTTACATAATATAATACTAAAAATATATATATTCTATTAAGTTAAAAAAATACGATTTGATAATATGGTATGTCGATGGGTTTAAATATTTATAAGTGTAAATAAATTTTTAAAGGCACCTCGAACGATCCCGATGGAAGTTTATATAATTTTCGAAAGGCTATATAGAAAGTAAATAAGATGATCTCTGAAAGAGTGACACCACCACCCCCCACCACCCACATCGGCTCATTTGTGACAGGCGTAGGCAACCGGTGAATAATGATTTTTGTCGAACCTTTCATAAAAGTTAATTATGTTTATCGGTGTTCCGTTTTATAAACAACTGCAAATAAGTATTTCTCAAGTACAATACAACGGATGAATCACTTATTTCAACTTGAATTATATATTATATGTATATATAATTTTTAATTATATTATATATACATAATTCAAAAATTTGATAAATGTTTTATATTTACAATAAGAAGATAAACTTCAATTTATTACGTTATTAGTTTTAATTTCAAAAATTAAATATTAAAATATGATATTGCAATATTAAATTTTTTTCATATATAAAATTAATATATTATTACGCTTCTCGATATATATAAAACGATCTTATAGTATGATTGATAAATTCGGTTCAATTTCGCCGCTGAAAATATGTTGAAATTTCGCGACGTTAAAAGTTGATACACCCTGAAGTGTCGCCGACGTCGCAGATGCCCCCAGAAAGAGTTGACTGTAGTAAGAGCAGACATAATGGAGTAGATGAAAAATTGCGTCGCATAATCTCTAATTTATATTCCGCTGGCATGTCGGCATCGCTTTATCAAACATCACAAAGTGTTGACAGTAAGGAGGGTGGAGTCGTCGAGGGTGAGACGGGCGCTGACATCTGCGCGCCGCTAATGTGACCTCCCCCTCGCCGCCGAGGGCACACACCCGTTTGGGGACCCCGAAGATGATGGATTCGCCTTTTCTTTGTTTAATAAACATAACACGACGAAGATCGGCCGCAGATAGTTGCGCCTTCGTTGGATGCCTCTGACCACTCTTTTCCCGGGAAATCTCGTCATTCACTGCCGGAGCAGATACGTGACGTCAATCGTCGCGAGGAAACCGGAAACGGATCACAGAACGACCAAACGTGCCTACGAATCTCGTCCGAAATTTACATATCTTAAAGGAATCTTAAGATGACATCCGCCGTGGATACAATGAAACCGTGCTCCAAATATGGATATATGCAAACGGAAATACTGCCCAATATTGATGAAAATTTTTAAAAAATTTTCTATCAATAAAATCATACTTCATATTCTTTTAGATATCGATATTCAACATACGTATAAAATATTTTTATCATACCATATATATATAATAAAATGTCAGTGCAAGGTTAGTGGTGGTGTAGCATTTTTTTTTTTTCGTTAACTGCAACTTTATATTCACAATTCAACCTTAAATGATTTTTAAAACTCAAAATATATAACTTTGCAATGTAAAATATTTCAGTATTTATGATCCAATTTTGCTTTGATTTTGACAACTAACCTCTTAAGGTATAGCTAATAAAACGATATACCATACTTTTCGCCTATAACGCAACAAAACAATACTTTTCGTCACTATAATTTTATAAACGATTTTTCAATTTAATATTTTTTTAATAATCGTCATTTTTAATTAATTAGGATTTATTACTTCTCATTTGTTTTGTTTTAAAAGTGATTTTTTTATACATTTTTAAAATTTTAAATTGATTTCGGTAAAATTTTATATATTAATTTTTATGATTATTTTACTGTTATATTTATTAAATATATAATGTAGTGTACTTCTAATGATCGAACACACACTAATATATAATATAATGTAAAAATTGTCAATTTTAATATATAAAAAAAAATAATTATTATTTTACACGATTTTTGTTTTCAAATTAACGTAGCAGAGCCACTAGAATCCGCTGGAGACCTTGGCCTTTGATTCGAGTTCCTCAAAGCTGGTTTTTCTCATACAAAGTCGAATTGCGAGTTTCGCGCTCAGCTTTCAATTCAATAATCTATAAATATACTGATAAAAGAATTAAACCTGCGACTTGTATTATAATAATCAATCGTATAACATTCAGCGATTTTCAAACTTTTTATCATAACAAAATATTAATTTAATTTTAATATATATATATGGTATATATTTATATAAAAAATTAATAAAAATTTATTTATTTCTTGTTTAGATAGATTAAGTTTTCGTATATTTTCATTTAAAATATAATTAAAAGTCAGTTAATGTACTTAACAGCTTTTATAATAAATCGTGTTAAAAAAGTGCATAATCATAGGGGAAGAAAGCGATTTTTTTAATGCGGTCGAAAAAAAATTTGCTCATTAGCGTAGTATCGTAAGAAATTGACCCATTAACCGAAGAGCTACCTAATTTCCTCTCACGTCACGGAAAAACGAAACATTTTTCCTCGTTTCTCGCGAATAAAAAAAAAATGTAAAACAAAGGAAATAAAGAGCGGGAAAAAAATAACGGTACGGTTGAAAAGAGGGGACGACGAGAAAAAAAATCGTCGGCAGGTTTTTCTTTCTTTTTTTTCGTGTTTTTTTTTTCAAAAAATCGTGTCCCTCTCCTGAAGGAGGCGGAAAGCCAAAATGATATTACGAGACCATTTATTGCCGAGACAACGGAAATTGCCCGAACAGTCTACCAGAAAAAATAGCAATTAAGAACGAAATATTACAAACGACAGAGTGAAACAGTGCTAAAACCATCCCCGTGACCAGCCGATTTATTACGCTTTTACAATCTTTTTTTTATTTCGTTTTTTTTTTAAATATATTTATATATGTATATTTTTGTGCGCTTCAACAATTCAGAGGGGTGTCTAATAACCTGGTTGTAAAAGCTGATCCCGATATAAAGTAATATATTCGAATTATAATTATATAAATAATTATATTTTTTTTAATCGTAACTTTATGGTATATATTGTAAAATATTTTTAATTTATATTATTGAGATTAATTGATAAAATCACTATCACTACGATTATTAACGTTAAATTAATCGCTATATTACTATACTATAAATATAATAAAATTGATTATAAATTAAATACTTTTATGACATTATTCATTAATTTCATATATAATTAAACTTAACATCATAATAATATTGTATATATATATATATATATAGAAATTTTAATTATAACATTTATTTATATGGTATAACTTGATTTTGAAAACTTTAATCAATTTTCATATTCATCTAATTATTATATTTATTAATTGAATATATATTATATAAATTTTAATATTTTTTTCGATAAATATAGCTTATCTCTATTATTTTTTTAATTAAAAATTTTCCTATTATTTAAAGCATTGTGAAAATTCAACATCTAACCGAAACAGGAAGTTAATCTCTCAGTTGAAAACGACATATTATATCGTCAACGAAAATAAACCATCCGTTCAATGAAAAGTCCACGAATCGCAAAGCTACCGTTTATCTTATGTCCAAAATGGCGTCGTGAAAAAATAAATAAATATGGCGATCGTATTAAAAAAAAATGGCGTAAACGTAAAAATGGGGAAAAAAAGTAAAGCAAATCGCTCGAAGTAAATGGAAGTTATCAATCGTGTAGGCGGACAGTTGAACGTGTATTAGAATGCTATAATCCTCGAAAGATGACAGAGAAATTATTGGAAGAGGAATTTTTATTACCATCGCGTGGGTGACGACAACAACAACAACAACGACAATTTCAATAATAATAATAAATAACAATAAAACCGTAAGAATATTCTTTTTCAGAAATGTGTCATAACGTGGAAATATTGATGCTAATAAAACTGAAACGATACTCATATATTTTCTTCATATTACTTCTACATAAACACTGAAACTATAGAATTTCTGTTGATTTACATAAATAAAATCGTTAAAAACTATGAAAATTTATTTTCAATACTGTTATACAATTAATAAAAAATAGATAAGACAGATTAAAATTGTCAAATAAAATATCATTTTAATTAAATAAATATCGACATCGAAAGTTTCAAATTTAAACAAACAGATAAGCGATCTGAATATTCTTTTAATTATAAAAAAAAATGCGCACTAGCTTCAAGATAAAACGTTGTGAAATTTGATATTTTTCCGATATTTACATAAGTGAAAAAAAATACGTTACGTATATAAAATATAAATAATTTATATTAAAAAAAATAATAATATCAGTGAATACCTTTTACAGACATGATAACGATTATCATTGTCGCCCGAGGCGGTTTTCCAAATCAACTTTCTACTATATAACCCATAAATAACTGTAATTTTAATTGTTGTACGTTTAAAGCGTTATCGGCGATCTTTATTACGATTTGATTGCCTAAAAGATATTAAATATATTACATTTTAATTATTAAAATTATCGTTGATATCGATATTATCCCTAATGGTGTCGCTATTTAAATAACGCCAGTGAAGAATTTGTGAAAATTCAAAATCTATATACTATTATATACATCGATATTTCGTTTCATTCTGATTAAAGAAATATATAAAATATATAATTTTTAATGTATCTCAATTTTTCACAGTTGCTTTTCGACATTAAGAATTAATTTATAAAGGTTGAATAAGTGTATATTATTTTTTTTCAATATTTTTAACTTGAATATAAACCAATATAAGAATATTTTATTAATTAAACTTTTGCTATATTTTGTAGCATAAAGTTTTTCATAATGAATAGATAAATCACACAATAGTATTTTTCTTTTTGATAATACTAGTAAATTTCATCGATATTTAAATTATTCTCATATTTAAATCATTCGTTTTAAAAAAATATGTACACTCAATAAAAACTCATCTTACATATTTTAAAGTTGTTCAATTCAAAAATATATTTCGACAAGTTTTATTAATATATTATCGAATAATACTAAAAAAAATAAATGCTATAAGTATTAATTTAAATATTTGACATACGATTGACAATTTAACTCTATATAAAACAAATCCAAATTACTGGAAAGAAAGACTTTAATCTTATAATAGCTGTCGTACCACTGATTTATATACAGCATTTTCTAAACATAAACATTTTATAATAAAATATATATTTTAGTTCTATCAACTTTCGTCTATATATATATATATATATATATATATATATATATATATATATATATATATATATATCAATCAATCATGTGGGTGTTACAATATATATTTTCCTCAACTACGACACGAAACTAATCAATCTGAATCGATAGGGAATTTCGACTTATATACGAATAAATAAGATACAGTACACAATACAAATATGAATTATCGCCAATGGTAAGTAAATAATATATATATATATATATATATATATATATATATATATATATATATATATATATATATATATATATAAGTCGACATACACAAAGGGAACAAGAGACGACACGCGTTCGCGACAAAATAAATGATGTCGCGAAGGTGCAAGCGTGTTTGGTTCGCTCGCCAAACGAAATTATCTGTTCCCGTTGTAGTTTCCATTAAGCCGCGACGATTCGGCGATAATTTATGAAACTGGTTTTTTGTATCCATTCAACGACCAATATAAATTACTATACACGGTTTGTGACCTTATCTTGATTTACTGCTTCGAATCGAGAGAAACGTCTTCTTCGTCACACGTATACGTGCGATTAAATGACGGAACGTACGACAAGATCGATCTCTAATCGTATAGAATCTTATTTTATTTATTTATTTTTTTTTTTATATAGATATAAACTTTCTAGATATTTGTACGGATTTGTATATTAATTTTTGTTTAATGCGATGTTGATTTCGCAAACGTGAACGCGTGACATAACGCCGCGTCTTTAGAAAGTGACGGAAGAAAAATGAGACGAATGTGAAAAACGAATATGTTCATTGACCGTTAATGTGCAAATAAAATATATGCATAAATTATCTAAATATATTTGTCTAACAGAATTAGAAATAGTGTGGGCGATATAGCAGTTCGAAAGGTATTTAAACGACAGATAAAAAATTAAGGAAGAGTGAAAATTATGCTAGATTAATCTTCATCTGATCATAGTTTTCATTGATTTTGATTTTTATAATTTGTGATAATGGATAATATTTTTTTTGAAGATATTGAATGAAAGAGAGGTGGATTTTAAAAAATACATGCTAAAATGAATATAAATTTCTATTACTGTTATTACTTATGAAATTATTCAATAAGAATACATATAATCTATAAAATTTATTAAATGTATTTTTGCTTTTATATATGTAAAAAAAAATTAAAGATTCTATTTATTATTATAAATTAAAAAAAACAAATATAAATGTTTAACAGTATATTATAAAAAAATATTTTTAAAACAACAGTTTAGAAGAGTTTAAAAAAAAAGCTTTTTACTTGTAAAATCCACTTTTCAACAATGGTGACGTTAAATATATGGATTTGTAAAAAAAAGGCCCAATAATACTTCAAATATCGCAAATTTCTACATTAGTATAACAAATAAACATTTTACATATATAAAATAATAAGAAAAAAAATCATTTCACATCAGAAAATAAAAAAACAGCAAGTTTCTCATGCCTGGTCTAGAACATCTTTAACTTTGAATATGATAATGTCTATAAATTTAAAATACATACACATATATAATCTTTTAATAAAGAAAAATAATAATAATAAACAATCCGAATAAAACACATTAGTGCTAAACAAAAAGCAATAAGCCGATATACTCCATAACATCATCGATTTATTTATTTATCATCAACGATAACAGGGCGGTCGACATCTACATATATCACAGTCACAAATCTAAATATGATCATAAAAAAAAATTAAGTAATATAAAATGAGAACCATATTGTGTTATATCAATACGATATCGCTTCGAATTCGCATACATTATATATATATATATATATATATATATATATATATATATATATATATATATATATATATATATATATATAACACGCTGTACGAATAAAATTATAAAATCAACACGGCTGAAAATGAAACATTATCGTTATTTATTATACACAGATAATATTTGACTGGTTTTATAAATCGATTTTTCCGTATTAAATTAAATATATTGGTACGCATGTGTACGTGCGTACACGAATGTTGATATAATACGATCGTGACTGTGATTATGGTCATAGGTGGACCCGTGGGTAATTAATTTGGTATTAGTCGACGTACAAAAGTATACGAATACGTCTATAAAGTCTATATATACAGCGCGTACGAGAAAAAACGGCATACAAAAATAGTGACGAATTTATATAATATTAATTCAATATTCAAATAATATATCGTGTAATATAAACGAGTTAATAATTGATCGTATGATTATAATAAAATTGTTAAATTAATCTGAAAGATTTAGACAGTACATACAGTAAAGTATATTTTTAAAATAATTTATCACAAAAATTCAAAATAATTAAATTTAAAAGTTTATAAAAAAAATAAATATAATTGAAATTGATTTGAATAGAAAAAAATATAACAAAACGATTCAATTGTCAAGGTATGTCAATTTTTTTTGCGAACACGCTGTATACGTGAAAATGTATGTTTAATTTTTTTATCTATCGGTCATCTTTATCTACTTTAGTAAGAGGCTGTTGTTTTTTTTATTATTATTATTTTTGTCTTTCGCCCATTGTGTGTGTGTGTGCGTATTTGTGTATGTCTGTTTGTGTATTTTCGAGTCGGCAGGTACGGATTGAAAGGTCAAAACAATAAATTTCAACAAATATTATATAGCAGTCAGCGCCCACGATTATCGCGATATTAAATATATATAAAAGCGCACTGACTCTCAAATATCGCACATAATTCCTTTTGCAATGAAAGCTCCTTAAAACTGTACGGATGCGGTAATGAAACGGCATTAATCAGAGCATTATCGAAAACCCACTTAAGCACAATCTGCACTCGGGATTCAACTATAAACAATATATAAATCTATGATAACAACCCACGACCGAGACTTAAAACCGCTCGTTTTAATCCTGTACGATTGAATTTGATTTTTTTTTTCTCTTTCATTTTTGATATTATTGCAATCGTAAAACGACGTTCAGTTATTTTTATGTCAAACTTATCTTTTACAGAATGTTGACACTATATATTTTGCACCTACTAATACAATTCGTTCTTTCAATATTAATTACATTTTGATTTAATATACTATATGAACTAATTAATTAGAAATTTAAAGTTTGAATTGCTCTGGTAAAGGTGTTGATTGTCTCAAACTCTGAAAACACGACTTGAGAATGGTGTTCTGTTCGCTTCAAAACCGCGATAAAACCGTCCAGTTGTGGATTTCCTTAAAAAAAAAAAATAAACTACGAGACACCCTCACAGTCTTATTTTCTTTTTTCCTCCCATTTCGAACGCGACTTTTCCCAGTGAACAGACCTCATAAAAACAAATTACCGAACCGTTTTTCCGTAGTCAGATTCTCGAGCGTAGATACGAATTTTGTACATATAAACAATGCGAAGCTATCACAATTCCTACATAAAACCCAACCGTTGATTCGTCGTGACCGTAAATTCTTGAAAAGACTTCGTGACCTGTTCGATAAGAGACTCGTAACCGAATAAAGACATTATCAATCGAAAACAAATATATTGAAATATGGCCCGTCATATGACGTGTACATGGAAAAATCCAAATATTGCTTCAAACACCTAATTTATAAAAAAAAACAATCTTATTTCATATATATATATACCATATATATAAATATGTATGAAGATAATATTTAAATAAAATTTTATATATATACATATGTGTAAAAGATTTTATATGCAATATTTAGTATATAAAAAATCTGCAAAATATAAAAATTATATAAGATGATAACTTCATAAAAATTAAAAATAAATTTAAATTCATACTGTTTTTTTTGTAAATAACGAAAACGTTTAAAAATAATATAATATTTTATAGAACTGTTTATTTATAATATAAATATGTAGTATAACATTACAAAACTTTAATAAAAAAATGAAATACATTCTGATAAATTTCTATAATATTTTTCGCTGAAAATTCACTGTATTATCATTCTATTTATCGATTTATTATCGCATATAACAAAATTTATGTACCAGATAAACAAATAAATAATACTCGAAATATATAAATATAATTTTCATTAATCGATATTATTAAACGTACATATATATATAATATATAATTAATGACAACACTCACTTTTACCATATAAAAATCTAAGAATCGAACACGTGCGTTCACGATTTTAGAAAGAAATCAGATTAAAAATATTTGATTTAATTAGTCAACACCGTACTAATAATATACATATTTTATATCATACGAGATAAATTCCGAATCTGTATATAGAATTCGTGAATATATTTTTTAAAATATATTAAACTTATGCATATTTTTACAGTATGTAAATTTTATTTTGTCCGAGGGTCAACAGTTGTCCGAGGTCAATGATTATTCAACGAGCTGAACATATTTAATCATTCACTGAAACTCTAGAACCAATAAATAAACGGTCGTAGAAAGTGACTTTTCAGAGATAATTTCTTTTGATATATTGCCGTATCGATTTCGACAGATGACAGATCAGCGGTTGTTTTTTTTTCTTTTTGCTCATTCGTTTTAAACGAATGATAATTTACGATATCACAAAAAAATACAGTTATTTATAATAAAATTTAGTATTTGACAAATTACAATATATTATAATTGCTATTTAGTGTTAAAACGAATAAAAAATATTTAAATACAAATGAAATTTATTAACTTTGTTTATATCGGATATTTAGCTAATTCAATTTAAATGTTGATTAGATTATAAAACACAAAACAGCTTCCCAAAATAAGTGGAAGAACATCGAAAAATCAATCATTTACAAATGAAATCATCAATTTTCTTCATATAATAAAATAAGTTAAAAATAACGAACATTTTCAATAATACGAGTATGAAATAATCTTGAGACTGAAAAGTTGAAATTATAACCTTTTCTTTCACATATTAAAAATATATTGAAATTTGAGAATGAATGTATAAAAACAATGTACTGTAATTAAAATTATATGAATATAAAAAAATATGTATAAAATTATTCAAATTAAAATTTATATTATATATATATCAACTGTAGAATTTATAATATAAAAAATCGATATTCAGATGAAAAAGATGAGAATCGTATATTTTATTACAACATCGCGGGTCAAACGAGAGCGTTTCGAAAAAGCGTGAAAGAAAAGGCGCACAAAACCTCAATATCGAAGAATGATTGTCACGCGTTTTGTGGTCACATCTTGGTTCGGTGTTGGAGTGCAGCATCACGACCGGCAAAACACCGAATAAATATTGTTCGTGACAGGGACCAGGTCGTTTGTTGGTGAAGTGTTGTTGTTGTTGTTGGAACAAGTGCACCGGTCGCGCTACATGGACGGCAATTAATTCGCGCGATCGTCCCGAAACGTGATAATAAATATAAAACGTAAGGGTTGAACGCGTGTATATATGGTATATATATATATATATATATATGTGTGTGTGTGTGTGTGTGTTAAGAATTATTTAAAGATTTATGAAAAAAAAATTACATTAAGATCGCTCAATTTAACCCTTTTATTATACGAGTTTACGGATGGCGACAGAAAACCACCGCTGTGTACTAACCGCTACACTTTTTTTTCTATTGTATTTCATCATAATAAATTATCTAAATGTATAAATTAATTATATAAATAAATTTATTTATTTATTAAACAACGATTTCACTGATAAATTAATGATTTCGTTAACCCTTTGCATTCGAAATATTTCATAGCGTTTTAAGCATTTTTTTTACTTTTAATTTAAAATTATACATACAAATTAATGAAATAAAGCTTTCATACTTTAATATATTTCTGCTGTTTAGTAATTTTATATAGAATATATAAATTTATTGAACAAATTTGTAAACAAAAAAAAATTGTCACCATTTTAGAAAATTTCTTAAAAAACGATGTATTGAGGTATACTGATCTACACAATTATTTTATCAAATCATTTTTTATAATGATTACATATTTTAACTTTAGTAATCCTTCTAGAATCCAGATTATCAAGTTTAAACCAAAAAAAAAGTTTCAAAGTTTTAATGCTAAAATAGAACAAAATATCATAAATGGATAAAATATGAAATGACTGCATATTTTAGATTAAAAAATAAATAAATATGTTGTTTTATAAATGCAAACGATATCCTGATATTTGAACCTTGCAAACACGATTTCAAATGCGCATAATATCGAAGAAAATAATAGGAAAATTGAAATCGATAAAGTAAAAAAAAAAATAATAAAAACGAAACGATACGGTAAAGCAACGACGTGTTGAAATATACGACACGCCACGGTATAAACTGGTTTGTGCAATAAATTTCAATTGTGTCCTGTGATGCTTTTTGAATATGTATTTGTGTATCTTATATATTATATATTATCCTATATTTATATGTATATATTTGTTGCTTCAATTTGTTAAATGATTTATTTGTTTTATTTTACAAGAAAGTAAAACGTGTGTAAAGTAAGATAAAAACGTTCGTTTCATCTGTATATATATATATATATATATATATATATATATATATATATATATATATATATATATATATATATATATATATATATATCGGAAATAAAACGTGCATTCGCAACACTGTTACAGATTGCCAAAGGTCAATGCATATTTTTATATATAAATGCATATATTCAATATAAAACATTTATTTATTGTGTATTTATTACATTCATTTTAAAAATATTTAAAATTAAAATTTACAACACTCATAGAAATTTCTTTAACAAATATATGTCAATATTTTTAAATTTATAAACATATTGCTTATTTATTTCAAAATAAAAATAATATTAAAAATTCAAAAAAAATAAATAAATAAGAAATATAACTATCGACGTTGAGTTTAAAATAAGATTTTAACATAATTTTTAGATAACGAACATGAATATAACTGGAAATGAAGTAAACTAATTTTTGTCGTTATGGCGATTGTTATATCAATAATTACAGTAACTAAAGAGAACACTACCGACAAGTAATTATCGAAACGTTGTCGTTATCAACGTTCAAATTACAGATAAATATTTTTAACGAAGCAATATTTTATCGTATCGAAAATGAAAAACATTATAAAAAAAATTATATATGTATATGAATAAAATTATTAAATTTATCTAAAGTCAAATGTCGATGTCAAAAATCACGATAATTTAAGCGATCTATCTACAGTGGTAACAAAATAAGAAAAATTACGTAACCACATTTTTATATTATAATTATATATATATATTATTCGAGATTACAAAAATATGTATAGATAACTATTTTATTCTTATTGACATATCTTCATATTGATATATATATATATATGACGCAGATCTTTATATAAAACAATTTCAAAATACATACACACACATATATATATATATATATATATATATATATATATATATATATATATATATATATATCGATAAAAATTAATGCCCAATTAAAAAAGTGAACCTTGTTTTTAATTAAAATAAAAATAGTAATAAATATCAATTTTGAATGATATGATAAAAAAAACAACTAAAATTTATTATATTAATAAATAAAATATGACCTGATTTAAAAAAAACAATAATCATATAAAAAAAGAACAGTTTTTTTATTATTAATGACAAAGATCTATAATTTATTTAATTTTTAAACCGATTAGATTTGTCATAATATTATAAAAATATTAAATTTTTTTTATATATTAAAATATTGTTAATTAATTATTAAATTAAAAATATATTAAATCGATAATATAAAAATGTTAACAAAGTAATATTTTAAAAATAATTATAAATTTTTTGTTTTCAATATCCATTATAATTTAGAGTAATATTTTATTATACTAAATATATAAATAGTTAAATTATATACAATATAATTTATAAAATATTACGTGTATTTTTATATAATAAAATAAATATAAATTCAGCAATGATTATAACGATGATATATAAAAACGATTGACAACGCCTGTAATACGCAGAGCGGAAACGATGAATTATTATATTTTTTTTTTAAAAAAAGAGGGGAAAAGAAGAAATGGCGCCAATATGAAAAATGCAATAAATGGTCATAATAGTTGTTGTTATGGTTGATGCACCCGGTTGGTATATTGTCGTTGGAAGCTGCAGGATTGGCGGTGGGGGCGGGGAGGTGCCTCCCCCAGCCCACCCCGCCCCACTCGAGCTAAGGCACGCCCACCGATCGCACACACCAACACATTCACGACACCGCCCACCTGATGTACTTGTTTATATTATACATACATACAAACACACCTGGCGTATAAACGCGTGCACACACGCACACATATACATATATATATATATATGTATGTATGTATGTATATAGGTGATTCATGCGATTTTATTGCCTGTATCGCGATTCGATAATATCTTGTCGCGTGTTAACTTAACAAATTTTTTCGTCGTTAAACTCGTGTCGTCGTTTCTTTTCGCGTATTTATTATTATTTTACGTTGTGTAAATCGACGCAATTTTGTAATGAATCGATGATGTAATAAAAATAATTATACGTATATATATATATATGTGTACAACTATATGTGTATAAGTAATTTCACAGATAAAATTCATCTTTTACTATACAAATATAAGCGAAAAAAAATTCGAATAAATAATTTATTTTATATAAAATACGATAAAAAAAATCAAAATAAAATAAAAAAAATTATAATAGTATTTGAAACAGATATATAAATTTATTATGCATACATAAAAATTGACATTTATATTTCTATAATCCAATAATAAATATGTAGAAAGTGCCAAATTTGAATTCTCAAACACTAAAAGAATTTTAATTTTTATTACAAAATTAAAAAATAATATTCAGATAAATAATTTTTTCTAGTATTTAAAAAATAACATTTTAAATATAAATGTATTGTTTTATTCATATTTTAAAACTAATTAAATAAAATCGAATCTATCATTTCATTACTGTTATAATTACAATTTTAACAAACCAACAATGATTTTTTTTTAAACATAAATAAATACGCATTAATAATAATATACTGATCATCAATTATTTTATAACATGCACACAGCAATTTTCTTAATATAAACTAAACATAATACTTTCATATGACGGCATAAAATAAAACAAGGAAATAAAAAATACATATCGGAACATCGTCCATAATAAAAGTTACATATTAAGAAATGGCATATATAATATATATACATATATATATATATATATATATATATATATATATATATATATATTTCGAGATTGATGAGTCGACCAATTTATAGTGTAGTGCCATAATAAAACTGATACAGGTCCGCAGTATTAAAATTCGTCTAGTGCCCACCCCCTGTACGTTAGTATAATATATATAAAGTGTGTTATCCCGGTTGGGGTAGATTGATATCCGGAACAAATGAAATGGTCACAAACCAAATATGCCCTTCTACGGAATCGTAACCTTTTACCGGTGCTCCCTTATACGAGCCCATAATAATTTTAATACGGTATTTCGAGATTACATGCCTTTTTAGATGTATCGATACGTCGCGTATACAACGAGCTCAAAGTACCTTCACTGTATTCGGGTGATTCTCAACATTTTTTTTTCTTTTTGAAATCGTTAAACATCCATATCTATACATTCAAAATGTACTCGATAATCGATAAAACCGATTAAAAAATATATATATCGCGTGTTTTAGATTAAGTCAATTAAATGCTAAACTTTTAGATATTTTTGTAGACGAATAAGGATGAAAATAGATTTCAATGAATAATTCTGATTTTTTTAAATCTCTATATTTTTCAAATACATACAAATAACGATTTTCAGAAACAAGATAGATAATTGAGAATATTACTGATTAAAATATATAATGATTTATGTAAATTTTAATCAAATATTTTAAATTGATAAAAAAATGATATTTCTTTTTGAATAACAAACTATTATAATTTTATAAATTATTATATACAATTTGAAAGAAAATTTTACTGTTTTAATACTCTGAAACGATTTCTAGAACAATTACTGAATTTTCATATAATTAACTATACCTGGATAAAATCTTAATAATATTCATATTATATGTTAATGTTTAATATTCTTTGCGTATATTTTATTAACAAATTATATATAGTACTTAAAAATGATTCTTGAAACATGATCAAAGTTCCATAGAGCATCGATTGCGAATCACTGCCATACATATTTACGCATACGAGCACACAAGATCGGGCATTATGACGACGAAGGCAACAGACGTAAGGGGAGGGGTAGAGAGTGAGGCGAGGGGGGTTGCTTTAAAAAACAATGTCCAATAAAAAGTATACGTCATAATAAATGTTTGTGTATCTCGACGAAATCTTCAGCGGGTAATCACGAAACGAGAGTACGTATGTGAGGTACATATACCTCGGGCCCGGCCCAAACGTATTTACAACGAGATAAAAACGATGTTTATTTTCGTTTTATTACAAAATTGCAGATTAAAGATTACCGCGGCTCCCCGCTCCTCATGCGGACCGCGAGCCGCTTTCGCATTCGGCCGTGTGGCGCTCGTAATCGCGGTCCGCGGACGAAACGCGGCCGATAACCACTTTGCGTGCACAATTCAAACAATTAAACGTATATACCAAGTCGTTATGTGTGTAAATGTATTTATATATAAGCGCATTTAAAAATAATATATTTAACTAGAATTTTGTATTTTATCTAATCGATGATAATACGTCAAATATATCGATTAAAATTCGATAAATTGATATTGATTTACTATGATCTGATTTTTAAATCTTTATCCATTATCTAATAAGAATCTAATTGAAAGTATATTTTGATCAAAATATACTTTCTGTAAGTTGATCAAAATTCAGTATGGAATTAAATTATATAATTTTTTTATCTAATTAATAAAATAAAAATATTTACATTATTACGATTAATAATAACTTCAAATATATGTTGAGGATAAAAATGTAAAACGCAAATTATAACTATTCGTATTTATCAAAAAAACAATTATCTTAAAAAATATGCAATAAATTTAAAAATCTCTGTTTTAAGTCAACAGGATTGTTAATCGTTTTAAATTAATTCCCTTTCTTGTGATATTTGAAAAATTTGATTTATAGAAATACCAGATTCATTCACTACTTTTAGAGATTATTGATTTTAATATATATATATATATATATATATATATATATATATATATATATATAATTATATTACATTCAATTAACATTATTGAAATAGTATATATACAAAACAAAATCAACAATTCCGCTATCAGATATCTATGAAATAAAAAAAAACGATTACAAACATCGAAAGTCATCGATGTGATGCAGCGAAAGCAGTGCAAAAGAAAAAGTCTGTTACCAATCGAGTACGGAGAGGCGAATGGGGGGGGGAAATACGTTTTCAGAAATGTTAGGCGTTTTGTATTGAAGTCGGTATCTGTCGAGGTTTCCGCCCAACACGCACGATTTGCCTTTCAACCGCTTTTCAACATTGCAAAGATCTTTTCGCGAGCGCAAGGATAAAATAAAATAAAATAAAATAATAATAATAATAATAATAAAAATATTCGCAATAAGATCGAAACTCGAAAAGTCGAAAGCGACGTATCGTGAAATATGACTCGGTGTTTCAGAACGAAAACATATATTGTAGTATATAAAAATTGTAGAAATGGTGTATAGATAAAATGGTTACTATTGAATTAATTAAATTAAAGAAAAAAAAATAAGGTAAATGGAAAAATAAAAAGAGTGGTTCAAATTCGACATTTTACGTTTCAATTATTTTAGTAATAAATATAATTTATAAAATTTTTAAATATTTAAATATTTCATATTATTAAAAAGTATTTTAATTAACTTGAAATAAAATATTTTTATATTATGTTTACTATTTTTGAATGCTAACATTAAATAAAGTAATCCAATTCAAAATTAAAAATAAACTTGTACAATACAATGAATTTAAATTGTTATTTAAACTCGTTATAGATGATTCGACTCGTTAAAATCGGAAAATTTATACGACGAACGTGTTTCCTTCGGGAATTGCGTCGAAAGATGAACGCGGTTCGATTCCCGACGCCGATAAACTCTCGTATTGTACCGGTAACGAATGTGCAATATGCATTTCTCATCATCATCATCATCATCATTGTAACGATCGACGGCGAGCAACAAACAACAACAAAAACAACAACGAAATTTTCGCATAATCGCAAACACTACGATTGACCTAACAGTAACTGAATAATCGCAAATATTCCGTGGTTTAATTTTATTTTCACGATATTGAAGACAAATTTATAGAAAGCTTTAAACTGTCAAGAAGATTATCATCGTCAGTCAGTCTCACTGACGCCCATTTGCGAGAAGCGCCCGCGGCGATCGCCTCGACTCGATCGTTCATCGGCACGACACTGAGCGCGCGCTTTTCCCTCCCTTATTTCAATGAACGCACTAAATATTTACAAACGCACGCAATTTTATTTGCACGATCGAAGATTAAATTTCAATATTAAACAATATCCAAATTCATAATAGAATAAAAACACTATAATCAACTAAACTTGATTAAAGAATAAAAATAGAAAAAAAAATTACTTAAAATATATCTAAATGCGATGATCCATTATAAAACTACTTCTAAAGATGGACGTAATCTTTAGCAATAAATATTATACTGATAGCTATTCCACACATAAAAATAAATTGATCAAAACCAGATAATTCAGGTATGATCAGAGCATAAATCCATTATAATAAATTTGTGAGTAAAAATCGACATATACCTTTTTTATATTGGATTTATCGTTAATAAATCTTCAAATTTATAAACCGATTCAACAATTTTACTATTATTACAAACAATGCTTCATTCATATAATACAGTAAACAAATATTCTAATTTTCGATAAATAGTTAATTGAAATTTGTAATTGAAAGTGATTTATTAATACGATAAACGTAATAAGATATACAAAATAACTTTCGGTTAACCATATTACTTAATTCATTAAACGACATAATAAATTAGTATACCATTTGGTAAACGAAATTTAATTACTAATCAAATATATATGATAATCTCATGATATATTATTATATATATATGAATATCAATTGATCACGTTTTTATTAAATGAATCGATATTAAGCAATGCGATCGTGGCTAAAATATAAATATGTCATTTATAGATAGCGTTGAATATATTAATTTACATGCTAAAACGAATCAAAGTTGACGCATTATTATATAACATTAAAATTTTATTTTACAAATAATACGTTTTTACAAATAATACTTATCACATATGGAAGGGAAAACCGTTTAATTTTCTTTAAATAGTATTTATTATACGAACAATTGTGATAAGGCGGTTAATTTTGTATGAACAACAATTATATTTACAATGTTGTATTTAAATGTTATTGACGTAATTGATTCTTATCATTATAGCATTTAATTGAATTATTAATTTCAGACATATATTATATTTCAATTTAAAAATTAAATCAGCACTCTATATAACTGAAGGTATATATATATATATATATATATTTATTTTATTTAAAAAAATAGCGAATATTAGTGTTTGATTGATATTTTTTTTTTTTGTAAAAATATCAAAAGTGATAATGAGACAAAAAAATTGAACGTTTGTCGCGGAAATGCTTCGCAATGGCGACGGCAATTGTGCAAACAATTCGTGCGCGATATCGGTTTTAAAATCATAAATCACGGGCCGGTTAATGTCATCGCGTTATCGACATTGCTGGCCATTATCAGTGTTGCCATGACCGCAGACCGGAAACTGTTACGGTTTTACGGAGTCATCATCATCATCATCATCATCATTGTCGTAGTCGAAGTCGTCGGCCGACACCATCATCGTTCACATTATCATTATCATCGACGATCAGCCTCGATTTATTGCCGAACTCTTAATTGCATTTGCACTTTTCGACTATCCGGTCAACCGGTTGTGATGCTAATTAACTCATATTGTCAATTTTGATGTTTATTTTTTTTTTAATAAAAATTAATATAATTTACATATGTTGTTATGATAATCAAGTTCGAATTTTAACATCAAACTGAAAATATTGTCTATATTTTTAATTATTTTAATAGTTCCTATTTTGAAATGGACATAAAAATAAAAACCGCAAAGATAATAAGCAAGACGTTTACAGAACTAGCATACAAAAGAATAGTAATTATTATTATTTTAAACATAAAATATGGACATTTGATATTCTAGAACAGAAGTGGAAAACCTTTTCGCTTATAATGGCCACTATTCAGCAATGACCTCTCATGGAGACTGCATTAAATAAAAAAAATGTTTGAAATTAGGTAAATGAGAAGTCTAACTTAGAAGTTAGATCGTGAATAACTGTAATAACTTAAAAACTGTAGAAAAATTACATCACATATAAAAGGTTATATTTCTTTTCTTGAATAAAATTACAATAATTGTATTGACATGCATTATTTCTCAATCTCTATATAATATACAAATATCAAGTATGAAAATAAATATAAAAATAGTCAATAATTATGGTATTATACATATCTATAAATGATTTATAACAAATGTGTAGATTTTTATTTAAAGATAAGCCCCGTTTTCAAATATGGTAAATAAATAAAAACTTAAATATACGTCTATCGAAAAGCGGTAAACGGTTAAAACTTGGTACAAAACCGAGTACAAAATCACAAATCCATTCAAATTTGTGGAACACGCTGAACAAGTGAAAGAAAAAGATAAGATAGCATCTCGAATTTTATTAGCATTTTTTCTTTTCGTTACGACTTGACCCCACCTTTCTTACCTCATCGCTCAGAGAGGAGAGTGAAAAAAAAAATCCAATGTAAATTGATAAAACGCAAGTGGAACGCGTGTAAAGAAATTCTAAAAGAGGACAACGAGCCGGGCGAATAATAATAATGATTATAATAAATAAAAAAAAAGACAGCCTGAAAACAATATCTACTTAGCTCGAACGATCGAAGATTAAGACCGAACTCTTAGAGAGGCCTCGTGGCAGAAGATGGATACGGTCCGAACTGCCTGCCCACGCTGGTGAAATCAATGAGAACCCAAAATATCATTAAAAACGAGCAGATTAAACAAACATGAAAGAAAAAAAATGTTATGCCAGGTCAGATCTACACGAGTGAAACACGCACACCTCCGATGGAACAATGTAAGGAAAAAGGTGAAAATGTTTATATCGTTATACGTATGAGCGATGGTAGGCGATTGTATCGCCAACCTGCGTTCACAGTGTACTCGTACGTGATTTATTTATTTTTTTAGTTTTTTCATATGTGAAAAATATCTAAATAAAAAAAAATCTACGTGAAAAGTCAATCATGAAACTGATGCAAAGACAAAGAATAAAATTAATAAAAATATATGTAACATGTATTATTATTAGGTTAGAGTCTTTAATGGTAAAAAAAAAGCCGAAGAAATGTAGTTAATTAGCTAGTTTTGTTCTTGAAAGATTAGATTTGAGTTAATAACTTCGAAAACGTGTGATTATAAACAGTTAAAGCTTTCCATATTCGCGGATTAAAATGTTGCGACACGGTTTTATATTCGCGGCTAAAAATTACTTTATTCGAAGATCTAATCGATATAGTAATAAAATTCGTGTAAAAAAAATATTAATGCACTTGAAAATATAATTTCTGTAAAAGGAAACATTGACACATTCTAAAAAAACGTTTACAAATAGAATTCGTAATTTAAGCAACTATCAAAACTAGTCTTTTAGTATTCAGAACTAAACTAGTTGTTTAAATCGTCAATCTTTCAAAAAAGACGTTATTCTAAGAAAACCTTTCCTGTTCAACGAGTTTGACTTCAGCGACCTTTTAATAAGCATAGTTAATACAGCAAAATTCGCTACAAACATTCTTGAATTCATATTATAGTATAAATTAATTATTTTAATAAGATATTTAATCAACACTGACGATTTAAATTTTCATCAACAAATCACAACACAAGTTAAAATATAAAAGGTGTGTTTAATGTGACCACTCTTCGACATCTTCACATTCTCAACTGGACCGCTTAAAACGTTAAAAGATTTAGATGGACAATCGTGTGTATGTGTGTATATATATATATATAAATATATATATATATATATATATGTGTGTGTGTGTGTGTGTGTGCGCGCGCGCGCGTGTGCTCGTATGCAACGCGAGAACACAATGGGTCAAAACAAGATCTTTCGTAGAGATTAGCAGACCTCGTTGATACAATAGGAGGACCCCGAGGCCACTGCGACCGATATTGCCCAACTGATGTTTGCATTGGACTCATCGACTGTAGAGAAAACGGACGATAACACCCGATGAAAAATCGACTAAAGCCTCGTCCACACCTATAAAAATACGTTTCGTACCATCGAATTGAAAATTTGACAATAAATTTTATTTTCTATTCGATTCGTCTTCAACGAATAAAAATTTATATTTCATATTCAACTAAAATATGAAATAACACATATATATATATATATATATATATATATATATATATATATTAAATATACAAAATTACCGAGTATGATTAGTAGAACTTTACGACGATGTCCACGGGCCGACGTTTCGTAACGTCTGTTATTTAAAGCACACACATCGATATCGTTCACATTTTCAATTACGAAATTAAAATACGGTTCAACGTTCTCGATTTGCATACGCTCATTATTATTATGGCACCGCGAATAAAAATATACAGATATATATATATATATATATATATATATATATATATATATATATATATATATATATATATATATATATATATATAATATAATAGATCGGTTAGTTAAAATTTAACGAATGAATTTAGAACGAGAAGCCGATGGCGAATCGCGATACAATATTTGCTATGGAAATCAAGAGAACATCTTATCTTAAAATCTTAAATTTTAAATTATTATACGCTCACTATGTGTGATATATACATTTTTTTTTATAATGCGCAAATATATATGTTATAATATAATCATACACGAATGAAATTATCTATGAAATAAAAAAAATATATATGTATACTCATATATATATTATTTATTATCTTCGGCGAAAATATGGCACGTTTCATAATCAAAAATTACCAATCTCAAAAATTATATATATAACATGACCCCCGTAATGAGTATCGCATCCATGATAAATAACAGATAAGAGTTAATTCCAAGAATTTCGCCACATCAAACGACAAATCGACCATATTTTTTATCAATAATTCAAATAAATTTACTTGAAAAAAAAATAGATAATATAATGTCGACTGCGAATTATTCAAATTAGCAACCGGATGAACATTTTATGAGGCCGCATCCTATAGATTGATATATATTTACAATGGATCCATTGAACATTTTGTAATCGTTGATATTTAGATTTATTTTATATCTATTGCTATTTTATTTTTTTGTATGAAATATTAATAATTTGCAAATAAATTCGAGTTAAATTATATATCGTTCAAAATTATCTAATTTTAATATAACATAACAAAAAATATTAAAAATGATATTTATAATACTTTTGCATTAATATATTCTATAGAATATATATAATACTGATATTTTAATAATTTTATCTAACTTTATTTTATTTAATAAAAAAAAACTTTTCTATCAATTTTTTTTATCTTTCAGATGTAATATTTTTTTTAAATAAAAATTCGTTATATATCTGTTTTTTTAAAACCAAAAAATAAATATATCTAATTTTTAAGACCTTATTTATAAAATAAAATTAATAATTGAATAATTTTGTGACTTGCATACTTTAATTCGCAAAATTATTTTTTTTTTCATAATAAAATAAAATAAAATTTATAATAATACAAAAACTTTCAATAAAAAAACCGAAATTTAAATATAGAGTTTAGTATTTGACCCCAAATATAGATTAATCAATGCCAAAAAACTCAGAAGGAAAACTATTATAAAAATGGTTCGATTTTTATAACAGTGAAATTATCATAATTCAGAATAAAAAAATATATATATAAAAACCCATAAATAGTAATCTGTACATTAAATACCGAATTATTTATTGAAAAAAAAAAACGTTTTTTTAATATATCTAAAATATTTTTATTTATAAAAAAAACACACGTATAAAACATAAAAGCGCGATCGTTTAACGCGATGATTCTTAGAAGAACAATATTGATTTTTTTTCTCTCCAATATCCATATTAAATATTCACCTCGTTTAGATGAAATAATGAAGAAGAGATCTTTTAGACTAAACGAAACAAAAAAAAAATATATATGTATACATATATTTATATATGAGAGACCAAAAAGAGAGACGAAGTATTCGCTTGGAACATGTGAAATTTCCATCGAGTCAAGATCGTTCGCGTTTTAGCTACGGGCCTAAAGATCAGACCCGCGGATAATACGGGATATGTTATAATTTTCTAATCAAATATTTACCGGATTAACCGTAAATCATCGTGTCGAACAAATAGATGCTTAGATAGTCGGGTCGTCGATCATTTTTAGAGACCACCCATACTATATATGCGATATGTCTATCGCGGATCGACAACCATACGATGCGCGTGCCGAAAAATGGACCGTCAAGTATAATTGAAAAATAAAATACTACACTATATATATATATATATATATATATATATATATATATATATATATATATATATATATATATATATATATATATATATATATATATATATATATATATATATATAAATAGTCTTAAACTCGTGAATGAAATGTCTTGATCAACAGAATTAAATTTATATATCTATTTTAATGGTTAATAATAGAGGTTTCATAGGAAAATTCTATAGTAACTTCCTATTACCTTATACGCTGATATTAATCTGTTCTGAAGAACATTAATTAAATTTCATTTTAATCACTAAAGAAATTAATTAACTGATTAAGTGCTTTTATGTCATTAAGAATGTTTTATTAAATGTCGGTTTTATGAGATAAATTTGAATTAAATCTAATATGAAAATGATTATACAGATATTTATGGAAAATTACTATAATAACGTAAAAAACATTTAACTAAATTATATATGAATTATATAATAATCTGATTCTTAATCTGGATAGAAAAAATATAAATATCGCTCAATTTTAACTAGCTATTAAAAACATTATTTTAATTAGAAAACTATTTTTTTAATATTTGAATAAAAATGATATATAAATAAATGATAACCTTAAGACACCTAGCAATGTAAATAATGTGAAAATATTAAAGAAAACATTTTTTTTTTCGCTTTCATTAAATTATATAAGCAGATAATTGACACGTGTAATAATATGATTATCATAATTTTAATCTAAAATGTCGCCGAACGTATTTTCATCTCAATTGAAATGTGTTTTATCATGACAAATAAAATTTGAATAAAATAAAAAATTACATTAATTCAATATTTTAATATAATAATATCTAGCAATCAGACTTAGTACTAATATATTTTTTCCATTGAAATGCGGAAGCATATTATATTATTTAAAAATATATTATCATATTTTTACATGGATAAATAATGAGGAAAAAATCGCGATAATTTATTAAAAAAAATTAAAAAAAAACTATATTCAGAAAAAAATTACAAGATAAAATATCAAAATGAACAGTATATGTTTTTTCTAAGCGACAAGTCTATAATATTTCAGTTCGTAGCCAAAATGGAAAAAGGTTATTAACGACTGTTCTAGACAATATTTTTTGCACATACATATATAAATATAAATGTGTGTGTGCGGTCATAACACCATAAACCGAATTTTAGAGATGTTTACATAAATTAACCGTATCGATTTCCATCATCTGCCTACGCGGTGGTTTGATACGTTCGCCAATATTTCAACGCCAATCTATACAAATCAACATAAACGCATATATATATATATATATATATAATGTGTGTGTGTGTTTATTTTAAAATTTCTAATGATTTATATGTATATAAAAATTTAGAAGATTCAAACATAATTTCACTATTAAAAATATAGACAATTTTTTTTGTTAAAAATATATCAAATATCAGTTGATAAAAGATTGTCTTAAATTAAATTTTTAGCTAATTATTTAAAAATATTGTTTTTTTATGAAAACGAATAAGAATATTGTAAATTATAATCAAAATTCGAAAAATGTGTCGTTAAAATTATAATGATAGGAATATTTATTAAAAAAAAAAATATATGAAAAAGACGTGAAATGACTCTCAAATACACGACATTGAAACAAGCTGAACAAGATTTTGTTTTTTGAATCATGCTGTATATAATAAAAAGGAAATGTTAATTTCGAAAGGAAATTCTATAAATTGTAAACGCATGTCAATCTATGTATCTATCTATCTATCGTTGGACTTGTATTTATTCGAAATTCGCATAATGCATATATGCAAAAGCGAAATGGAAAGATTACTATAATACTATACGTTTGACACTTGTCGACCGGGCATCCGATGTCGGAACATTCGTCTCCGTTGCATAAGATCTTATCAACAAAATGGAAATGGGCCTGGCAGTATCGAAAGCACGACAGGTCGGTGGGAAAACTTGGAAATATCGAACGATTTTCCATTTTGGTATTGTGTCATCGAAAACGCGTATCGGAAAATTCACGGACAATTTAACCGTCGATGACCGATGATGTCGATTTTCTGTGTGTGTGTGTGTCATAATAAAAATGCACTGTACGATTTTTATATTCGATTATTATTATTATTATTATTATGCAAAAACTATTTTTTTAATATTAAATTATAAATATTTTTTTTATTTTTATTTTGAGTAAATAATTTATACCTTATCGATAATTGAAGATCGCGACGTTGGAAAAAAATCGATTGTGAATTGTACTCACCTGTAAGAAAAATATGAATGATTAATAAAATATCATGATTATTTTAAATAAATTACATGATAATAATTTTTAACACATTGTCTGTTAAGATATATTACTGATTATCAATCCTAGAAACTTATTCAATTTCTATATATTTTTTATTATTTTTGATAATGCTTCTCCTATTTTCTATTCTATTAATTTTTCTTAATTTTTATTTCTGTTTAAATAAATCAGTAATCTTAAATAATCATTATTTACTATGTATATTGATACAGGTTATTTATATTTTTGGTAGATAATTTTTAATCAACGTCCTGGACAATAAATTACAACTACGAGATAATTATCAACAGATTCCAAAATTTAAATACTGGTATATTTTTATTTTTAAAATTGATATTTTTTGAGTGTTTTATGTCATATTAAAATACTACATATGATTTTTATAAAAATTTAAAATATATTATTTCTTGAATATGTATTTTAAATTTATCAAACTTTCTAAGAAAAAAATCATTAAAATTTTCATCTATTATATTGTATAAATTACTATCTATAAAATAATGATATTAACCTTTAGAATACCATACAAATAAAAATAGTCAAATTTATTAATATACTATTCAGTATTTAATAACAAATCGACCTATATCTACATTATAAATAAGAATCAATCACAACACAGTACAATATCTAATCATAAACGATAGATACTAACTAGATTCGACGATATAATTGAATAATGCTAATAATAAAAAATAAATAAAAATAAAACAACTATCCCAGACACGGCGCTGTTAAATCGCACGTATTTACAAACAATTTGTAGAACGATGTTTCGAGGGCGAGTCTAGATGCCGTACTAGAGATACTGAAATCGTGCCTTTTTTTATTTTATTTTTTTTTATTCGTATATAACGCAGGCCGTTCCGTATCGGTTGTGTCGACGACAACCATTACAATTCAACGTGTATGGAGTCCGTGTAAATTGAATTTTAATAAGCCGCTTAGTCGGCGCCTTATCTCGCCGGGCAAGATCTGGAGTCCGCCACCTGTACGACGTGGCCCGCGCCCTCCCCCCTGGGGGGCGATCACTATTTCATATTTCATACCGTGTGCTCATCAATAAACAGATAAAATACATATTTGTATTTATAAAATATTTATTATGAATGCATGATATATTATTGTAGAAAAATAAAAATACGAAATCGATGATGAAATTCGACACAAAAAAAAAAAAAAATAACGATTTCTATTCTAAATCTCTTTCGTAACATTTTATTTATTATATTAAATAAACATATTTTTAAAATAAATTATATATTGTAAATTTTTATAATAATTTTACAAATTCTCACTAAACATATTTATATCATAAGATCTTTGAGGCATATTTATATATATATTATATAATACTAGTTGATCATTAGAAGTACATACACATATTTTCATTATATATTTAAAAAATATAATTTAATATATTTGGCATAAAAATAAATAATCGAAATGAATTTAATTTTTTTAAGTATAAAAAAATCGTTGTAAAAATAAAACAAATGAAAAATAATAAATCCTAATTAATTAAAATGACGATTATAAAAACATATTGAATTGAAAAATAAAACTATGGTGACGAAAAATATGGTACATCGCTTTAATAGCTATACCTTAAGAGGTTAGCTGTTAAAATCAAAGCAAAATTAGATCGTTAATACTAAAATATTTTACATAAAATCAAATAGTAATAAATAGAACTTCGGCATGGCAAAGATCTATATTTTGAGTTGTAAACATTATTTAAGGTTAAATTAAGAGAATAAAGTAGCATTTGACGAAAAAAAAATGCTACACCACTACGAACCTTCCATGAATAATAATAAATGATTTGAACGATGGGATGGCGCCTGTTAATTTCAAAAAAAACGGGTTATAAATTTGATATTTTGAAATTTATTATATATTTTTAATGATATTATTTTTCAAGAGATATTTAAAATCTTAAATTAAATAATATATTTGAATATTCTTCATTTTTTTAATGGATATCTCTATTGTCTTTTTTGATAATATATATATATATATATATATATATATATATATATATATATATATATATATATATATATATGCATATAAAATTTATAACTATTTATGAATTAAAAATCAATTTATACAATCTATAAAATTTAATATAAAGATAAACAATCTCAATTTTTTTACATACAACGTGAGTTCATAAATTTCAGATTATATATTGTAGATAATTGATTATAGTCATCGTTCTAAGAAATAAAGCTCGAGACGGAAGAACCCATCATCCATTGAAATATCAATAATGTATTCAAAATCAAAATCTATTCCAGATACAAACATGAAACGATCGTCGATAGTGCGATTATAATAAACAAACTATGAATTTTATTATCATATATAAAAATTAAATTTGACCGTATCGACGAAATCTGTTTTAACATAAAACAATTTAACGATTTTTCTTGACAATGTGGGAAAAAATAATTATAATACAACGTTTAACTGATCGAAACGTTTCAGATTCAGACGTTCGATACGAGCTTTTATTTAATTTTAGAGTCTGCGACGCATCATTCGGCGACATTTTAAAAAGTGGTCTGTATTTTGAATTACGAATCTAAAGACGGGAAGAAAAAAAAAATCGAAACTCATAGAAAAATGCATCGACTGGAAATGACGATAAATTCGACCGATAAAATATGGAAATTAACGCTTTTACGTATTAATAATTATTACGGTTCAATTTCACTTTCCAAATCGTCGTAACTCGTCCGGCGGCGCTTTCGAATTTTCGACGTTTTCCATAAATCAGACCAACGCGATGTCGTAAATTAATCGGTAATTTGCGAAATAGATAAATATTATTAGATCGAATGTTTTTATATTTAGCTAATATTTATTTATGAAAATATATAAAACAATTTATCGTCGTAATAACGCATACATAATGGACTCGTATATCGAGTGTGTAGTTTTAACTGTTAATTCGAAATTTGATACTTAATTTATAGAAATTTCTATTCATTTCACGGTATATATATATTAGTAACATTATATTGATGCTAGCTAAAATTGATAATAGACTCGTATATAGGAGCTGTTCTCCAACATTATTTTCTGTTATCGAAAATATTATTGAATATTTTTTGTATTATTTTGCAAAAAAATTGTTTTTGTTAGCATATCTCAAAAACTTTTATTACAAAAATAAACAATTTTAGAAATTGAATGGTCATTATTTAATAAAATAACTTTCTTAATCAAATATAAGTCTAATTCTTCAGTATTTGAAAGTTGACTATAGAGCTAACTAAAATAAAATAGCCTACAAGAGCATTAAGTATTAACTATTTTAAATATCACAAAAAAAAAAATTACCTAGTGAACACGTAAAAGCTCTATCTCTCTATACAGGTGAAATCATTATAGAATTTAGAAGAAGAAAAAACGACAAAATTATACGGCAATAAATAGACGTGGACGTACACGGAATATATGTTTATAAAAAGCGGTAATTACGGCACTGATTGGTCGAAAATAACGTCCCGTTCGACGATTAATATGCTATTCCGGTATCGCGGTCGTATAAAGACGTAAACAACGGCACAATGTCTTATCGTACGAAATCAACGGTTCCATAAATTCACTGATAACGCGGGGTCACCCTAGGCGCGTATTAATTGTTTCGACAATCTCGAAAACCGATACGCCACACTATTACGACAAAAACTAGTGCTATTTGCGCATTAGATACGTATAAATTTTGTATTTTTTGATATTCGATTCGATTAGAATATCTTTAAAATCGATGATTCTCAACATTGCCGGTCAATATGATCGTTTTCAAACTTTTTTTTTTAATCATATTTAAACGTTATCGAATCGCTATCAAATTTTATGACTTTTCTTAAAATATGCATACATTGAAATTCTTTTCAATTATATGCATCTGACAAAAAATTTACTATTATTATTTACGTTTAATTATAAAAATAATAACTACTAAAATAGGTATACCATATATATAAGAAGTGTTGGTAAGTTTAGTGTTAAATGTAACAAATTTCCAATATACCGACATTATTCGGATTTCATCGTTCAAAGTCTATAAATATATAATATCAAATCCAATCATTAAATATATAATATCAAATCCATTATTAATTATTATAATACTTTTATACGAATCTTGATAATTTTATACGTTGATTTTTTTTGTGAAAATCAGCAATATATATGAATTTAATTTAGATGATCTCAATATTAATTCACAACTTGAAATAAATAATTTAATTATAAACAAAATATTTTCAAACTAATATTATACAAATAAAAAAAATCTTTGTAAATTCGTCTATTATGATAAAAAATATTCATTTTATTATATAATTTCAATTCAAATATTTAATAAATTTATCAAATATAAAAATAAAATAGTACGAAACTCTAATTAAGCATACATAAAAATTAAGAAACCACATAAAATTTACATGTTTTTCAACTAAATTAATCGTAAATTGATGAAAATTGAAACCCGTCGTAGCGGATAAATTATCGTGACAAGAATTGAATATTTAGAATATAGAAGACGGGGAGAAAAAAAAAAAGAAACGATTGCAATAATTTCTACGGGAGAAAACCCGTCGACGTGCCCGTATAATTATCCAATAAAACAGAGATCGTTATCGTTGGTTCGCGTGCCTAAAACACGCCCACCCCCGACATTCGATCGAAAATCGTTGACAACCAATAGAATATTATTATATATATATATATATATATATATTATTCACTTGTATCTATCTAGTATTTCTTATCTATCGAAATATAATATAATATGGTGTCTGTATGTGTGTCGACATGCGTCACTTAATTCGCATACGAATGTTTAAAACGCGGTCCCCCTGAGGTATTCAGGACAATAATGACCTAGTCGCTGTGTGTCATAGACTACGACTAGAATAGAATAGAATATACAATAAAATATATTTTCACTGCATTATAACATGATAATAATAAATTTTAATATAATAGATATATGTTATACATGTTTAATATATTGAATTATGCTGAAAGTTTATATATATATAGTTTATCGAATGTATCACTGTATATTATATATATATATATATATATATATATATATATATATATATATATATATATATATATATCTAATATCAACCGGTGTCCTTTCGTTACTGTAATATAAATAAAATATATTTTAACACTGATTCTCAATCTATATTAGATAATAATGGAAAAAAAATATTTTCAAAATTAATTGATTCTTTCAATTTATATAAGAAGGTGGATTTTTTATACAAATGTCTATTCAATATTCAAATATCATTTTTATTAAATCCCAAAATAATTATTTTAAACAATTTATATTATTAATTAAATAATATGAAAACGATTGTAGGGGATTTAAATATTAAATATTCAACCCGCATTTAGATGAATTAATTTAATTTCAGAGTTAATACAGGTATTATTATAAATTTTATAAAATTTGAAAATTTAACTAAAGTTACATGTCACAAATTAAATAATAATGAAATTATAAATTAATTAGCATTAAATATTATATCTTTCTAATCAAAAGCTTCATGTGCAAAAGATTTTTTTCATCTCATATTTCAGTAGAGTTATTTGATCGGATTACCACTGGAAAGTCATGGAAAATAATAATTAAATCAATTAATCGATAAATCTGTTAATTGATTCGTGTATTGTCATCAAAAATGAGTAAGAATGCAAAATTTCAACCCAATTAGATATTGAGAAGTAGTTCAAAAATCTACAGTAAAATTCCACTCTGACAAACCAACAAAAAAAAAAAAAAAACAAATAGTACAAGTTAAATAAAAGTGTGTATAAATACTAAATTAACACATATGTTTCTTTATTTTGGTCATAAAAAGTGGTTGATCTCATTAAGCCGTTTCAAATGTATTTCATAATCTCGCTAATACTATAATTATTTATAATAAAGTAGAATACAAATTAAAAACACACTAATTACATGATTAAAACACAAAGAAAATGCTTTCGAATAAATGCTCACATTATAATAATAATAATAATAACAATATAATAATTAATTGCAATCGCACAAAAATAACGGTCGTTTTAAAAATTACTCATTGTGTTCTTCTCATAATAAAAATTGTTTTTTTTTCTATTCGAAAACAAGACACATATCATAATTTTTTTGCATGCTCATTTTCGATCATTTTTTATCTAAGAAAATCTAAACTGCAAACAGCAACATCGGAAAAATTTCTCTCGATCGCGCGCAATTAAACGCGGTAATTTCAAATTAATTAGATGGGAATTTGTCCAAAATTCAATACGGTTCGAGTTTTTCCGACGAAGCGGTAATAATCTGTGAAAATTACCAAACGGCAAACACAAAAAAAAACAATACGATAATAATCAATTAATAAGATTAATAATACTCATACGAACAACATATGAGATTAACAATAAAGATAAATATAATCGCGCGATGTATAATAAAGATAATAATAAGTGGACCAAAGTACGTGTATATTTTCAAATATATGCAACATATAAATTTTTTTGAAGAAATTATTATATGCCATATTGTTTCTTTATGTAAATAAATAAAAATAATTATCAGATGTAGAACTCTTATATACGATAAATTTTTTGAAGGAAGAATATTTATTATATATTTTAATATATAAAATTATTTTTTATCTGCATATATATAAATTCGTACAAGTTTTCGATTGTATATCATAATATTATAAACATTTTTTTTATATATTATATAACTTCATTTGAATATAAATATCATTAAAACTAAAACTTCTACAAAATATATAATTAAAAACGAAAGATAAGGTTTTTGATCAACATAGAATATTTTTCTTCAAAACACTTGACACTTTATTTTCCCCTGTATTTTTTTTTTGAATTTTAATATTTATCAAATTATCTCTAATAATATGACTAATTTATAACACGCTTTAATATTAAATTATTCATCAAATTTAACAAATTTACAATTTAAACTCCATTCCATAATATTTCTTCAAATAAAGTAGAATAAAAAAAAATTGAATCATATATTTTTACAAATATTTTGTGTTCGACATCATCAACTCCTAAAAAAATAATAAAAATACACTTATTCCTATTATAGATGAGTAAATCAGGTAAACCTAAATTATTATCAATCAGATTGCTTAAATTTAATCAAAACATATTGAAAAATAGACACTCTAAAATTTGTAGAAAAAACTAACTAAAATATAAATTTTGACGAAAATGGCTATTATTGATTATAGATCTGAATAATTAACCTTCGTCCTACAGAAGAAGAAGGTTAATTATCCAAATTAAATATCCAAATATGTATCGACGAGTTGTAAATAATTAATATAAATTTTAATAGAAGCAATATAAACTATTAAAAATTCATTGTAAAATCTTCATATGGACCACCAAGCAATTTTATTAACGTTGATTGGTCGATATCGATCTGCAAAAATATATATATAAAAAAACAACCAACCGTACTAACATCGAATTGTCGATTATATAATTTATTCCTTAATATAAAATACATAAAATAGTCACATTAACGCCATTAACAGCCTTTCGATGTTAATTTAAGTAACCGGTCGACCGGTTTTATTCATTGTTACAGGCATGTTAACAATCGGCCGATTCTAAACGTCGTATTAATTTACGAAGGAACAATTTATAAATGTATAAATAAATATTGAAATCGTTAACATGTTAATAATTTCGCCTGTGGTGATATTCGAATAAATAAAATATACACGTGAGCAATAAAAATAAATCCCGAGTGCTGTTTTTTTCTATTGCACAACGAAAAAAAAACGACCGATAATATTTTAACAACGGGGTGACCTATAGAGTTGTTTTACAATTAATCTACAGATAATCATTAATCGTTATTCTTAATCTTTGGGGGGGTTTTTTTTTTCATTCGATGACATCAGCGAAATGAAGACGTTATAATAACTGTTTGGAAATTATTGAAGAATATTTTTGTAACGGCGCAAATTAGATTTTAGTGACTAATTATGACATCGTTAAAATACATTATGTTACATCTAGTTATCTCGCGTTTGGATCTTTTAATGTTGTTTATAATTTTAAAATGCTAAAGATATTCTTAAACTGATCTTAATTTATTATAAAGGATTTTTTATTTTTTAACACTAATCAAAAAAATAATAATAATACGAAAAACTGGTTAATTGAAACAATAGATAAGAGTTGAACCGTCTCAAAAACCTTAGCTAAATTATTATTATTATCGTTTGCAAAAATGTTTAAAATAATAAAATAAAATGATATGAACTAAAATATATAACAAACTATAAAATATGCTTTATAATAAAAAAATGATTTAATCTTTTGGAAATTATTAATTAAAAATATTTTATGAGCGTTTGAGAATCGTCGGTTTAATAAAATGCATACCCTTTATAAAAATAAATAAATCAATTATACGATAGTTTGATAAAACTAAAAAGCTTTTATTTCAAATTTCATAAGGTAGATTTATTTTGCACAATCGAGTCGTCAGCTTTACATTCCAACTTTCCTTTCTAAAAAGACATAAATGAGTACATTTTTAATAAATTTCAAATTAAAATACGATGATTCTCTTCGTTAAACTAATTATCATATTTACAATTAATACGGATTAAAGCTTTTGCATCCGAAAAAGCTTGATATATTCATCACAATAAACAACGTATAAATATCATCATTATTCATTTGGTCGTATCGATTTTTATATAATAAGAAAAATTCAACAAATTCTTAAGCATTGAAATAAAATAAAAAAAAAAAAACACAAGACTCGCTCAACAATTACATTAAGCGTTTATCGCTCGCGGACGACCGATGATAATAATTATTCGAAGCGCACATTTTTGTGGATTATCTACGAGTTAATTTATGAAATTTATTTTATCGACTGAATAACGTCGGCTTAATAATCGTCGAAGCAGTAAAGTGAGAAAGACAAAAAAAAAAAAAAGATAAGCGAAAACGTCGTATTATCGAAAAACATCCGTTAACGACACACTTTAACTTGAAATAACGCTTCGGCGACAATTCCTTCGCTAATTGCATTCGCCTTATATGTATTGTAAAATATCTATAAGCGATTATGCATAAGCGTTTTTCCGAGTCATATCTACAATTTACCCATTATTAATATTCATATGCGATTGTGTATTTTTAAAACAATTTACGCTATCTATATTAAGCGGGTGAAACGTACTGATAAAAAGCAACGTTGCATTCGTTCGCATATTAAGCTTCATCTACATCGATCCATGTTTAAACCATATCCATTATGAATACAATATACATAGATACGATACGCAAATTCAATATATTGTAAATTAAAATTATGATTATTTTTAATCAATACATAATTAAAGATTGAAAGTTTGTTACATCTGACAACTGCACAATTTTAATACAATATATGATTTTATTGAAGTATGAAAATTTAAAAAAAAACATATATTCAATATGAATCGTACATATTAATTGTACTGAAAACACAATTAATATTTAATATAATATATTGAAAAGCACAAAAAAGAAAATCTTATAGAAACAAGGTTTATCGAGCGCAGAAATGTAAATAAAAAGCCGAAACGCTTTAACGATAATATAATATAATCGTTTTAAATAAAGATAAAAATTTATCTTGAAAATGGTGATAGCGGTTTATGTGGGTCCAACATCCAAATCGTTTATGTCGATATGGTCCTAATAAATCATATACACCCTAAAATGATAAGTTTTGTAATATTCCCCGAGGAAAGTTCAGCTAGTTTTTGAATGATTTCCGATTGTTACTAAACGATCCCAATATGTTTTATTCTCAACATGTTTTTTTTTTAATTTTATCGGAAAACTTTTAAAATTCAACGAAATTCGCATAAAATATGATATAGATTAATTTAGATTTTTTTTTTCATTTTATTATCGTGAACTTTGATTCAATTTTTAGCGCAAGAATTTCAATACTATTAAAGATAAAGGAAATATATTAACTATTTCAAGAGACTGATAAGTTCGCTATGTAAAAGCTTATGCTATAAATTTCAAATATTTCCTTATCAATTATATTGAAAATAAGGCTCTTTATATGTAAACGTTATCGCATTTAAATTTTTTCTATAAAAACCAATAATTCTAATTAATTGAAATAAATTTTTCGCACGTGTTCATCGTTTAAATACATCAACTTGAACGACAAGATAATACATATTAAGACATCGTAAAATACTATATTTTTAACATTTAATCATGTCATGGAAATATATTTTGAATAAACTTGGTCGATATCAATAAATAACTTAAAAACGACGGCGAACATGTCCGCGACACCTGTCCACAGTCGAGCATCTTTTTATTATTAATATTATTCATTTAATTTATTATGTATGTATGTTGGAAGATATTTATCATTATAAATATTCGTTACATATTTATTATATAATATATATATATATATATATATATATATATATGTGTGTGAAAAAATAAATTATTCTAATTGAAAATAAGAACTGAACATATTTTTTGACATCAAATATGACTTTTGGAAATTTACAAGATTTATTCTATGATCATGTTTTTTTTATTATATATTTATTATATCCATCATATATTAATATATCACAAACATTTCTCTATTATTTAAAAGAATTTAATTTAAAATATATATAAATATTTTTAATTCGCTATCACATGTAGATAAAAAGAAATTCGACAATCGATCAAAAATCATACGAACACATCATGTTTGTGTGTATGTAACGGTGTTTTTTTTTTTTTTGTAAATATTTGTTAAAGGATGTATTATCTTGATCGTATCGTACCATCTATGGACGGTTGTTCTCTGTGGGATTGTTAACATATTTGTGTTTTGTAAAACGCGTACACGTCGAAGACGCATTCGAATGAATTTTTACGATCGCATTACAACGTAATGTAGTCGATATTTGTACACGTTTCAACCAAAAAAAAAAAAAAATATATATATATACATATATAAATAAATAATAAAAAAAATACGTGAGCGTGTGTATTACGAAGAAAGAAATATTTGGAAGTTGAAGATTTTCATTTTTGAAAAATTTCAAACCGAACGCTTACCAACTGTCGAATGACTGATAACATCGTCACCTTATCAGATTATGGAATATTGTATTATTTTCTATATTCAAACTTATGGTTCTTTTCGAAACGTCGTATCCGATATAGAAACATTTGAGTATTATTTATAAATATAGTATATATATATATATATATATATATATATATATATATTATATGAAATTATTTAATCGTTGATATCAAAAATGATAAGAATTTTTCTCGTATTCCAAGTTCCCCTTTTAAAATTCTTCATAAATACAAGACGTTTATACAAAAAATTTTCTCTATATATCATAAATATTAAATACATTATCAATATATAAAATACAATTATAATATATTCTCAAAATAGACACTAATTAAATATAACAAAAAATCTTCTAAAATCAACATAATTTATACAATTATCGTTAAAAGATAAACCGTTTCTGTCATTTCAAATAAATTAAATTTTAACATATTTATAAAAACGATATTTAACGCGTATAATAGTTATTTTTTGATATATTATCGACACTGTTGCTTTTTATAAATTATCAGTGAAATTGATTACGAATTTATCTGTATAAATTGTAATATTATACTAAATATGTCTGTTTTTTTTTAGATCGCAAAATAATATGTTAATATAAATATCTGTCTAAATAATAATACATAAAAACAATCAACTCTCATTTTTTTTTATTATAGACACGATTAAACCATAGATCGATTTTCAAATAATATAGAAAAATTTTAGATTAAAGAATTTTAGAATCATCATATTAAAATCAATTAGTTATTTTATATTTAAAAATATTTCAAAAAAATGATTAATCTATTATTATTTATACATTTTAAAAATATCGAATCAAGATAAACCAAAGGGCGATGTGAAAATTGTAATCCTTCGATTATATTATAAACGATTAGAAAAATTCATCGTCTTACTTTTAATCGATTAAAAATTATATATAATATATATACGGCACATAATCGTATCTCGGATAGGCTTTATAGGATCTCATCAAAATGGCTGCGCTTCTAGATTAAATCTAAAATTAATAAATCTCTCGAACAACAAAACACGCAAAACAGTGATAACGGACCCGCTCCAATATTTTGATATTATCTTACATCCTTATCGTTCAAAATATCTCCAAAATAAAAATAAATTTTTATAATGGAGTCGACGGAGAGTCGAGAAAAATCCAATCAAAATTTTGAACAAATTCTTTTTTATTTTCTTCATTTTCGGTTCACTTGAAAATTTTTTTGAACAAACCAAAAAAAAAACTCGTTACACACGCGACGAGAAAATAATAAAAACGGTTCACATAAAATCAATTTATATTCTAAAAAATATATATATATATATATATATATATATATATATATATATATACCATATATATATATATATATATATATATATATATATATATATATATAATATTTTATTCATTAGTTTAAATATCGGTTAGATCGATGCGTAACACGCAACTAGTAGTAGTTGTATTCTTCTATACATTATAATTAAACTGCAATAAAAATAGAACAGGTGTAGTGTTAAGGCTTTATATATATATATATATATATATATATATATATATATATATATATATATATATATATATATTTTGGTAAACGTGTCGAACCTTGAAGGAAAAGCATCGCTCATCAACGTGTTTTATATGTGGAAAAAATGACGCAATAAACGTTCGGTTTAAATGCGCCTTATAATTCGATCGAAATAACGATACGTTAATTAAATGCACAATGTTATATATATATATATATATATATATATATATATATATATATATATATATATATATATATATATATATTAACGTATTTATTTCGTATTGTATTTAATAATGTCGATTATGTTTCAATTTTTTAATATAATAAAAATGTGTGATGTTTAGTTTTCTAAAAAAAAAGTATGATATATTTTAAAATGAAATTTGAATTCATCAATGTCAACAACAAACAGAAAATAAAAGTTTTGACTCTTAATATCAATGTAAGATTATAGTATTAGTATATTTCAAAATTAAACTATTTTAAATAATTGTTTTTTTTATTATAATTAAAAAAACTTTCACATATAGATTTAAAAATTATTTTTTAATATAATAAAAATTCTATATATTTTAATAATAAATAACAAAGATAAAAAAAAATATATTAATTAAACATAAGATTAATATTCATTTGTTTTCTAGAGAAAATCGAATTTAAACAAAATAAAATAAAAAAAACGATACGAAATAATATAATAAAATTGTTGAATTATTTAAACGTATCAATTTTACACGAGATATTTATATATATATATATATATATATATATATATATATATATATATATATATATATATATATATATATATATATATATATATATATATATGGGAAAAAAGTGCGTATTTATTGCATATATTATATATTTATATATTTAACACACACACACACAATGGAAGCCGGTTAAAAATTTAGTGTCAGAATTTGTCGGTGGCTCGCAATAACGAGGATTTGAACCCGAACGATCGTGTTGACTTAAACCGACGTCATATCGAGCGTTCATCTCACATAAATCGACCGGGCGAACACCAGAATACGACCCCCACTGTACACACTTTTATTGTTGATTTTAATTTTAGATCGGCTATCTTAACTAAATTATCTTTATTGCCATTCCAGAACCATATATATATATATATATATATATATACATATATATATATATATATATATATATATATATATATATATATATATACGTACACACGTAAATACGAAAGCGTGAACCGAACCGAGACGAGCCGGTATCGATTGGGAAAATTCGACAAAAAATCCACAGACACAACTCTTTTCAACGATGAGACGAATCTATTTTTTTTTCATAATAAATATTTTCATTGTGTATATATATATATATAAAAATAAAAAAAAATGATTTTTATAAATATATATAATAATAAGATCGATCACAATTAAAACTCATAATCGTGTCAAATAATCCGCTCAAAAGTAATAATAAAAAAAAATCGTACAATTAAATTTCATATTATCAAAAAAAAAAAATACACGTAGAACATAATCGATATTGTATTTTTAATTATCGATCGTTTTAAGCAATAGTTGAAAAATAGTTATAAAATATATCCGAAAATAAGTATAAATATGTACTGATATTAGCAGTAAATCATCGCTATCTAAAATAAAAATCAAATCATAACAAATAAAATATCTAGAACAAACTTTATTTTGTTACAATATTTTATTTATATTTATATTATATATATACATAAAAAAACGTTACTTAAAAAGTCTCATATTCAAAGGTCAGAAAAGCAATAAAAATCGAAAAGATAAAAATATTATTATATCGAAAATTATATTTTACATCGAAGATTTTTCTTAATATTTCAACATTTAATACATTCTTAATTAGTTAATCGCATGTCAAATCTGAAAAATATCATAATTCAATTTCTCTAATATTAAATTATTATATTTTAACGTAAAATTTGATTAATATACAATTATTTTATACGATAAATTAATAAATACGATCTGGACGTAATATCTAATCTGTAGAACAGTGCAAATCATCGAATAGACGTTTCTAAATAGAAGACTAACAGCAAAATCGAACCGATTCGAAATGTTAAAATAAAAATCGTCGTCAATAATGTCAAAAGTGCATAGAGCATTAAATAATGAAGTACAAGCCAATCGTAACGTAAAGATTTAATACAAAAATAACGACAAAATCGTGAGTCGAAGGCGGATCCATGGGCGGAGGTGAGATTTCAACTACGATTAGCGCAAATAATAAGTTCGACCAACATAATGCGGTTCGCATTACCGACCATCTATAACGCATGCACGTATAATATAATATAATATAATATATAATATTCTATAGTATAGGGTGTTCCGCGAGTCTTTTTTACGAATTTCATACTACATTCTAGATGTACGTTCGATATGAACATTGTAACGTTTTATGCGATTCGCGAAAGCTTCTACGTGAAAACGATCCGTTCAATACGCGATATAAAACGCTTAAATTAAAAAAAACATATATATATATATATATATATATATATATATATATATATATATATATATATATATATATATATATATATATTATAAATTAAATCTTTAAAATGGCAGTCCTTATAGAATAAAATCTTATTATGATCAAATTTTTAATATTTCAAGACTTCTAAATCGGACTATAATTATCACACAATATACAAATTAATTAATTAAATAATATATAAACTATAATATAAATCAATTTTCTATATATATATATAAATAAATGAAATAAAGCGAAAATATTAAAAACAATAAAAATTAATAACATAATTATTCTTCTATAATCAAATTAAAAAAAAATGAAATTATTTAAATTATTATACGCATAAAATAAGCGATATTTTGGCATAAATAATTATTTCAATTAAAAAAAATCATAAAAATTTATGTTCAAACTGTATATTATAAAATAACGCATAACACGCACATGTATGTATATAAATAATAATAATAATACGTTAATGAAACGTTTAATATTATTAAATTATAATAAAATCGTTGAAAATATAAACGTTATTTAATTCATAATTATTGAACGCAATATTTGTATTATACGATAATCGATAGATGTTTTTGAACGATTTGTTCTATAAAATTCAATTTAATTTATAAAAACTTATTGTATATAAAAATTAGATTTTTTTTTAAATAAATATAATAATATAATAAATAAATTAGTTATTACTTTTTTTTCGATTCATATTTGACAAAATATTTCAGACATTTTTAACTGAATAGTGTTAATTGAATTGCATAAATTCGAACGTCTCTTATACAAAAAATAATATATATATATTATAAATTAAACCGCCATCGTCTAATAGAAAATATCTTAGATAAAATCAAATTAATATCATAAGATAAAAATTGAATTTAATAAATTTAATTTATTTCATTATGTTCGAACTGGTATCGTTAAATAGTTTTTCACATGGTAATAAAAAATTGTTGATTTTGACGTAGAAATCATATAACGAAACTAATTATTATCACGAATATAACAATTAAGACTGGCTTTATTTATTTGTTTCAATTACATTTTTATATAATATAATTTCGAGGATGTAACAAATATATAATAAACTTGTACCGCCTATTTCTAAAGTCAAAAACCTCGCGCCGACCGAAATGCGGTGCGTTCGACTTTAATTTATGACTTAATTAATTAACACGAAAATAAATTTGTGTACTTTTTTTTTTCTTAATTTCTCTTTCACATTCGGAAATAATTGCCTCGATTCACGTCAGCTTCAATTTAATATGGCAATATTTGTAAATTCGATTTAAAAAAAAAATGGCACGCTTATTAACCGTTTTTTTCTAAACTGCCCCCCCCCCCCTCACCCGGAAAATAAAACGAAATTTTACCCTGTTTCGTGGTATCGCATGATTTGAATATGGAAAAAAAAATTCGAATACGTATTGAAAATTTTAACGTGTAAAATTTTGATAAAAATCTTCGATATTAATATTTATATATAATATATATGAACGATTATACATTTATATACGTCAAATTTCAGGTTAATTAAAATAAAATAGTAGTAATAATAGTAATTTCTGCTGAAAAATCGTAATATAATATCATTTTAATTTTGTATTATTTGAAATATTTTTAGATCAATCATGAAAGAAAGTAATTTAATATTATCAAAAAACTCGTAATAAAATCTTTACCCTTTGCACTCAAGAGGTGTCGTTTATTCACCACTTGGATTAATGTGAAAATGACTAATTATATTAATTTCTTTATAACGATTTTTAACACTCTTTCAGTATAATGTATAAAATGATGCTCTGTTAAATGGAGATAAGATTTTATCTTAAATTATTTCGCAATCACGTAACATGTCTCAAGTGCAAAGGGTTAATATGATATAAGTCAACTTTTTTCTATAGATTAATTTCACAATATTGTATTAAAAAAACATGCAAATATGATTAATAAATTATTATTTTTTTAAGTAAATAAATTGTACATATCATGCACATTTATCGAATGATTAAATAAACATTATAACCATTGAGCAAACAGCATATATATATATTGTATATAATATTGTAGAATATAAAGATCATTCACAGTCGAAAACGGATAGTCGTAATGCGTCGTTGGCCTACCTGAAGTCATTTTATCTTTTGATCGTGTTTATCAAACACTCCAGACAGCCAGACGATACACAAAAACCAACAAGAAAATGTCGACAACAGGAGAAAACATCAACGAAAATAAAAATGGATGGAAATCGATCTAGATGCCAGTCACACGAGGCGAGGACCTAATTAACAAAACGGCCACTAAGGGAACGATTTTACATCTGTAAAATCTATTACTAACACTTCAGTGCCATTATATTATTATACTATTGTTCAAATTTAATACGTTTAATTTTTACCTTGTACTTGTAATTTTTATTTAATTTTTTTTTATATAGTCTATTAAATTATATAATAAAGATTTTTTGAAATGATATTCATCACAGAAATGAAGCAATAAATCAAATTATATAAAATTCTAATAAGTATCAGGTTCATCTAGAATAGCGTTTGACGATAATGTAATATATATTTAAAGTGAACGATTAATAAATCAATCGTTTATTTTATTCTATGTTAACAACATTTTTTTACATTCATATATAAATTAATTACGTATATGAAAACAATATAAAATTATACAAGTGCGCATTGAGCTCATATATATTTTAATAGCAAAACGACAAGGGAAAAAGAACGACGTGAAACACGCTTAAATTTGAGCAAATGATAAGTGAAAATTGATTTAAAATGTAGCTACCGAGTGTTAATAAATGTTAAAATAGGTGTATCTCAGCTCGGCGATGGTTTCGATAACATGACAAAAACACTACAATCTAAGAGGTCCGTGAGGAAAAAATAAATTACCTGCTGTTAAGCAGGGGTACTGTGCACCCAAAAAAAGCACTAAATCTCTCGTGCTTAATCCGAAGTCAACCTAGTACGATTCAGAAATTAATAAATTTGGTACGCGTGCCTAATTCATTGATTATATATAAATAAATATTTTAACATTATATTTAAAATACGTAAAGACGAATAAATATATTATTTTCATAATAATTTTACAACATTATTAAATAAATAAACGTTGCGGCAAGTTTTCGACACGTCATAAAACGCACTAAATGTTCCATATAAATTATGCAATAAAACAAGTATGTTTATTGCATAATTTACGCACAATTTACTTTATTTTTTTTTACTCATTACAATTATATATAATTTATAATAAATCGATTATTATTATTATATAATGCGTCTTTTTATACAGATATGACAAAAATGTTCGGAGTTTCTGTGTTGAAAAGGTATCTCTGTCAACTATTTCTAAAGCCATTATCCAGATGGTAACATTATACATTTTTATTCACTCCTACGCACGTTTTATACACATGTAAAATTCAATTTTAATGGAAACAAAAAATGTCTATGGTCAATCAAACGGTCGTATCGATTCGAAATCAACCGTTTTTTCCAAGCTATTTCATTATAATGTTTGAATAAATAGATGAGCGCGCGCGCGTGCACGAGACCACATACGATACACGAATAATAATAATAAATCAAATTAAAATATTTTTACAATAATATTGTAAAAGAATTCTTATATATATATATATATATATATATATATATATATATATATATATATATATATATATAATATACTTATATAAATATATAAAATCGTCGACCAATCAACGTCAAAATTTGCATATAGAAAATATTGACTAATTTCAATTATTAAAAACGATATAAAATATCTTATAATTGATCTGTATAATTTTAATATAATTTATATTCATTGTCACTATAAACTTTTTATTGTTTTAACGGTTGACTATCATCACTCATATTTAAATTTTTAATCATACAATTAAAAATATTTAAAAATATCAAATTTTCATACTTCAAATACAAAAGTTTTTCAATATAAATGTTTCAGATTTTTTTCAGTATATTTCTATTTAGATGTTTTCAAAAAGTCAAAAGTTTGAAATGATAAAAAAAATTAGTACATGAATTAGTGAACAAGAGAACTTACATACATTGATTTTAATTAATAGTTTTATAAAAATAATATTACAATTTAAGAACATGAAAATAAAAATAATTCAAAATTAAATCCATTTTAGATTAACTATTCAAATTAAATTATTATTATCTAAAATATAAAACATGTGTTCTTTAAATTTTTCTATAAATAATATGACGATTTTTTTTTAATTAAAAAAGGTATCAATATAATAAATTTCCTTCCTCTAATATAAAATATGAAAAATTTTTCTATTCATATATAATTTTCATATTAATTTCAATAAATATACAATATAGATAAAAATATTTATTCGATTAATTAATAAAAAAATATATATTATCCAAAAATTAAAAAAAAACGCAATTTAATTATACAAAAAAAATAAATATCACTTGAAACCGTATGTAATACAATATTTAATTACAGCATATCGATTTGGAGTAGCTTTTGGAGTACGTACTCGTAAAATTCGAGTACTGCGACACGATCGAGTTTTTTTTTTATTTATTTTTTGCTAACATCGCAGGTGCTCATCTAAAACTATTCATTTCAAAAAAAAAAAAAAACGGCGATTAGATAAATTAGATAGATTAGATAAAGATCTAGAATCCAGTCCGTCTGAATAAACTTCCATATCAATGTATGTAAATTGCCCGCACATAATTCGAAGAGCTATCTTATCGACAAATTTACAATTCGGGTTTATCGCGCTCCAAGACAAGAGTGAAAAAAAAACCACGTACGTGTAACTCGAAATGCAAACGAAAAACAAGAAAAAAAACCCGTGTACGCGAACTTTATATTTAATAAAGGTGCACGTCAAGATTTCGAACGTTAGATTAATTACGTTTTAATCTGCAAATGAGTGGAAGAGGAATTAAATTGCCGTGTTTTTTTTTCTCGGTTTAAATTGAAATTAAAATTTTTATTTTTTAAACATTGATATAATATTTTTTCTTTTTTTTTTGGTAAATCGAAATTAATTAAAAACGAAAATCTGATTTTTTTAATTCTTATACTAATATAAATATTCAATTATCAACTATAATATATAATTAACCTTTAATATATATATATATATATATATATATATATATATATATATATATATATATATATATATATATATAAAGATTCAACATATTACTATAAAATATAACAACTATTTGGGGTTAAAATATTATCTTTCAACTAACAATTCAATCGCTTAATATTAAAATATAAATTAATTTATAAGATAACATTCAATCAAAGTCGCAAATCGAACACTAATTAATAGTTTTTTTTTTCTATATAAAACTGCATATTTCTCCATGATTTTTAAAATAATATTTTATATATAAATAATAATCTTTATCATAGTTTAATAATAAACAAAATATTAAAGATATATATATATATATATATATATATATATATATATATATATATATATATATATATATATATATATATATATATATATATATATACGTTAAATTGACTAAATTTTATTCAAAGACCAACATCGACCGATACTGTATATGGATTATGATAAAATGAAAAACATTCAGTAACAGATATAATTCGTGAATTCATATTCATATAATAGATAGACATATATGGAATATCTAATATTTTAAACAAACGTTTAATTAACGATTCACAAATAAAATCTTTAATCACGAAGGTAAACTCGTCGGCTTTGAACGGAAACGTGTCGAATTCCTTATAACGACGATAAATTTGAATGCAAGGATGAATATTGATGAATGATAAAATAAAACATACATAGAAAAAACAACACAATCATATATATATATATATAAATAAATACATTTGTATTATAACAAAAACGCCGCCTTATATTATATAATAATAAACAATTTATTAAAATATTATAGAATATAGGCAAACGGACGATCGACTCGGCGTCAAATCGGAATCTATTTAAAATGATATTTTATCAAATTGCATTTCGACTAAACGACGGCAATATCCGTTCTAAATCCAGTTTACACGTCAAATATTGATAAAATAAAATGAAAATGGAGAAAATGCGACAATATCACTTTGTAAACGCGTATATTTACTTATATGGTAGCCTCTATTGCTTGTTCACATATGGTAATGTGAATTCTATACTACTTTCCACAATACGTGAAATCGAAATCTTATTGTACACTATAAGCCTTATTTTATTATCACTGATATCTAAAATCTCATTAAAATTTAAAAAGTATATTATCCAATATAAAATTCATATTAGAATTTAAAATTTTATAAAGAAGATTTTTTAAACAGAATTAGTTAAAGAAATTAACGACGTATTATTTCCAATAAGAAATTTACAATTAGAACTATTTAAATATTTATACAAAATTCTAACATAAATCTAATACAAAAATAAATTTATGGTACGTCTTGTGTATTAAATATTTGTACATAAAGAATTACAGTGATTAAACGACATTTAGTAATAAAAAAAATATTTTAATATATTATATTATATTAAAAAATAAGCATCGAGATTTTATCGTTTAGTAAACGATTGCGTCATAAAAATAAAGATATATTTTTCCCAACCAATATAATACAAATAGTATAAATTGTGCAATACGTTACTAAAGTCTATAAAAAAAACAATGAACAATAAATAATTATGAAATCTATTATGCCGAAAAACTTAATCGTTCAAAACGTAATTTAAATATAACGGAATCGCTTAGATCGAATTAAAAATTACAATATAAAAAATAACAATAAAAAAAAATAGAAAGAATCAATCGATTATATTGTATTAAATTGCAATAAACTCGTTGAATCAAAGAAAAAAATATATACGTCAACGACAATGCAATTATAATAAATGCATAATAATATTCGTCATTAATATTTATAAATTTATATAGACAATAATATTTACAAACACTTTACAATATCTAAAAGATTAATGAACTTGCGGTTATTGTTATCTTAATTGCAAAATTGTGGTCTATAATCACAGGAACGAAAATAAATTATTAATTTGCTCAAACGAAACGTTAATAATATAAAATTTAATTAATAATTGAGTAAAATTATTACTAAATTAAAACAATAAAATTTATAATATATTTTTAATTATTTTCTTTTTATATTGTAGTCCAACTGGTAATGATTTTCTTTATTGCACAATAAATTAAATTATAAATAATATGAATAAATTTGCTAAAAAATATATATAATTTATAAAAATTTGCTTTGATTTATTTTTACAAAAATGATCATTAAAATAATATAAATTATATATATCAAGATTTCCTCTATCAACAGTTTCGTAAATATCGATTTTCGCTGCCATTTAAAACCACCCTTATTTATTATAATCGAACAATTTGTGCTCCAACGGATGACACGTGTCATAGCACGTGCATATTCAGTGACAACCCTTAAAGTGTTAAACCGGTTCGAGACCCCATGAGAAAATACAAAGAACTAAACATTTAACATTATAGATTCCGTATTGATAAATACAAAAGTCAAAAACTGCATATAAGTCCTTCGTGAATAAATTGCATTTTATTTTACAATTTATATAATGATTAAAATATATTTTTTATTAACGCAAAATCTAAAAAAAAAACATATTAAAAATCAAATTAAATCCGATCGATCGCTCGTTCATATAATGAAATGAATGTTAAAAAAATAATATAAAAATTTACAAATGAAAAATGTGGACCCCCTGCTCATTTTTTAAATTTAATATGCATAAATAAACTATTTTCGATCTATAACGATCTATAAAACGATCGAAATCGAATTTTCAACAAACAATGGGCAATTACGAAAATTGATCCGATGAGAGAATTTTTGTCTATTTTTTTTAATGATCGAAAAAAAAGACAATATTGATATCACGAATATTAGCATAATTATGTTGAAAAATTATTTTATTGCATTTTAAACATCGATAATTATGGTATATTTGAGATGTTTTTTTTAATTTTATTTAATTAATAAACATTCTTAAAATATGTTACATGGCTTTAATAGACATTTTTATATAAAATTTATATATTTTATATGTATTATATAATATTGCTTGATAATAAAATAATATAAAAATACATAAATAAGAAATATGAAAATTTTAAAACTATAATCATTCTGAATTTTTTATGTAGTATTATAATATAATATATTTTTTTTAAATAATAATAAAAGAATATAATACTGAAATAGAATATGTAAATGATTATAATCGATCAATTTCAAAGTTTTTCGAGCAAAAATCTAAAACGTCTTTTTGGCAATCTTCACCGTTGACCATTCATCATACGCGATCGAGAGCGAAATACTAGAAAATAAACGAATAAATAAAATACAATAAAGAAAAACGATAGATGAAGAAGAAGAAAAAAAGCAGAAGAGAGGCGATCTCTCATATGATCCGAAGGTTTCTTTCGACGTGGCGGTTTATTTTTTATTTTTTATTTTTTTCCTCTTTCTGACCGTAGAATGGGGGTCCTTTTATCGGTCGCAACGTTGCCCCGGCCCCGGTCACATTATATATGCATATAAAAATATATCAGAATTTATTTGGCTTTATCGGCGCCGGCAATGCCAGGAATAATGGCGGCCCGTGGACAGAATAATTTATCGGTTATTGTATGAGAGGCCGCCGCGCGGATAACGCATATAATGGCCGCTGAAGGAAAGAGAGGACACCCTTCGGGAAACTTTCGTTGAATAACCAGAAAACGATAGCGGCTTGACAGCTGAATGACCCAGCCTCGGATGGCTGAAGGCCCCCACGCTCGTCATCCACCATATATATGTCCTTGCCGATGCCTCATGTTACACTATTACCCAATATAATTTTGTCCTTATTAGTATCGATATTCAATTAATAATACGCTATCGATATCATCATTTTAAGCATTTCTAACTGGAATATAAACGGTTAAAAATAATGATTATTACAATATATGAATTTATTGAATAATTGTTTTGTAGTTAGTTGGTTACGCGTTTGCCGTCTAATTTTCAGTCATTAACACGCATCGAGTTTTCGCATTAATCCAAGCGGTGTTCAAACGGCACCTCTCGAGTGCAAAGGGTTAATATTGGTTATCTGTATTATTATTATTATTATTATATTGTAAACAATAGCAATACGGTTTTTTTTATTATTGTTATCCTTAGTAGACACCGTTTATTGTATTATAAATTTAAATCAATGACAGTCAATGATAAAAATCCCATTTTCGTGTTATCGTCGAAAAGTTACGTTCCATATTCATAACCTTGCATAAAATATCCAAGTTATTTCTTTTCGATGACTTTTATTATAACTAAATTCTTATCGATATACAATAAAACTTTATCATTTTCAATAGATTAAATCTCAAAATTTAGAATTATTATTAAAATTATTTTATAATTTCATCTAATCGATATCTTGTTGTAAATCGTACATTATACAATATTTTATATGAATAATGTCAAAAAAATACATTTTTTTTAAAAGTTATTCAATTAAAAACTTAATAAATAATTTATAAACATTATGAACCATCATCATAACTTTTATTAATAACAATTATAACAAGTTTATCTATAATTGTTGATAAATAATTATCATATTTAAATAATAATTATTACTACGTAAATAAAATAGATATGAATTTACTACGTTTAATAATACATATAAATCATATACAAAAAATATATTTTTAATATATTATTATATAATAAAAATATTTAGTATTAATAATCGGTCTAAGTTTGCGATATACATAGATAATAATAACAGTTTACAAAAAAAAAACATATAATAAATATATCACGATGATTTATAAAAAAAATAACCGGATTATGTTATTTAATATTTATAATAATTATAAACGCCAGCGCTGCATGACGAAGTGTTTATTTCAAAATATTATGAAATCAATAATATTGTGCAAATGAATCGTAACTGGTCTATTATCGCTGATATATATCAAAATCTATTTGATTCTAATTAGATCTATTCGATGTGTGAATTTCATCACGTTTCCGTCATAACTGAATTTATTGATCTGAATATTGCAAAATCGAATTATATTTAAATATAATTATCGCAGAATTAATAATATTTAGATGTATATATGGTGGCTCAATGGTAACGCACTTGTACACTTAATTTTTTTTTTAATATGAAAACAATATTTAATATTAGACGTAAATTTGTCTGATTTATTTAGACGTGATTAAAAAAAAATTGAAGTGGCCTAAAAGTATTATTGTGCTAATAATTTATTTTATACTGATAATATTAAAAAGGCATTACTTACATAACAATTATTATTAATGATTCATATTGCTGTAAAATATAAACAATATACAATCTGTCTGTTTCGACTATTATTTTTAGTGAGTAATTCGGTATTTTTTTTTATTTCTATGAAAAATACACGAAAATATTACATATTTATCTCGTGATATAAACGGTTATTATCAAAATGGTCGACAATATACATAAATAAATGCATAATATTAAAAATAAAATCACGTTTTAGCTGTATGTGTATTATAAAAAAAAACACGTCTGACGTACCTACATAAAAATATAAAATGAATAAATTATTCCGATAAACGCGGCATGTAATTTATTAATTTAATATTTATATTGTTTACTGCGATCGAAAATGCATTGAGATTAAGATTATAGTGTAAAATTGAATTTGGTCATCTAAAAAAAGAATTTTTTTTTTAGTCGCGTATATATTGATATATTTTCATATTATATTATAAATATTAAAAGATAATAATAATTTTATATGAAAGAAAGAGATTCCTTATATTTCATACACGACAAAATATTGAGGTAGTCCTATGAGATTTTGTCAAAACTTTGGTTTCGATTCATAACTTAAATATATTTTTAACATAAAAAATACTATTTTAATAAAACGCAATGAAATCTCAATAATTTATTATAATTATAAAATAAGTAATATACATACATTACAAACTTTTTTTGTTTTCATACAATAATTTTTTAAATCATATAAAATAAAAATTTCAATATATTTTTGTCTCAAAATTATTTTTTAACATCACATTTCACATAATTTAATACTTCAAAGAATATAATAAGATTTACACTTTTTATTTCCAAAATTTGTAAAATATACATAATTTATTTTTGACTACTACATTATAATTCGTATATTTTATATATTGTGCAAATGTAATAATTGAAATAATTTTAATATAATATCAGAATCAATCAAGTAAAATTAAAAATTTACAAGTTTTCAAATTATTACAAATTCTATATAATAAAATATGATAGACATTAAACTATACTTAAAAATAATTAAATTTCATTTTTTTTTGTTTTTAGAATATTGTTAAATTTATTTATTAAAACTTGATAAAAAAAATATATAATTTGTAGATATTATATATGTAATAATAATAAAAAGTAAAATAATATTAATTTAAAAATATGGTGTTAAAATTTATAAAATATAATAATTTATAAAATAACTAATAGAAAATTCAGAAATTAAAAAAAAAATTGAAACCGTCGGTATAATTACGTTAATATCATTTACAAATTTAATAATAATAAAATACAATTTCGTGTAGCTTCTTAAAATATATTTTAAATTAATGCCACGATATAAAAATTGTCATATTTAAAAAAAAACGTATCATTAATTTCTCTAAAAAAAAAAAATGTGCAACCGATACGACAAAATAGTCCAATCAAGATGGTGTCATACGATAAGGTCTTTCTGTTGTTGGGATATTGAAAAATAAAACTTACGTTTCAGAGGTTTGGGGTTGCTCTGCTTCCGGCGTGACATGTCCGGGGCGCGGGCGCGGGGGTGGTGGGGGCGGCCCACGTGCGCCCTCCTGCCCCCGCACCTCTCCAACTAACGTCAAAACAACGCCAACAACAAAAATTTTCAAACAACAAAAAAGATAATATTACAAACAAATTATCAAACGCATGAACGTAAACAACAAAAATGTACAAAAATAAAACAGTAACCAACAAATACGCGATTAGAGAAGAATATATAGAAATGAAGTCAAATAAAACACAACTCAAAATATATATGTATTGAATTAAATGCGCGAAATCAAAAAAAAAAAACTCGCAAATTCACACGAGCGTAATGATGCGAAACGGGAGTGCAAAACTAAAAATAAAAAGTAAATATATAAAAATGTCGTCCGTTTCCGTTTTGAAATTTGTAAAATTTCGCGGCGCTCGCGTTTCCGGCACGTGGTACGCGTTCGAGCGAACGACGAGCGCAACTACACCCCGCCGCACACGAGAGACGACTGAAACGCGCGACTTATTCGCGGCCGAATCCGCTCTAAAACGTGACGGTGGGGGTATTTTGACAGTTCGAATAGCGCGCGCTTTGCTCCCATTGGTCGACGGCGGTGCATTCGGACGCCGATCTCTATCTGGCGCTTTTCGGGCCACCGTATCCGTTTCGTTCTAACATATGAAATATAAAATATACCGTCTCTTTCTCGCGTCATCTTTCACACCCCCTTCCTCGCCGCTGTGAAAAGCTGCATTCGAGTTCGCACTAAAACAACAAACAAATTCGAGGTTATGTTTATTTAATATATATTATATATATATATAAAACAATATTTTAATTAAATAAATGAATTCTTTTTATCAATATAATATATTTCGATTTCAAATTTAACCAATATATACATTCAAATTTTTATATATTAAATCAAATTAATATAATCGCTCATATATTAAATAAAATTAATTTAAATGAACTCTCACATTTTTTACTATATACCATATAATAAAAATTCTAAATAACTTATTATAATATATTTAAAAATCATGAGAATCAAGCTATTTTCTAATCGGTTTCTTATTATGTATTGTAACATTATTCTTATTTGAATTTAATTAATATTATAAATATTTCATTTAAATCGATATCTTAGAAATCTGTTTTGTGTTATATAAATAATGATGGAGCTTTAAATAATCAAAACAGACATATTAAAAGAATATATTTTATAAATTTGACTAGTTTTAAAATTTACGACTCATTCGTTGTTCCAACTATATAAAAAAAATATTTATCTTCATCTAAAACTTTTATATATTTAAAAAATATTTCTTATTTTTGAATTCTAGACCGGCGTTTCTAAAACTTTTTGACCGCGGTCCGATACGAGATTTAAAATATTTTCGCAATCTACCTTATTAAAAAAAAATATTTATTTACAAAACATTTTTTTTAATAAAAATCAAAATTCAAGGTATTTTTTTATTTATTTCATATACAAAAATTGCAAAATAAATATATAACAAAAACGATGGTAAAGGATTTTTAACTTAAAAATACAATGTTATAGATTTAAATTAAAATGCAATAGATTTTTTTTGTGTTTTTACAATTTTTGCTACGGCCCAGCTGAATTTTTCTGTGACCCGGTACCGGGTCGCGACCCACACTTTGGAAAACGCTGTTCTAGACAATAAATACATAATCAAATATAACAACAGTTGATAAAGGTCAAAATTCTTAATCAAAAAATAGATTCGCTAACTCTTCATTCAAACTCAAAATATTTTATTATTTCTAAAGAATTTGACAAATGGTTTTTCTTACAATTCTAATTGAAACATAATTGTTCTACTTTAATTAATGATCATATGAAATTAATACTACAATTACAGTATGCGGCAATGCGATGAGTTTGAACTCTTGCATTTTGAACAAACTCAATGCAGGTAAACTAATTTGCCTATTCGTATATTCGGACATCAGAGCCAGTAAAAATGAATAAATCAAATTAAAAAAATATATACACTAAGAGGTCATAATCTATAGCACCTCTAATTTTTTTTATACATAAATTACATATTCAAATATAAGTTATGAATTTATTATAAATTATTATTGTACAGTGGGCTCACTAAATAATCAGAAATTTCTCAATGCGATCTAATTTTCTTATCGCATTTTCTCATCGTTCAGTCGCTCGCATATTTTTAATTGTACAGGTAGGGTAATTATCTAAAATTATCGGTCATTACGAGTCATCCGTAAATATGCATATCATCCGGCATTTTCGGGCGTACGTAATAAATAAATCAATACCATCTAAATTAACGATTATGACCGCTTTTAATTTTTATCACCCATTGTGACTGAACACGAAAACATATGAAGAAAACCACTAATTATCACTTACATGTTGCCAACGAAAAGAAACATCTTCTCTCATGTGAAATAATATTTTAACATCGCATCAGATCATAACATCAGTACAGTGGGGTCGCGCTATTGAATTTGCAACGAGTACAATATAAATATCACTCCATATATTAATAATTTACATTAATTTTGACTATTTGATTGAATATGAAAATTTCATAAAAAATGACAAAATTATGCAAATTTACAGATAGACAAAATTATTAAAATATATATATGCAAATTTGCATTTATGCAAAAATAATGAATAAATTAGATAAGCTACTATATTTAAAAACACATCAAACTTTTATTTTTACGAATTTCATAATGATTTTTTATTTAAGATATTTATTTGTCTTCAATAAAAATTATTTTTTTTATGAAAAAAAATGTAATCAATCGCGCAAAATCGTTACTAAGTAAAATAAACTTATATGATCAAAATCGAACATATATACAACAAAAAGAAATACATAAAATTTTAAAAATAAGAAAAATATATTAATTCTTTAAGAAATTACTAAGTATCCATATACGAGTATTTATATTTTCATCCAAAATATTTTTTTTAATGTACCATATATAAAAAAAATGATAAAATTATTTATTTTTTGAAATTATATTAATTTAATTTTACGTTATTATAAATAATCGTTTTTACTCAAGCGGTATCCCAATGTACACACACGTATTACAACGTGTATAAATAATGTTCATATCGTTTCTTCTATTAAAAAAATGCTAATAGTATGCATCGATGTAAGCTATACATTAATTAAAATGCTGAGCTAATTTAAATTATGTTACATTGAGCATTGTTAGATATGCATTTTTAACAACATGCGAATTAACGTTACGCACATAACCAATCGCCATTACTTTATTATATTTTATATTATTATTATATATTTTTTTTGCGCTCGCAGTATTTCGTTCGTCATATAATTATCATACGAGCGGTGCAAACGAAAAAATTTGATAGTTATCAATTTTTAACGAGTATTTTCTTTTTTTTTTTCGTGTCTATATAAACAATACGTCTCCCTTAGGCTAAACCTAATTTGAAACGGGGTTGTTTAATATCAATTTTCGAATCGATGAACATCGGCGAAATGGTATTATTGAACTATCGCAATATGTGAACAATATATTACTCAATGATTTCCTTTAGTTAAAATAGAAATTTGTAAATTATGGCATTTTCAAGTATTAAAATATTTAGATTTTTTAAACTAAATTATGTATACTATATAGAAGAAAATTATTCAGATCATCGGATGTGAAAATTAACATTTTAATTTACAATTTTTATGAAAATGAGTGAAATTTCTGATAAAAATCGTTACATATTGCAATTTTAGCAAGAAAAAGGCAAAAACAGTCTCGTGATGGAAAAATCGAGAGAGCTTAACTGAAAAGTTCTGATGAATCCATCTCATATTCTGACTATTATTTCGAACTTTGCAGTTTTTTGACTATTAACATGATCATTTTTTTTTTCAATAAACTAATTGAAATGAAATGGAAACTTTTTGAAATTTTCTAAGATGAAATCATATAAAATTTTAAAAGTTTCGAATTTTCGAAAAAAATATGACCAATATGTGCTTAGATAAATTTATTTCGAAATAAAAAAAAATCTAAATATTACCATGTGAATTTTGTGATATTTAAAAATATAAAAAAATATTGTAATACTAAAATAATTTATCAAAATATTTCTTCATTTTATTAATACACACGCATATAAATTTTAAGGTGTAAACATCTAATTTAAAAAATAATAATAAATAATCTATGATACATACATGTTCATAATTTTGTCAAAAGTATTTATATCATAATATTATAATATATAAAAATACGTTTTTTTTTTAAAAATGTATATCCCTCTATATATCAAATAAAAAATATTTGTTGCAAAAATATTTCATTTTCTTTTTTATAATAAAATAAATGATAAATCATTTTAAAATATTTCTATAGATGTCACTACAAAATTTAAATTTATTTTTACATTTACTATATAACCACACATTTAAAATTGAATTAATATACATATATTTTTTATATTAAATACGATTTCATCACAACAAACACAAAGCGAAACAAAATCGATCGGAATGAAACGTCTTATGAAAAAAAAATAGAACCTGCGCAATAACAAACTAGTTTCATACAAAAGAACAGATGCGAATGATTCATTATACACAAAATCATTATTATTATTCACGGATCTAAAACAGAAAAATAAATACGAAACGCCCATCAAATATACGAGAACAAACAAAAAAACTACCAATAATAAACAAACATGTTATTCAAACGCGCCTTCACATGTCGAAATTTTATCAAATATCGCAGATCATACAAAATATAATAAAAATAAATAAATAAACAGTATTTATCCATACATACCTTTTTAGTAATTGTTTACGATAGTTTTATAATTGTAAACATTTTTTTTTCTTCAATAGAATCGCTTACTTGCACATTATTATCGATTTGCGATGATTGAATAAACTGGTTAAAAGATAAACCTAATGTTTACTATATATTTTAAAACGAGATTATTGAGTTATTTTTGCACTTAGTTATTATTTTATATTAATTCGAAATGTCAACGCAATAAATAATTTATAATTATCAACGTTATTTATACGGTTTAATCTGAATGAAAGGTAACGATCAATAATTTTTCATTCATCATATTGAATGGTTACATTTACATTTTTTTTCTGTTGATTATTTCTACAATCGAATTTTAAATGACCATGTACTATTTTATAATAATAATGATTATTTTATATATAACCTCATATAAAATATAATATAATAAAATTGTAACCTTTGCATGTAATTTATATAAAAGAAGGCAGTCGTATGACGTATAAAATAAAAAGTGATTTTATCACCGATTTAAGATATTTAATGATATAATCTAATCATTTTTTTAATTTAAGATAACCATTTTTTTGCAGTGAAATGGATCTTTTTTGAAAAAGAGGACATTTTGAGATTGATTGAGCAGATTTTAAAATTGTGAAGAAAAGACCGTCAAAGTTCCGATGACTCCAATAAAGAAGGTCCTTCTTGAAGTCAAGTCTTAAAAAAGATTATCGTTCTTGGAGTGCCTCCAAAAAAGACTTTTTTCTTGATTTAGCAACTCTCAAAACCTGTCTAGCACAAAAATTTACAAAAAAAAAGACATCTTAAAAGAAGACATGACATAAAAAAGGAGGACGGTTGATCACCTTATTTAATTCAATCCTTATTGTAATAAAAATTTAAATTACAGCAATTTGTATCTAGATTTATATAATATTCACACATTTTTACTATATAAATATACATCTATCTTCTCGTTTGCAAATAAATTTAATTATTATCATCATAAATATTGAAATAAAACTGTTTTATATATAAATAACAATTTTCTATTTAGTAAAACGGTAGAAAAATCTGACGAACAGTATTAACCCAAAACTGATAAAACGGAAGATCCTTATGACTCATCAAACGTATGATCTTTGCTAATCATACAATGGCTGATACATAAAAATTGCCAAAAAAAAACAATTTATAAACAAAAGTGCACATAGAACATCTCTTGTTTATTCGGACAACGAATAAATACCATAAGAATTGCATCATTGAGGGCGTGGATTAAAGAAACCATTGTTTTTTTTTATTTATTATTCATCGTCTCTTCGGAGGCTTGGCACACCTTCATTGAGTGAGTTCACGATCACAACAGGTAAAAATGATGGCAACATTTCCAAGAATTGTCATCGGCAAAAACTCGATCAAATTCATATTTAAACATGATCAAATGATAACATCCACATCTGAATGTTCTCCGTGACCCTAATATGAAATTAATTACACTTCTAGTATCCAAGATCTTTTTTTTTTCTCTTCGCGCTGTGCACATTCGAATCATATTCAAGGTTCGTCGATAAAATTTAGAAATATTCGCAATTAATAATTACGATGAATTCATCATTATTTTTGAATAATATTTAATTTATTTTGATTTATCGAACGTTATGAATAATTTTATTTTAACATCAAAGGTTTATTATTGTCCGTATACATGTAGTGTATGTTTATTTTTTTTTTCAAAATTGTTATATACTCCGAATTCATTTTTTTCCCTTAATTTTAATCTTAAAACTCACTGATTTATTTTTCAATATTCAAGTCAAAGTTCTCCATACAATTGAAATGTTTAATGCAATTTTAAATTAGAATAAGTTTACTTCCATCTCTCTCTATGTATGTTATGTTAAAAAAAATCGTCATTTTATTTAATGACACATAATGCGTCATTTTTATTCAAAAATCAAATTGATTATCGAATACATATAAACTTTTTAATATACACAATTATGAATGCACAATTTTGAAGACAGATATCTAGACTTTTGCCAGTTAAAAAATGTAATTTGCGGTCAATTTAAAAACCTCAAAGGTATTTCCCTAATAGCGTACTTTGACCATAGTCAGTTGACGTGTTAAAACTTGACTTACATAACTTACGAATAACGTTAACATTTTCCTACAAACTTTTCGATACTTTATTTTTATAATTCGGTCATATCTTCAGATATAATCTAAAATCAATTTATTTCCTTTTTTTGATACGCAATATTAATATTGAATATAGTAACAATTATTAATTTATAATAATAAAAAAAAAGAGAAAGTAAAATATAGAAATTGTTTTTAAAGACAAAATATATTGAATAATCAGAAAGAAAGTGGAGCAATTTGAATATTTATTTTGTAAGCGTAATTAACTGCTTTGGCAGATCAAAAATCCGCTTCGTTTTATATCAAGACTGTAATTAACGCTGATTACGATTTATTTATTTTTTCACATTTTTCATTATATTATAATATAGAAGTTTTAATTTAATTACAAAAAAAAAAACAGCATCTTTTATACAATTGTCACTAGTTTTATTTATATCTTATCAAACGGTCGTCGAGTGCAAAAACACTATAAATATTTATAGTGTTTTCCTAGATATGTATTAAAGAAAAAAAATTATATTAATTTCGCTAAGAATATAAAATAATATGTAATAATTATTCTTGATAAGACACACTAATGCGTCCTCGCATATTTCATTATTGTATAAACAAATAATAATAATAATGATGATAATAATAATAATAATTAATGTACGTATAAAACGCAATTGTTATCAAGTGTTATAATGACATCACAGACGATTCGTAAAATCACGTGAACGCGAATGTTTTGACGCGTGATATCATGGAAAGCGGTCGAACGACCACATTTATATATTTTTTTATATATTATATATATATTTATTTATATAAAATGACTGGATATGCTTTATATGTGTGTGTAACGCATGTGTAAACATGAATAAAATTCTTCAGATTAAATCCAGAGAATGTGTTCCGAACGGATTTTCCGAATGACAGGTGAAATTTTCCGATTTGTATAATTAAACATTTCACCATCCGATTATTAGTAGTCATTGTATAGAATATCACTATTTCATTGTCATTATTTTGCACAACAAAAATATGACTAATATATGAGAAATAATATTGATTTTTTAAAATGATTTAAAAAAATCTATATTTTAGAAGTTTTATTATAAAATTATTAAAAAAGGCGAAAGTTCAAGTATTTTTTATAATTTTACACGAATTATATATATATATATATATATATATATATATATATATATATATATATATATATATTTATATATATATATATATATATATATATATATTTAGATAAAATATTTCTTATGATTTAATTTAATTTTTCATTCAGTTGATTTTATTAAACGTTTCTATATATTGATAAAGTATATTTTATCAATATATTTTAATTTGGAACTTTTTAGATCCAATTGTGATAAATTGTTCCAATTAGATTGTAAAACTGATGAAATTTATTAAAGTCCATAGACCGGTTTGCGATCTGATTAATCTAAAATGCTATCTATAGAATAATTTAAATAAAAATTGTCACACGACATATTTACAAAAAAAAATATATATATAGTATAATTTATGATTTTTTTAAACAATTTTTGACATATTTAAATATTTTGGTAATATAGAAGATATAAGAGTGATACAAATTTTATAAGAAAAATAACATTTTACTGTCAAATCCACGAAGATTTTATTATATAATTTGAAATACTATGTGATAAATTAAAAATATTTTTTTTGATAAAAATTCCTTTAATAAAATATAAATACCATATATATTATTTACTATTCAATCAAATATGTGATTTGATCTAGAAACACATATTATTTTTTATATATATATCATATGTTATCAATAAATTGCAAACAATATAAAATGTATTTAATTAAATTTAAAAAAATATAGATTTACAAAGATCTAAATTCATAAAAAAATATCTTTAGAACCATTTTCAGAATAGAGAATAAAAATGATAAATATTTATCTTATTTTTCATGCGTCCTCGTATGCGTATAAATAAGTTTATTTTCACTTATTATTTGCGCAAATTGTATCTAAAAAAAATTGTTTACAATTTCGCGTTAAAAATATGTAAAAATGCTAACAAAAAAACTAATGAACAACAGATGCAAAGCGTTAAATATTATATTTTTTTATTAATATTTTCTCGATCATAATTGATCAATTAAAATGTTAATATATTTAACGAATTAACTTTATTCGCAAAAAAATAAAAGCAATCATCTAATTAAATGTAAAAAAAATAAATAAGAAAATAATTACAATATTTTCATTATTATTATTAAATTAATATATTGCTTATAAAGAGTATTGTAATAATATAATTAGCATCTAACAATATATATTTTTTGATCAAAATAATTGAAGCCATCAATCGTTACTAGCATTTAATTTTTTTTTAAGAGTAATTTAGTTCATTATATACTATTATATTTGTAATACAATCTCGTGCATTAAAATTATTGTTAATCAATTAATATTTAGTTTTTGCTTGATTGAAAATAAATTATGATAAAAATCATATTTTATCGACATTGTATCAAATAATTAAAAAAGGTTACATTTTCCACACAAGTGTTAATGTTTAATGTAATATCGTTCGATTAATAAGTGGCGTTAATAAATATATTATTATAACTTAAATTGTAAAATCTATTAGCGATTTAATCATAATGTTATCATCAATTTTGTATCATTAGCGACTTGATTCTACACAACAACAACAATAAAAAAAGACCATCAACTTTCAAATATAAATATTTTAATGTGTTTTTTATTATATATATATATATATATATATATATATATATATATATATATATATATATATATATTAAACACGTGACGTCATTTTCTAATTTCATTTTTTTTTATTTATTTGTTCTTAAATATAATGAAAAATTTAGTATAAAAATTATAACTTTATAGTAAAATAAGCAGAGTTAAAAGTTAAATTATATATGATGAATAATTTAATGACAACTTTGTATAGATCATTTCTTGTTTTCTAATTATTAAACGACGATTTATTACGGAATCGAGTCAGCAGCTCTATTTTAAAAAAATCAATGAAATAAATAAGGAATTTAAAAAATAATATTAACTTAATATGTGTTTATCATTTTTTTTCTAATTTTTGATGTAAGTCATCTATATATATTATACGTTTTCATAGGCAGTTATTTTCTAGATCTTCATTGCAGTCTTATCGACATATTTTTTTCCAGTGTGTATTATTATTGAAAAAGTTGTTGTTATACTCAAAATTTTCTTTATTTATTTTTATTTTTGATTATAGATTTTAAAATAAAAATTATATATATACCGTCAATTCTTAACTTATGACGAGATTCGATACCGAAACTACGGTCATAAATCTAATGTTATGCAAAAAATTATAATATATTAGTCATGTATATATATTATATAAGCAAATATACTGAGTTTTATATTAATTTTTTTAATTTTAATTTTTATTATTTTATTTGATTAAGTAAATAATTACATATATAAATAAGTATATATATATATATATATATATATATATATATATATATATATATATATATATATATATATATATATATTATTCTGGTTTATGGTCGATTATCATCTGAAAAATCGATTGCAGAAGCGTACGAGTTTATATTAAATATACATATATGAATATGGCGAAAATTACAAAAAATTGGTACATTTAAATAAATATATGAATTTTTTTCATAAGTGCCAATAGTCATTGACTGTATGTATGTATAGAAAGATGAAAAAAAAATCTAGAATAATTTAATATATAATAAATAAATCGTACTGTTTAGACGAGGGATGTTGCTAGAAACGCTACGATGACGTCACACCGCACACGTACGAACCGACACACGCGCGTCGAATTTGTAAACAAACGCGTCGATGGTGGGGGGGGGCGCGTCGTCGTTCGGTTGTATGGCGGGCGAGCCCCTCTGCCTTCGTGGCGGGGCGAGGTTGCGACGAGAGGGGATCGCGGCCCACTTAGCTTCGATGACGTCACGCGGCCCCGACCGTCACCCGGTGTTCACGTGAACGTCACGTCGCGATCACGCACTGTCCCCGCACACTATTGGTCCGTTAAGACGAGCCCCCGAATCTGATTCGTCGACGAGGCCGCATCACGCGCGCTCAACGCGACACAACACGCCGTCGGCCGCCGCCCGATCTCCGTTCAACATTCGCTGCGGAAACACCGCCGAGTACAAACGTCTAAATCGGACGCCTCTCAATAATAATAACGCTTTTGTTTACTAGTGTTACTACTGTATTTGAACGTCGTCGCCGTTATAACGACAGTTGATTTTCAATTACCGTCGTTACGATGGTTTTCACAGAGATGGATATATCGAGATATGAAAATTGCGGACTACTATCGCCGCCTTCTACGCCACCCCTCAAAGAATCCAAAGTAAGTTTATCCAATTTTGTACATTTATAAATACTAAATATATTATTATTAATTAATAATTTGCAAAAAAAATAATTGTATAAAAGTATATACCATGTGCTACGAGCGTGTATATAGTATATACTAGTAGCGCGTTCGCTTTTTTACGCAACGCAACAGCTTAACACGCGCTCTACGAGTGATCGCAGATCTAACTTTTTTTTTGTTTTTATTTTTTATAGGTGAACTTCCATTGCGTTGAGAGCTTTTTGCCAACGACCGGTCTCCTTACGCCGCATCCTTCGGATTCTGAAAGTGAAGAATGCGATTACAAAATTTCTTCATCTCCTTTACCCGTACCGTTATTGCAACAGCAACAACAACAACAGCAAACGTCGATTCCTCGACCTTCCGTCATCATGAGGGCTCATTCTGATGGAACTTTCACGCCCAGCGACCTTCCTCCGCCTCCGAAGCGTGCAAAAGTCGAACCGGAAAACATACTTAAAATTCTCAAATTCAAAATGGGCGTCAGAAAGGATTATCAATATAAAGCACCGTCGGAAACCATTCCGGTGCCGGTGATAGAAATCGGCAACGAAACACTCAAAAGAAAAATACCGGAAGTCAGAGTCAACGATAGAATCGTCAATTTGTCGGACGATAGCGCTTTCGTTAAAAACGTTGAATGTACAAAAAACGATGAAAGAAAACCGACGATAGTAAAAGTGGAAACGCCTAGACCTTTAGTACCGTTAGCTCCGAAACCGGCCCCCGGAACCAGAACCCTTTTACTCAGCAACGCTTTGTTAGTAGTCACCGCTCCTCATCCGACGACACCCACGACAGCACCCGTCGCTCCACCCAGAAAAAGAATGTACGAATGTGAACATCCAAACTGTGGCAAAAATTATTTCAAATCGTCACATTTAAAAGCTCATCTCAGAACGCACACCGGAGAAAAACCGTTTTTATGCTCGTGGGAAGATTGCGGACGAAGGTTCAGCCGTTCGGACGAATTATCCAGACATAAAAGGACACACACCGGTGAAAAGAAATTCGTATGTAACGTTTGCGCTAGAAAGTTCATGAGGTCCGATCATTTGGCCAAACACGTAAAAAGACACGCCAGACCCGCGACACGACCTCAGACACAAACTCTACCCATTCAACCGCACGTTATATACTAAAAGATTGTAGGATTTGTTCGGTTTCGAACGGGTTTTTTGAAAGGATTACGAGGGTTTGTAAACTCTTCGATTTTTCGCGGTTCGGGGATTGCGTTATCGATACAGTTGTCAACCGTTTTTATCGAAGAATTCAAACCTTTCGTAACTCGAAATTTACTCGTCGAAACTCTTGCTATCCTTCTATCACCATTCCATGTAGAAATCCTCGAGTCAGACCTAGCAGCGACTTGAACTGTTCATTTAAAACGCTTTAAAAATTTATATGTAAAGACTATCACGGCCCTAATCGTGAAGGCGGCCAGTCTTATCTGTGATTATTGAATTCTTACGATGTAAGAGTAATATTAGTAAGAAAATATTTATTTTCTATTGTGTAATTAATTATAATAATGCATCTATGTATACTAAACTATAATTATTGTATAATCTAGTTTTTAAGGTGAAAAGATGGTTTAAAGAAAAAAAAAAGAAAATATATATTCAAAATAATAAAACGAAAGATTTGTAACTGATAATAACTCGTTTTATTTGTTTTACATCTCTACCCTGAATATACATTATTAAACGCTATTATCTGTAACATGATATTATTTATTAAAACATATTATTAGATAGCTTCAATATGTTTCATAAAATATTTTTTACTAGTCATTGCATTACCTATTCTATGGAATCATTTCATATTATAATATTTTCATGTCACATCGTGCATTTAATGTCACCATTTTCCGTATTGTAATGTAACAATAGATTTTTTTTCTATTTATAAATTTAGTGAGTTATAAGTTTTTTTTTTATAATTTTCAGATACAATTTCACGATTAGGCATATCTATAACGTGAAACTTAATTTACTAATAAAAATTGGTGTTTAAAGTTGGTGACTCGATATTAATGCGTATGCATATATTAGTTATCACAAAATACCTTTTGACAGGTTATAGATGAGTTTCATCCTTAAACGGGAAGTTGTCGTAAGTGTGAACGGATGTTGTGAATCGTTTACATTTCCGATTCTAATATATGAACAGGAAACATAAAACGAAAATGAATAATTACCGATAGAATATGAAAATAAATGTACAATTGAAATGTTACAGTAATTGTGATTGCTAAATTCCAATAATTACTTTTATAATTTTTTTTTCAATCATAATAATATATATAATTTACAATTGATCATTAACTGTATATTTAATATATCCGCATTGATGATTTCAAATTACATACATTTCATAGTCATTTATATATATATATATATATATATATATATATATATATATATATATATATACATACATTTTTCTTGATTCATATAGAATTAATCATAAATAACACGTTGATTCTTTTAAGAAAATAATCAACAATTGCGCAGACAATTTAATTTAATAATAATAAAAAAACCGTACCAGTTGTAATATTAATAAACAGTAAACATATATTTATTTTAAATTTCCAATAAGTAATTATATTAAATATTCTGAAGAGGGAATTTCTTTTATTTATCGCTGAATTTCCATCGAGTATTCTGAAAATTCTCAATTTTACCACAAAAAAAAAGGTGTGACTCGCGCTAAGTGAATTTGTACACAGAATCAAATTATGAAATGAAAAAAAAAATACTAAACATAATGAATATACGACTTGGTTGTTATTAAACGTTCATTTCCGTTTAATTAATAAATATTTTGTATAGTAATCGAACAAAGTTCAATAATTTTAAATATTCAACGACCTAGAGCATTGTTTAATGAAGACATCGATGAATCATGAATATTGAAAAAACAAGTAAATATTGATTCTGTAATGTTTTAAACCGAAAATTTTCATGAGTAACGTTATGCGAAAATAGCGTTTCTCGGATATTTTCCTGATTTCAAAATAATAAAATGAAATTATCAAACGTCTTTTCTATTTTTATATAAAATTAACGATTATCGTATATACAGTTAATACATTATAATGAATTTTTCATGCGGATATGTAAAAATATTTTATATGAAATTCATCCTTGGATAATTGGAATTATTTTGCGAAATCTTAAAAATAAATGTACTCTCCTTCAATGTGTTTTAATTTCAAATTATATATACTAAAATATTTGTTTACATCTATACGGAAAATTGTGCCAAAACGTATTAATTTTAACATTAAATAATATACAAAACTACAAAAAGTAAATAAATTCAGCGTTTTTTAAGTTCTTATAATATAATCTAGGTTAAATTCGTAATAAAATAAAAATGATCAAAACATAGAGACAACCGAAAATAAATAGAATTATAGTATTTGTTTTATTTTAATTTATAATTTTATTATAAGACTTTATAAACTGATATTTATATCTGTAAATAATAGTAGAACCGGATTTTATACATTTCATACGATTATCAATATAACACATCGAGTCCAAAAGTTAACTACATATATTCGTGTCAATTTTATTCTAAATAGTACATTCATTTTTTCATAACAAATTTCGCATATCAAAAATAATATATATATATATATATATATATATATATATATATATATATATATATATATATATATATACTATGATAAATTAGTATAAAATAATATATAAATGTATTTTTCGAGCAAATCTATATTAATTCAACGAAATACGATTAGCCACAAAGAAAATACATGCGATTTTCACGTGGAAAAACGCATGCCAAAAAAGAAAGCGTTCAACGTGGAAAATTTTGGCATCGAGCTGAAACAGCAACAGAGACTAAAACGACAAACCACATTCCGAGTATACAAACTTTACACACACACACACACACACACACACATATATATATATATATATATATATATATATATATATATATATATATATTGCATATTATAAATTTTGTCGGATATGAACTCTGTGAACCTCACAACACAATATTATTATATATAGGACATTTTTCTAGTATTAATTTAGATGAGGGCGTGCAATTGGCGTAATTTGAGATAAGCCAGTTGAAAATAGCTCATATCTAAGCACGCGCTAACTTCGTGGACACTTTGACCTCCCCAATAACTTTCCCAATTCAAATAACAACATGCATTATAATAATAAACAGTGACGGCACGTAAGATCGACCACGCCATTTGTGCGAGCTGAAAATTGTTTACAGATGATAAATATATAAGACATTATTATTCGCACGTCCTTTTTGAAAATTATTTTCTTGGATGTTACATCCTTAATTTGCTTTAAAAATACGTATTATTTCATTCCGAGTAATATTCTAATAAAATCACTTTGTAATATACTATATATCATTATATTATATAATTTAATGTCGAAAGTCCATAATATTGTGTGTAAATTTTTTTTTATACTAATTAGTTCGATTTGAACTATAATCGTGTGGTTTTTCCTAAATGAAAAAATAGCATTTTTCCGATTAATTCACGCGTCGCCGCTGTCGATAAAAATCCAGTTTGAAAACGATAATAATTGTCAAAAAACCGCATTCGTATAAATCGGCCGTGTTATCGTATTTTCAGTGAGAATTCGAACTGAAAGCATTTATTTGACGAGGTCGTTCAGAAATAAACGACGATGACCTTAAATTATCGTCGTTTTTTCCAATAAACACAATAGAAAACGTTTAAATATTTGTACTACTAACTAAGGTCGAAATTAGATCTGAAACCTGTTTAATTTTTTTTTTAACTATTACAACATATATACATTTATATCCGTGAAAAGCGTTAAGATGAATATATTTTCAGCATTTTCAATAGGAAATATTCTGATACGATTGTTTAACTAGATATTATTTGTGTTACTATGTAGAATTCGTACGGTTAAAAATTATCTAACGATTTATCTGTATTTGTTTTTGACGATAATGAAATTAAAAATAAATATTTAAATACTGCTGAAATATTTTTTATTTATTTGTCTTCAGCACAGTTTTAAATCAACCTTGCTTATAATAGCAATAATAGCATATTTATATCAGTATTTAATTGCACATTTATCGTGTGCGTGGTAATGGTTTATTAATTTATCTCTTTATGATTTATGAATTTATTGCGTGCCTTCGTCGTAAAACAATGTACTTAAATTATTACGGTTTTGCACTTGAATCTATTGCATAAAATGTGAATTTCCGAATCGTGAATCATGGGATAATTTCATCTGACCTGGCAAAAATTACTACTTCATAAAAACAATTGATCGCAAATTGTGATATTTTTTTATATTACAAGTATAAATATTCTCACAATATATATATATATATATATATATATATATATATATATATATATATATATCTTTTATAAAAAGGTTTAATATTTTTTGTTGATAATAAGATAAAAAAAATATAATAAATAATATAGATAAAAGGATTTAACGTTGTTTTTTTTAGTTATATATTTTATTATTAAATACAAATTCTATTTTTAATCTTTCAATTATTATTATATATTGAGATTGACGTTTTATTTATAATTTAATTTTGTAAAACGTTTATGATTTGTTATAATTTTCATGTGTCTGAAAAGGTCATCTACTTTCATGTGAATCTTTAAATATTATCGTAACCCTTCGTCACGAATTTTCCATTAAATCAAATAAATATAAATCTATTTATATGCACTATTAGATAACATGTTCATTGAACCGTATTTTAAACGTTATGAATCAATTTTCCGGTATTATATTTAGATTACAATGACAAAAATAAATTATCAGATTTTACAGAAAAATAATTCAATATATAATATAATATATATATATGTTTTTTTTCATATCAATATTTTGATTATACATATTAACCATTAGTCAAACTCTGAGGCACTTTCCTATATAAACATCGACTCAAATCAAATAGCGTTAACATGCATTATAAATATAAATGCATACAAAATTCAACATCTGAAAAATATTATATTTTCATTTAAAACGAATCATTATATGCATCAAAAAGCGAAAGTAAACGTTGTTTATTCAACGGAATCTGCCACACCTCCGTTATACCTGCGTAATAATGCAACGAGTGTGATTCTATCACGTGAATTTTACGTGATAGTCGAATGTTCTTTATGTGCCTGATGATGATGATACGCGACTGTAAAACAAAAACCTTGATCTAATGAAAGATACATAGAATTATCTGAATGTGACTCGAAGTTCAACCCCGGCAGTTCACTTCGCGGAATTTCAATTGGAAAATTACTACGAGACATGTTTATATTGATTATATATATTAAATCAAAGTTTTATTGTTACAATGATAAATATAATATTGATATAATTATATAAATCATATTATGATTTTTAAAAATATCCTCAACATTTTACATCTTTAGTGAAAATTCTGAATAGAGTTCAATGGGGTCACAGTGAAATTCACTTTGCGGAATTTCAATTAAAAATTTACCGCAAAAAAATATTTATAATATTGAAATAATTATACAAATCATATTATGATATTTGAAAGTATCTTTAACATCCTACATTACTAGTGAAAATTCAAAATGGAGTACAATGGGGTCACAGTGAAGTTCAATCTCGAAAATTAATCGTTATAATGGCGAATTTATTATATAAAACATACTATGACCTTTTAAAATATTTTCAATAATCTACATCCCTAGTGAAAATATCAGATTAGGGTTCAACGGGGGCACGGTGACGTATTCGGTGACGTGTTGCCACACCTCCGATGTTCACGAGTCGAACTCGTGTTCAAACACAGTGACGCCGAAGGCCGGTGTTAAAATTGGGAACGCAACACTTTCGCGTGACACGCGGCATACTCCTGATTATCCGACCTTCGTTCACGATTTTTTACGCTTGCTGTGCTATTCGTTTATAAAATGTGAAGCGACCACATATATATATATATATATATATATATATATATATATATTTTATATACAGCTACGTCTCAAAATAAACGCACGTTAAAAAAATATCACGGTACACTTTATTCGAAAGCCACACCCCATATTTTTTTTTTTCATACCGTTAATATTCATAAGATTCACTTTATTTTTATTTTATAAATATTACTCGAATATATTCATAAAAATACGTTGATATTAATTTATAAGATATTAAAATAGCAATGAACTCATTATTAATAATATGGCTTCGTTTCTATTCATGCCATATATATGCTGTAATGAGAATTAATTCAACATGCTCGCTGTTCTCATGTGATATTTTAATATAAATAATATCAAAATATAAAATATATATTACATTAAATAGAAAGATATAGATTTGATAATTTTAAATTGTATTATATATAGATTTAATTTGAAATTCTTTAAACAAAGTCTATTGTAGTAAGGTGAACAACTTTTTTATAATGAAAAGGAGGACATATAATAGTGTAGGATCGTTTGTTGAAAATGAGGACGCGTAGAGATTGATTAAATAGATTTTCGAATTGTAAAAAAAAGTCTTTTTGTTCATTAAAAAACTGTCAAAACCTATCTAACACAAAAAAATTACAAAAACAAAAAAAAATACAAAAAGGGGGACGTTTTTCTAAAGAGGACGATTGGTCACCATAATTATAGTAATATCGATTCTATTTATATTATAAAATGATTTCAGAATATAAATGTTACTCAAGTCAAAGTGCTAAACGTATCTAGGAATGTACAATACAATATTTTGTTTGTTTTTGTATGATGCGCCACACCTTATATTTAATTTTCTTGGTTTATTTTAACATACATACAATTGTTATTATTTGAATTAGTAACCAGACGATATGACAATAATGATAACACACACACACACTATAATTATATATAAATATTTGTATTACAAACAGGTAGCAGACACATAACAAAAGTCGTTCTCATGGTATAAAGGTTCGTATGACATTTCATTTCATGTATTATACAATAAATATGTATAAATAATTAAAATTCTATTTTATTTTATTTAGTTCAAGTCAAAAATCAAAGATTATATTTTTATGTAAATTTTTAAAGAAATATTCTCTTCCGTAAATGAAGATTATCAACTTCTAAAATATAAATAACTATAAATTATATGACAGATTAATTATTTATTTAAAAGCAAATTAAATCAAAACATAATAAATTATGCGTTTAAATTTAATATTGTTAGTAGGTTAATTAGATTCATTATAAATTATATGAATAATATATAATATATATTATAGATATAAAACTTCAATAGTATTATTATATTGAATATTGAACTGTAATTATCACTCTTAAGTGGTAAAACGATAAAAAAATAATTGAAAAAACGTGTATATTATAATAGCAATAGTATTTAAAATTTATACAAATATCACACATAAAACGGAAATATATGCAGTTGTTCGAAGTTCTATCGTGTAAATTACAATATTTGTGTTAATGATGGATAATGAGAAAGATACTGGTAATTGCTTATAAGAATTGCAGTAGATAATTCTTTTTTTTTATTATATAAATAATAAAACTACTCAAATAATAATATTATTCTTAAAATAAGGAAGTATGAATTAAAATTTCATTCGTCTCTTCCTTTTCCGATATGGCAAAATATGTTTGCGGTATAATTTTTATATCTCTTATCTATCTTTCTTTTGTGGTAAAAAAAACCTATTTTCTTTAACAAATTTATACAAGTTTCAACGTTTTATATTAGCTCGATATTACAAGAAACATTTGATATAAAATTGTTCTCTATATTTTATAGTATTTTCCTTTTATTTATTCTAAAATTAAATCTATTATAATTATCATTATTTTTTATGACATTATTAATTTTATAAAATAACTACATAATAATTCAGAAACAGATGTATTTTTTTATATTTATACTATATTACATTATTGACATGATCTTTTTTATGTTAGCAATCGGTTTCTTGGAAAATGAATTTTGTGAAAAAGAGAATTTTCCGAAGAAATTTTTGAGTCCGTTATAATAATAATAATAAATTCTGTACTATGTATTGTTTGTAATAAAAAAATATATTTTTCCATCATTATTATATATTTTTATAACATATATACGTTATATATATATATATATATATATATATATATATATATATATATACGTTATATATATATATATAAATATATATATATATATATATATATATATATATATATATATATATATATATATATATAAATATATTATATATTAACACGTGATTTTATATTTATAATTATGTACTTTAAATAACTCATTTTTATCGAAAACCTTCATTCAATCGAGTTTTAATTATTGCGATATCATAATATTAAATATTATTATTTTTAATTAAAAACTTAATAATAAACATAGAATCAAATTTTAAACATGAAATAGTCAATCAACAATTCAAGCGCCTCATTAAGTAAAATAATAAAACCGCAAAATTTCTAATTTCCAACAATTACATTGTATTTTTTTTTATTAATATTGACGATTGCGTTCATTTCATGACACAAAACGCATTTTTCTTCGTAATTATAACCGATAATTGATGAATTATAATAAAAGTTGATTAATGAAAGCACGTGAAACTGATTCACGTCATACTTAATTTAAATGAATTTATTATTTTTAAATTCATTTTGAATCTTTGATATTACGTACATTGCTGAATTACTATCATAATACGAATAAGAAGAATAAAATTACTAATTTGTATTGCGTAAAATACTTAAAATTTTATGCAACTTCAATATTATGAGTTTGTAAGAATTTTAGAATTATGAAGTGAGAATTTTTTCGTTTAAAATTACTCAATAAATATTCATCATCATTCTCATTTTGTATATTAGTAACCATCTGCTTTTAAATCTGATTGTATTATTAACCTTTAGCACTCAGATGGCTATTCACACGCCCGTCTTCTTTGTTCGTGCTGAAAATTTAATAAAACACATTGAATGTTTTCAAATTTGGCACGAAATATAACGAAAACATTATTCAAAATAAAAATATGTCGTTGCTAAGGCGGAGACACGATTTCAAGATGATTTAATTATTTATTTTAAAATCATATCTTCGATTGTTGGACGTTTCACAGAATTTAAATGCATTTCGAAATCTATTTCTGAAAATTAACAGTGAATACTATTTCAATTTTCATATTCAAAGATTGCAATAAAATGATCATTTTCAGAATTCAATATAATATACAAGAAAATTTTATTTATTTGACATATCATTTTTTACGAGTGAGTACACACATTAATATTATGTACCGTTTATTTTTAGTCAAAATATAAATATGCACACATTTTTTCAGTGAGAAATTCGAAACGTGAATCATTTAAAACGTATTCATTATATATTTAGAATCGTTCGATTCAAATTATAAACCTACCGAGACAATTACGATTTTCATCGATAAAATTTGCAGTTTTTTTTTTTTTTTTTTTTTTTTTTTAGAAAAGAAGAAATTTGTCGAAATACGCACACGTTGCAGTTAACCGCAATTTTTATCATACTTTACAAAGTCCAGAAGTTATTTTTCTGTCGAGTTCAAAATAACCGATTGGACTTTAAACCCGGTTTGTAACACTATTTTCAAATCTCGTGTTGACCGATACGTCAACTTCTATATTTCACAATGGAATTTATCGAGCATCACAATCAAAATATATATATATATATATATATATATATATATATATATATATATATATATATATATATATATATATATATATATATATTTAATTTTATTTTAATTATTCTTAGAATATATAGAATATGAAATATTATTAAAATAAAAAAAAAATATTATTATTATTATTATTATTAAATTAATAATGTTGAAATTGCATATGATATTTATGAGATTGAACCGATGAAGTCGTCGTTTAATATGATCTAAATGAAACGTTCTCACGAGTTCAAGGAAGTTGGCGAGGGTTTAAAAATACTCCACAAATTGAAATTGACAGTTCGTCGTTAATAAACCGTATCAATAAAACCAGAATTAACCGGTTGACAATTGTACAACAGACGAATCTCGTTTTAAATGCTCACTAAAATGATCGACGTGTTGATAATTTTTTTTTTTCATCGTTATTAATAAACATTTTATTTATCACCGCTGTTATAAAATATACTAACGAATTCAATTATTTGACATTAGTTAAATTTTATAATCCAATTCTGTAAACATTATCACGTAATGAAAATTAACTTTTCTATAAATATTATCTTCGATAATTAATAAGCAGATAATATACATAATTTAAATCATAAATAAGTTAATTGTTTTGATTAATTAAATCACTTAATATCACTCAGATTTAATAAACACGAAAACGGAATATTTGCAATATATTAGTTAATTGAATTGAATTGGAGTAAATATCTACGATATCCTAAAAGGATTTTAATATAATTTGGAAAAAAATCTATAATACAATTAGTATTTTTTTTTGTACTCCATATGCCTTTTATGCCACAAAATCACAAAGATATATTTTTATTTGGTTCACCAAAGTTTTCTATTTGATCTTGACCCACTCTTAAAAAAAATGTTTTCTTGTCGCTAAATTATATAATGTATCGGTCAAAAATACTATATTGCTGGTCAACGATCTAAATTTTTAATATCAGTAATGAGTTCAATTTTTATATATAAATAAAATGCGCATATTTTTAATATAATATATTATATATATGCGTTGAATTTTTAATAAATGCGCTATTGATTTATAGTTGTCAGACAGTATTTTTCCATTTTCATACCAAGTACAACTATGACTCAAAAGTTACTCAATGTAAAATATTTTAAATCATTTAAAAGGATAAATTTATTTACAAATATATACGTATTTGTAACAATAATATTTATTATTTGTAATTATTTTCTTATGGGACAAGTGCATCTGTCCTTAAATTCGAATAGGAAAATTTTTATTGAATCGATTCGTTTAAAAAAATATATTTTATTAATAGTATTGAATTAAATAATGAAATAATATCCGGGATAAAAATCGAAATAGTTATTGTAATTTATTTTCACGTGATTTAAAATAATGCAATACCGGATAATATGAAAAATAATTGCTAATTTCATTGTTAAATGAAAATATGGAAATTTTTCATTATTTTTCATATTGCGTTAATATTTCAAAGAGCAAAATAATATTTGAAAGAAATAAATTGCTAAATATTTTATTTAACAATAAGACTAGCAATATTAAAACAATTGGTCAATAATTATATTTTCTTTTTTCATGTAATTAAATGTAAAATCAAGGACATATTATAATTATAATGGCTTTAAATTAACGTTATATCAATTTTTACAATAATTACATTGATTTGAAAATACAAAATAACAAGTCATTGAAATTTGTTAAAATTTCAAGACAAAGTATTTTAAGGATAATAATGTTTTTTTTTTAATATGGTGGTCTCTTTTTTAAAACACATATTATAATATGATAGTAATTGTTAAATTAAAAAGTAGATATATTTATCCTATCGCTCGCTGAAAATTTGAAACCATAAAACAAACATTGGTCATGAAAATTATTATAAAATTATTCATTTCAACTTTTTACTATAAAAAAACTGGGGTCAAGAAACTAATAGAAAGGTTTGTGTATCTAATTTTGCACACTAAATAAGCGCTAATAATAAATATATTTATTTATTTATATTAATTTTAGATATAAAATTTATAAATATTTATCTGACAATTATATAAGTAATAAAAATAACATGTCTATATGTCACGAAACGGAATATTTATATATTAAGTATATACTATTATAATAAATTAGTGATATTAATTAGAAAATATAATATAAAAAGATATAAAAAAATACTTAGTAATTAAATTATTATAATATTATTTTAATTTTCATTTCGATTCTATATTCGAAAACAATGAAGAAACTTAATACAGTCAAAAAAAAAATTCACTAAAATTCTAATCTGAGAATTAACCATTAATCCATTTCAGACATCAATCAACAGCACATTCAGTATTTTCAGCACAACAACAGAAATGACCGAACTTTGATCTTAAGCTGACCTATTTTAAAAAAATTATATATATTATAATAATGCTATTTTTTTGTGCTATATGTTAAAAGTGAGCAAAAACCTAGACATCGCAATCTCTACAAGTCCCCTTTGGGGTTATCCTCTAAGTAGCTTTTTTTTTAAAAAAAATATCTATGTTAGTGTGTGCGTCACGCTCTCGAATATTAGATAAGAATTATCTATGTGACGTCATAATTATCCGGTTTAATATTGGACATATATAAAACCGGTGCATCAAATAGGCCAGGTCGTGTCAGTGAAATGTCAAGTGCGGATATCTGCTGAATAAATATAGCACGTGTGTGAGGCGTGATTTTGATACTTCCTAACTGGTAAACAACTTGGCTATTTTTATTTATTGTTTATGTGTACAGTAAGTACATTGCTTATAAAGCAGATGTGTTCAAAGCGGGGGCCGACGAATCTTTTTCGAACGCTGAATGATGCACGATTTAATCGTTCGACTATTGCAATCTTCTTTGATAGTTGAAGTGTTAAAAAAAAATGATTAAATTAGCTTTCTAATTTTAAAATTTAAATATAAATATAAATCTTTATTATCATAATTATTAAAAACTAATTGTCTATATTCAAGAAATAAATATATATAATGAAAAAAAAACTAGTTTTTCTTTTATAATTTATTATGATCGTTTCGAATAAGAAAACAAAATTAATTATAATTGATCATTAAAAAAATAATTTAAAATTATGAACAAATTCCTGTCGAATTAATTAATACTGAACGGGTCAAATGATTTTCGAATTTTATTTTTTGATTTTTTTTTGTAATAATTTTGCTGTTTATATTTTTTTCGTGATTATATTGAAATATATATATATATATATATATATATATATATATTTTTTTTTTTTTATTGAACATCCCCGATTTAGATTATTTGGCGGACAAACGAACAACTTGAAACATTCGGCCCCGCCCTTGTTTTTAAATTTGACACATGTTGTCAAGTTGACATTTTCGTTTTGACAAGTTCTCGCTACAATTATAGTTTCCTCTTGTATAAATAATTTAATTTATTTTAATTAAACTTTTATCAAAAAAAAAAACAAACAAATTAACGAGTCGATAATCCTTTAGAAGTTTAAACTCTCAATTTGAACTATTTTTTATAGAGTCGAGTATTTAATTCTAAATCAAACCTTAAGTCCGCATTCGGTAAGTATTGTTTTAATTATTTAATCGAAATATAATAAATCCGAATAATATATACAATTTTATATTTTTTATATTATTTAAATTAAAATGCTAAAATATTTTTTTCAACATCAATTATATACATTATTTTGTTAAAAAATATATCTTCATCTTTTGCTTTCTTCTGATTGTTTCTCTAAATATAATATAATAAATTTATATAACACTATAATAAATTAGATAAAAACATTATATTTTTAAACAGTTTTTTTTATATTATATTAACAGTATATATTTACTTAAACTTTTAGCTCAGACCACACACAAATAAAATTATTTTTAGTGCAAAGTCGTAATGCTAAATTTTATCAAATATTTATTATTTTCGCCACGATTTACATAATAATCGAGAACATTTTTTTTAGCACTAATTTTATTGTCTTCCTTAATAACCGGATTTATTTTATAGTTTTTATCTATCGTTATATATATATATATAGTATAATAATTAGATTAATAAATGCGATTGATTCGGTTTGAGCAAATATTTATTCTATTACTTAATGAGAAACTTTATACTTGTATACTTTATAACGTTCATATAACTTTAAATATAATATATAATAAAACTAAACAATTCTTGAATAGAATTTCTTGCACATTGTACTGTGTTTTTAGGTTTTTATAAAAAAATTAAAAATTAAAACATTGCAAAATCTTTACGTTGAAATATAACTGTAAAAGTGAAACGATCAGAATTGGGCTATTAAATTTTTATTGACCTACATTGAAATAAAAAATTGGATCATTTTATTGACAAAGTTCAAAAGTGACTACGTGATGATTTTGGCGTCTCAAATAAAAATAGATAAAATTTCTGACTTGATTTTGCATTTTTTAGATTAAACGTATTTTATTGTTTTAGTTTAGTATTTTGAAATGTTCAGGAACCAAAATAAACAAACTTTCAACTATATCGATGATAACATTCAATTTTTTATTGTCTTATATAAATGGCACGATATCGATTAATGAAAGATAATTTTTTAACCTTTGTCTTCTTATAATTTCAACTCGTAATCTATTAGTAAATAAATAGCATTAATTAAAAACTACAACGGTTTCATAGTTTTTCTATTGATTAGTTGTTAATTGAAATAAACATAATTACTAATCATTATCAAAAAAGCTCACCATTTTGTTTTTTTTTTCATTTTAACATAATGTTCAATGTGTAGTATATTTAAAAATATTAATACTTATTAAAATAATAATAAAAAAGTGATACTTTTTTTTTCAAAAATATGTACTTAATCTATATTGCTTTATCGTAGATGAAAAGCGAATATTTTGTTTTCACAACACACACTTTGTAGTGCATTCATTCTATTATATTATAGATAACGTACGTTTTTAAGTGAAACAATAAAATATATATAGATACACGTTTCGGTGAACGAATATATAGTTCTAGTAGAAAGAAAAAAAATATATATATATATATATACTAGACTTTGAACCCGTATCATGATTAGTACGAGTGATAGATTCGAATCGGACAACGAATCAAAAATAAAACATAATATTAAAGCGTGCGCGTTCCGATTTAAATTCACGTCTAAAAATATTACTAGAAGTCCGTCTAAATATTTTTAATATATATATTTGTATTATTTGTTTATTACACGGACACGATGTGTGTGTGTGTGTGTATGCGTGTGCAATTGCAATATTATGTAAATTATTGTTTACAAACAAAACATCACGTAGGCCATATAAACGAGTTTGGATGTCTACGGCTCGTGTAGAATTTTTAATTAATTTATTGTAAAATACATACACACATATATTATTCAATAATATATAGATTCTTTATATTATGTTAAATTCGAATATTAAAAAAAAAATGTCGACATGGTATTTATTCGTTTATATTGATTTTTTTTTCATCCAAGTTAAATTATATTTATAATGTTTTGAGTTGATAGTTTATGATTGAAAATTAATATAAATATTGACGGTTTTCATAGGAAAAATAACGTATAGATTTCTCATTGTTTTTAATATATAAAATTTTTGTAAATTAAAAAAAAAACAGGCAATGAAGCAGAAAAACACCGAATATAATATATATTTTTAACTAATAATAACAAAGATTTAATAAAATCCTCAATATATTTTCTTAGTATAATTTGGTATAAATGTAAAATAAAATATTTATATCGTGATAATATAAATATTATTTTATAAAAAAAAACATTACATTATTATATATAATTGAGAAATATACATGATTTTCAATATTTAACCGGAAATTTATTTAATTTTGTATTTATATTCAGGGATTCCCATTGTCCATAATAATATTATGAAACAGTATATTCAAAAATATAAAATTACACACTCTGACGTTTCATTCTATTAAAACATCGAATTCTAACAAATCTAAAAACGCAAAACTTTTGACAAATATAATTTTATATATATATATATAGTATTAATATGTAAAGAGAAAAATAAAATACATAAACTACTTTTATATGTGCATAAGAATATAAGTATCCTTGTACATTTTAGAGGTCTGAAGTGTGTTGACCTTTTGTGCGATAAATGATTCACATCATCTTTATTAATAAGATCTGATGCGTAAAATAATTTCATATCAATGTGTTTACTTAAAAATTTATATTTCTTTCGAAATCAATGAAATTTAAAAATAAAAATAGTTAAAACTGATGAAAAAATATATGAATTCACATATAAATCCATTTGTAATAAGATAATAAAATATTTTAATTAATTTTACATACATTATATAGATACTTCTGAACTTTTTATATGATTGAATTTTTCTTATATCTATTCTAATACAAAATTTATCCAATATAATGCTTAGTAAACAATGGCGAAAAACATTAATAAATTTTATTTATTTTATTGATTTGTTTAGAAATGTACATTAAATATTTTGCATAAATTTGTATTATATCCTCCCACGTTGATCCGATGAATTTTAAAAATGAAAATATATGAAGGAGACTTTAAGCTAATAATAAAACATATTGTAGCCAGGTCACGATTTTTAAAAATATAGGAAACAAATATTGTTTATAATAAATAGATTAAAAAAAAATTGTATGAAATATTTTCTACTTAACTTAATAATATCATTACATTTATGAAGTAATATAATATCATACGCTTGACGTAAGTTTTCTTTTTATTTTTCTCTACAATATTTAATCTAAATTAATAAATGTCTCGATCAATCTTCACATGAAGTACATTAAAAAATATATATATTTATATTGTTACACACAAATGTCTAAAAAAATATGTGGGCAGTTTTTTTTATGAACAGTTGCTATTTTTTTTCTACAAATATATATATATATATATATATATATATATATATATATATATATATATATATATATATAAATGTGTTATTTTATAAAATTTAAAATTGGAACATATCGAACTTTGAACACGGGAAATTTCGTAAATTTTTAAACTAAAATAGATGTACAAAACGTGCTTTCCGAAATTTGTTCCGTAACAAAGTTCAACTAGCAAAATTTGTTGACGATACAATATATTCCCGTTAATTATTAATCATTGCAATAATAATGATAAACAAATGTTAATTTGAGATATCAACAGAAAATTTAAATTATATTTTTATATGTACATATATATATATATATATATATATATATATATATATATATATATATATATATATATATATATATATATATATATATATATATATATATATATATATATATATGATATTTAAAAGAAAATTTAACGTTAATATCTAAATAATCGCACGAACGTGTAATTATTTTTTTATTTTCGGCTGTCTAATCTGTGGCTGTTTCGATATATGACGTGATAATAATAAATCGAAAAGGCTTTCGATCGTAAAAGATGCGATAATTATAATCACCGTAACTTTTATATAATAGTCACGCGTTGAACGTGTGATTAATATTGTCCTAATGATCCAAAACCGCTATTGTTGTATGTCTAGACATCTTAATTATTCGATATTAGGTTCAAATAATCTATAATATATTTTTTTTTACATAAACGGATATTAATCAATATTTTCTATATAGAAATCCTGTTGGAAAATATACTGTAATATTTCCATTTTATCGATTGAAATTATGAAAATAAAACTATTCTATGTCTGCATAATTGCTCATAAATTCAAATTTTATATAATTTAGTATTTTTTTAAATATATTTTATACATTATTTTAATATAATTCCTAATATTTATGCATTACTTTTATTGTCATTTTAAAACAACGCCATCTTTGTATTGAAATACAGCAATATATATTTAGGTACTTTAGATACAGTAATAAATATTTAGACACTAATTTAAACATTAAAAACAATTATAAATATTTATATATTTTCAAAAATTTACTTTTACAAGAGCGCTTAATAATTTATCATATCGATTTAAATCAACCAAGATTCACCAAACACTGGAAAAGAAGTGCGTAATTTATTAATCCAGTGATTTTGTATTTTTTTTTAAATAAAAATTAGAAAATTTTGGCTTAAATTTATTTTAGCCACATTTAATACGTTAAACTAAGAAAAAATACATAATTTTTACGAGATCGAGCCGTCAAATATTAGATGTAATTCTTTCATTGATCGAAAGCTTTCAACTGCTACAATATTTTCATAATTATATTAAATTTTAATCCCATTCAAATCATTATTAATGATCATTTACGAACAATATATATTCATTAAAAAATCGCGAATAATTGAAAAAATATGATTTATTCTATATCAATAAATTAATTAGTAGTAAACATGTTTATAATAATTATCATATTATTTTCTATCATACAACAACAACAACAAAAAAGAAAAATCGCATTGTCAGAACATTTCACCTACACGCAATTGCTGTATGCATTATATTTTATATTATGCAATTTGTAAAAAAAAAAAAACAACAACGTAATAACAGTAAAATTATCATTATCACGCTCGTATCACGTGCATTAATTACAACACCTTTAATAATAGAACAAAAAATAAATAAATGAGTGAAATAAATTTTTCTTGACACTATCTAAGTAATGTCAATCGATACGATAAATTGCTGTAACGACATATTAATGTGTTTGTCGATGTAATGCAAAATTAAAACAAATTAAGTTTGTTATTTTTAGATATTTTAACGTAAATTATTTCGTATTACACTTGTATATATTGAATTATTGAAATATATTATTTTTATTTAAATCAAAAGCTCTATTTGTGTTAAATAGGAAACGCATTTTTTTTATAATTCTGATAGAAAATATTTTAATTTTAATTTATATTATAATATATTAGTAAAATTTATACAATATATAATATGTAGAGAAATATGAGAAAAAGTACGAATCATTTTTATTATTCACAATTGACATGAACATTGAATTTTAGTCGATAAATGACGACTTTTGTTGAATAAAAATTATTCATATTGTGTTTCAGCAAAGTAACGACACTTTAAACGCATGATTTCATAACATATTATATTATAAAAATATGAAATATTATTTTATCTTTTCGAATGTAAAAGATTCCACACAACTCACAGATCATTTTACTTGACATATATTTAATATTTATATAAGATTCGTTACATAATGTAATTATTCACATAATGCATTTAGAAAAAGCGGTTTTAAATTGTTATTTCCTAAAACAAATTAAATTTAATATATATTTTATATATATATTTTTTTTATATATTATCATAGTAAATGAATATGTGCATGATTAATTTGCGGTCGGGAAAATTCAAAACGTCAATTTCCTTTAATTGTCATTACTTGTTTACGTATTTCTTATATAGAACCATTGCATATTCAATAATATAAATCAAAACGGAGCTAATTTTGGTATAGGGTTAATTTGAAAGAAATCATTAAAATTTTCCTCAAGATGTTATAATAATTGATTCAAAAAGTTTATTTATTCATGACGAAGTGTCCGAAAAAAAATCTGTTAACTAATAATTATTTATTCTATTGTTATACATATATATATATATATAAATTGCGGTTTTATAGTACAAGTTGTTCCAAAATAAATTTATATTTTTACTCTATATATATTTTTAATTATTAATAATTATGAAAACATGAACTAGTCACTTTTTTTCAGAGATCATTTTTTTTCGAATTATCGATTATAACATGCAATCTATCTTATTGTGTGAAATTATTTTTTTTTCAATAACAAAATATTATATATATTGCTATATTTTTAATATATTTAAAATGTAATTGTGCACGTTAAATGTTGTAATTATTCGTCAGAATAATTTGAATTCAAGCCAACAAATTGGTCATCGACCTGATAGTCTTAAAGAGCGATGATTAATTAACCAAAAATATAATATATCTTCGCATCCGAAGCATAAAACGACTCATATTATAATTTAATTTATCTTTTTTTTTGCCATAGTAATTTACATACGTTAATTAAAATAAAAAAAAAATGAACCTCGTTTTTAATATAGCTTTTTCATATATTAATAACGTATTATAATTTTTAATATTGTTCTGATAAGATTATATTTCGGCGAAAAAAAAAATCTTGTTTTTATTGTGATCACGCATTCGGTAGCTGGTATCGGTGGATGACCTTATCAACGTTATCATAAAGATATATAATAATCATTATCATTTCATAATCGTCTGTCTCGAAATTTTGATAAAAACGGAGCTACGCCGTCTAGAATTAAATTTATTTTAATATTATCAATTTTATATTATATTTCTGTTTAATGCGTATTATAATACGCGGAAATTTATAATGATTAACAATGAAATATATATATATATATATATATATTATAAATGTCTAATTATGCTATTTTGGTTTGGGATAATTAACAATTAAAAATTATAAGATTTATATACTTATAAAATTCATAAAAAAAAAAATAGAAGAAAATTGAAGATTATTTTTTATGAATTATATATTATAGAATTGAAGGAAAAACTAAATAAATATTTGTCGAAATATAATAAGATTTCCTCAAATTTGTACAAATCAATCATTTTACAAACATCTGGTTATTAATTTGTAAAGCGACTCAAATTGTATTAGAATTGAAAAAAAAAACACGCACACACACACACAAACATATTATTATTTCATATTTATAACATATTATTATATTTTCCTTGCAACGAGTTTATGAATAACCACAATCTGTTGACAAAATATCAACAACCGGTCACAATTGTTTTTCCTGAACATACAAGTATATCTGAAATTACTCATAACCGCAAAATGAATATTCAATTCGCAATTTTTAATACCTTCCATCTTCATTTCCATAATTTAAAATAAATATAACTATGTCATTTTCATTTTTCCTTAATAACATTTCAATAAGAATGACATAATTTATTGCGCAATATTGATTAAACTATGGGAATTTTATTTTTTTTTAACGAAATCTTTTTTAAATCACAAATTAACTAACAAATCATCAACTTTACTTTTATTTATATTTTCCCCATTATACTATTCATCGTCAATCAGATTCATTACTTTTTATTTTGTAATATTTTTTTATGTATTGAGTAATCGTTAGTATTTAACTGCATTTGATTTTCACTTACACATTATATTAATTTTACAATGTATGTAAAATTAATATAAATAAACACATTTCATCAATTCCGGTTTTATTTATCGTTGGGTTTTTCTCGTTCATAAATCGAGTTTTCCCTAAAAAATTCGTCAATAATTTACACAAAATACTTTCAAAATCATTAATGAGTAATATGATAATCATCAAAATTATATATTTTTTATTTGTATCTGCCTTATAAATAATTGCTTTGTCATAAGTTGTTTCACATTTTTTTTTATCAAAATAAAATACAACAATCATTCTCGAAAATGATATAAAAAATATAAATTATAATATTTTTATAATTGTTTTAAATTCAAGTTTTGTAACAATTCAATGTCATCATATCTCGAAATTTAATTTAACACTTAAATTTCTTGTATAAAGAAAACAATATAGAGAAATGATTTTTTTAAAGGATAAAATTATCAAAAATAATAGTAAACCTAATCTAGAAATTTAAATAATATTTTGTTAAAAATTAAATTTTCAATTAAGTCATAATTCAAATTTCTAGGAAGGAAAACTAGTTTTCTGGAAATGTTTCTAAAAATAAATCGCCTTAATGAAAACCAAACATATAACGAAATGACTAATCTGTATAAACATAAAGCATTTTACCATGTAAATGATATATATATATATATATATATATATATATATATATATATATATATATATATATATATATATATATATATATATATATTTTAAATGAAGACTTATACTATGAGAAGTTTTACCTCGAACCAAAACCAGTCGTAAACAACGACACGAGGTCAGAGATTTTTGCGGTTTTCCGCGAAAATTTTTCAAAAAATAAGAAGAACGTCTTCATCTCTAAAAAAAAAAATAAGAGAAAAATCTTTCGGTCTATTTCATACAATAACGAAAGATATATATTTTTTCAATATAAAACAAATAATCGAGCGCCATAAAACAGCATGTTAATCGTCACGTAGCATCTTAGCCGGTGCAGAAATCGTGTTTTTGTTTACGTCGTTTTATTTACAGGGTCGTACAGATAGTAACAAGTCGCGAAGCAATGGCCTCAGTCTAACGTTTTCGTAAAATAACAATGAATATGTGTATTATATTTTATATATGTGTTTACTATCACGCACAATAGAAACTGTTCCATTTTGATATTTTTATTGCTATATTTAAAAATCGAAATGTGAACGACTGTTTTTAGATATAAATTGTTTTTCTTTAATGTAAAATAAATATATTATAATTCATACATCTCTTTCATACATATGGAATATTGCTAATATTTATTAAAAAAAAATATCTATTTCAAAATGAAAATTATTCTCGAAAAAAAATAACATTTCAATAATATCCGCAATAAAATTATAATCCGGAACTTGCTGCCGTTTTTAATAAATTTAAAATTAATGTAAATTATTATAAATTAATTATATTATCGTTATATAAATTTATTGAAAGATTATTAATGTTCAGCGATGAATGTAATTACAAAATATTACATTCTAATTGTGTTATTTGAAATCCACATATTGAATATGAAGCAACATTTTCTTATACATCGAAAGTTTGATTCGATGAAAAGAAGGCTAATATCAAAATTCAAAGCTTTATTTTTTTTTAATATAAATTTTTTATTAATATAAAAACACATCGTTTATTAGATAGCAACTATTTTCAAATTCGCATCGGTAATATTAATTAAATTTCAACAAATTACTGTACAAAACAATGTTATAATTGAATCGAAATGCATATTTATCTTTTACAATTAAAGTAATCCTAGCGAGATAGGCCAGAGCAAACAACACTTCATGTTCAAACATGTGTAAGCACACACAACACTCATGCGTTTTTAATATTTACGAAGCAAATGAAAAATATCGAGTGAAATGGTGATTCTCGCTTAGAGACAACATTTTTTTTTCATCATCATTATCATTATCATCATCATCGTCGTCGTCGTCGTCATCTCTATGTACGTTGTGTTATTTTTAGTGTACGTGTGGCAATAATGATATTGCACAACATTTGACGTCCGGATATTCAATTGAAATTCGTGCGATGGATATTTGGAATGATAAATTAACCCTGCTATTGCGTCAATCAATATGCATCGTACTACTTTTTTTATTTTAGACACTGTCTCACTTTGGTATGAATAGCGTCATAACTCAAAAAACACATGTATAATAGTTTAAAACGCGATAGAAAATCTTATCCCAAAATATTCCATATTATATTTGACAAGTAAATGTTTATATATATATATATATATATATATATATATATATATATATATATATATATATATATATATATATATATATATATATATATATATATATATATATATATATATATATATATATATATAATATAAATCAATTTTTCATTTATATCCAAATATAGGATAATATGGAAAAGAAATAAATTTAAATATAATATTTATCATTTGTAATATAAGATTAAAACGTTGTATCATGTTCCGATTAAAACAAGTTAAATTAATTTAATTCTCGTAAATTCGCATTAAAAATAAATTTTTATTTTGCATGTAAAAAAAACTTTATTATTTTAAGGTTTAACGAGGAATGTCGCCGTTTTTTATTATCATTATTTTTATCATTATCAACAACACAAACAAGTCATAAATCTATACGCACGAATATAAAGTTAAATATTTTATTATATATGTCTTTCTTAAATTTAGATCGAACTTTGCATTGTTATTATCTAATAAAATGTTATGGAAAAATATTGATCATACTTCAGATGGATTAAAACGAATATTCAATTACATATTTTTATAATATTTCATATTGTTTTATAATGGATTAATGCATATTAGTCTTTATATTCTCATTTATTTGAATTTACATTTTTAATATGATTTAAAAAATAATAAATCTGCTCCTAATTATAGCCGTTAATAAATAAAATATTTATACAAAAAAAAAATTAATAATTAAAAACATAATTATCTTCAATCATAAAAACCTGGAAAAAAAGTCACATCCGTGTTTATATTATTATTGAAAATTACTATATTTGGAATTATCGTAATCAGCAAAAATATGATAATAACATTTTTTTTCACCTCAATTACAACTGTTAATGGCGAATGCGTGTTTTTATTAAATAATCGGATTAACTAGACAAGACTTATCTAAATTTATAATAGAACGTTACGTAAATCAAGATGAAAACGGCACGTGTATTATTGTGTACTTGATATTTTTAAACACTTAACAATTAATTACACGTGCCATTTAATTGCTACATATAAAAAAATACTATATAATTTATTTTATATATAGAAAAAAAAAACAATATAAACATGTTTTGCTTGGATATTATCCAAAAATTCCAGCAGTTAAAAATCTCAATATTGATAAATTATCATTACAAATTAACGTATTCTATAAATATATTACTTTTCCTCGCTATATTATTTGTTATAAGTAAATATAAGTATACAATAAGAGCGATATAAATGCACATGTCAACATTTAAATATCCGGGATTTTATTGACATTCGTGAAATCACACGAGTTGACCTTAATCCAGGATGCATCCTACGAAAATCAATATTTAAATTATAAGCGACAAAGATAATAAATATTTACGCCACTGGCTTTTTTCGGAATGGCCGCACAAATATTTACCTGCTGTCGAATTTTTGGAAATTTGCACCGAAATTTAAAAAAAAACACGTTTAAATCGTATATAAAATATTTAATGTAATTTTTTCACGTTACATAATTCATATATAAGTAATGTTATTGGCAATGATAGCAAAAAGTTAAAAATTGTAGTAAAATTTATCTTTTATTTTATAACCTATGATCTTTTCATTTTTGTTTGCGAATATTTTATATAGTTTTTTTTTCTTGCTTTTGCGGTTTCATAAAATTTGAACCTGATAAACGTGTCTGATGACGCAAATTCCCGCTATATTATTTTTAATAATTATTTTTAATCGTTATAATTATAACGACAAACAACAAACATGCAAATTGATAAGTGAGCTTGTTTGAATTTTTTGATTAATCGTCTGAATTTTCTATTAAAAGCTTAGCACAATTCCTAGTTTCTCTTATATAGAAAAAAATATGTCATATTATTCTTGACAATATTAGATATACTTAAAAATTTGTTGTTTTAATTAATTAATTTAATTACAATATTGATTTAATTATATCCAATTTTTTAAATATTAATAATGGTTTATAGATAAATAAATTTCATATTAATTATTATAAAATTCTGTCTTGAAATATTTATTTATTGTTACTATGAAAAATAAAACGAGCAGTTATAAATAATGAAAAAAATAACGTAAGCAATTTTAACGGTAAATATTTACATAACAAATAAAAAAACATTTCTAATCATTTTCACTTTTCAGTGAATAATTGTAATTGGTATTTAAAGTATTGAATTATCAAAAAGCAACCACAAAAAAAATATTATTATTAAAATTGATAATTATTAATACACAATAATAATAATCGATCAAATTTATATACGGTTTCACGTGAAATATAGAATGATTTTATTATATTCATACAGCGATGGCACAAATGTACGATTCAAATTGACGCCATTTATTTAATATTAAAAAAAACATATTTAACATATTTTTTATATGTCGAATCCTATTCACATTCAAAAATAAAAATTTGCAATATAAGGGAAAATATTATTTTTTCATTTAAATAAGGATGAAATTGAGAAAAATATTTAACATATATTAAATAAATAATTATAATTAGAAATGTTAGTAGTCGTTTTTTTTTTTATTTAAGGAGATCCAATTAATTAATAGTTTAAATTAATTGGGAAATGATCTAAAAAAAATGCGAATGTGTAAAGCAATTTCGTAGGCGAAACGTCACCGCAGCCGCGAGCAAATTGCGCGTGTGACGCGTCGATGACGTCACACGCGTCATCGACCGACGCGGTGACGTCACGCGCGCGAAAGCGACGCGACGCAAACCGCACGACTAAATTACTTTTTTATTTATTTATTTATTTATTTATTCATCAAATGTCTATAATATTTGTTTGTTTTGTGATTGACGTCCCTCTAAAAATGTGATCCCCGATTCTTTTTTTTATTTACACAATGCTAGGAAAAACGCGTTTTACACGTTTCTACGGATATTTCAACGCTTTCTTGGAAGTCTTCATTTTTTATTATTTTTTAATATATTTATGTCTCATTTTATATTTGCGTAATGTTCAACGATATTCTTTTGTTATATAAAATAATAATAACGAATAATAAAAATTGAATAAATATATTTTATCCGATTAAATATATGAATTTTTTTCCAATCAATCATCTCTAAAAATATATATTATAAAATGTATTATAATGAAAATACACTGTTTTATATTACTTATCTAAAAATATATCATAAATATCTTTATTTTGAATCATTCAGATTTATCTAAATACCATTAATAGTCATTCAGTTACAGATGATTCAGATGCTTTACAGTTCATTCTAGATACGAAATATCACATTGTTATATTGCTATAATTTTTTCTCTCGAAAAATAATTTACAACGATTACATCATCGAAATTTTCCGGAACATGTCCGCTTTTGAACGACTCTGAACAAAAAGATTCCCCGATAAATAATAATAATAAATAAATAAATAAACAAATAAAATACACCGCAAAAAGATCCGGATCCGTTCGGATGACGTCAATCCGTTTCATCATCACCTGTTCGAGCCGTTCGATGAAAAAAAAACTACGTTCATTACTGGTTTAAGATGGACATTTCATAGAAATTTCTCCGTCAATAAGCGAATCTTGGGATTAATTGGATTTCTTGGAAATTAATCTTTAAAATTTATTTGCACGAAAAGAACCCCGAATGTGCCCAACTTAAACTACCCACGCGTAAATATATACGAATAAAATGTTGTGAAAATCGATGCTTTGCCCTTAACGTTTCACTCGGTTTATTTTAATCCCAAAAATAGAACGAAAAATTAGATTAATCCACTTCCATCACCATGTGTATGTATTATTAAGGTGACCATTTTTTTTTAAATAGAAAGGAGGATCGTTTGTTAAAAAGGAATACTCGTCAAGATTGATTAAGAATTCTAAAGTAAAGCTCAAAAAAAAAGGTCTTCCATCTTAAAGTCGAATAATTTATTTATAAATATTATTATATATAATATAAATTTTACTCGGAAAAATCAAAAGTGAAAAAGAAATGGCAGATGGAATTTTCCATTGAAAAAAAGTGGCATTAAAAAAAAAAGTAATCTTTATGCGAAGGTGAAATAAGATAACGTGGCATTTCGAAGGTTCCATGACGATACGATGACGTCAAATGCAATTGTGGGGGTCGCTTTTCCGATCGATAGTGACCTTCATACTTCGGGTCTCGGGTCGCTATCGACCCCAACGTAACGTGACCCCGTGCCGCGTAGGTCGATGACGTCATAGGGAAATTTCCCGAAAGTCATTCGAATTCCCGAAACGGCAAAAGTCGGACATTTTACGAATAATAAAGTAGGAAAAAAAATATATTGACAAATTTGACGCAATTTCAATTTAGGGTGACGTTATATTTTGATCGAGTCAAGGATGAGAAAAACAATCATTATATTATTTTTTTTTAATCTTATAGATATGTTTAAATATCTGTTCATAAATATGAGGTAATTGAATATAATTTAGATGATTTTTTTTTATAAGAATCTGTATATTAAAGTGTATTTTGCAGCTATTCTAATAAAACTTTAAGATCAAGTTTTACATATAAAAAATATATATATTATTAAATAATTAATTTAATTATCTAGAAACAAAGTAACGTCACAAAAAAATGTAGTCTGCATACATTATTATAAACTGAAATTCCTTGAAATAATTATAAAAATGTATAAACAATGACTATTGATCGATCGAAGGTTAAATATTCGATTTTTACATACACTTTTCATTTACGATGATAGTTTAAAACATTCATCTTTTTCATTGAATGAAAATTTAATACAATTAAATATTTATGAAAATCGTTTTGTCACGTCATAAATTAAGATGGAAACCAGTTTATAGTCGTTTCAATTGCGGTTATTAGACTCGTATATACAGAGTTGAATCAGATTATAAAATTTAACTATAATAGAATCGTCATGAAAAAATATTTTTTTAATATTATATATAATAATAGCACATAATTGATCATTGAATTGAAATTGAAATATTGAAGATTTTTATTTAAAAAATATATTATTATATAACGATTTCAATTGCTTTCTTTACGATAAATTGTATTAAAAATAGATATATGAACTAATTTGTATGTATATTTTGAATGTAAAATGGGAATTTTTTTTGATAGATTTGACCCTGGTTTCATACATATAAGAACAAGTTAGTTAACTGGTTTATTTAATGAATAAAAACAACGGTTTAGCATAATTGGATTCTATTGTATTTTTCCATGCTAGAGAATTATTATTAGTAGTATATTCCGATGCACTCGTTTGTGGTTCATCAGTTTTGTTGACGTCAACGTTTTATATGGAATATTTTATTATTTATCAGAAAATCAGGAGAGAATTACAATGGAGGACTTCGAGTGAATCATTCGATTTATAATTAATATGGAAACGAGTGTCATTGGCCATATAAAGACGAATATATAAATTTTTAATGCGGTTTTAAATATAGTAAAATCAAACGATCTTATTGGAATATGTACTTATATTTGGATTTATTATTTTTAAGAATTTTCAGCGATCATTTCATATTAACACTTTACAGTCCGGGTCGATTTCGTGAGAAATACAAAAAAAAACTGTACCGCTTTCGTAAAATTGATATAACTCTTAAATTAGTCAATAGATTAGAAAGAAATTTTACTAGTGCTTTTATAAGAGTTTATTTCATCGATATATGTAAAGAAAATAAAGATTTTTTTAATCTGTGGCAAATGTAATATATGTGACAAAATACTATAAGAGATATATTAAGAGAAATTAAGGTTTTTTAAATATAAATATATTATAATAAAATATTTAAAATTTTATTTAGAATAAAAAATTTTAATATACAGTGAAAGTATTTATCTAAGATACGGAGCCTCATATGCGGCCCATTAGCTCAGTTGGTTAGAGCGTCGTGCTAATAACGCGAAGGTCGTGGGTTCGATCCCCCCATGGGCCATTAATATTTTTTTTTATAATTTTTCAAGCACAATAAATGTATGTCAAAAAATGTAACTAGAATATAAAATGTATATTATATATAAAAATATAAAGTATTGACATATAAAATCTGCATATCAGAAAGTAAAGTGAAAGTTTAATAACTTGTTTATATATTATTATTAATACTGATGAAATCATTTATGTATAAAATGTTTACTATGAAAAAAAAAAGATATTTTTATATATTATATTTAAACATAATCTATTCATTGTAATAATACACTGGAAAAAATCTTTTTTGGTCATTTTTCAATACAATTTTAATTTATATATTTATTATAATATTTTTTAATCAAAATAATTATTCGAGTGCGATATTTAAAAAGAATTATTTACGTCATGTAATTAAGTGAATACGCGTGTAAGATTTCAGGGCGTGACAAAAGCTGAAAATAGTTTCAGTAAATGACGCAATTTTCTTGCATCGACAACATTGACGCAAACGAAATCAATGGAAAAAATTCACGATTTTTTTTTCTAAAATAATAATAATAATAAATAAATAAATAGACGCAATCGAATCCGTTCTATGAAAATATTTTAACGAGAAAATAATTCGTTACTATTACTATTCACACGCATTAATTTTGGATAAAAATATAAAATAAAAAAAAACGTATAAATACACTCAAAACTAGTTATTTTGTGAATAACTAGTTTTGAATATATATATATATATATATATATATATATATATATATATATATATATATATATATATTAGATGTTATTTTTTAATATATATGTATATTAGAAAAATTTTGGCAAACGATCTATTAAATTATTTCATCTAGGATATGCTTGCTCATACATGTTGAGTTAGAAAACTGGCTAGAACTAGTTATTGAATAGCTATTTCCGTTTTACTTCAATTAATATCCTTTTGACAGTTTCTAAGTAAAAATAAAAACGCATAAGTGTAATTATAGTTTTTTTTTTGACTTAAATAAATATTAAAATTATGGATAGAATAAAACTTAATGATAAAATTAAAAATATAATCAAGTTGTGTGTGTAAAAGGCAAGTTTACTTCGTAAGCGATTTTGATCAATTATCAATAAATAAAATATGAAAAGCAATGAATATAGTAAATATGCCATATAATAAATATCTATATTTTAATAACTTGTAAATATAAAAATAAAGAGAAAATAAAAAAAAATCATAAGAATTAAATTATCCCCGTAACGTATTTACATAAAATAAAAAGGTGAATAAACGTCGAAGTATAAAATCACAGATTTTCCTCAAACAATTTTTTTTTTGTTCTCATTTCTGACAGAATGGAAAAATACACATGTTCAGAAAAAAAATATTCAGTAAACACGTCTCGTCTAGATCCTCATTTAATATAGTGTCGATTAGAATTTAAACATCGACCCGGATTACATTTTATTTGATCCGTGTTTAATTTTCACGCAAAATATTTGCGTACTACCGTATAAAGAAAATCAGTCTCGTCGGATGATGAGCTCATGCAAATATGCGATTTTTTTTGGAAGAAACGTTGCATAAGATGTTTATCGATTGTTGAATAACACTCTGGTGATTTTTTTTTTAATATTTTATAAACAAATAACATAATTAGGCACTTACAAAATATATACAATAATAATAAAGTATACTGAAACACAAAGCAGTTAGTTTAGATTTATGAATATTTTTTTAGGTTATTAAATAACATAATTTTAAATACAAGAAAATCGATTTTTTTACAATACAATAATTTTATATTAAAAATAAAATACAACAATTAAATTTAATTTTTCGAATTTTGTGAAAATAACTAAATATCTTGAAGCGTTTTATAAAAAATATAAATATTTTTTTATTTAACAGTACAGAATTTATAATTCCAGCAAAATATTTAAATAAAATATACATTGTATATTAAACATTTTTCCACAACTTAAAAAAAATCCTTTTTGAATGTTTTCATAATTTCGACAATATAATATATATATATATATATATATATATATATATATATATATATATATATATATATATATATATATATATATATATATATATATATATATATATATATATATATATATATTAAACAACTGTTAAACAGAAATAATCATAAACTACTAACATAGTATTTTTCAAGCATATGTGAACCTTTATAAAGTTTTCTTGTGAAAGATTTTGAATAATAAATGAGACAGCAATGTATGTGAAATATATTTTGTCAAAATAAAACTTGAGAATTGTAGAAATTAAGAAATATTGTCCATAAATTTATCTTATTTACTTCTCGATCATAATAAAAACTGTAAAGTGGAATTTAAAATGAAACTTAATCAGATTACAATAAAAAATGATACAAAAATATTTCTAATGTATTCTAATCTTATAAAAAAATATAACGGATTTATGTAAAATGCTATAATATTTCGAATAAAAGAATATACAAAGCAATAAGTGTAATATTAAATAATGGACATTCTTACATGGCTAGAATCGCTGGTTTTAAAATTTAATTTTAATGATCAATAACCAGCCATTTTTCCGTGATTTGTTCGACTTGTTTTGTTAGAAGAGGATGACGAACTCGTACTTTTACCTCGAGTTTTCCGCCCATTGGTCTTCTTCCATCCATCACCTGATATATATATTTTTTAAGAATGAATTTATTTACATGTAAATTAAATTGTAGGATTATTAAATAAATACTAACATCATATGATTCGTGAAGAATAGTTTGGGTCTCCAACGGCTGCAACTTGACTGCAACTGTTCCAATTACAGAATCCCTTGTAAACAGACCACTGAAACATGATAATGGGCAACTGCAGGGACGACCGCAACACCTAACGAATATATTCACTACATGCTATCTTTCGTCACAAACTATCATCCTCATTCATACATAATGTATGATGACACTAATGAATTTTTTTTTATAAATTATTTTAGATATAAGCAATTAACAACAACTTCAATAAAAAATTTAGTTTATGTGACTATATAAGATGCATATAATGATTGAAAACTAACTATTATATTATTTCAATTTCTTTTACTTTAGATTAAATCCAAAAAATATATAATACAAAATATTAAAAAAATTAATGGATATGAACACTTTCAAACACATAATTAATAAAATAAAGAAGACGAAAAGAAAGCTTATAATAATACAAACCCCCTGGAATAAACCTCTAGTTTAATAGAGTGTCTTTTAAAAACTCGTAAACATGGACGAGATGTTCTATTGATTGGTAACGTGAATTTAGCATTATATTCTGGACTATTGGTATCTTTAACCAAACCAGTTCTATCCCTAACAGGTTCTTCCTGTAAATAATGTATTTTTAGAACGAAAAAAAAACACATTAACATTAGTATAATACGAAATACAAAATATATGATTACCTGAGGAAAGGGAAATTCAAACTTTACATATGTGTCAATATCCTTAGGATTAGCAACAGTGTAACTAATACCTCTTACTATTGTAAGTTCTAATTCATTATCGTCAAGATCGGTGCAACATTGAACAATTGAAAATTGTTTGGTCTCGTAATGAAACTTTGGAGGAGAACTACCCATTCTAAAAATATTCAATAAATATCAATAAAACAGTTTTGATCACTTAAAAGTAGATTTATTAAATATCAATTACCTTCTGCACATTTTGACAATATCTAAATCTTGTTTAACATTTAATGCTAAATGTTCAAATCTATTTGTACCAGCGACGTCACCTAAGGCTTTATGGTGATCTCTGGTCGTTAAACACAATTTCAATTGATTATTAAGCTGTTCCTCAAGTCGTCCAAGAATATCTCCTAAACCATCTTCGTTTGGATCACAATCATCAGCTGATACAACATCAAAGCTATAAAAGATTAATATACGATTTAATACATATATTTAATAAATTACACAAAATTTTACATCATAAATTACATACGTATCTTCTAATTCTTGTTTTGCTTGAGGTGGTAAAGGTATTGTAGATAAATCAACTGGTAATCCACCTCTTGCAGCATCGATTAAAGGTTCTAAACCTTTAGCACATCTCAAATATTCTTTAGCTTCCTTTATTTCCCCTAAAGTTATTTGAATTTTAAATAATTTCTTCAATACACATTTCAATTTCTAAAAGTAGTAATTACCTTTCTTTTTGGCGTCCAACGCAGCTTCTTTAAATTCTTTCTGACGTTGTAATAAAGTTGCTAATTGACGATCAGCATATCCAGTACCCACTTGATTGCCCATTTTCCGAACTGAATTGCTTCTCCCAGTGTTAGCTAATTTTCCAGGCCGGTCACCATTATTATTATTATTTGGTGATGGCTATAAAATAAGAACAATTTAAAAATCGAAACTATAAAATATATGTGCAAATAAAATTATGAAACTGACCTGAGGTTTTGGAGATGGAACTGAAGCAGGTGGGGAAGATGGTTCTGGTGCTGCAGGTGCTTCAGGTACTGGTTGTGGTGCACCTGGAATTGGCGCATAACCAGGAGGTGTAGGAAGTTCATCATATGGTATAGGTTTACCAGCGTTATTTAATTTAATTGCTTGTTGATATTGTTTAACAATACGTCCCATTCGTCTTGCTTTAGAACTATTTCCAGCTTCATTTGCAGCAGCTTCTTGTTGCTATATATTGTATAATAATCATTATTAAAGTAATAATGTCATGATCTGTTATTTATTACAAAAATTTAAAAATAACTATATCATGTTAATAACATTTTATATACTAACTTTATATATTTCTAATCTTTGTTGTAGAGCTTCTGCAACAGAACTAGCAGTTATAAGTGCAACTGGAGTATCATCGATTTCTACTGGAATTTCAGCTGGAGTATCTAATAAAATATAATAAAAAATGAACACATACGTGAATTATAAACAAGAAAGATTGTATATGGAAAAATATTTTAGTAAATACCGCCTGAATGCTGAACATGTTCGTCTTCTTTTTCTGGTGCACTTGCTTCAGAAGTATCAGGAGGACCAGGCATGTTGCTTAAATCGACAGCTTGACCATTGTTAACAGCATCAATAACTTTGTCAAATTGTTTAACTATTTTAAGGTGATTTACAGCATCTACATTGTTACCAGATTTTTTAGCTACTAAAGCAGCAATTTTGTACTGATTCTTACGTTCTAAAATTCACAATTCTAATATCAAATAAAATATATAAAAAATATATTAATTTGTATATATATTGATACCATTTAAAAGATTTAGCAAAGCGTTAATTTCTTCTGATACATTTGATTTACGCGATCTTGGAGGTACAGGTGGTGGTGGATCAATATCTACTAAAGGTTCTGTTACAGGGATGGTTTCAGAAGAATCAGGTGCAGAGTTTTCGTTGGTATTTGTATCAGATGGAGTTTTATGTTTGGCAACACTGACTTCAGGTGGTATATCTTCTTGATTAACTGGTTTACCTGCTTTTGCTTGTTTTAACTGGTCTTTTAATGTTTTCAAACCGCGATTAAATCTGGATAAAAATTATGTATATTGTACAATGAAAATAATATATAGACGAATCAATTTCATAAAAAATATTTTGATAAACCTTCTAGCGCGGCTGCTTTCTCCGCTTTCCTTAGCATTTTGTTCAGCAATAGTGTACATTTCAATTCTTTCTTGTAATAACGAAATCAAATCTACCGATTTCGTTTCTTGAATCGTTTCAGAGGGTATTGGAGGAGCAGGTCGAGTAATTTTTGGTGGTTCATTAACGAGATCTGCCTCCTCATCGTTTATAGTTAATTCAGATAATTCATTTAATAAATCAGGGTCATCATCGCCATCTGTACGAATATATGCTTATACATTAACCTTATTCGATAATAATAATAATGTCAAAATTCAAATTATTAACCTGAGATTTCTTCATCGGTAGGAATTTCTCTCATACTCTCTGCAACTAGATTATCCAATTCATGAGTTGGAATCAGCTTGGGTTTAGGTTTAGCTCTAGGTTTAAGTTTTTTAGCACCGCCTGATATAGCTGCCAATTCTGCTTCTAAATCACTATCATTATCATTATCATCCATGTTACCATAATCGTCTATGTTTTCAGGCATGTCAAATAATCCATACTAAAAAAAATATTATCGTACCAATCATAAAAAAATCAATAATACAATATATGCAATATTTGCTAAAGTAAAACGAATTAGAAAATTATTAAAAAGTGCAAAGGACCTTTTAATATTCTTATTAAAAACATATTGCTATAATATAATTATGACCAAAATTTGAATAGTTGTAATATTATAAGATAATAATTAAACAGTATATAGTAATTTAAGTAAGAATTAAAATAAATAGATTCGAATTTCAACTTATAAAAATTGCACAAAAATGGGTATAATCGATAAAATATCGTTTCTACTATGAAGTACTTAGAAAAAATATATAATTAACATAATGGGTCGACAGATAATGGAAAATATTTTAAACTCTGCTTTAAGCTATTTTAACCATAAAAAATAATAGTAAAATATTTAAACAAAAGGATTAGTCATAATTAATTTCTAGATAAAAAAATCAGTTGATTTTTTTGGAATTATTATTAAACTAAAAAAAATAAAATTACAATGAAAATAATACGAAACTCACTTGAGATAGGCCTGCGGAACGCTGCCCCGCAGATGATCTTGGCTTCCTGGACATGATGCTGTCACTCTGACAGTTATTGGTCTAAGAAATCTTTAATGTAGCCATATATATCATTTTTATAATGGCAGAGAATCGTTACTATTTCTATTTCATGATATTGAGAATTATGAATTATACATTTTTGTATTTTTCTGTATATTTTTTTACATATAAATTTAAACAATCTACATTCTCATTTACGCTATTTAAACAAATAATCCTTTAATCTTTTTTATGTTTCAAAAAAAAAAGATAATAAAATATATTCTATTGTTCTTACACAATACTTGGTTCTGTATAAAAAAAATAACAATAAATAACGTTAAAAAGTATTCTAAAAGTAACTAAAATTAGTTAAGAATATTTTTTGTCTTTTGGAATTTATTTATAAATTTACATATAAAAAAATATTCGAGAAAGCTATTTAATATTCTTTTTAGCTTAATTCGAAATTGTAATATTATTTAAAAATCAAAATCCTAAAATAATTGTGCTTTCCATATTTGGTCTTCTACTTACTTACCGATATTTTTATATTATTGTGTTTGAACATATGTACTCTAATTTACGCTCGCCATGCAGTAAAAGGAAAGTCAAACAAAAAAAATGAAGAGTAAATTTCATAATTAATAATTCATCTTGGAATCGATAAATGTCAAATATTAGCAATGAAATTGTTTATATATTTCGACAAGTAACTAGAGAACGATGCGGTTCATTACAAATGGGTATAGTTCTATAGCTTTTCTTAGAGGGAAAAGTTTGATTAATGCATTGCCATCTCTAGTAAAGAACATTTCAAAAATTTCTTTAACTGTCCAATTGGGAGTATCAGATCAGGAAATGGATGGGTATGAGTTGAAGTAGTAGGGGATGGCATTTTAGTCAATATCTGGCCTTGGACTCCAGCATTAAAGAATATGCAAGACAGATTGTATGTGATATTGTGCGTGAGGCTTGTGATGCCTTCATTCCCAAAAGATCGAACACTGAAAAGTTATCCACTGGTGGAGTGATAAATTAGTTATAAACTGGTGGAGTGATGGAATGATAAATTCCAACCAAGATGCTTTCAGACAAAGCGCCGACTCCAATGTACTAACGCTACTCTTGGAGATGTGGAAGATCTTGGAATACTAAGTTCTCTTCGTTTGTCAATTTCCGAGAGCAAAAATAGATTTGAAAATAAAAAATTTGATTTCAAAATTAACAAAACAAATTTGCACTTTTATCAAAATTTAATTAAAAAAAGTTAGCTGTTAATTAATTACATTTTAGCAGAAGTTATAACAGAATCATTTTATATATAGTTTAAAGGAAATCATATGGCACACTGAAATAGCAATTTTAAAATATCAGTCGTGTTATTTCAAGAAATGCATTTTTCCTAAAAGCAAAAAATGATAATATAAGCTGTTAGTGAAAACTTCTACACTATGTTCAATATAGTATCGAATACAATAGAGAAAATAATAATAATAAAATCATTATCACAGTGTGCCAGACAGTATTTCGTTTATTCTTGAATTTATAAAATTTAAAATAAATGAGAATAATCTTTCTCAAAGAAATAAATCACATATGCTATATCAGCCATTACACATAAAAAAAATAAATTTTAATTAAAAGCTCAAAACTGGGGCTTCTTCAAATTGGAACGTACATAATTAAAGAAAACAAATTTATAGATAATTAATATCATATATCTAATTAAGTAAATAAGAAATACATCACATAAAGTAGCAAAATAGAAAAATGAAATAAAAACAAATTAAGCATATATTAAAAAACAGATTTATAGATTATTATCAATTTAAGTTATTTTGAAGTTGTGATGAATATGAGAATGTCAATTTAAAATAAAAAAATACACTTCTATGCAAGTTTTTTGATCAATATATTGAATAAATAATTCTTATTGATATAATTTAAGCCACCAGTTAAAGCCTAATCACAAAACCTTAATTATTAGATAAAAATTCACCCATGGCAACATAAGATAGTATCAAAGATATTCAAATAATTCTTCTGAAATTAGTATATATTTTTATGATCATTTTAAATAACAATAAATAATTTTAACATATTTAAAATAATTAAATAAACATAAATGTATACGTACATATATAAGACGGTTGGAGTAAAGAATTGTAAGACCAATTTATCAATTTTATAATTTAAAAATATATTTATTTTTGATATATTGGAAAAATATTGTTTAACAAATATTAAGAAAAAAATAAATTGGTCGAAAGCCTTTAACAAAATCACATATTATATAATAGACTATAAGTAAAACTGACAAATGCGTTCGTTTAATAATGTTGACACAGTTGAAAGAAATTTGAATACCATAAGCAATAAAAATATACAAAAAATATAAAATATAATATATATATATATATATATATATATATATATATATATATATATATATATATATATATATATATATATTATGTAGAACAAGGATGATTAATATTGCAATTCAATAATGTAGAAAGACCAAGACACCTTAGACACCTTTTTCTTCCTTAATATGATATCGAAAAATCATAACTATCCAACTAAATGATAGCTGCTTTTATTATATTTCACATAAAAAGCTCTCTCGATGATTAACATTAATAAACATTTTGCAAGAATATTAAGAATATCATACTCTGCAAATGATGCTTTATAAATCTCAATAAATTAATACTATACGAAACTAAGAATATTTAGAAACCGGGAATTTAACAGCTAATTTTGTTTTTTTTTCATTTATAATAAAATTGCCCAATTAAATTGATGATAGCTTTTAGCATTCTTAATAATTAATAAGAAGCATGACAAGATAATTTTATATAAATATCTTACTCTAAACACGTCTTCATGTTTATCTCGTTAAGTTTTTCTGTTGTTTTCTTTGTACAAATAAATGACTTATTGTGCATTAATATTCTTTTCTATCATTCTTACTTTGGGGATACATTGCACTCCTGTCGTACGTCTTCATGGAAGATCACTTTAAAAACCCCCAATACAAGTGAATCTCAATTAGTTGGCCGAGCCATAATAACGTCTATAAAATCCATTTATTTTCAATAATTTTATATTATTGTGCAAATGCTGCTCCGATTGTTTTTTTTTCAAGAGTTTATTTCTTCAGTTTTTTCTGTAAATAATCTCTCCCTAAATTTATCACAAATATGCGTTAGACGAGTTATTAAAAATATGTAGCGCATAAGTCAGGAAAATGATCAAATTAAAGATTTTTACAAGCAACATAATAGTAATAAATATATTTCTATTTTACTAAATTTGATATGACAAACAAGATTCAAATTTTAATTGTTACGATATATATATATATATATATATATATATATATATCAATCAGCCATTTATAAGAATTAATATCGTTAACAAAAACAAAAATAAATAATCTATGGTGTATTTATCAATAAAAAAATCTACACTTTCCTAATTATAGAAAGTGAATTTTCAGTATTTATCGATGATAGTAGAATTTGAAGAAATAAAATCAACAGTCAGAGGCATTTAAATCAATGGTTGGTACTTTTTTAGCTCTTGTTAATCGATCAAGTTCAGCAGCAGCGTCTGATCTAACAGTTGATTTATCTCCAGGTGGTGTGGGAGATAGCGGTGTTTCAGATGCAGCAGGTGATCTTGGTGAACCAGGTCCCATAGTCGCTCCTGGAGTACCGGTCTTTTTATATAAGAGGGAGTTGAAGAAATTAGCAAGTACACCTTCTCCTCCTAGTGTGCTTGAAGAACCTACAGACATTTTACTGCCATCCAACTAATAAATAATAAAAAAAGAGATAAATAAATGTTCATTTAAAAAAATCTAAATTATATAATTATATGTTTACTTTTTTAGGAGAGCTTTGAGAATTAATCTGTCCTGGCTGTCTAGAAGATGAACGTAAAGGTGATTCACCACGAGGAGAATGAGATGCTCCTCCGGGTCCACCTGGAGCTAAACCGCCACTGCCTTGCAATACACCCAACTGACGTTGTAGAAATGTTTGTTCGTCTTCTGCATGAATTTCCACTTCTCGACTAGAACCACTCTAAAAATCCACAAAAAAGTTAAAAAAGGAGTATATAATAATATAATTAAATACAAAACAAGTTAAAAAAAAACTAACCTTTCTAGTGGCAGGAGGAACAACTACATCTCTGTAATAGTCATCAGGTTTGCATGTATGCATATTTTCATAAAGAATACTAATTTTTTTAAGTGTATCCCAACCAGCAGGACTAAAATATTTTTCACAATTATTGCTTATTAATTAAATGTAAAAAATTAATATTTTTTTTTAAAAGTATGTTTACATAAGAACAGCATCTTTTTCTACAACTAAAGCAGGGGTTCTAAAAGGTAATCCATAAATCTTATGTGTAAGATATTTATATAAAAGATCACAATTCTTGTCTTCTTTCGCACTTGTATAAAATAAAGCAGCACCATGTTGAAGGCAAAAACGCCTAATCCATTGTTGCATGAAATCAAAATGTTCATCACGATAATCGTGTTCTTTCTCTAATGTTGTCATATAATCGGTCTGAATCAAATAGTGAAAAGCAAAAGATTAATTTCTAATATTAAAATTAATATTCACAATTATAAAATAAAGATTTGTAATTTAGCACCTTAGTAACTACAACAACGATATCTAAACCTAAATTTGTAGTTAAAACAGATTCAGGTAAAGGCATTCCATCATCACCATCACCATTCAATTCAATTTCATCATTTAAATTTCTAGAAGATCTTTTCATTGGAGAACTCGCTTGCTCCATTTCGTCTCCGGGTTCTGTATATTGCTGCCATGATTTAACACATTTATGCCTTGCCTCTTGCCTTTGCTCTATAAGTGGTTAATGCAATATTATTTTAGTACTTTATTAATTACTAATATTTATTAGTTTGTATAAAATACCATTGGTTATGGGTAATTTATCTAAATGATCTCCTAAAATAGAGGCCCAACTTTGTAATTGATCTAATAGACCCCACGGAGTTGTCATAGCCACTGTAAGTATTACAAGGGTATGGGGGAATGTTTTCTCATTTAAAGCAAATCTTAATAGATTTGTATGACCAGGATCACCATCTAAGACCCATACGCTCAATCGGGTATGATCTGAAAGAATTTTCGCGATTAATAAAAAAAATGTAAATAAAATATATATTATGTAAACATTATTTAAATAAAACCATAAATGATACTAACCATCACGATATTCATCTCTCACGTCTATGTATGCGTATTCTAAACCAGAACCTTTTTTTGGGTCTTCAACGCCTTGTAACTTTGCAATAAGGGTTGTCTTTCCAGATTCATTATCGCCCAATACTAAAATATTTTTACATGACGATAATTTAGTATTTCCTTGATTTTGAACTTCTTCTAAGATTGAAGACCTGCAAAAACAATATCAATTAGATTTGCAACATTAGCATTAATTACATTATTTTTAAAAAAATATTAAAAATATATTTTTCAATATTTATTGCAATATAAGAAATAAACAATATGGACCATGGGTGGCCAAACCGCGACCTGCTGGATGTTTACGGGTCACAAATATGTGACCCGTAAAGCACATGCATATATTTTTTTCTTTTAATATACAGAAACCAAGACATTCAGAAATAAAACAGTGTTAGATTTGAAGGAAGAAATACAATCATTCTTTGCAAGCAAGTCAAAATTTATTTTGCAATTTTTCTATGGAGTTTTTTGAAATCCTGTGTTTATCTAAACCATCCTGGCTAGAATGCTGGCAAGAATCATGACAAATGCCAGAAATCGGTTTACTTAGTGCGTGGACAATGGGGGACGTCACCTAACTGATTTGATCTTCAAAACTACGTAAAATAAAACTTTAGGCATGTGCCTATATTATAGAAAACAAATAAAAATTTTCTAATTCATACAATGGGTTTTATTAGGTTTCAAAAAAGGAAGTTATACTGCCGCATCCTGTATAATAAATTTGTTTGATTCTCATTTTTAATATAAAAGTTATTTTTTGTTTGCTTTGAGTAAAAAAAAAAAATTGTGCGACCCGCTAGCACATCTCATCTCTAAAATTTGGCCCACCCACTGAAAATGTTGGCCACTTATGAAATAAAAAAATATATTTACAATTTGATGAATAAAAACGAATCGACATATGAGTATTGTTTTATTGGATAAAAAGATAGTGTTTTGAAAATAATTGTAGAAATACAATAAATGGGAACTTTAAATAGCCCCTATAAATATATACGATCATGATACTTGTGTGTATCACAATAATGTGAACGTTTCTCACGCACCACTTTAGAATGATGAATGTTATTATCGCATAAAAATGATCAAAATCGAATTTTTAATTAAATATTATGAATAAAATTGTAAAAAAATATAATTTGCCATAGAAGAAAAAAAACAGGTGCATCGTATATAAAAAGTTCAAGGTGATAAAATTATGTGATATTTTTAAATAACGTACATAAGAAATTTCAAAGTCGATCGTTAATCTTTTAATTGGCAAGAAATTGTATGACAAAAATTTTATTACAAAAAAAAAATTACTCATTTAAAGTTACCATTGTAACGATATTTTTTATGTATCAAACTAGAATATTAATATATATATATATATATATATATATATATATATATATATATATATATATATAAACTATTATTAATGGAACTAAATACATGCTCCAAGTTATAAGCTGTATAGAACTTGGTTTCAACAAAGAAACAACACAAAATATAAATTAATCCTGTAATTAGAGGATATATAGTTGCAGAAGTAAAGTTTATCGAATAGAAGTTTAACTAATTGCCTTTTTTATGATAGAGTTTAATTAACCGATTTTGTTATATATTAGCATGTAACGGTTAAATTGATATCTGGCCATCGAAAAAAAAAATAAGTTCACGAAGTTTAATTACATGCAAAATCTATATTTACCAAAAATATTCTATGAGCACTAATTTACAATTTGTATACTTAAAATAATTTTAATATAAGTATTATAAATTAAAAAAAATAAAAGGAATTTTATTGCGGAAATCAATATTCTATTCAACATTAAATTTGAATGAACACCAACATTACGAGGGTAGAAATATTAAGAAAAATAGTATCAATGACACATTACAAAAAAGATATCAATTTATAAAATCAAATAATATTAATTACAATGAATGTTTTACAAATAAAATAATAATAATAAGTAAAACAGAAGTTGATTATCAAAAAGGAGAATAACAAAAATAAATTATAATTAGAAAGAAATTAAAAACATTTCACTGATTTAAATAAATAATAATGATAGCGATTTTAAGAATATTAGAAATTTCAAATGAATACATTGTTATTAAGAAATATAAAAAAACAATTTTGAATTTTTTTTCTTTCACCTCAAATATAAATATAAATAAAAAATATTATTTATTAATGCTAATGAAATTCTTTATCGTAAGAAAATAAAAAAAAGACACAGGAACACGTATTATTTATCGCTGTCAATACTAGTTCAAATATGTAAATAAGCATAAGCATACTAAGTATGACAGGTGACGTTGCTCAACAACCATCTTTGGAGAATGGTGATTCACTATGCAACCGTTTTTGCCATAAGAGTGGTTCAAAGCGGTAACGTTGATGTATAAAATAATTAATTACATTTTATATATTTTTTTAAATATAAAACAAGTACGTTTTTAATTTAAAATAGCAGACTAACAAAAGACCAATATTATAGATTTTATTTATTCCATAAAAAATTACGCCACGATTTATCAATTTCTTCAAGAATTCATATTTATTAATAATTATTTATCATATTTATTGGTGCAACGAAAGCAAATAATATGCTATCTAATTAATAGCAATAAAGTATAAAAACAAAACGAAATCGTATTTTCGATTGTCAAACTTAATATAAATAAGAAATAATTCACAAAATATAAATAGTATTTTTTGCCATACGGAAAGAAGTTTTAGATAAAATTATTATAAATAAAGTCGTCACGTTGACCCCCTAATTTTAGAGACCGTCAAAATTTATTTTGTAATTTATGTAGCGATTTATTTATATTTATGATGATAAATAAAGTTTGCGAAATTTATAATATTCACTATAGAATTTAAACGTACGATTTCTCGTTGACATTTATGGAAATACAAATGCAAAATTAGCGATAAACTACATATCGTTTGGCAACTTCGGCGTTCAACAATCGCAAGGTCCGGTAAACTATTATTAAATACGAACGATAAATAATAATGCAATTAATTTTTCGATAATTACGCTATGCGTTAATATTCTAACCGAAACGCAATCGATCAAGTGCAAAGTTTAAATTTGCACAATCAAAAATTTTTAATTCTTCGGGAAAATCGAAAAGTGACGTCGAGCAGATTTATATATTGCGGCGCGCGTTAAAATTAACCGAAGAAAGAATTTAGAATTTTTCACAATCGAAATATGGAAACGGAGTTAAAATTTTCACGCGGGATTACGGATTTTAATTTAAAGTATAATGCGAACGCGCATATTGCGGCACGTAAATTATCGTAAAGTTCAAAGTCACCATTACAGTCGAAAGCGGAAAGATTTCTTCGCATCGCTGAAAATTTCACGATCGATCGTGAACAAAGTTTCCGTTGCGTATCAAACAAAAAAAAAAATAATAATATACGAATCGTGACGTTCCGAACGATCGTGCAAATACGAGTCGAACGCGTTAAACCCGGAATTACGAAGACAGGGTTAGGATTATTAGGTCGAACGACGAGGTAGATAGGGGCGTAGCCCCCTTTTTTGAAGGTTATGTCATCGAGGACGAATGCGTGACGCATCGGTGCGCGAACGGCGCATGCGTCACGTCGAACGACGGAAGACGCTCGAAGAAGGGGGGAGCGCTAACCATAAGTTGTCTCCGGAGGCGGGATTCTTGTTGGCGGGTGTGCCGTTGACGGCGGCCGCCCGGTTTCCCGTGTGCATCGCGGAGCACCCTCGCCGCGGGGAGGGGCGGGGGCGGAAGCCGAATCAGCGCCGACGACGCTGCGCTGCGACGACGACGACGACGCCGCCCCCCTCGAAAAGAGACGTCTGCGAGGAGCGCGACGCGACCACCGCCGCCGACGACGACACACACAACGACACCTCACACACGCGAAACGTCGACGCACACCGACACGATCGACACCCGCACACGTCTGCCAACCCGTCCTCGATATTGTTCTCTTTCGATCGATCTTAGTTTTTTTATTATTTTGCAAATTTTATATATACCAAAAAAAAACCTCGTAAAAATATTTACATTTCATTTAGACGTTTTTGTTTCTACCATTACTAAACGCAAAATCATTGAAAATCATATAAATAGATAAACAGATTTTTTTTACTACAACGATCGATCTAGATTCGCGTTTTCGTGACCATAATTCGATTTCGAGCTTAAAACGACGAAATAGATCAATGTCAACTCTATCGCTATTATTTATTAATTTAATTTATTGTAAAACAAAAAAGAAATCTGCAGTTTTAACTTTGATTAAAAATCGGGAACTAAAGGGAAAGATCATTTTGCTTTATTTTCGATATCAATTCTAACATAACCCGTTAAATTAATTATTTATATATTTAATGTTACACTTTCATCACAAATTTGTTAAAAATATTTCACATTAAAAACATTGTTCCAAAAGTTCGTTATTATATTTTGACATATACGTATCGTTATTATAAAATATAACCGAATCGATAACTTATTTGATTCTTTTAAAAATGCAATATTTCATCACTAGAACGGTTATTTACAAAATATATGTGCTAAATTATTATCCTCATCCAAAAAACTCAGTTTGTAAAACGTTATAGTCTTATTTTGGCAGATTTTTTTCAATCAAACGATCGTTCATAAAAATTATCAAATTAACCGCGCCATTAAATCTGCATATTTATACGTATACTTTACATTTAACTAATGCGTTTTCATTCATTTTATTTTACAAACTTATTTATTTTTTATATATCATTTAGCTTTCATTCTAATTCCTTTAGCGGAATACAAATGACGAACCGGACGCTGAGATATGGCGGTCGGAGGTAAATTTGTTTCCCTCCACTCGGCTTCCAAACGTACATAAACACCGCCTGTAAAAAATTAATTATGAATAAGTGTTAGAAAAAACTAATAAACGTTGTTAACGCATATGAAGTATTAAATTACCCATAGGTTGTATCTGATTCGGTTGAGAGGCGGCCGCTCTTCTGGCTAAAAGAGAACGCATTTGTCTAGCCGCCCGTTCCTCGTATTGTCTTTGTTGATCTTGATTACTGCGAGCCGATAAAGTTGCGGCCCACTGTCTTCCGCCCCCTCGTCTGTTATTTCATAAGTTAATTTTGTATTTTCTGAATTAAATAAAAAAACGAATAATTGCTAAATTCAAACCTTCTAGATAAGAATTTAGGTCTTCTTCGAACGGGACCGCGACGATGAGCCGGAGAACGAGGCGGACTACTTTCTTCGCTGTGACTAGATTCATTAGTAGATGTATCCGATTCTTCTACTTCGCCGCTTTCAGAAGAGGAATTGTCATTGGATTCGACTTTAGATTTCTTTTCCTTTTCGTTTGATGTAATGGGCTACATATAAATAATACATTTTATAAGAAATATTTATAAATATATCATAACATTTCATAATATATATATATATATATATATATATATATATATATTAAACTTGCCATAAAAGATTTCGAATTATGTTCTAGATCTCCTTCTGAATGTACCACATTATTAGAAGTTCCTGGTGTAGGACTAAAATCATTTCGATTAACAGAAGATGAGGAGGGTTGAATTGTTGATGTTGTTTTCTGGCTTATTCCTGATGATACTGTATCAGTAGGTTGTAGTTTATTAACGACTGAAATATATTATTAAATATATATATATATATATATATATATATATATATATATATTTAATAGTGAAATGTTTCATAATAACTCTTACTCTGTGTTTTTGGTAAAGATGAACCAGAATAAAGTTTTCCTAAAAGTCCAAGAGGTTGTCTTGGAGGTGCAAGTTTTAGTCCATCCCACCAAAACACTTCTCGTCCATTCAATCTTCCATTATCATCAGGATTATCTAATTTATAAATATTAAATAAATTTATATGTTTATTTTGGAAAATTTATATATTAATTGTATTTTACCTCTCGCAATGAGCTTTATATGTCTTTCTGAAAATGTCAAATGAGGTGGTTCTATCAAAATTATTTCTTTGAACTCGTTATAAATCGAATATATGCCTACATCTGGATCTGTTTTTTGTTCAGGTATATGTTCACGAAATTGACATCCTTGCTTTATAAATATGAAAACTTCATGAATTACCAAATACAACATATTGAAGTAATTACAAAAGAAAATGTACTTTAAAAAAATGAATAAATACCGAACTATTGTTAAGTATTTGAAAACGGTAAGCGCGTTCTCCGCAACAAGGATAGCTACCAATTGGTAGACATGTTGGTTTAACTGGTTCTAAAGAGAAAAATTGAGGTACGTCTCCATGATAGCAACACCAATGCATCTAAAAATGTAAACAACAAATGTTTCTTTCCTTATAATTTACTTATAATACATATTTAATTTTAATAAACACCTGGTTTACTGAAAAAAAACTGTCACAAGTTGAACACTTCAAAAAATGACATTCACCCCAAAGCCTCCAATAAACTTTTCTCCAAGATTTTAAATTAATATGCAAATTTGAAATGTATTCACTTAAATTCCAACTTAGATCTCTAAAATTATATTAAACTATAAATAAAAAGTTGTTCATTATGTAATTTATAGTTAAAAAAAACGATACCTCGTGTGAGAACTCAATGAGTTGCCCCATCGATCAAGAATCATACTAGATGGAACGCATGGAACTCTGTCGGCTATATGTCCTGGTAATAATTTATCACATCTAAAAATATTAAAAGTTTTAGAATAGAATATCAATATATATTATATTGTATATTTCAAATTATGTATTTACTTGCAACATTTATATAATGTAGCCAAAGAAGCATAATGTCCTCGAATTGTTTCAAATACAGGTTCTCCTAAAGACAAAATCATTTTGCAAAACAATCTAGATTGTATTTTATCCTTTCTATCTTTAATAGCTTCAAGTTCGGTATTGGTGTACATAGCGCCCAGTCTAAGTAATTAAAGTTATAAAAATTCATTATTTCTAAAATATTATATTTGTATATAATGTATTATGTTGATTTATTCGATTTACCTTGTTAGTATGGTGTCGTTTAGACACGCTAAGTTGGTGTTAGTTTTAACAATATCGCTCATGTTACTATGACAATATATCAAGCAATCATGTAATAAAGGTTCCATCTGCATAAAAACACTATTTATATTCATCGATAAGATTATAAAATAGTTTCATATTTTCATTTTATTAAAAAAAAACCTGTAAGAAAGACGCAGAGACTAGAATTGGAACTACATTTGTAGGATCTAGTTGTGGCCAGTCTGCTACTAATATTGAATCTTTTTTTACCCATCTCATAAGCCAATCAAATATTTGAATATCACAATGTACTGATATATCCATATCTTCCAATTTTTGACCAGAAGTGACATCCGCAAAATAGCCCATTTTGGATACTAAAAGCTTTTGTGGACATTTGAAATCTTTTTTCAATCCTTTGACTTCATCACAGACATGAATTTCGACTTCTCCACTGTTATATTTTATATTTTAAATTAATAGTAACAGAAATAAATTGTAATTAGTTTTAACAAATATGAACTTACTCTCCTTTAGCCAAAATTTTATCTCCAGTTGTTGAAGATTTTCTACGATTGGTTCTTGTTGGAGCTAATGATTTTTCTTTGGATTCTGAAATGTCATTTATATTATATTATTCAATTTAAAAATCAATATCATTTATTAACATACCAGCAGCAGTTATTATTTTTTTGTTATCAGTTCCAGAGGATACATTTTTTTTGATAATAGGTTGTTGAATATTTACACTTTTTGATATTTTCATTGATCCTACCATATATGGTAGAACAGAATCTAATATACCTTCATTGAGAATCTGAAATAAAAAAAAAACATTTTAAAAATAACACAAATTTATTTTCAAAAATATTTTCCAACTTATTTACCTCTGATAGTTTTGATTTCAGGGCAGATTCTATAAAACTATCTTCAGGATCACACTTTAAATCTCTTTTATTAGTACTAGATCGTCGTCCAAATGTGCTAACAGAATTTCTTCTTTGTTCTCCTATGTGAGAAATAATCCGTATGTTGAATTTTGGGAAAAAATAAATAAAAACAGATAGAATAATACCTTTTCTATTTTTTATAGTATTAAAATGATCTTTGTTATGCAAATCGCCAGATAAGAAGTTACAAGATGTTCCTGTTTCAATAGCTGTTCCTCCTTCAGAACCTCTACGCATAGCAAAATCATCATTACTATGTGGATTATTATCCAATAACATTTTTATAACTGGATTTTTTTCTAATTCGTCCCAGTCTATCTTTTGAGTATTTGGAATGTCGCCGTTGCCTTCTACACATTCGTATACTTGATAGGCAGTTCTCATGCAATCAAAAAAATCCTTATTCGATATACCACTGAGTAGGGAAGAATTGCTTTTTTTAGTCTCCGTTTGACTGTCGTTCGATGGAGAATCTTGACTGTTTTTACGATCTTTCTTTTCATAATTTTTACTATCCATTGTTTTGATTTAATTTCAAAATATGCTAGAAACTTTTTCTCTAAATCGAAACTTTACCAATCTATATTCGATTAAAAATTATCAATTATTTATTTGCTTATAAAAGTAGTACTTTAAAAAAAAATACGAAACACGCAATGGGCCAATTATTTCTTGACTGAAGTACACCAAAGTTATTTATCAATTTAAATGTGTCGCAATATTTAAAATACACGAAAACACAGAAAATAGGTGTTTACTTTAAAGTTGTTCGAGTTGAAATAGTAACGATAACTGGAAAAGATAAGTTCATGTGAAAGTTCTATGGTGACCATATATTATTTGTTCTATTTATTTATTTCACTTTTTCATCATTTATCTGTTTTTGATTATGACATTAACATTCAATAAAAAGAGTACGCATATAAATAAATAATGTCTTAATGATTATAGTATCTAATAATGTAATAATGGAATAAAATATTCATTGTGTTTTCCAAACTTATTTAATATTATAATAAATCTCTTTGAATTACATATAAAATAATCAAAAAATAAAAACGGTCGCGTATCTTTGTTTAAATCTGAAATTAATTTTATTAAGATTTTAATTTGGAAATTATTGTTGAATAATATTTATGACTATCGACCAAATTTTAGAATATGATAAAATTTGGAAACTCGATTCAGTATTTTTTTTTAATAAAAAGTACCAGACATTAAATCTGAATGATTAACATCTATATATTTATATGGAATAATGAAATAAATAATCGTAGAATGTTTATACATTATGGTCACACTAATGTGTTTTCGTTAAATATCGATCAAACAAATCTTTTACATTTAACCATGTCAGACCTTTTATTATATCCATATATTCCTTAGAACGTTGACATAAATGACACGTTAAAAATGACTATAGAAATTCACGAAAAATATGAACCATTCATTAGCATCTTTATACTGTTTTGATAAAAAAAAATAGATTGATTAACCATATATTGTATATTTCACTTTGAAATTGAATGACTAATGGGAGATATTAAATTTATTTATTTTTTTAGATTTTGTAAATATTTATTTGTAACTATGTATGTAATTATTTATTACATAAATTGTTTTTTATAGAATAGAAAAAAAAAACTGAAAGATGATTTTTATTTCATAATAAAATGTATAATCATATATATATGAAATATAGGAATCAATAATTTTGAATAAAAATAACGAATTGTTTTCAATCTTTAAGAAACAATATAAATATAATAATATCTCAATTTTATATCAAATATATATGTATTTATATATATATATATATATATATATATATATATATATAATATATATATATATATATATATATATATATATATATATATATATAATGTGTAAATGTAAATAAATAATATGAGTTTATTTTAAAACATAAAAGTTCGTTAACAAAACTGGTTTCATCATATTATTTGTCTGTATTTGCGAATAAAATTTATTATGTGTGTGTGAATAGTTAAACTTTTTATTAAAATAAATTTAGATAATAAGGTTTAAAATAATGTTCGTTATTGTATTTTTTTCTTCAAATGTAATATTATCACTTTTTACTTATAATATATTAAATGCAAAATATCGAAAATTATGAATGTAATTCAATTTAAGTAAATAACGATCGATATTTATGTATAATTTTCGATTTCAGAACTACAATAAAATACCTATATACTTTTTTTTTATAAAATGCAACGATATTATATATTCAATAAATATGTTTTTTTTTACAAAAAAATCTCATTTTTGTGGTAAATTGAGACGTATTTTTTTTATAGAACACGTGTCAGACAGAAAGTCGTTTTCAAAAACATCCGACAACGCAATTTTTAAGTAAATAATAAAATAAAAAAGATATCAGAGCATTTTTTTACTTGCTGTTTTTTTAATATAATAAAAGAAATTTGATTTCGAATTGATCAAATAATAATATATATAACCATATTAAACTTTTATAATATTATAGAAATATTTTAAAAGAAAAATTTCCGAAAATAAATAGGATTTGAATTTTTAAATTAAAAAAAACAAATAAAAATATTTTAGTTTTAGTAAAATTGATAGCTGAATAATTTTAAAATATACAATTGGTAAGAAATCTAACATACTAAATCGTTTTTTTTTATTTTATTATATTTTCTCAAGTATTTTATGAAAAAAAAAATATATTCCATTGAATTATGAAAAACAGAAATAATATTACTTAAATTATATTTTCTTATTTGTAAAACAATAAAAAATGTTATATTTATTTTTCATTTCTTTTATATGAATAAATTAAATAAAGTTATTTATATTTCGAAGAAATATTCGAATTAAATGTATTAAAATAATTACACACATTATATATATATATATATATATATATATATATATATATATATATATATATATATATAACATTGTAGCTTGAAATATGAATATACGTTTATAAATTAAATTTTAATGTTTGTAAAATTCAAGTTATATAAAGTAAAAGACGTTTTATTTTATTATTTACTTTCCTATCTTCATCGTGGGCGATCTGAAATATAAGGAAAAAACATTAGAAGGGAGTTTTTTTTTAATATAAACTTATTTTGCTCAATCTGTTGTAACATTTATTTTTAAGTAATAAAATATTTTATATATGTTTTTTTTTCGGCATATATATTATCACATAATTAAATATATAATATTTAACAAAGAAATATATTTCATTTTCATAACTATTTTTTTGTAGAAAATATTAATACGTTAAAAAGTTTTTTCTTAAAAAATGTTTGTAATCAATGGAATTTCTAGACATATACTTTGTCACGTTCGAGACCAATTCGTTAAACATGGAGAAATATTGTTATTATTTTGCCTCTCAGTTGCAGCTTTGCCTTTAGGACGTTAGGTTGCGTGTTTGGATCAACTTTGTACTGCATTTTTTTTTTTGAGAAGTATAATTTGTATATTTATATAATTATTTATATTTAACAGTCATAAATTTTGTTTAAATATTTTAAGACGAAATTATTATTGTTGTTCATTTTATAGTAATAATTAGGTACGGGAAAACTCATTTTATTACACGCTTTTATTGGGAAGTAAGTGATCGAAAAATCGATTACAAAATTCCACCCATATAAACAGGCAAGTGAAATTTTTATAAAAGTGTAATAGAATGAAAAAAATAATTATGACTTTAAATATAATCAATTTTATATATTTTTATGGGATGACTTGTTTTATTTTTAAATTTTACTCGATTCTATCATAGAATTTATAAAATAATTTATTTGCAATATCTAACTTAAATAATTTATATTTTTTAATATTTTGATATTTAATGTTTTTCTTATTTTTAGCTCGTATCGGAAAATGAATTTACCAATAGAAAAATGGCGAAAAATATCATTATTATTATCGCAAACTGGGTGTGTTGTTGAACAAAAAAATGGCGAGCGAACGTTTGGATACATGATCTCCAACACCGAGCGGCCAAAAGGCAGCGAAATTTTTATAGGGAAAATTCCAAGAGATTGTTTTGAAGATGAACTGATACCGATTTTAATGACAGTTCCAGGATTTAATCGTTTGCGCTTAATGATGACATTTTCTGGAAATCATCGCGGATTTGGTTTTGCGGAATTTATTGATCCAGAATTAGCAAAAAATGCTGTATCTATACTAAATAATCTGGAAATTAGGGAGGGTTACTTTTTAGGAGTATCTATTTCTACGGATAATAGAAGACTAGTTATAAGTGGAATAACTCCAACAAAAACGGCAACGGAAATCGCTTCCATGCTGAATAATGTTGTAAAAGGATTGATACATGTTAGATGCAGAAATGAAAACAATTATAGTTTTGCTTTGGTAGAATTTATGAGTCACACTGACGCTTCTCAGGCTAGAAGAGTTTTAGTCCCCTATTGTGTTCAAATTTTTGGCAATCGAGAAGTCGCTGTCGATTGGGCTAATACTAATTATTAATTTTGATTATTTACAATTTGTATGTATTTTTAAATTTTACTTTTTTCTGAATGATTCCTAAACTTAATGTATTACAATTAAATAATAATGAAAATTTTTTTGTTTTTTATATAGAAATTCTTCAGCTTAAAAATGTATTTTGTAAATTAATGATTTAAAATAAAGTTTTATTATTATTTGTATTTAAATTGTAATTAATTATCCCAAATCTAAAGCATTTTATATAATAAGACTTCAAACGCTTTATTTATTTAATTATTCCGTTTCAATTTCTAGGAATATAAAAGGGCAAAGTTCATATTTCAAAATACAATATATTACTTTATTTGAAATCCGAAGAACGCGACTAAAAATAGAACATATTGCTTTTATTTGTTTCACGGTTCAATCACCCGATATTACTCATTTAGCGTACATTCGATTCGTGTATGTAAATTAAAAAAAAAAAGAAAATCGAGAATCTCGTTTCTCGTTCGAATTAACGTACACTTCTAACAATAATAAAGACGACTATGACCAACGAATTGGGTTTTAAAAGTGCCGTAAGCGACATTATTTTCATGTTTCTTTAAATCCGTGTTTCTTTGAATTAAGTATTAATTAGCCTTTCAATATATTTATTATATAATAATTTGAAAAAAAGAGATGTAATATTCATGTTGGCAGTACTGCACATTCGTTACTGCATAGCTGTGTTGGCAATAATGAAGCCGTTGAGTGTTAGGTGGGTGTGTGGATTTTTATGATGTAAATTCATCGATAATTCTCTAAAAACGGAGGTATTGAAATGATTTAGCACTTAATATTTTATGGTAGATATTTATATAAAGGTTTTATCCTGTTTTTCTAGTATTAACAGATTTGCATCAGACACTGACACTTTGAAACTATTTCCTATATTTTATTTACCTGCAATGTCATAAAATAAGATGTGAAATCGAGAAATTCTTCCTGTTATCTGAATTTAGTTTAAATTTTAATTTAATACTAATATATTATTGAATAAATGAGAAAGTTTTTTTTATCTTTTGTTTATTAGTTCAATTGTTCGTTGATTCTTAAATTGTTTACTTTAGTTTTATATTTAATTTCAACTTTTAAAAAATGTCCGTAAAAAATAGTGTAATACGTTCATGTTTGTTTTATGAATTTAAACTCGGATCTAAAGCTTCAGAAGCTGCGAATAGAATTTGTTTAGCATTCGGAAAAAATACAATCACAGTAAGAACGACCCAGAGATGGTTTAGAAAATTTTCCACAGGAGATGAATCCTTAGAAGATAAAACGAGATCGGGTAGACCGTCAAATTTAAAGGTTGACGAATTGAAGTCAATAATTGAAACACATTCCACTTTAACGTGCAAACAGCTCGCAGATTTGTTCGACGTAAGCGACGAAACGATAAGGAAACATTTACATAAAATTGGAAAGAAATGGGAATGTAGTAAATGGGTAACACAAACAAATTCCTGATGATTATAATGTTTCATAATCTTTCAATCCTCTCTTTATAATTGAAATCAGAAAACAAATGAAAAACGGATTATATATCCTAATAAACGTATTATCAAATAGCTATCTTCGAACGAGTCGCGATTTCCAAAATAAAGTTGATATTATAAAGAGAAAATACGTGCTTGTTTTTTGACACTGGAAGGAAATATTTAATCGTGAATATTTTAAGAGTTCATAAAAATTCTGTTAAATATTTCCAGCAAATAACCCAACATTATAGTGAAGATTTTAGGGAATTGGCGAATGTAGTTAAATCTCTATATTCATTATATTAATTGGATTGTCGCAGGTTTTCATCTTGATCGTATGGTAAATAGGTGATTAATAATGAAGCAAAATTAAAAATAAAGATATCTTCTATGCGATGGTTATTTTGATTAATAAAGATGTTTGATCTAAGAATTTCGATTGTTTTTTTATTAATTTTTAAAAACAGCAGAACATTTCAATTTTCCATTTTAAGACTCAAAGAACGGCTAAAGTAAATAGGATAAAAATAATAATTAATTTTAATGATTAATTAATAAGATATGTAAACGAAGATATATTTTTTGTTTTCCCATGAATGATTTGCGCGCACACAACCAATATATATATATATATATATATATATATATATATATGCGCGCGCGCGCGCGCGTGTGTGTGTGTGTGTGTGTATTATGGATGATATGATTAAATAATACGAGACATCTTTTAAAACGATTTGAGTTGCACAGACTTGTTGGTTAGCTAGATAATAGTAATGCGATACACAGCAGATTTCGCGAGCCATCATCAGGCAACCTGTGATGGTTGTGTAAAGCACCTGCGATATAATATATATATAACGATATAACGGATCACGTAAAAAGGATTCTTCCGAAGGTCTCTTTAAATATTATTTACTCTAATGTTACCGTTATAAACTGAAATAAAATATTGTCGTATTATTCATTATTGTACTCTATGAATAAATAGTACTATTAATACTTCCTCGGCGATTATATGTTATATTTGAGTTGTAGTATTTATCAATTTGTCCGACCATAACTTATATTTTTTATAATGCCCGAGCATTATCCGTGTATATGTTTATAATTTTTAAATATATTTTTGTCGCGAGTTCTAAGATGAAAAAAAAATACTATAATTTAGATTTCTAATAGATGTTATTTTTAGATATATTGAAAAATAAATACAGTGTAGAACAAATATTATATATATGCGCACTCGTATCGAAAATTATTTATTTTTTTATAAGTGTAATTTTCATTTAAATTGTTTTGTTGGTAGGTGAGCGGGTCGAAAATGTTCGTTTTATGGCTAAAGTGATTTTGACATGTCGTCGAAATGTGCGATTCGGTAGTTGATCGGCGACGTTTTTGGAAAGCGATCGAGATATGGACGAAGAATCCGCACGTGGTGAATCGAAGACTGAGCGGAGTGGTCGATTTGCACTATTTGAAAACGGATGCCGTCGATATTTCGACGCCGGATCCTGACGCTTTGTCGTCGGATCGAATTGAGCGCGTTTTATGCGGTCTCGGTTTAAAATCGGAGCGGGTCATCGTTCTCGACGAGTCTCCGTTCGAAACGAAATTGTCCGAAGACGAGTCGGCGGTCACGTTTGTCATCGTGCAAAAGCTTTTAGCCAGGAGCTGTTGGATTAACCCGAACGTGAACACCTTTCGAGTTATCTCGATGCGAATCGACCGTAATCAGGGTGAGGATTCCGCGCGCTTCGTTAGCGTTTCTCTGGGCGAAATCGATCGCTCGATAAGTCCCGCGCATCCATATTCTTTGGAATTGGTCAAAGGCGACGTTCGTTTGCGACTTCTAGCAGGTATCTTTTTTTCTATTGTTTTTACCGTTAAAAAAGTTTTAGAATTAAATTTCAATTTAACGTTATATTAATTTAATTAAACGGGGCAAAACGTCAACGTAGAAATATTGCTTCTTCTCGATAATATAACCGACTCGTAAAATGAAAACTTATTTTATATATTTTTTCGATAATTTTGTACGCCTAAGATAGTATGCGGTTTATTTGAACGATAAGTCTTGTTACGTTTCAGTAGAAAATATTTTATATTCGGAAGTCGTTAACGAATATAAACTTATGTAACGTACGTTCCAGCGCAGGTCGAGGACTCTTCGGCAAAATGGTTGAAAGAAAAGTTACTACCGCGGATTTTAAAATGGGCCGCTTCCGATTGCGAGACGACCGGTAATAATATATTATCCGGCGGATCTATCGCTCAAGTTTCGCTCGAAGAATATAACGAACTTTATTCAGAATTAAAAACTAAATACGCTCACGATATAGTTAAGGTTTGTTAAAAATCTATTAGGATGTCGCGTTCAAAAATCGGATACTCACCTTTATACTGTTTCAGATTTGGCCGGAGACCACCGATCCTTCTAAATTTGTTTTCGAAGATGTAGCGATCGCAACATATTTATTGTTGATTTGGAAAGATGAACGTCAAAAATTAAAAACTGACAAAATGCAGACGTTCGTAGATCTCGGTTGCGGTAACGGTCTCTTGGTATATATATTATGTAGTGAAGGTCATCCCGGAAAAGGGATAGACGTTCGTCAAAGAGGTATATGGAAAATGTACCCTGGCTTCATTAATTTAGAGGTGATTTATTATTTTTACTATATATATATATATATATATATATATATATATATATATATGTATGTATATGTATATATATATATATATATGTATATATATATATATATATATATATATATATATATATATATATATATATAAGTGTGTGTGTATCTACAATATTTTTTGCATGTTTTTCTTAGATTGGTTCGATTACGCCATCTGAAGAGTGCTTATATAAAGACGTCGATTGGATCATTGGAAATCATTCAGATGAACTTACACCGTGGATTCCAGTTATTGCCGCGAGAAGTTCTTATAAGTGTAGATTTTTTTTACTTCCTTGTTGCGCTTACGATTTTGATGGTAGTAAATATCAAAGACATAATTCTTCGATTAGCCAGTATAATGAATATTTAGAATATATTAAAAGTATATGTGAGAAATGCGGTATAAACACTGTAATTGATCGTTTACGAATTCCAAGTACCAAAAGAATATGTTTGTTAGGTACTTCGCGTTTGTATTTAGAGGAAAATTATGAATATAATTTGGAAGAATTACGTCGATATGTTGAGGAACGATGTAGAAAAGGAAATTTATTATCTTTAACAAATGATATTCCTAATGTTAGTCAGTGGGCTTCCAATTTTAAACCTAGAGAGGCCATTGAGAAAGTTCGAAATTGTACACAAATTGAAAAATGTATTGTAAATAGTATTGTCAGTAAGGTAGCATTGCATTTATTGCTTACTGAAAATTTAGTAAATAATTGGAATTTAGGAGGATGTTTGCCAATAAATGAAGTTGTGGAGCTAATACCTGAAAAAGAATTAAAATATCTCAAGAGTGAATGTGGTGGATTGCAAACATTATTAAAAAATAATCATAATGTGTTTGAGGTTATATCTGGAAAAGTTAAATTAAGATATCCAAGGACTAAGTCTGATGTATTGAAAAAAATAAAAAGTGATAAAATAAAAAGAAAAAAATATGACGAAACGTTTACTCTATCTAAAAGACCTTGTTGGTTTTTCGAAAATCATCCTAATGGTTGTCCATTAAATGAAAATGATTGTAGTTATTTACATATTTGAATTTTTATATAATTAACAACTATTTTTTTCAAAATTGCATTGTATTAACGCCATATTTCTATATTTTATCAACGATTTATATCAAGACTATTTTACAATGGGTTAATTGAATTAAATCATGTTTGTGTTGTTTTGTTATATTTATTAATAAATATTTTTTTATTTGAAGCCAAAATATTATTACATATAGGGTATACTTTTTTTTTACAATTTTACTATTGTTATTCATGAATCTTTTTTATAGCATGCAATTAAGATGATAGTCTTTGTAGTTATGAAGCAAGTATCAATATTGTCTGGTTAATGTGAATCTGGTTAGTGTGTTTGTGTCTAAATAATATTCCACAATTTTTAATCTAGGTTTTACTTATTATTCTGGTGTGTACGACACCTGGATAATATTAAATCCCACTGATGTCACATCAAGGGTATTCGACTGCGTTTAGATAATTTGAAATATCAATTAACATATTACTATTTTTTTAATTTACTTTTTCATAGAACTGAATAATTAACTCTATGCTGTTTATAAATTAATTTAGTTATGACTTGGTGCTCCACGAGCTTGTAATTGTTGCGTGAAATTTTTAAATTAAAATTATAATGTTGTCTCCAACCATATCTTAATTATCTAGATAGAGTATTGACACTATTGATTTATATAATTCACTACCAGACAAAGATCAACTCGTTAAATCAGCAATGGCCAAACAGAATATATTTATATACAATTTTTATATGCATTTATTTTTTGTACATATTCTAAAATATTTACCTTATATAGGTGCCTCAAAAAAGTTTAAAATTATTTATTACTTATGAAAATGCATATTTTAGAAAATCAATTTTTAAAAATAATATCTAAAAGTAATCCTTCATGCACCTGGTATTTTTTTAAACAAACATTTATTATTACTACTATAGTCTTTAAAATGGGGGTATTTCGAATCAGATATATATATATATATATATATATATATATATATATATATTTTTTTTTTTTTTAATCTGGATTACAAAATCTAATTAATTACTGAACGTTTTTGATCTGTAGAGACCAAATGTTTCTTTCTCTGAATATCGGTTTTTATCGGATAATTTTGCGAACATGTGACAGACGTTATGAACATGTGTGAAATTATTCTATTCTACTGATTTTTTTTTTTTTAAATCTTGTTATTGATGGTGCTTTAAGACTCGATTCGTCGTTGATCTAACTTCTATTGTCAATAGTGCCTTGTCCTCATTTATTGTTGATATCGTTTTTCAGTAGTACCGATACAGTCTATCCTACTTCTTCTAGTATAGACCTTCAGTTCATGGAAGAAGACAGACATATTGACTATTTAACAGTCGCATGTCAGAACAATTTCCATATTGTAATTTCTTTCGGTTTGTATCGTTGTATCGCGTCATCTTACTCATCGTTATATAATGATTTAAATTTAAATAAATCAATATCAGGTGTTTCTTGTTATGCTATTTTTAATATTTTGAAGAAAGAAGAATGTTTTTTTGGATTTAAAAAAAAAGTAACTTAGCTGGGTAGTTTCATATATTTTATTATCTTGTTCATTAATTTATGAAAAAGTTATATGAATATTATACAGATGCCGCTAACAAAATATTTTTAACATTTTGTGAAATATTAAGATTATATAGTATATATGAATTTATATTATAGAAATGTGGCATATTGAGAATTTGTATGAATTAAAAAAAGTTTGAGTGAATGTAAGAAATATTTTTTTTATCGATAGTTATTTCTATTAATATTTTATTATAATTTTTATATTATTTATATATTATGTTATGTATTTATATTTTTTTTTCAACTTTTCAACAAATTTTAAAACTTGTTAAAGGATTCAGTAATCAAACTTTAATTTTTTATCTTTCATTAATGGTTGAAATCGTTTTTAAAACAGCATAAAGCCGTTTAAGTTAGCAACAGTTTTTAGTCTGATTTTAAAAAGAGGCATCCGAAATAGCGGAGAACTTTATGAAAGTAAAAAGTGGTGGGGTTTTGGCTGTACTGTTGAGTGTTTCGGCGCATATTCCATGGCACCGAATCGAGCGCGAACAAAAAAATGGCGGCTGGAATTTTGGTTGTCGCCGCCGCCGTCGAGGGAGATTCTTGCGTTTTTAGATACTGCTGTGTTAATTTGATACCGGAGGTCTCTTTGCCGGGATTCCGGGAGCCCCTGCCGATTCGCTTTAATAATTAATGTGTTTCTTTATCGATGCCATTTTCGATGATGATTGGGTCGTCGTCGGCAATCGTACATTTGCCATATCCGATTGATGTACGGGTTCCGGGTCTTGGTCTTTCTTATTTCGAATCGTTTGTTATTTTCATAATTTAAGTATATAGATAATTTACATGTTAGGACTAAAACATGTTTTTAAAAAAATATCGAATCATATTAAATTCATATTTTTTTTGGAAAATTATAAATAAATGTGATATAGAATTCATTAATAAATCTAAGAAATTGAAAAAGAGAAACTAATTAGACCAGTAAAAGAACGCATACATCTCAATTTTCAACTTAATAGATATGACCAATAACGTTGGTTTCATTCTTGCAATATTGTATATGGTATATGTAGAAATTTTATGATATTACTTGATTATTAATTAGCAGTTGAACACTCCTGCCATTAATTATATGCAACAGAATAAGAAACAAGACGTCTCATTCTGTGTAGATTTTATACTAGTGCATGGGCGGTATTCATAAGCAAATTAAAACACCCCTGCAGTTTTATGGCTTGCATTTTTAAAACGTGACTTTTTTTGTTTGCATGCCATTTTCCTTTCGGACACAATATGAAAATTTTGATAAAAAGATCCGCGATTCGAATTTCGTTTCCTACCGAAATCTCCCTTCACCACTTCGCCGCTAACAAATTGTTAACAAATGTGTTCTTGCTTCGAAACGAAGCGAACATCGAATAGGTTTTATTGATATATATATATATATATATATATATATATATATATATATATATATATATATATATATATATATATATATATATATATATACATATACATACTGTATTTTGTGTATCCTTTTTGTTGCTCATTTCATTGTCATTTTCGCATGTCGATCTTTTAAAACAATGATTACTTGACCGGTCGAACGGGAACGAGTCCTGCTAATTGGCGAGGATATTCTCCCGTTTACATTTTGGAACGTTGAACAAACGATAAATGGACATTGTGAATGCACAACTTGTATCATGTCGGTCAATATAGATTGAGTTATTTGTCGCACGTTTGCCTTACTTGACCAAGAGAAATTGTCCATATTCCATTTGGTCAAATTAAAATGACAGCTCACGAACGACGAAACGAGTAATATAATTAAATGCGGACCTCGTTTAATGTACAAAGATGTACTATAACATTGTCTTCATTAACGAAGTTTCAGTTTGGAGGCTTCAGGTGGAGTTAATAAACTATCAAAAGACGTAGTTGTTACTTAAAAAAAAATACCACCTGTTACAATATGTATAATATATATATCAAGATAATGTTGGCAGTGCTATCATTTAAAATATAATACTAAAAATTCACGAAAATATAATACAGTATTTTTATATTTTTTTGAATTAGGCGAAGCTATTATGTAAATAAAAATATATAATAATATTTTTATAAAATATATAGAGTAAATAAAACGGATCATATATGCGGTCCTTCATGTACAAATAAGGACATTACGCAATTTTTATTAAATAAATTTGAAAACCTGAAACGCGACCAATAAATTATCGGCTCGCTTTATTAACACTGTCGATGATGTGCGTGATGAAAATATATAATGTTCAATTTTCGACTCGATTAATACATGCTCAATTTTTATATGCGAAAATTTTATGAGTTTCACGTAAAATGATAATGAGAGGCAAGCATTCGAGATTCGTGCATAATGATTATGATGACGACAATGATCATGATGATGATGATGAATGAAAAAAAATGGAAGAATTTTTAATAGCGAATGCGATTGTTGTCATTTGTTTTGTTAAAAATATTTACTGCATATGTTGTTGTAAATATATATATATATATATATATATATATATATATATATATATACATATATATATATATACACACACACACATATATATATATATATACACACACACACACACACACACACACACATATATATATATATATATATATATATATATATATATATAATAATCAATTCCTTACATATTATGTATGCTGAATGAGACGGTGAAAATCTAAAAAAAAGTTTGTATATATTTATAATCTTAGTTTCTTATAAATTATTTTGATAAATATTGGTAAAAGATAAGTAATTATTTTAGTTTTTTTTTGAGTTTTATTTATAATAGATAATCTGTTTATCAATTATATACTAAATCTTTAGATATTTATTTATACAAAAAGGATTTTTTTAAATATTTTTTTCTCTTGAATTTGAAGCTCGTGATTGATTGTAATGAAAATGCATAAATATTTATTTGTTATAATTATTTTAATATTTATAAAACTACAATTTTCCATATTTTATAATATAAAATAAGATTGACTATATAAAGGATTTTGACCTAGGAAATTTTATTTTGAAAATAATGCGTCAAATAAAATATATCTTTACCCATATTTGAAACGAATAAGATATTGGAAAAAAATAATGAAAGTATCTTTATAAATCATTTTACTATTGTAAAAAAGTATTAACATTACATCACTTGTAAGCAGTATGCAGTGCTAATGTTCAATATGTACAGTAAATTAAACGGTGATTCAATAACAGAAAAAAAAACAAACAAAACAAAAACAACAAAAACAAAACAAAAAAGAGCGAGGAAAGTCTTGAACCGTATTGTCCTCTTACTAATAGACTCGTCAACTCGTTTGGTCTCGCTGAAATCGAAGAGTCATCCGGTTTCTGTGATTCTTGGAAGTCGGGTTCTTCGGGAACTCTTCGTCGTCCGGAATCCATGGAACACATACTCCAATTATAAAATCCCTACCATACTTCATTGTGTTCTGAAATCCTTTTAGTGCGTCGTACACGTTTCAATGTTTAAAAAATATTCACTGGGCTAATTTGACCCTTTGTACGGACACTTCGGCGGATAAATTGAATTTTCTAATTCTTCGTATTACAAAATAGCGTTTCTATTAACTTTTAGAATGTTAAACATTTATATATATATATATATATATATATATATATATATATATATATATATCGTTTTTTATTACTTTATATGAGATTTTGGTTTTTAATTGTCAACTGAAGTGCTTTATTTGAAATATCAAATATAAAAATTAAAATGTATAAAAATATTTTAATAGTACATTATAGTTTACAACAGGTATGTCAAACTTATAGTATATTTAAAATATCAAAATATCATGCGGCCCGCGTGCCTTGTGTTTGACACGCCTGGTTTACGAATAGTTCTATTTTCTTCTTGTATGACTCTTGTTGATTTTTTTTTGTTTTCTTAAAAATCTGTAAAAAAAATAAAGCGACGTTTATTTTTTTAATAATTTGCACAATCATAAATCAGGATAAAAATATTTAATAGAATGTAGAGCTATAACTTAATATATTTTTAGTTGAATAATTCTATATTTTTAATAAAAATTTCTGAATGAGAAATCGGTATTACGTTGATTTTACTGTTATTTTAATTTGATTGTTACAAAATCAAAAATTTGAATTCCAATTTTGATTGAGTATTTATATACGTATAACAATTATTCGATATTTTATGTTATGAATTATAATTAGTATTTTTACCAACTATTGTTACCATTATGTTTATATTTTATTTTAAAATTATTTTATCGTACGAAAATATCATATATAAATGATATTATTGAAATGAACCGATCGAATAATTCAATTTCGTATATTTTGATAACATTGTTTTAATTTTGGTTTAATTTTGTTGCGTGCATCGGGTATATTTTACGATAATAAAATTTTTATTAAACGACAATTAAGCGAGGGTGGCGGCGAGCTGAAGAAGATGGCGAAAATTGCTCATTAAATTGAGACCATATTTAACGATGGAGTCTCTTCATTGCAGCCATTTATATATATATATATATATATATATATATATATATATATATATATATATATATATATATATATATATATATATATATATATATATATATATATATACGTGTGTGTATATAAATTACTTATCGGCCAGACCGATGAAAATTGTTCGACGGCGTGAAGATAGCAATCTCGGCCAGTTAAGTTAAACGCCGATCGCGACTCGCATACGAGTCATTATTAAACGCATATTACTTATAACGCTTATAAAACGTATCATCTCGTATAGCGCGGTCGATTGGTCGCCACGAAAAGAAAAAAAATGCCGCACTATAGCGATCTTGCTAATCAATATTTTATTATACGATAGATCAACTTGTAATTATGCTTGTTTAAACGTTATTCAAATGAATATTTATCGCAGTGGTTATCATTTTTTTTTTATATAGAAAGTATGTTTTTTATTTGAAATTATTTAAATATTAATTATTTTTCTATATAATTTGTGTTAATTATTTTATATAAAAATAGAGTTTTTTTTTCTATAATTTTTATTCATTTGTTTTTAAATAATATAAAATTTCAGTACGAAAAATTTAATAATAAAAATGCAATTGTTTTATTTTTCAATTTATTAGATATTATATAATATTTTTAATGTCATAATTGAATACTTGGAATTGTACGTTCATCTATATTTATATTATAAGACTGTTTCATCAACGAATTCTAGTATTAAAAATATAAAATATTTTGATATTGTATAATAAAATCGTAATATTTATTCAATAAAAATATCAGAACTATAATCAATATTTGATTTAAAAAAAAAGGTTAAACCGTAATAATTTTTATAAAATGCTACGCGAAAAACACGCAAATTTTCTAATTACAAAATACGAAATAATAATAATAATAATAATAATAAAAAGAGTATATGCTCGTTTTTGTACGTTCGACGGTCGATAAAGATTTGATCGATTATGTCTGGCAACACTTTAATACCGCATTTGCATAATAAAATTACCTCGGTTCGCATAACTTTGCAATCGTAAGCGATCGAAACGACGGTAGCCTCTATTAAAAAAAAACGTTAAACGATCGTGTCGTAATATATGAAGTCCGCTCTGAAACGGACCGGTGTGCGCTTTTATAAAATCGTTCGAATTTATTCGTATACGAATTCATATTTTTATTGCGAACGAGTCTTCAGATCGTACGACATCTCGACGACGTATAAACACGGAACGTTATAAAACTTGTGCATTATCAACTGATTGACGTTGTACGCTTGATGACGATTAAATGAGATTATTAGTTTTAAGACAATATTAATTGATAAATTTTGAGATTTATATGATTCGAAAGAGAAGCTTTATTCTTAAAGAAATGTCATTCTATAGATTTTTTTTTGATAATGTATACTTTTATGATGATTTTTTATTATGATCGATCATCAATTTAATGTTAAATTTATATATTTCTATATTTTATTAGAATATTTGTAAAAAAAAAAGATTTTGTAATATAATTATGATCAAGATCATAAAGATATAGGAAATAGTTAAAGCCTTATTATTGCAATTAACCGTTACTTTTAATGATATTAAGCTATCTATTACTAATAATATGTCTATTTAATACAAATCTAGAATTGATTGAAAAACTTGATTCTCTTAATAATTTTTAAATTTTAACAAAAATCAATATTTAAATTATTATTCATTTTGTAATATATAAGCTTTTTATATATCATTAAATTTCTCGTTAATATTCAACGATCGTATTACACTGTGTAAATCAGTTATTGTCCAATTAACGAAATCAGGAGTTTTCAACTTTAAATTTAAATAAAATTTAAAATATGTTTTTCAACATATTTTAAATTTAAATAAAATTTTCATATTTGTTATATTTCACTTTATTTTGTATGAAACAGCTTTTAAGCACCATTGAATTTATATTATAAATATTTATAAAAATTACACCGTTCTTGCATTTACGCAAAGTAATGAATTTATACGTGTTTCGCGCCAATTTTAATTAATTAATTTATTATTATTATTTTTATTCTTTTCACATCGTCGACGAGGGCAGCTTTTAATTATCGGACGAAAGCTCGCAAAAAGCGTCAACAAATCACGAGGCGATTCCGTCGACATTTCACGGAAATTGAAACGTTTAAATTGCGATCGCATCGCAATTTATTAGTGCGAATAATTACGATCGTCGTATAAACGACCGCGAAAGCTCGATTTTATTGTCATTACGCCTAATGGACGTCATTTTGAGCGACGCCATTTTGAACGATAGCGTCATAAAAGTATAGCAGAGTTAATTTTTATTTCGATCGTTTTACATTGTTGTCGATGCGACGATTTGAAACGTTGACGTTTATTATTGATATTGCTAAATATTCAGATTTATATATATATATATATATATATATATATATATATATATATATATATATATATATATATGGTATATATAAGAATAATTAAATAACTTTGATATGATAAAATCTAATCTATGAAATTTATATAGTAGCTTTTTAATAAAAAAAATTGTTAGTGAAAGTAGGAAAAAATATGTTTTAACTATATAGAAAGGTAGAACAAAAATAGATAGTTAAGTTCTAATGACTGAAATAAGATTTCTAAAATTATGATTTTATATTAATTATTTTTAATCTATGAAAATCAGCTTTCTGAAAGAATTAATATGTTCATCAGTTATAGAAAATATAGAAAACGTATATAAATTTTCAATAATTCTTATGATCATTTTTTTTATTTATGTTTATAACTTCTAACAATTCTTATACAAAATAAAATTCATATTTTATATTTAAAAAAAGATTAAAAAAATATATATTGCAGTCCAATTCTAATTTAATTTTAAAAGGTAAATCTGAATTTGAAAGATAAAGCTTTATAATAAATAAAAATATTTTTAGTATAAGCTCAAATATCATATGTAAAAGAAATTTTGTAAAAATTATTCATATAATTTACTCAAATACTAATCATAATATATGCATGACTTGTAGAAAAGTAGGATTATTTTAATTTTTATCCATTGCTTCGTGTATAAAAATGGCGTTACATTAATATATCATAAATAAATTACAGTTTGTCGGTTGGATAGTTTTCAATTCGTTGTTTTCATTTTAAATACTGTCAATATTTTAGCGTTCCAAATAGACACTCGAATTTGGTTTGAAATATTATGATTTATGAGAAGGAAATGTAAATACGAATCGTGTTAATTCTAGTTGAATGAATAATGGACGCAGTATATATTATATTATTGACTAATAGTACTTTGCTAAATGGATTCAGAGAACACTTTTAACTCATGAACATTGAAAAACATGAACAGTTCAGTTCTGGTGTTTATTGCTAATGAACCTTTTTATTTATTCATGAAAAATTGCTCGTTAAATTCTAATTGATGATCTAGGTATATTTTTTTTATTAAATTATAAATTTATAAGGTTTCAAAATAGTGTACATATTATTTATATTGAAAGAAACATTCAATTTAATTAATTTAAAATATAGAGATTTAAAGAATTCATTTTACAATACAAAATTGTATATCTTATTATAATGGAGAGTGTAGTAAATGTTTTGAAGTAAGTTTAGGACAAATTTATTCTCATTGAATATCGAAAAAACTTACTAAAATATATGCAACTGATTTTAAATTAAAATATATATTAATATTTGTTTAAATATATATATGAAAAAAGCGTAAAATTTAATGATACATTAAGTTTTTTACTATAAAATAACACCATTTGATTCTTAAAAATTTGAAAAAGAAATTCATATCTGAAATGGCATTTATTTAGTCGATTTTTTTATATGAATTTAATCTATTATACATCCACTAAATTATTGATATTCAAAAAATTCAAATACAAATAATAAAATCACATTTTATTTTATTTAATTCATTTGAATGTCTTTTTATCTTTTTATAATTTTATTATTAATATTTTTAAGTCAAAATTTATTTTCAAAAAATCTGATATTCTCAAATTTTCCTCGAATTATCAGAACACATTATATAAAATCGATTTTCAAAAAAATACTTTATTGCAATATATTTACAATTTTATATACGATATACTGTATTATATCGGGATCTGCCTATAAACAACGGTACGACTATACATCTCAGTATTATAATATAATATTTTACAGTATAAATTTGTTATATTAAAACGAGAAGGATAACTGTCCGTCGGCCGTATAAGAAGACGAAATTCCAAAAAAAAAAAAAAAAAAAAATCAAAATCGGTGAATCTGAACAGCGGCTGTAGCCGACATATTTTGGCCTGAAGCGATGCAAAAACGTCCACCGAAAAACGGTCGACTTGACGAGTTACACACTCTTATATAATTTAATTTATTCATTGGACCGATGATTTACGAGCTTTAATAGAGGTGAAGGCACCTATTTGAAATTATCCGGCGTTAGTATGATTTATGCGTTGCTGGACACCGTATCGATATTATAATAATGCGTTCGAGAAAAAACGCCGTATTTATGTTTATAAATTGGACACGTATCGATTTGTTATCGGACAGGCTTCAAATTGACTTCTTTTTTTTTTTGGTTTTTCAATTTTTTCTATATTTTTTTTTCTATTTTTTGGTATCTCGCCATTTTTCGGTCCTATTTGTGAAATCGATTCGACGTTTAATAACTATCGAATTAGCGCGAGTGGGTTGTCTTATAATAAAAACGGCTCTCATGTATTATTATGTAATATTTCAATAATATTCAATCACGTAAATAGTTTTTACTATTATGGAATACTTTAATTTGATTATTAATATTTTTATTTTAATCTGAAAATAATTTCATACGTAGATCAAAAAAAAAAAATAATAATAATACGGTTAATATAGAAATCAAAGTAAAAATATGAGAAATTTATTGTACAAAGTAATTAAGTGTTAGTGCATTTAATTTGCATTAGTAATTATCATATTTTTTACTTTTTTGTAGTGTTTTAATTGTAGTTTTTCATATATATCATTGTCACTTAATTTATAACATAAATTTTATATCATCAGAAAGAAATGGAATAATTTATTTCAATTAAAAATGATGTATAAATTTCCAGCTATTTTTGTAAACGAAAAAATCAGGGTGTTTAAAATTTTAACAGTTGATATTTGTTTTTTTTATTCATTTATACTGATTTTTGAACTACTTAATTTTAAAGAAAAAATGTATTAGAATATCTAAATATCATTTAATGTCTATTGATCAAAAATATACTTTTCAAATTAAAGTTATGATATTATTCATACATATTATTCAATGTAGAATATGTGAATGAATTGTTGTTAAGACAATTTTATCGAATGTTTTAAATACATCAGAATGTAATTTATTTTCTTCAAAATAATCTTTATCAAAATTGTATCAGATAATTAGAGTAATCTAAGGCTAGATAGAAATTTGTATAAGTAGCGAGCAGTCGAATGCAGCCTTTTGGATAACCGTTCAACAATTGACAGTCAAAAAAGTATTTATCTAAAATATTACGACGTGTTAACGTTGGGTGTGTCTTTAAGACGAATCATCGACACGTAATTTAAGTTTATTTATGTGAACATATAAATACTATTTTAGATTATGTATCGTCGACGGGATTCGATTTAGAAACGGCTTCCGATTGTGGAGAGTGACGATTTTATTTGACGTTATATTTTTTTTCCTGTAAATTTATCGTTTGAATTCGTAATCGAAATATTCGATTCGTATTAAAAACTAGTTTGTTTTTATAATAAAAAAAAAACTTTTTTAATTTTTATGCGCATTTATTCATTTGACGCATAAACTTTAGATAATACTAAGTTATCTCGTTAATATCAATTTAATTCAAAAATTTTGATTATTATTATTATCAGTATTTAATTCAGATATGTAAAATATAATATATTCAAAAATTTTATGGTTCCAAAATTTAAATTTTATCCGTAATTAGAGGTTAAAATAGTGTGAATATAGTTCGTTATTCGAAGCATCGCTGTAATTCTAAATTTAATTGGTTGTTTTATTGGAATTTTTGATTTCGCTCTCAGTTTTTAAATATTTTTAATAAAGGAATATCTATACTTCAAATATAAATATTTATAATTTTATAATATCAATTGATATATTGATATCGTAAATAAATAGTTAGAAGACATAAAATATGTATTATAAAGTAAAATTAATGTGAGTTGCATTTACTAATTATGATTTCTAAAAATTGCTTAAATTATAATAAAATAGATATTTTTTTTGCAATATAAATTTGTGATTTATAATATATTAATCAATTATTCATTTATAAAAAAAGATAATATATTGCATAGAAAAAGATATCGATAGAATTACTTTTTCAGGATGAATTTAATACGCTTCTAATCATATTCGAGACGTGATATAGTAAAAAAAAATAATATATCAAAATTATTTAAAAATAAATTATGGTATACAGTAGACGACGTGAAAGCCGAAGGTACGGGGAAAAAAATGAATTATGTATATAAACAATGTGTTCATCGCGAGTATTTTGTTAATCAAAGGTGCCCTTCGGCTGCGAATTGCGAACGGGGTCCGACTCCAAAACAACAGGTTTTTGACGGGTCGACCGCCCCTAAAAGACCAAAATAATTCTAGGTCTCGTAATTAGGTTGTAGAACCAATTTACAGGTATTATTTTAAACGAATTAAGAACCCTGTTATGGGGGCCCGGGCCTCGGTGGGGCGGGGCGGTTCGCCCACCATCGGGAACCGAAACATTTATTAATATAATTTACTGTTAATTTGTTATTGCTTTTTGTGTGTACATCTGGGATTCGTATGGAGAAACGGTAGCCGATAATTAAAAAAGATAAGATATTTGACAAAAGAAACGAAACGGGGTCATGATTTATGTGTTATGAAAAAAAAATGAGTCGGATTTACATGACATCATACTTGTCCTCGATTGAATGCAGATGAAAGTTACTTTGAATTATATTTATTACATATGTAGTTATAACTTTATATATATATACATATAATAATTTAGTATTTAGCCATTTTTGATATCATGTAAAAAAAAATAAATAAAAAATAGTAGTTATTTAATACACAATGAAACGACGTAAATTTAGTTATAAAATGATTTTAGAACTACAATTTTCTTCGGAAAATTTTTTGCTAAAATTATTAAAAATTTTAAATTAAAATTAGTTAACTATTCTTTAGTAAAATAAGTAGTTTAAATTTCTCTGTTCTATTTATGAATTCATTATGATTTTTTCTGATTTATTTTCATTACCGAATAAACGATGTTGTTCATCTCAATAAAAATTAACTAAGAGGTTACTGTTTAATTAACATAGGAAATATAAATTTACGTATAGTTTGTATTTATCACAAATTAAATTTTTTGATAATTGTGATGAAGAATTTTAATTTTATATATTATTGAATATCTTTTTATAGATAAAGATATAAAATTGAATTTTTTCAATATGATGTAAACATTTTATATTAGAACTATTAATGCAATCAGCGTTTAACGTTCAATCCTAGACATTACGGCAACGAATGCTCGTTGTTTTTGAGTTGCGTCATTATTTACACGAAACAGCAAAATATCCACTATATCAATCCATTACATAAAAAGCAGCAATATTAGCAATTATATAATTGGAAATATAATATTATCATATAATATTATAACCGCGGCTATTTTACGACGTTGTCGCGTACGAGAAATATATTTTACGGTGTGGACGCGGCGTTATCGTCGACACTTAGCGTCGTTTATTAAATGTTTTAATATCTTCATTTGACTTTCAAACGTTGTAAGTCCGTCGTATATTATGACCGCGTTGAATCTAATTGCGTTTTCATCGCAATTACCCGAATTTGAATAAAACCACTCCGCGGTAATACGATATTAATCTACTAGCTCGCCCTCAGGCTTTATAAGAAAAACCTTCAATGTACGTGGTATAACATGAGGCCAACTCGAATTAATCCATTTCAACACTGTTTCGTCGTATATTTATATAATATATGGTTTTTTGTTTAAAAATATCAGTAAACTCTATCGATTTATCGAAAGAATGTATATAATATGTATTAAATAAACAATAATTGTTACAATTAAATATTTTGAGCTTCTTTTTGAATTATCTTTTAAAATTGTTCCTTTATAATTTAATATTTCTTCCAATCATATATGGTATATATATTTAAAAATTTTACAAGTATAAAATTATATATTTATTTTCAACGAGAGATTCAATTCATTTTAAATATAATTAGAATTTGAATTTCGTTACTAATTGAAATATATTTTTTGTAGTAATTTCTTTGAATAAATATAATTTTATTATTAAAAAATCGTTCTCAAAGTTGATAATATTAATCACTGGAATGAATGAAAGAATGAAATAATCTAAAATAAGAAAGCGGCATTAGAAAACGTTTCAGTTTTGTGCTACTAATTTAAGTCGATATCCGATCTTAGCACAGTGCTTTCTTGATAATTGATTACTAAATTATTATTTTTAATTAATTAATGTTAAAAAATAAAATCAGAGTAATGTTTATTATACGAAAACAATTTCACATACTGTATTATCGACGAACCAGTTTGATACAATATAAAAAGCGGTCATGTTAAATTCTCAAAATGTAGATGAGCATCCTAATTTAGAACAATATAAGTCGATTTTCTTAATATTTAATTCACTTATTAGCGTATTATATACAGATTAAAATAATAATAATAATAATAAGACCTGTTTCCAAACGTTATAAAGTCGACGTTCCATCTGCCGTGGCAATTTATTATAGTGGCATGTTGCAATATTGTTGATGTTAGGGGTCACGCGGGTCCACAGTGTTGAGGGAGGCCAGTGTTTATGGAGGCGCAATAATGGTTAAGATTGCCTATTACACAATTCGGTGTGTTTAATATTAACTACCGGACTTTGTTCGGTTCGCGGCAATTACACCAGATTATAATCATTATCCCGGATCGACGAGATTAGCTCAGGGTTACCATGCGTTCCGCTTCATCGGGACACGCTTTTTTTTCGAATTTCACAGGTATAACCGGCGGGCAATGTCGAATATAGGGGTTTCTTTTTATTAAAAAAAAAAAAAAAAAAACCGACGATGCAATTTTTTAGGTACGTTTAATTTTACACAATTCATTCAGGTGTTTTTTTTTTAATATTATATTATGCCGCATTCTTTAATTAGAATTATATGATATTTATGGAAAAATATTAAATTACAAATTAATATTTTCTTTTTACAGTCATAATAATGTAAATATTTTGATATGAAAAGAGTTATGTTTTGGTGTTAATGAAAGAGGTAGCTATTTTTAAAAATATAAAAATAATCTAATACGATATTATAATATATAAATAAATAGTCTAAATATATTTGAGATAAATGATATAATGTGTGAAAAAATTCTGTCAATTCAAAACATCTTTTTATGGAAATAAAAATCTTTAGGAATCATTACTATCAACAGTTTCATACAAGTGAATAAGGTTTGACATAAATTGATGTAACAAGTCACGATTATTTCTACATTCGCAGCTTTACAAAGATCGTTATTGTAAATAAACCTGATGATGTATCAATATTTAAATATATATGGTATATATATATCTAAAAAAATATCATATTTATCATACTAATATCATCTATCACATCACACATTTAAAATATGCCATTGAAACGATAAAATTAAACGCCAAATACCATTGTTTTACATTGATTTTGCATCATGGTAACCCTAGATCAGCTTCAAGATATTCTTCTTTCTCTTTGGTGCTTCTGGTGCTGGTGGCTGCTGCTGCTATATCATTAGGATAATGCGGTCGACGTTATTAGCGATGGCCGCAATCAATATCAATTTTTGAATTGGTGGTGGTGTTCCTCTTCATATAAAAGCATTTTAGCATCGTCCGACGAAATAATCCATTATTTTTAATGCATGTGAAATTGAAGAGTTTTAAACAGTCCCCCACTATGATGATCGACCAGCTCGTCGTCAACTTCTTCTGCTTCGGAGACTGGTAGTCGGAGAGGCGTTCAATTTAGACCTGTTTATCAAGGCAATTTCTGTAAATTTTGACTTTATATAGATCAATTTTCGTCCAGATAGCCATTTGAAGGCGTCGTGTTTATTTTTCATTATTTTTAAAATTTTTGAAAAAATCAAATTTCAACATTATATTTAATATTATTCACGAAATTATTATACGCTTTTAATTCTAAAATAAAATTAATTATATATTTTTTTTATTTGGAATCTAAATTGGTTTGCTTCAAATATTTAATACCCGATTTAAGATAGATCGATGAATCAGCAAAATTAAGTCGAAGCAATTTATTTATTATAAACAATAATTCTCATTCACGAAGAAGTTCGTTGTTCCGTGACTTTGTTTATTTGAAATCGTAATTGGATATTAATGTACAAAAATAAACAGAAAAAAATAATAATATTATATTATAAATTATGAAACTAATAATTATTTGATACCGATTTGAACACTGATCAACCGCGATAATATATATTATTATTTTAGATGGCAATATTTTTCAGTTGTAATAATTTATTGTATAATTAAATGAACTCGTACAAAAATTCTTACATCGTATCTACTTATTGTAACATAAGAAGATATTTCAATATATATATATATATATATATATATATATATATATATATATATATATATATATATATAATTTTTTCTTTTTTACAAGGCGGTATTCGATAATAAAAAATCGAGTATGTAATTCGTTCGCGTATATTATTAAAGATTAATCGTTGCAAACTCGGAGAATTTTATTAGTTACACGTATAAATTTATATTGTATGTATATGAAGTGGTTGTTGAAGGTTGTTTTATTGGAGGAGGTGTGTTGATGCATGCGAACCGACAATAATAAAACGAATCGACTCCAATAATGAGAGTGCCTCCCCCTTCGACGATGTTAATTGTATCACTAAATACTCGCCAGGGGTGTATTTATTCATTATTAAAATATTACGAATTTTTTTCCTCTCAGTTCGTAATAAATCACGATTGCGTTTTGTGTAGTGTGGTAGCGCGATCCGGTAATTATACTATCAAAAATACTTGTGTAATTACTTACGATGATGTCGAAAAAAAAAAACTCAATCGATCAGAACGTATTCGATAGTGTGTAATATTTACGATTCTCTATAAGTGAGTGTGCATATAAAAAAATACGTTTTCAAATATTTTTATGGATGTACTTTGTATTGATATGATTGATTTTGTTACTTAAATACGTTAAATAAGATATATATATATATATATATATATATATATTTTTTTTTTTGTAGAAGATAGTATCTTAAAAAAATGTATAAAAATATAGACTATTTTATTAAAAAATAATATATTTTCTAAAATTGATAAATGTATGATATATAAAATCTATACTAACTAGCTGAATATTTTGAAAGTTAACCCCTATATGTCATACTGTATAGACTATAATAATTTGTTTAAAATAAAATTTCATTACTTTTTCATACTTAGATTATTTTTTTGTATCCTTTCGTGGATCGAAAAGACACCGATGATTCCATTTATTTTTTATTTTTTACAACATATTTGTGCGTATGCAAAAGACGCAGACAGGCGATCGTCGTATTAGTACCGTTTGAGAAGAACTGGTTTTTGGTCGCGTAGAGGACAACGGTTTTGAGCATCGGCGGTTTAACGTACGACGTGTTGTTGCGTCGTTTAAACAAATGAAATATCGCTGAAACGCCTCGAGAAAATTGGCAATAAAAACTAATTACTCCAAAGTATCTAATTACATCGCGGCCGATGAAATATTGATATTAGTGTTAAAGGTAACGGCGTTCGTTATCGCTCATGTTACGACGCGTTCGACGTGTCTTTTACCCTATTACAAATACTACATTTTTATATTTTACATTTTATTTTATTATATATAAAGTTGTCGATGATTGATTTTATATTTTATATAATTGACGTTTGTTTCATAGTATGATCGTTGAATTTTAAATATATCGGTAGCGTTATATAGTATATTTTTTTTTAATGAGTATATTTATAATTAATATGTTCATAATATGTATGCAAAACGAATTGTTGACGTTAATGAAAACGGTAATACAAATATATGATAAATTAATGAATTGCTATTGATTGATTTTAGTATATAATACTTAATAGAAATTTAAAAAAATTGGTAATATATTTAAAATTTTCTGTATTAAAACAGTAGTGTTTTTTTTTTCTAATATTAAAAATTATTTTTCAATATATATAATTAGTACAATTCTGAATTAATGTAAAACATGTTCTAAAAGTATATTTAATAAGAATAATACGATTTTTTCAAGTAATAAATAAATATCATTTCAATTTTATGACTCATTAAATTACAATAAATAAATAGGCTATACGCTTTTATGAATATAGCTAATATATAATTTTATTTTTTTTTTAATTTTCAGTAAGAAAAATATTTTATCATTAAAATTTTTTTTTTGAAACAACTGATAAACAAAAACATAAATATATAGATCGATGATAAAATAAAAATATGATATATCTATTTAAAATCGTTTAATTTAGGTAACGATTTTTTATTATTAAAAAATATCGACTCAAAATGGAAACTTGAAACTATTCAAGATCAGTTTTAATCAGAATAAATAATCGAAATATCGTACACACATACATTATTCATATTATTTTTCAATTCGATTCCAATAATTAATACCGAATAACATTAATCATTCGTTTTAGAAAAGACAAACAGTTAGACGTAAATATATAATTACTCATATATATATATATATATATATATATATATATATATATATATATATATATATATATATATATATATATATATTTGTGAATAATGTCTCGTGATTTATAATGCGGGATTCGCATTATAAATTATAATCGTCGATTTTATATATACGATTACAATTGCCATCGTAGCACAATTCGCATTAATTACATCCGAGTTCGATTATTTAGAAATCTCTTTGAGTATGAAAGCGACGGATAGAAACAATTTATTTATACTGTTTATACGAGGGGGAAGAATTATTATATTGAATACTTTCATGTCATTATTGATATATCATTATCTGCAATAATTACAGCATTAAAGTTATTAAATGAAAATATGCCGTTCATTTTATAATTGGAATGATAATGATAAATATATTAAATAATAATAAAAAAAAACGAGAATGGTGCGCAATGAAAACGTTTCGTTTCAAAACAGAAGCGTTTATATTAATAATAAATATAATATGTCGTACATTTGCCGGATATTGAAAATAATAATTAATTTTATAACATATCGTATCGTTATTATTATTATTTTATTATTATATATATATTTATTTTATTATAGTAGCGTTTGTTATCTTTATTTAGATATTTGTCGTGATAATTAAATTAGATTGCGGTGTGTTTTTTTTTATGTGGCGGATTTAATTATAGAGTGCGTTTTAATATAGTTTGCTATTTTTTAATCGATTTTACATATAAAAACACGTAATAGTAATTAATTTTCAGTATTATCAAAATTTCATTTATCGTAATTGGATTTATTTTATTAAATTTTAAAATGATATATAAACGTTTTAGTAAAATTAATTGAATAATATGTAAGTTAAATTGTAGATCGAAAACACGTTGCCCCGTTGAGCCCGCATATAAATGTATGCAGCTGTCTTATGTCATCGTTAACTTTTAATAATTAGTATTAACAAGGTACAAACTTAAGTTCAAAACTATTAACAATGTAAAATCGTCATCGATGACGTCACGCGTCAAAAAGTGCGTCGCGGTCAATTTTAAACGTTCGCCGAAATTGGCAAATTTTTCAAGGGATGATATTATTAGTTAAACGACAGGACAAGATATTGAATGAGAAAAAAAATATGTATATATATATATATATATATATATATAAATAAAAATGAGAACGATGCCCGGTTGATTGTACAAAGTTGTTATTAGGAGACGCTCGTTACGCCCGTCGAATAATAAGAGCACAATCGGCCGTTTTAATCGCGGGTCCGGTAATGAGAACCGGAGCCCCTTGTACCGAATAATACTAAATTAGTTTTCGATATGAGCGATGATGACTATGGTGAAACGGGAGGCGACCGGCAAAAAAGGGAAATCTAATTAAGCTACCGGGATTGGATCGAAAATGATGACTTGTGGAATTTTTTAAAAAAAAGACTGGCGACTCGGACCGGTTAATGTTTTTACTAAGACTGTTCGCAATTGTGTCCGCGTTTAGACAATGCACTAATCGTGTATTGCACAATATATATATATATATAAAGTCATAGGTTATCGATTCCGCAGATGATACAACAGTCCCTCATTTATCGCGGGTGTTATGTTTCAGAATCTGCCCGCGATAAGTGAAAATCCGCAAAGTAGAGATAACTCTTTTTATTTTAATATTTATACAATTTTTATAAACCATATTTACACATTTATATACTATATAGCTTTTTTACATTTTTTTTTTAGAATAAATTTTTTCACACTATTTTGTTTCTTTTAAAACATACCATCGTAAAAGTTTATATATACACTAAAAATGTGTTGAATTCTTAAACCTAAATTTGTAATCTTAAAATTTTTTATGAGGATTTATTAAATACTTACGAAACATCAAAAAACCCGCGAAATAGCGAGTTTGTGATAAAAAAGGAGAAGTATAGATAGATTATTAATATATATTAGAAATAGAGATAGTTTAGGTGAAAAAAGATAGATTATGAAATTCAAGTATTGTAATGTTATATCTAATAAAAAATTGCTATATAGTGTAATCGTATTACTTAAAAAAAACCTCTATATATTTATCATTTATATAAAAAATAACAACAATATTTTATCGTTATTAAAAGAATTTTTAATAAATTTAATTTTAGATATTTAAATAAAGTTTTATCTTTTGTATGTACATATAAAATACAACATAATATATAACGAAACTGACAGAACTTTCTTGAATACTTAATATGTTATTTTAACATATAAAAATATAATTCTTTATAAAAATTGAAAATTATAATACACAGTCGTAAAATGAAAAATAATGAAATATTTTAATACGCAAAATTTATATAGTAGGCTTAAGACTACAATATGACAATATCGATTTATCTTATTTTAATATTTTTAAAATTTAATATTTTTTGTACTTTTTTATTGACTCAATTGTTCATGTTTAACTATAGTGTTTAATAGTTTTTTTCAATTCATTTAGTCTATGAAGATATATTATGTATATGTAAAAATGTTATGAAAAAGGTATTTTTTTCTATAGTTAATTTTAAATATATATATATATATATATATATATATATATATATATATATATATATATATGTAGTAAAAATTTTTAATGTATAAAATTTTTTATTATATGAAACCAGCTTGTGAGATCATAATAATATTTTTTTTCACGACAGATGTGCCTAGTTGACGATTAAAGTAGACAATCGGCTGATATTGATAAATTATTAAATATTTAAAAACAAGAATATCGTCTTAGATGATCCGCTGCTCGTTGCCCGCTTCATGCTAAATTCTAGGAAATAATATTTGAAATAATCAAAGATGGCGGTCATGCGCTATCTAAAAGAGCACATCTACAAAAGTAAATAGATGGATTGTGTATTGTTATTAGATATGGGTCGCGTTGATACGTAATAACGAATCGAACTAACTGTAATCGGTTTTTTTTTCTTTTTTAGTATTCTCTTCGATTGTAATATCTGATTTAATATCGGGAGACCACACTTTATATCGAGTCAAAATATACTTATATTAAATTATGATCGGATATTTGTGGCGTAGAGCGAAAACGTTCTATGCGCCATATAAATATCCTCAATATATGATCAAATTTAATATAATATATATATATATATATATATATATATATATATATATATATATATATATATATATATATATATATTATTGTTTTGGTAATGTTTTATAAACTTGTGTTGCATTTAAATATTTATTTAATTGAAAGCAATGGTGAATCATTAAAATGTTAAACGTTCTTTTTCTATAGTTAAAAATCGACTAAAATGGACATCGTAAAATATTTTTTAAAGATCAATTATATAATATCATTTGATGTATTGTATATATTTTTATAATGGAAAAAATGATTAGACCTTTGATTTGTCGATTTTAAAATTATACTCTAAGATAATTTTAGGTTGATAGCAAATAATTATTTTTTCGACAACACCCCACCCCCTCTCTTTTTATTTGATAAGAAAACGAAGCCTCAACCAATACAACTTATTATCGATCGATTCGCAATAGATCTCTATATAGAAACGATCTCGTATCGGCGCACTCTCTTTGATCGATTTCACATTTAATTACCCGGTCAGTACAGGGAGGAGTGAAATAAACAAGTCGAAAAGCTATCAATATATATATATATATATATATATATATATATGAATATATACATATATATATATTTTTGTTTTGGTCAAACAAAACAGACAAAAGTGACTAGTCACCTTCGTGTAATTTTCGAGTCCTTCACCTCGGCTGGAGGACGCAGACGGGGGCCCACAAAATTGAGACCTCAGACCGTCGGATATTTTGTTATTTTTTCATCATCCCGGCAGTTCTTTCCGACGGTTCGATCGTCGTCGGTGGCTACTCTTATAATCTTTTACATAATATGCACGTTTTAATGAGATGCTCCCAATAGGAGAGAATAAACTCGATTATAATATTTGTATGGGGCGGACGACGGGTGGTTCGGGTTAACATTTTGCCGCATATAAAAAAGTTTCGTTCCCGAGCGCACGATTATTATCGGTTCTTGTTCGATTTAATGCGGTGGAACATATTATAAAAGTGCGATGGTGATATGCCAAATGTTTCGATAAAACGATCAGTGTTTGAAGGTGAAAACAAATTAATGTTTTTTTTTTTTTTTTGCTTTTTGCTCATAAATGATATTTTTCAGCCAAATGGTCTTTAATAGAGACGGTATTAAACAAAAAAAAATATGTGAAATTAAATGATATTTTAACTTTGAAATTAGACGGTGAATATATTGATCTATAAAAAAAAATCCATTTCTAAAAATGACGAAAGGTTCCATTTACACTTTAAAAACCGCAAATTTCTACATTTATGTCTAAAAATACACATTTCATATATTGTATAAAATACAAAAAAAAAAGGAAAATCACACCATATAAGGATATAAAAGGCATATTTATATATAAATCAAAATACATGCTATTTTATTAGGATCAATAAATATATTTTCAATATAATATGTATTGAATTTGTATAGTTAATTGATTTCATTATTTTCTTTATATAAAGTTTTTCATTATCAGAATGATTATACTTCATTTGAATATCTAATTTTAGCATTTATATGTAAACATTCATTGATCTTAATAAGATTGTGTATACAATTACGACAAGTGATAAATAAAGAGAATATGGGTTCAAAAATGTAAAATCATAAAATTTAATATATATTAATAATTTTCTATCATTGCACTAATCATAATCAGGTTTGATTGCATTAATTATAAAGTCAAGCCTTGAAATGTCAATATATTAAATAATAATTATATAAAGGTTAGATATAGAATAGATATAGTAAATAAAATCTAGATTTAAAATATTTATATATTATTTTTTAAGTGTTTTTTTTTCACTATGATAAAATTAATTGGATAATATTATATTTATAATAATTTAAATTAAACTCGCGTGCAATCTAAAAGTTAACGCGTGAACTTTTACCCGAATCTAAGCGAAAAAAAAAAAGACTAGCCGCCGCTCTTATGAAACATCAAATTTAACTATTATTATTTTTTTTCTTTTCACTCTGATCAATGATTTATAAGACAATATACGAACCGGAGATACATTATGCGATGAAATAACGTGTTTAATAAATAATAAATAAACTCGTATTTACATATTTATCGTGATCGGACGCACGTTCATGTTTATATATCTCGGGTAATGGCTTCTAAAGTTACGAGTGTTCAAAACACACGTTTTACGACTGGAAACGTATAAAATTTTGAATATAGAACCTTTTTAAATGGCTACCACCTTACTATTACTGTTACGACGGCGCATTGTAAACTTATATATACATTCGTATATATATATAATATAAACAACGCTATAACTATTCATTTTATCGACGTTCTTCTAATTCACTGCTAACAGCGCATTTCGACGAATATAAATTTATAAATAAGTGGCGATAAATCTCGTATACGGAAAATCGGGATTCGGACCCCGAAACTTTTGATCTCGACCTCCCTTAATTGTATTATGAGCGTTTCGATTCAAATTTATGTGTTTTGTATACGAAATGTTCAAGGCGGCGTAACGCATTAAGCGCGTATCATTCGGGGTGTTATATTGAAATTACTCGTTTTGTTTTATATTATATATATAAAAAAAATAAATAAAATAAATAAAGCGATAGAAGCGTTAAAAAAAATTAACCGACAGTTTAATTCTAATAAAGTTTTTAATTATTTATATTTTAAAAATTTTATGATACTAAAATCGAAATACAAAAATTTTTTTTGAGTCTTAAATATGAGCGATTCAAATTATATATGTTTAATCTAAGAAGAAATAATTAATATGCAATAAAATTTAACTAAGATTAATATTCAGAAATCATACAATTGTTACAATTTTGCGTTGAATTTTATCTGTACGCGATCGAACAATACTACATTTTTTTTTAGTTAAACTACATGTCTACCTACTTATTCGTTTAATGTTTTATAATTATTTAAATAAAAAATATAATATTTATAAGATATTTTGATTATTCATATAAAAACAATTTCATACGATAAAGCAGAGTTTAATTATAGAACGTATGAATAAAATTTAAATAGCATCGAATCAAAAAAAAAATTCGCCCTTTTAAAAATGGTCACCGTTTCAGTTTTCAGATAAACGATCGTTATATATATATATATATATATATATATATATATATATATAATATATTTTTTATTATCGAAATCGACGTTCGATTCGTGTCGGTTCTGTGATGTTTTCCGTTGCGACGTTGTTTTTTTTCTTTTCTCGTGGCGAATTTCCACGTCGTTTTATTTCCCGTTTTGTCGAAAGAGGATGTCGCTTTTTACCTGGTCGTGAACTCATTTTGATTGACAGACGGTAGCCGACATGTTTACTAATAAAGCCATCATATACATTTATTCATATGTCGCACTTCGGCACGAATACCGCACCAACTAAAAGAGAAGCGGTTTCCAGCTATTACCATATTTGAGTAGATGAGATTAGAATTTATGATCGTGTAAAGTGTTTTAACCTTAACTAGTGTCATATTAATATTTTTTTTTTTTTTTAGATAAGAAACAAGATTTTTCAGCTTGTGATTTATTTACGATAGAGTTGAGATATATAATATTTAATAATATTACATATCGTTCGAATGCTATTTTTTTTAATTTATTATTTATAATATATAAATTGTAAAATTATTTGTAATAATTATGAAATTACTTTATTTGAAAAATTGTAATTGTTTAGATTTATATAATAAATATTTTATTTTTTTTACAATTTAAACCTTTCATATATATTTTGTTTCACTTTAAGTATAATTTTTAATTTATTAAGATTGTATTTGTATATTTAAAATTATATAATTGAAAAACAGAAAGGTGAATTTGAGGAATATAAGGTTGAATGTATATAATTAGTTAGTTTAAATTGAAGTACAATAATTGTATATGGATTTTTTTTTTTTTTGCAAGTATCAATTTATTATTAAAAGTCTCAAAACTTATTTCTTTTATCTATAAAAATATTTTTTGAGCAGTAAAAAGTTATAAAATGTCATATATATTTATATATCAATGTTTAAAAAAACCTTACAAGTTTTTATTCTAAGTGCATATATAAAATTTTATTTTGAACTTTCAAGTCGATGTCATTTTTCGTATAAGAAGAATACGAATAGCATATATTAAATTAATTGCATTTTAATATTGTAGATTATAGACATTACGATTTAACATAAATAATGTTGTAGTTAAAAAAAAATACGTATTTTGAGTTATTACCATATTTGAATAAATAAGACTCGGATTTATAACTATACAAAGCATCAGTCAAATAATTTATTACCAATAGGAGAAGTTAGTTTTTTTTATAAAAGTCAACGACTTGTCTCTGCAGTGATTTATGGTATATTTTTTCCTCTTTGTCAGTTTGATTTGATTAAAGATTTTTGATATATTTAAAATAGACATAGATACTAATATTGAACCTTAATTTTTTCATATTTAATTTAGTAATTATCTTATATATTTTTCATGTATAATCAAAATTCATATTAATACTATTTATATATAAGTATTATTTCAATATCTCAATTATTCTAAATATACCGATCGTTTTTCATGAAACACATGACTAAGCACATTAATGAAAAAAACTTTCGAGCTGTGTCATTTTGTATTCCTAGAATCGTGTATTTATGATTTAATAAATAAATTGCAGTTATTTGTGGTATTTTATCTATAAATATTTTTTTTAGTGAATTATGTGAATGAATAACGATTTTTTAAACTGCATAATTAATTGTCATGCTGTTGGTATATTCAAATATATTTTTTTCCAGTATGATTCAATAAATGAGAATTTGTAAATTATATACGAATGCGGACCGCAAATAGAAAAAGTTGAATATGACTGATTTAAAAGATTCGCTGCAATAATTGTTTAGTAGATAAGTATTTTTGAATCATATAGAGGGTTGCATTTGCGCGTTTTTTTTTTTTTTGCTCACGGGCCCAAATAGTGCGGACGCGGCTTTAGTTAAACATTTGCAAGTTCGACTCGGTTAATTGTTTTCGGTTTTGTTTTTTAACTCGATTTACATAATGAGTTATGTCAGTCACGCTCGGACATGGCGCCGTATCTGAATGAATAAAATTTGTATTGTGAAAATTATACATGTATTTATTATTGTATAATATGAAAGAACAAAAAAAAAATTAAAAATAACGCACACATTTATTTGTTTAAGCAATTTTCGAATTTGCATTATTTCGATTTCGTTACGCGATATTTCTATATATTTAATTGCCAGCACGATTCATGATGTCATTTTATTATTATTATTAATATTTTGATTTTCTCTTGGCCGCGTATTCTGTTTTTGTTTTTGGCGTCATCCGATTGTTATTTATGTACAGTGAGCATGATTGATCGATATTCATAAATTAGATGAAGGCAAATGGCCGTAATTAAAACTAGTAATTGCTACGACGATAACTACCCAGGTTACACACGGTGTGTGCCCCGTTTCGGTGAAGAATAATCATCATTAAGTAAAGGAAAATTAATCAAGCAAGAAGTTGGTAACCCGAAATACTCGAGCCTAATCGTCTAAAACGAAATTAAATTTTTTGGTTATTTGTTATCCGCGTTGTAAAAGCGTAAAAGGCGAACAAAAATAAAAATTGTACACACGTGTACTAACTAACGAGTACGTATAGGAAAAATCATCGATGTGTACCGGTAAATACACTTATAAATATTTCTTGTTAGTCAACGAAATATATTACGGGTCTGACTGACGGTTCCACTCGGAAATCCATTCAAATTACGTCGTGAAGATTAATTCTGATATTATTGGTGCTCCTACATCGTGTATTTTTATTTTTTTTTTTCAAGTGTTGCTCTTAAACGAAGTGTAATATATCCGGAAAACGTTTATAATTTTTTTTATAGATAAATTACAAAAATATTGCTGGATTAATTGTTCTAAGTTGTGTTTTCTCATATAATATTTTATATGTCATTTTTTTTATTTCGGTAGGTTTTTATTAAATTATCTTCATTTAACTCATCAATTTTTTAACCATGTATTCTAGAGATTACTGATAATCATTTTATGACACAGTTTAAAATATTATTATTATAAATAAAAATTATTTATAAATATCACGATAGTTTTTTTTTAAGTTAATTATTTTAATAATTTACAAACTGTCATTAATTAAACTTGCCATATCAATTACTAATATATAATAATTATTACTTATGATGAATATTTTTGTTATAAAATTTTAAAATATTTATGATTTTTATTTTTATCCACGTGACTTTTCCGCTAGATTACAGCGGATTTTTAATCTCCATCAGTCGTTAAACGTCAATGAATTTTATTTAATAATGTATTTTATTATATTTATATGGATCCTCTTTTAGAAAAAAAAAACCCGTTTATTTACTTACTTCAAAAAAAAAAAGAGGACCACCTGTATTTTATACGCATCGACGTAACGAAATACACTTCAATTGATTGATTTTATTTATCTATTTATATTTTGACGTAAAAATGCGACAAAAAAAAAACATTTTAGATAGATTTGTTAACGAAATTATGGCCGAAATTCAATTAATTTTTTGTCGAAATTGTTTGTCGAAAATGCTTAAGCGTATGTTTCGACGATGATTCAATATTTGATGTGTATAATAAATGATCGTCTACACGTGGATGTAAAATATTTAATTACTTTATATATATATATATATTTTTTTTTTTTCATTACGAGATTTAAAAAGGAAATTTTGTAAAATATTTCGCAACGTAAATATACTATTAAATTATTATATCCATATTAAACCAGTAACGTTATTAAAGTCTAAATTACTTAATGATATAACTCGCTATTTTATTATAACTTAATTTCCGCGATATTTATGCGGTTAATAATTATGATATTTATAAAATATGATTTCGTTATATATTAAGAGTAGCGATTTATTTTTTTTTTCAGTAGTAATAAATATTAAAAATTATATATTTAAAAAGATTTTTATGAGAATAATTTACGTATATGTTATTGTATTAGTTTATGATTGTGATATAATTTAAATATTATGTATATTTTCTAATTAAAAATATATATTTATTGTAATATATATTTAAATAACACAGATGTCACTTTTGTTCTTTTTTCTTTCGAGTAATATTTTAATGATTTTATGTATCATATTTTTATATCAAAAATTTATAAATATATATTGTATGATTATATTCATATTTAGAATCAAATTACGTAGGTGCTATACATGGATCGGTGATTTTCCAAAGTCGGTCTTCTTCCTATTAGGTTACGTCACCTAGTGATCTTTGTTTTTGTAGTTTTTTTTTTGTTTCGGTGAAAAAAAAAATGTTTGGTTCGCCGATGTGAAATTAATTTAAAAGAGTCCGTTCCGGAGAGAGTACTGCGGCCCTGTAATGGGAGGTCCGACCTCCGATCACAACGTTAATTGAAACTGCCAATCATTATAATGAACAGCAAATGAACGGACGTGATTGGTCGCGCCACTTACTTATCTCATTTTCCCTCTCGGTCTATCGCTTTTTATCAATTGTATGCCGTTATTGTTGAGTCTGTCGATGAGCTTTTGTTTATTTATTTATTTAGTTATTTTTTTTTGTTTTTGTGCACTTATTTCCATACGGGGGTCAGAAAGTGGTTTGAACTCTTTGCGAACCTTTGACATTTTTTTTTTAATGAACATCGATATATTTTTTCTGCTGCATAATGAATTATGAATTATTAAAAATTATTATTGTATATATGGTATAGCAAAAATATAGATAGCATTTTTTTGAATTTTAATCAGCAAATATATTTTTATACAATTTATTATTAAAATTATGAATTATTATAAAATAATGGTTTCATAAAAATGACAATATTTTTGAGAAAAAAATAGAAACAGATAATGTTAAATTGAACACTTCTTTCGACATGAAATGTTTAATTGTTTAATCTAAAGGTTTTTTTTTAGAAAATTATTCATGTATAATAAAATTTCATTATGACACCTTATCGCGTAAAAATATATAAAACACTCCTGAATCAAAGGAAACTAATCGGAAAGAACTTTTTTGAACAAAACTATAATTTTTCAAAATTGGAATGATTTTTTTGTAATTTTTCAGAATATGTTTCGTCAACACCAAATCACTTGGCTGTTGATAAATTTAATATATTATTTGAATAGAACATTTATTGTTTATTTTTGTTCAAAGATAGGTGTTCAATTTAAAAAGTTTTACTGTACACACACACACACACAGACATATATATATATATATATATATATATATATATATATACGCGTGTGTGTGTTTGTAATTTAAGAGTTAAAGAAAATAAACAGATTAAAATAGTTAAAATGTCGTCTATATAATGATTTAAAAATAAAAATTATAACACATATAGTATATTATTATTACATATAAATCATATTTTTTTAAACAATATCACAATGGATTGAAAAAAATACTATTATTAAGAGTTTAAAATTACGGTAATCAGTATAAAACAATATTTCGCTATTTGTGTATTGCGTATTGTTAATAATTGACTTGTAATTACCGATAATTTATTCCATACAATGTACGATATTTGATTGCATTAAAATATTATAATCAAGCGATGTAATTAAAAAGCAATTAATCCAAATTGTATAATATTTCAGACTAATTGATAAATACGATGATCGTTTCTCAAACATTCTATCCAAATTGCGAGTAATTAAATCAAAATAAATTTATATATATTATGTAAAAAAAAATGTGGCGCCACATTTAGTTTTTTTTTGTATTTAGTTCATGAGTAATCTTTCGTCAATAATCATGAGATATGATTAGTTTGAAATGCTAAAGTGTTCATTTTTTTCGATCAATTTCATCCGCCAATAAAACTCAAATATAAGTTATTCAATATTTAACGTGCTTACCATAAACTTATTTTTTTTCATATATTACATTTCCAGTTAAAAACTTGAGCGCTCAAAAAGGAAATCTTTAATTTTTACTTATAATCGATTACTTTTAACCTTCACATTTAATACATCAGATGAATAGTATTGAAGAGTTAATTACGCGTTGAATTAACTGATTTATGATACGAAAATAATATTTTTATAATTACATCAGATTCTATTCTATTCGTGGGCGTATTTGTTTCATTTTTTTTAAATCATAAATATAATTATTTTTAAAGTACATAATACAATATTTTTCGAAATAGAATTGAACTTTAACTTTTTGAAGTTAATATATTATAAAATTGACAGTTTTTCAACAATTTATATTTTTAAGATTTAGCTTAAATAAAGTGACACATTTTAAAACTATTTTTTATTTATTATCTTGATATTTGTATTGTATTATGTAATATTATTATCTAATATGTTGTCAATACAATATTGTAATCAATCGATAATTTGGTAATATTGAACTATTTCATACAATCTGTTCTCTTAAAAAATTATTATAAGTCTTTTAAGACATTTTAATGTCAGTAATTCATTGCATTGTATATTAATCAAGATTTTCGAATGATGAATTCATTATTTTTTTTAAGTAATATATATACGAAATTTATTGTTATTTTCACATAAAGTTATCGGATATTGAACGAGCCTTTTCCATTGTGAAATATTGTTATTATTATTGAATTTATATTATTGGAGAACTTTAACGATTCTCACGTTCGAAACAATTGAAATCGTTTCAACGAGCGCAAAGCTGAAATATATATGTTAATAGATTGGTAATGAGTATGAGATTCATGAGGAAACTTAAACATGACCGTTCTCATTTTAACGAAGGCGTTAATTGCATACGCCTACGGATATTGTGCAATTTATCCTGTCAATATACATATTTTCACATTGTAAACGCACTAAAAATATTAAAGACAAGACGAAATCACGTTTTGCCGCCATTTAAAAAATTCGTATGAAACTCCATCGTTAATTTCGCTTTCCCGTTTTACCGTCAATGTGACCGCGGCCTTACATTTTATATATTGTTTCGTATTAACACGAAATACGCAACATTGTTTTATTATTATATTTTAACAAGGCATACTTTGTATACGATTATGTATTTCGTTTGTAGTGTAAAGGTTAATTGATTATGCGGTTTCTTTATTGATTCATGTAAGGGTTGTTATTATAATGAAACAATAATAATATTTTTAACGAATTGAATGCATATTAATGGATAGCAGCGCATTTTGCTTGACTTAAAAAGGAAAATACTAGGATATCGCTTAATAACTTAAGGCGTTCGAATTTAACAAATTTGCATACATAATTATTATGTTGAACCGGAATCCCACTTTGACGACTTTAAAATGACGTGTATAAATTACGCGAATATAAGGGGTTTTTTCGTTGTTGTCGTCGAAAAGGTAATTTTAAAATAATTTAATGATGTTATTACTACGTGTTTTTATTCCATACTTGTCAAAATTTGCAGTGTTAAGTGTGTAATTTAATATTATTAAGTTCTTGGCAAGAGTTTTAAGGGCATTTTTCACGTTTTAACGGCAACGATAAGATAATTGTCGATAGTTAAATTTCGACTTTAATTTTTCAATAAGTTGATTATTACGCAAGCGTTTAATATTATTTTAATACGAAAATGCTAGAAATTATATTAAGCGCGAAAAAAAAATGTTGCAATTCAAAGAAGGTCACTTTTTTATTATATGAAAAAAAAAACTTGAAATATGTAAATTTTGAAGTTTAAATTAGTTCATATATGGTTATGAATGAGAACCTGTTTTATTTTAATTGTGACGAAATATATTATGTAAAATAAAATAATATTTAAATATGTCAAGAAAAATATTAAATTTTATATATTTTGTTTTAATAAAAAATGACTTATTTTCAAGATAGTTAACGGATTTTTAAAAATGTATATAAATATGTAACCATAATAATTTATTATTAATAATAAATCACCACATAATATAAAGAATTTTTTTTTGTATGACGAATCAAATTTTAGAATACGATTAGCGAGTAACTAGCATTTGATATAAAGCTTAGCGTATATTATATAAATATTTTTCTGATCTCGCGGAAAAATCGCCCATTTTCCGGATTCAAATTCGCGCGTTATTCGCGTCACGCTATGAACGTTTGAGAAACGCTGGATGCGTTTCGTTCATAAAATGATTCGTTACGTGATTCCGGTGATAGTCGGTCGTTGTTCACGTTGCGATGCATCGATAGCGCAAAGATAGTTTAACCAATTACCGAAAGCTCGTCAATCTCGCCACTAATCGATGGAACGAGCTTTCATTTATCATTCTGGATCCATTTCCTATCTCCATAAGTAATTTCACTGTTGATTTTGGGCTTATTTCATTAGTCTATCGCCGCGGGGGTGCTCCGACGCCCAAACCACGACCATCCATCCTTTTAATTTCGACAAAAAAAGGCGTTTTGTTTTGTGCGTGTGTTTGTGTGCGCGAGCATGCTAGCCTTTTGTTTCGTTGCATAAAAACTATTCATTCGGCAACATTTCATTTTATATATAATATATATATATGGTATTATATATTCCGTTCTGTACGCTCAATCGATCCTATGTTTTATTGATTAAAAGTTGTAATTGGCGTTGTTTATTTTATTTTATATTATTTTTAGTCATATTTTTTTAATAGAAAAATAATCAAAATTATTAATTTTGCACGCTTTTATATAAGCTTTACTTGTATGTTTTTCTGGGTGGAATTTTGTAATTGATTTTTTGAGCACTTTCCGATATCCGATTGAGCTGAAACTTTGCACATTTATTTGCTCTTGATGACAATGCAAGAATCAAATTTGCAAAATAATAGATTAATTAGTGGTAATTAATTATGTCGTTTTTACGATATATATATAATTGCCATTAATGATGCGATATATATTATATTTCCTTTTGTACGCTCAATCAGTACTATATTTATTGATTTAAAGTTGTGATAGCATTGTTTATTTTTATTATGTATTATTTTTAATCATATTTTTTTAAAGAAAAAGTAATCAAAATTATTAATTTTTATGATAGAAAAAAAACATATATTTTTTATGTATGAACAAATAAAAAATAATATTCTTATAAATCTATCAATAAATATAAAATTTTAAAAACAGTTAATTTTAATTTTTTTACAAGGAAAATATAAATAATAAAAACAAAAGATGTATTTATAATTTAAAATTAATGTATAGTAAAAAATAAAATACGTTGTTTTGAATTATTAATTATTATTTTTTAACTGAAAAATTTGGAATAATAATATTTTTAATATTATTACAAATTGAAACATTAAATATCATTACAGTTTAACAAGCACACATACCATATATTATTAAAACTATTTTCTTAAAGATAATTAATATTATATAAATTAAATATTTTATTATCAATCTAAAAAAAATATATATTTATTTTTCTGTCATATTGAGAAATAATTGAATAATTTCGATGATTTAAGTATTTTAGTGGATAGAAGACGATATTGTTTATTAAGGTTAAATTAACTTGATTTTTTTTGTAAATCGGCATATAGATAGATGTATATATATATATATATATATATATATATATATATATATATATATATATATATATATATATATACATAATAGAACCTAAATTGGGAACGCGTTAACGAATCAAATATAAAAAAATGGAGAAAAAAATCCAAAAAACATAAGTAAATTTATAGGCTCGATTTGGAGGAACTTGCCGCAAAGGAAATTTATAACCGTCTATGATTAATAATAAATAATATATTACATTATATTTATACGGATACTTAATTTTTGGCTCATTTATATTTTTATACGTATAACAATTAGGAGGAAACGAAACTCACGATATTTACAACGCCATATATTACATTCGATATAAAATATTAATACACATATACGAGAGATTTATTTTAATATATATATAAAACATCGGCGTAAACACACAAACAAACAGACAAACAAACGTTCGATCCGTAATATTATAAATTCAATCAATTAATACGAAACGCCGTATACACGTTCGACGATTCGTTAATTAATTTTTAACCCTAAAACGGGCGAACGAATTATCCGCGTTTAATGGCATAATTAATAACGAATAATTGCGCATATCAACTCGCATATTTTTTCCATTGATTTATATTTATTCGTCGAAGACGATCTTCCAAAAAATAAAATAAAATAAAAATGATGGACCGAAAACGTGGCGTTTTAATAACCTGTTAGGATGATTTATTTGAGATTTATATATATATATATATATATATATATATATATATATATATTATATATATATATAATATATATTTACGTATTACTTTTTTACGTCGGTACGTCATAATATTGTTAGGAAAAAAAAATGGAAATTAGTGAAATTATTATTAGTGGAATGCAGTCGAAAGTAGGGTGGATTTTTATCTATGAAACGACGTAAACAGCTGCTAGTTGATTAGGTATTATCGTTTAAATTTATTATATAAAAAAAATATATTATTTATTGCTCATCTAACACAGTCATTTAAATCAATAATATTTAATTAATATTCTATATAATGCAAAATTATTATTTTTATATTTTCTATGGAATATATTTTTTTAATAATATATTCTAATTTTCATTCTTAATGTTTCAAAACAAGTATATTATTTTCTAATTAATTTTAGTAATTAATCAGAAAAATGTATTATAATTAGAAAAGAACAGTTTTTAAATATTATATTATAAAATAGAAAAATACTTTTTTGTTTGACTGAAAATAATATATATATATATATATATATATATATATATATATATATATATATATATATATGACTAAAATAATTAATAATGCATTTTTTTTATAATACAAAACAATATGATGGCAAATTAGGTTAATTTTATTCGTAATTAATATAAAAGAAATAAATTAATTATTGTCCCTATCATAAATTACATGATGGTTTTATCGTATTTCACGTTAATAACATTAATAAATTATTATTCGAAAAGTTTTAAAGGTGAATAAGAAAATCAAATGAGTAATTTTAATTACAATAGATAAAGTTTATCATTTCATTCGTTAATTAGCATTATTTAAAGAAAACTTAATTTGTAATGAACACCTGTTAACTTTGAGAATTAAGCCCTTTATATTTTTATCAGTATTTTTTAACAATGCAACAATATTTTAAATATACAATTGGTTCGTAAAATTTCATAATATATAAAATATGAAAATCGTGAATAAGATATTTGTATGCCTTATTAATCATTATATATATGTATATAAATAAAAAAAAATCGTACACATTATTTATATTAATATAATCAATCTAGTTTCAATAAAAGCAACGGCAGCAAAATAATAATAATAGTGAACTTGACTGTAACATTTCTTTACATCGAAAATATAGACAGAAAACATTCGTCATGCGGCCCTTAAGACATCTTGTTCAATTTTTAACAAATTGCCCGACATTGAGGGTCCTATTAATCCGTTTAAGGGCCTCTTCAGATACGACCGAATATCCGACGCCAATAAATAATACACGATCGCTGCTATTTGACGTTAGCACCCTTCGATTGCATTTTTTTTTTAATACAATTTCATCAATATGAATCGATTTTCGATATTATAATAATTATTATTTTTTTAATTTGTTTGTGATAAAATAAAAATAATATAATATAATATAGCTTTGTAAATACAGATCGAGTTAATTAGAATCAAGTCAAGCTCCATATCTCATGCCGTATTCCGACGATTGATAGGTTGGGATCCTCAACAGGAGGCACTTTCCCCTTCAATCATGGAAGACGAGACGAGGATATCGGTCTTGGTAGAGGTCTTGGTTCACCGTTTGATTGGAGACCTCCCGTCGTCGGACAATTAGCCGAGGAATAACCGTCCGCTTAATAAATAATCCCAACTAATTGATTATGCGCGTGATTAATCGTCTCAGTGTAAACCGCATATTTTTTCCAATATTATAATAATCGTTTCGAATGCGAACAAAATATTTTTATTTTTTTTTTTTTAAAGAAGAAATAAAAAATATATGTATATAAAATAAAATAACGCGGTCGTTTCTTGTGATCGGGCGCAAAGGTTAATTGAAACTAACTACAATGAAAGATGATCGATTTTTTTCGAGCGAACGATGACGGGTCGTGTGTTTCAAAGTTTCTCAAATATATTAATTAATAGATTGTTTGGTGTGTGTTTTTAATTTTGATAATATTTTTTGATCAAATGTCTCCATTAAATATCAAAAAAATTGAATCAAGAATCCATGTATTATAAAATATAATACAATCAAAATATTATAAAATAATCTATATAATATTAAAAAATTTTACATAGATGAATTATTTGAAGAATATACGGTTGAAAAGTTAATTTATAAATTAGTTATATTAAAAAAAAATCCAATAACCATGATGATAAAATATAGAAATAATATTGTTTTTTTTTTTCAGTTTTTGGAAAGAAAATATTTTAATTTTCTATCATATAAAGTTGCTATATAATAAGATATTAATTATTTAAAATTTTAATTATACGAAATATACAAAAATTAATTACGAAAAATAATTAATTTTTCCATAAAAAATATTGAACAATATATTATACGTTTGAATCACTATATATCAATGCAAAATAATTTAAATTATGATAAAAAATGTATAAACAATTTATTATATCAAAGCTGAAAGATTTTGATTTACATCTAATGTAATTAAAAACATACTTATTTATATTTCTGGTTAAATATAATCAAAAATTTCGTCCGAATTAATTGAATAGCGTAGGTGTTTGTATATAGCATAGATTTTATGTCGTATGATTATTGTTTTAATGCATATATATATATATATATATATATATATATATATATATATATATATATATATATATATATATATATATATGGTGATATAAAAATTTACAATTATGTTTTATTGACGTTCGGTTAATATTAAAATGGAATATGCATGAACGAGATCGATGAATATTCATATTATTATAAACGTTCGTTGTCGAATAAAATAATATACCAGAAAATATTTCTATGCGTGTCTAAATATTTAAATATAATTTAAAAGAGAGATTGCTCTTTAATTTATTGCTTGTTTATTATCTTCTTTTTTGTGTTTTTAGTTAATTAAGTTTGTGTACGTTATTAATATTAACGTAATATTTTTTTTCTCGATATTATATATATATATATATATATATATATATATATATATATATATATATAATACAGTTTTTATCTTGCGTGGATATAAACTATAATTAAATTAGCAGCGATTTTTTAAATATTTTAATTAACCTTTTTCAGTATTTTGATGTGTGCAAATTTATTATAATATATTTATGTAAATAACTCTAATAATATTTGTGGACATATTTTTCTATTATAATAAAATTATTTATGTAAAATATATATTAAGAATGAATTTAAAAAATATATTTTGATCTAAAAATTGCTATATTAAAAATAAAATTTAATTTTTTTTTATTATGATAGTCGTTTAATGTAACTTAGTTTCTTTTTATATTTCAGGATGACAATATATTAATTAGTTAATTAATAGAATAGCTAAATATACGATATCATGTAATTTTGAATTCAAATAAGAAAAAAATTATATAAATGAATTATTATTATATATTTTACTTAAAAAGATATGTAGATTATTCAATAGTGGAGTGCTTAAATTTTAGCCGAATGCATATTTCAAGTTTAGATAAATTTAAACTTCATTTCAGATTCATATTATATTAAAAGGTTTATTAATTAAATTTTTCTTCACCGTGCAAAAAAATATTCATATTTAAATCTTTACGATAATATAATATATATATATATATATATATATATATATATATATATATATATATATATATATATATATATACATAAGTATATATGATGTTCTTGTAAAACGCTATTTTTTCTATCGTTTTCGATACGATTCGTTTAATTTAATTTTGACGATATTGTCGTATAAAAAATGACTTTTAAACGGTAGAAGGCGGTGGGAGTAGGGGGGGGGGGGCAGGATAAGAATGGGGTATCGTTATACAAAATATTATATAATATTTAGATACGACCAAATGTTAGACGATCGTCGGCGTCTAAAAATAATAATGAACTATTTTGTATTCTTGTATGACGCGCTAATAAATGCATCGATCCCCGCAACATTTATTACAGAAACGATTTATGTGTTTTCGTATCCACCCACAATAATCTCTGTGGCTCGTATGAATGTATGTAATCCATTAGTTAAATTTCGAAACATGGCTACTGTAGTTACATAGCAGCAGTTCAACGAGATCTATACAGATGAAAAAAAAATATAAATATCGATTAACAAGTTGAAAAAGTTAACGTTAACCTTTTGTATGCCTAGCGTTCATATGAATTAAAATGCATAAAATTATACGATTTATAGGCAATGTTTATTACTAACTATATATACCGATTATAAATTAATTATTTTATTACAAAAAAAAAGAATCATTCATAGTTTAGGCGTAAAGTTGGTAATTTTGTTCTGTAAGAGATTTAGATTTTATAATGACTGTCATGTAGGTATTTTTTTTTAATAATTAAAATAAAAATATTTTAAATATTTTTTTGTATTAATATTTTTTTTAAACTTACTATAATCTTTGATAAATTTGAATTTGAAGCACAAAAATATTGAAAAAATTTTACACATAACTGATTAATTTATAAATTAACTATTAATCTAAATATTTTTAAATTGTAAATGTATTTTTTATATTTTTCTTTAATATTTAATCGACATTAAATATAGAATTATCTAAAATTAATCGATTTAAAATCACTTCGTTTTAAATATATATATATATATATATATATATATATATATATATATATATATATATATATATATATATATATATATATATATATATATATATATATATATATATATATATATATATATATATAGGCATTGTCTGCAACACATTTTAAATCGTTACTAGTATATATATCAAGGGGTATTTTTCATGAATTGTTAGGAGGGGAGGGGGTCCAGAAAAAGTCGAGAAGCTCTCTAAGATTTAAATATATATTAATGTACGCATAAACAACTTGTACTTTTTGAAAAATGGGTTTTAATTAAAGGTGGGCGTCGACGCCATGCCCATTCTCCGCCCTTTGAAATACCACAAAATTAGAACACACGTGCTGCGCGTATATATATATATATATATATATATATATATATATATAAATATTCTGACTCGTTAATTTGAAAATATAATGCGATCAATGAGTTATAATTATTAATAACTCTCATTATTTGATATGTATAACTGTATTCTCTGTGTATATTTAGAGGAAAAAAATCTCTACGTTATTATAAATGCACGTCTGATATGAAAACTTGTTCGTCTCGACGAACGAAATTAAACGATAAACATTAATTATATATATATATTTTTAATGCTATTACAGATGCATATTTTAATATCGGTTTTTATTATTCGCGAATTCTATATTATTTTTGTGTGTGATAAAATATGATATATACAACAGTTGAATTCGATTGATAAACAAATTTATATGTATATAAAATAAAAAAAATGATATTTTATATTGAATTAAATCACTTCTACACAGTTAAAACGTAATAATACAATTTAATCTATTAATTTAATAGCATATATCAGAATATCAGACAGCAGTTAGATTGTATCATCAATTCGAGTGACAAACCCACATCAGTCAAGCGATGCATTAAATTTGTTCATTATGTTTAAAAATAGATTTTTTTTATATAAATATAATTTTGTTAAAATAATTTTATATTATACGTAATTGAAATTTTCAAATGTTTATTACTATATATTTATGCAAAAATCTCGTGTAGATCAATCTTAATGATCTTTTCTATTGGTTATATGACACAATAATATTTCAATATTTAAATTAATTTCAATTTCGATTATTATTTTTTTTAGAATATGATAAATCAATCACACGTTCAATAATAATAATCTAGTGTGCGATCGAATATACGATATTGACTTTGAGATTGCGAGATTATTGTATATATCAATGTTTCTCAATTTTATATTCAAAGTTATTACTCGTTATTTTTATAACACGTTGATTTAAAAAAACGATATTTATTTTTAAAATTATTTCGTTTTATATTGTATCAATTAATAAGTTGATTTATTTCATTTCTAATATCAATTCATATTATTTTCTGAAAAATTGTTAAAGATTTTTCTGATATACCATATTTAACGTTAATATTGTTTAACGAAAGTGGAAAAATTCAGAAATTAATGAAGATTCAAAATGATTAATAAAAGATGGGATCAATTAATTTAAATACATGTATTTCAAAACGTCAGATTTTTGTAACACTTTCAGAAGAATATGAATGAAACGAAAAGCGAAAATAACAATAATTAAAGTACAATTTTGGAAAGCATGCACATCGAACATGCAACATGAATTATATAGAATGCATCAAAATATTTGAAAATATCAAGAAAACTATAGTTGAATACAAAGTATTGATGTAAGCCGAAAAAAAATTATTTTTAAATATTTTATAAAGAAGAGAAAAGATTAGTTATAAGGTTATTTTATATATAATAATATAAGAAAAAATATTTTAAATTAACTTCGAATATTTCTTTCATACATAAAATGAATATATATTATATAGGAGATAAAAAAATAACGATCACTTAATATTAATCATAATTTTTAATTTCATTTGACACGGGGTCATTGTAATACAGCAGTGCAAACAATGTCACGAGAATCGTGTTGTTATACGGAGGTAAGGTTAAGTCGTTAACCCCTTAGCTTCCGCCGGCGCGACTCTCACTTTATAATAAAATATTTACAAAATAACACAAAAAAATATATAAACGTTTTTTTTAATCTTTTTTTTCTTAACGTTATCAATCTTATTAACGAAGTTAATTTACGAAGAATGCGAAAAAATATAATTTAATTTAAATTTATTGCCGTGACGGCTGATGGGATGGCAGGGGGGCGGGACGCTTCAACTTCACTTTAAACAGGGGTATATTTTAGTAGATTTTTTTCATATTATTATTATTTATATATTACATACACACGACGTTCGTATCGTATATATATATAAATATTCTCGGTAACGACCTGTTATGTTACTTAATTTAATGTGCTATGCGTTAAAAAAGCCTCGACGAGATACAAATTTAATTAACAGAATGGGTAGCCAGTAATTATCATCGAATTAGATATTGTTATTTTTTTCGTGGACTCCTTCTCTTTAAGTGGTTATATCGAAAAATTTATATATATATATATATATATATATATATATATATATATATATATATATATATATAAAATTATAGACGAAAAAAAATAGATTTAACAGCGTATTTTTTAATTAATTAAATAATGCCTCGAATATAACGGCGATGAAAATTGCGTCGTTTTTTTTTCAATTCATACCGCGCTCTTTTAGATTTTATAAAATTGATTGGATAATTTTGTTTTTGTTGGTGTTCATTTTATTAAATATTATGTAAATACTGTTCTCCTGTATAATTTTGTAGTTTTTTATTTATTTATTTTAATAACAAATATATCGAATTAAGAAATTGATTTATAAAATGAATATGCATCGAGCGGTGTAATTAACTATGATTTTTAAAATTTTCCGAAAGATCTAAATTTTTTCCGCGCATTTTGAAATTATTTTCTCACGACGTTTGTTCGTTTTATTTTAATACGTGAAATTTAATTTGTTTTATATTCGTATGGTTAGCATGTGAACGTGAATGTTTTTCTGTATTAAATAAATATCTAATGTAATATTATAAATAAGCCTTTATCGAGCGTGTCTAATCTGAATTAATTATATTTTAATTTGTTTATTATTTTAATGTAAATATATGAATGAGGCGTATACATTTTAGATTAAATAATTACGGCGAAAATTTATTGTTTTTTTAATAAAATTTATTTTTAATGCAAAATGTATTATAGTAATGAATTTTGTTTTCTCTTTAATTTTCTCAGCAATAAATTTACTTACAATTTAATAAAAATTGTATAATTTCATATTTGCTGAAATTGTGATAATATAGTGTTTGAATAAAATGAAAATTAATAATTAAATTGTAAGATTTCATTTTTTTTTTTTTTTGGTAATTTGGTTTAATTTTAAATTATTTATAACATATTCTTTGTTTAGACATTTCTTTTATAGTCTTATAAATACACTTTTACTAAAGTAATCTTCTAGATCATTTAATTTTCCTGTCATTGTTCATTCCAAAAGTATGAAATAGTTAAATCGGTGATTCTATTATAAAAGTAAGTGGAGTGTCATTTTTCAAGGAATATTAGAATAATCAAAGGAAGTAGTGACAACTATTTTGTCTCTTAATAATATATTATGGGAACCATATTTATTAATAAATATATATTTTTACCTTATGTCGTTGTTTTAAAATATTAAATTTATTTTAATTTTCATACATATTTCATAGAAAATATAAATATTAATTGACGTTGATATAAGGTAATATTTTGTCAGAAAATTGAATTAAAAAAATAAAAACCTATGAGCTAAATAATGAAATATAAAAAATAAATTATTTAAATTTTATAATTTATTTTAAAAAAATATCTGGATCTTCATTTAACAATGCATCATTTCTAATTTATAGTAACGATAAAAAAATGAAGACGATCTGCAAATTCATTTTTCTCGTATTTTACGCCATATTAGCGGACAAAAAAAAACGATCTTATTACATTTTATATACAACATAATAATGTTTTTAAACAAACGCGTTCATTTCGAGGAAACGAGCACTATAAATACGCGTCTATGAAAATCACCGACAGGAAATGTATCTATATAAAACTAAAAAAATAAAATAAAAAAATGTGCAACTACTGCAAAATGCGCCAATTTAAAACGATTCGTCACAAGTTTTTGCATTATTTGTTCCTTTTGTTTCCACTCTGTGACACTGAAAACACGTCGTTTAATTCGACACTTAGAACATCGCATTTAGATTTATTATTCATTAAAACTTGTAAATCTGTATTTTATTATTATTATTATTTTTTCTTATCTCTTTTTCTGTCTTGGTTTTCTTTCTACGTCGGATGAAAAATGCTGTTCATCGGTTTTGCTTGATGAATTTCACACAATGCCCTGCTCGGCCGCATCTCGAAAACGGGAACATCGATTTTTATTTTTATTTCATTAACCTTCTTTATATTCGAGTCGACGGTTTCGAACAAAAGCCGTTCGAGAGTAAAACAACAACAAAATCAAAATAATAATAATAATAATAATAAAGACTTTTGTATCGTTTTGTCTCAATTAAATGGAAAACACAATTTTAAGGCTCATCGATTCGTTTGTATATGAGCTGAAATCGTTTCGATTTCCAAATTTCCCATTTTATGAAATATACAATATATATATATATATATATATATATATATATATAATATGTGTGTCGTTAATAAATAAAATCGAATGAAAAAAATGCGCAATTAACGTTTAATTGTGCGAAAAATCAATAAAATTTTATGTGGTTTTCGGAATGAAATAAAAGAAGTTTCATCGTCTTTTAATACTTTTTTTCTCTTTATTAATCATCATCGTATAATAATAATAATAATAATAGCTTTTTGTACTAAATTACAAATTTATTTCGTATTCGCTGCTGCGAACCGACAAAAAAAATTAAAATATACTAAACTTAAAATTAAATAATAATTTTAATATAATATAATATAATATAAAAGAATCATAACATCATACCAAATTTTTGCATCTAAAGCGACGGTATAAAAAAAACAAGAAAATAATAATAATCATTTTATTTATATGTATAAATTTATTATTTTAAAATTAATAATAAGCTAAAATTTAATTTATTAATATTATTTTTATACATAGTATCTTTCGTTTTATTTTAATACTTCGTTAATCATTAAGACGAACTTTTTTTTTAATCTGATTAATTGACAATGCAATTATGAAAATATTTACGAATCGTTTATTGTACAACGTTGCACTCAAATTGGTTCAATTATCAAAACTTTTCGATCGTGCGCAGTTCGTCTATGAACGATGACGAATTTGAGTGCAAAGCAAATGCGTATGTATATATTTTATATAAACATTTATTTTTACTACTTATCTATATTTGGATAATCTCTCTTTGGAGCACCCAACTGAATATTTTTCAGGACGGATCTAATTTAAAAATAATTTACTCATCTGATGAAAAATATAAAGGATATGTTATTTTATCCAATCCGTTTTGAAATGTTTTAATTATTTTGATATTTATTTATTATATAAAAGTTGTAAATTCAGCTAATTAAATCACCGTGTCCGTTTTGTCTCAACATTTCCAATTTGAGTTCGTGTTCTCTTGCTTTCAATCGTAAAGCTGCAATGCTCGAACTTCTTCTATCCACGTCTGGAGCACCAGGCGAGGATCCTCCACCCGGAGATAAAGGTGGCGATGAGCTTATATAATCGGGTGATGTTGTTGGTAATAATTTAGGTCGTTGAGCTGCTGATATATTGGCTAGCAGAGTTTGAAAAGAGCTAGCTGCCGACGGACTGTAGAGATGACTGACTCCCGGTGGAAACAGAGGCGGAGCGGCTCTATGGAAAGGGTGGGCAGCACTTAAATAGCTCGAGGGTAGCACGGGTCCCGCGTGCATCGGAGGATATCGAAAAGTGGCCAGATTTGCACTGTCAAATGGCTTTCGAAAGTTGAATCCGAGATGTGTGAAAGGATTTGGCAGAGCCGTTGGAGCCGGAGCCGCTGGAGTCGAACCGGGCAAGTAAGGATTGTACGGATGCGCTTGCGGACCCACTTTCTCTTGCTTTCTCCATTTGGCCCGACGATTTTGAAACCATACCTGAAAAGAAAATGAAATAAATAATCAATTTATTGCTCTGTTGACAACGAATACGATACAAGAGATTTATGCGTATGACTTATTTTTATTGAGATTTTTTTTTAATATTTATTGAAATAAATATATATTTATCATGATTTTATTTATATGATAATGTATTAAATAAATCAAAGTTTTTTATTTTCATAATATTAATAAAATTTTAATTTCATAATATTAATAAAAAAAAATATTATATATAATACGTATCACAATATATTGAATCTATATTGAAAATCTCCGTAATATCTAGGTACTCGATGTGTATATATTATATATATTTTTTTTCAATTTAATCTCGTTTATAACGCGTGAATTGACTTTTTAAAACGTGTTAAAAATTAATCGTTTTTTTTAATAATAATTATTATTATTTTTATCAACTTAATATGTTAATTTTGCTGGACGAATTTTCTCATACGGAAAGGGGGTGGAATGGGGGGGGGAAGAAGCGATGAAGGCGAGGCCAATTTGTATGTTTCGAGAGAGCAACTCCTACTTTTCAACGTTAAATTTTTATATACAGCGCCGTTGCAAAGATAAAGATCTCTATTTAATAATTCTTTCCTTATATAAATGTATGTGTGTATGTAATATTTTGTATGCGTGACGCGAATAGAGCAACAGTATGGGCAAATTGCCTTTTCTCCATAAAAGCGGTTTGCGGCTGCCTTCGTTATTTACGCATCCGATGAAAAGAAATAAAAATCATCGACGATCGGTTTCGAATTCATTCCGACGTTTTTATTAATACGTGTAGGAAAAAAAAAAGAGTCTCGGTTGCGGATCGTTAATAAAGACATGAAAATGAAAATGAGTGGAATTCGTTGAAATTTTCTCGGTTTTAATGTGTTCGTTTTTTTTTGACGCTCTTCCGTTTTTGTTTCGTTGGTTCGATTTAACTGTTAAAATAGCTTTTTGTCGTTTTCTAGTTTGTTTTTATTTTCAGTTAATTTAAATTAGACCGCAGATTTTATTGAATTTACAAAAATAGTTCGTTATTTTTTTTAACGTATGATCTGTGATGAATAAAACGTGTGCTCTAGTGATATTAATTAGTGTAATAAAATATTATTTCAATACCAAATAAGTATACTGAGAATTTTTTTAATATATTATATTTATAAAAATATTCAAAATTTTAAAACTTTTATTTATATTTTAAAATCATGAACATTTAAAGAGAAATAATCTAATAACGCATAATCGAAATTTTTTATGGATTTTTTTTAATCTGTTTATTATTTTGAATGATAATGAAAAAGACTTTATTAAAGCTTCTCATTATTATTTTTTTTGATATTTTGATCAAAACATCACAAATAAATGTACATTCATAAACATCTGAATTTTTTGTTTTTTTTAACTATTTAGTTCTTAATTACGTATTTATAATAAATATTTTTACATAATCATTAGATTTTTTATTCATTTTATAATAAAGAAATGAATTTATAATATTTATAAAATTATACCTTGTCAAATTACATTTGTCTTAATTATTTTATTTTGGCATGATAATATTTTTGATGGTCAAAGTTTTTAATTCAACATCAAAAATTTATGATCACAATCATAAAAACATTATCCATATAATTCAGTATGTAAATAACGTTCATGGAATATATGGATAAAATTGTAACATTGACAATTCATCATTTTTTTTCCTTCAAAACGTATCACGATATAAATATTTTACTGCATGCATGCATATATTATTTCGTTTACCAAATCGGGAAACGAAAATAATTACAATATTAGCAGAAATAGCCTTGAAAGCCAACATTTGCCATTACTCATTTATTGTTATTATTAAGAGCGGTGGTAACGTTTTTACATCTAGATTTGTCTTTTTTCTCACTATCGAATCGTCCGTCTCGCTTTAACAAATGCGAACGAGTGAGACAAAGGTATGATCTTACGCACACATACATTCATATAGAGGCGAAGGTTGTATTCTAATTGAATAATGAGCCATTTAGAATTGCGTCCGTAATTGAAAATTCAAACAGGGAGCGTCGATTTTTCACGCGTCATATAACTTTGGACGAGATGAAATATTTAATTGAAATGCAGAGGTCATCAGATCCGAAGCACTTGTAACTAATATGCAGTAGCGGTTCGTGAACATTTACCATGGGAAACCTTTCAAAACTGACACGTTTGTAGTGAAAATATCATAAATTTACTCGCTCGGACATATTTTAGCTTATTAATGTTTTATGATAAGCCAAGTATCATTATTATGAATATTGAATGTTGAAAGCTTATTCGATTTATTTTATTTAAATTTATATATAAATTATGAATGCTTTATATTTTATTTTTTGATGTTGATATTTTGATTATATTATAATAAATCAACGATTTATATGTTTTATTGTATTTTTTGTCTTAACGATAAGTGAATCATTTTTTATTTCTATATCAACTATTTAAAAATAAAAATATAAACTTGGTTACTAAATTATTTTTTTTATATTTAATTAATTTTAGGTTTCATAGAGATTTTAGTTTGAACGTAGAAATAATATTTTTAATTAATATCAATTATATACTCAAATATAAGTTTTTATATAAAATATTTAAAGATAAATTCGCATTACATTTTTTATAATTTTTTTTATATATAATTCTTATTAACATAATCATAAGCCAAAATAGACTAAATAGATAGAACTAACACATTTTGTAATCGAGACAATGATCACCGACCAGTAACACGAATTTGAAACTACCCGATATTTGTACATAAAAATAATTCATAATTATCAATAAATACATAAATAGATATAACGAATAAATTCAACCGAAATCTTAATTTAAAAATTAAATGTAGATTTTTTTTTTAAATAAAAATTTTCATATATTATAAATAAATTTTTTTCATCCTTTATTTATTATGCTACTATGAACGATATTTTTCATAGACGAGCCGTCACTGGTGAAATGTTATATAGTAATATTTAGTGGTTGATAAATCGGACGGAGGGCGGCGGCGTAATGTCGATTTACCGCTCGTTTTTCTTATAATGGTAATTTCGGGGTCGGCGGCCACTTTTTGTCGTACGAAATGAATTATGTCCGAATTATTCATTCGTGGGCCGGAATTTAATTATAAAGCCTCGCCAGAATTTTATATTGCTCACGTACAAAGCGGATCGACGGTGGCCGACGATAATTACACACGTCGTAAATTGTACGACTAATTGGGTTTTTATCTAGCCACGGCTTGATATTATTAGTCTATTGTGAAATCGTAAGGATAACGTCGTATGCGATTGACTCGTTTCATTTTAAAATTTGACCTGTCCATATATGTCGTTCGATGATTGAAACGGCGACTGTTTAAATCGATATTTTATTTATAAAATTATATTAAAATATTTCAAAAAAAAATATCTCCGATAATTTAAAATCAATGTTCTAATCCAATGATTAAATTCTGTTTAATTATTTGTATTTTTATTTAAGAAATAATATAAATAATAAATAACCTTGTTATGTTCGTTTATATATATACGGGTAATAAATTGAAAGTTTGATCGACGACATCGTTCGCTTATTATTATTAATAATAATAATGAATGACTTAATTCATAAAAATAATTACCTTTCAGCTTAAAATATTTTAAACGAAATAATTTATTAAATTATTTGACATAAAATAATATCTGAAAATTGGGCGTAAAATTGATGACTGTATGACAATTAATTAGTTTTCTAAGATCTAAGACGTTTTGATTAAAATGTCATATAATCAACATTGACAAGTTATTAATTTTAATTATATAATATAATTAAAAAAAAAACAATCATTTTATATTCTCACGAATCTTCACCCGATTTATAAAACGCATCGTCGGCGACGACAGTTGAAAAATACTGTTAATTTAGTTGTGTTCAATTATGAATACGGCTCATTATTATTGTTGTTGTTAATATTATAATATTTTTATTTTTGTGCGTATGTGTGTCAGTGCGTGTTGCAAAAGTTAAAATCGCCGTCCGTAATGAAACGTGTACAGATAAACTAATTATTGCCGCTGTCATTCGCAATTATCCAATACAACAGTTTCGCAAGCGAGTTCACTTTTACGAGTGTTGACTAAATTATAAGGCTGCGGTCACACGTTAAAAAAAATATTAAAAAATGACGATTTGTTGCACGGCGACCGAATGTCTTATTTATAAATATCATTATACTATATTTCAGTAGGTATAAAAATAATTCTTTAACAATTTAATATTAAAATTAAAATTTATGGTATTTACATTAAAAATATTTTTAAATTGTGATATTGTTCATACAAAAGTACGATATGTGCGAAAAATATATAATAATATAGTTGTTTTTTTTATAATGTAAGTTATTCACTAGTAAATGACTTCGAAAACGACATTTTACGCGATATAACTTAATGGAACTAGTTTTTTAGCATTAATATTTTGGATTTAAATTAATTAATTATTTATACTTGTTATATATTCTCAGAATCAATTTTAAATAAAACAAGTTATTATTACTCGTTTAATTTATATTATATATTTCGATGATGTGTTTTTTTTTGAATTTTGTAATGAAGAGTAAGCAACAACATTGCTTAATAAATATAATTAATAAAACTTTCTCAAATATTATTTATATTTAAACTTGATCTGCTATTCTCACGCTTTAGAATAGATTTTAACGCGATGTTTATCAATCTAAATTAATTAAAATTGTATATTGATCGGTTCCATTGCGAAATATCGTAAACTGGGTCAATTGTGCGTTGAAAAAATTGACACGTTGTCATATTAATTGATCTAAAAATGTGTTCAAGATAAAAAAAAAATAATAATTGAACGATACGGCGGGTAATTGATTGAATATATGGTGTATATGAAAAAAAAAGAATCAATATTCGCTTTATGAGCGCAGGCTGGTGCTACACGAGCAAGCAGCGGGTGTATAAAATGATCGTTCAATATTGTGTAAAGAGTCCCCGAGGCTAAAGCGGAAAGTTGTTTAACGGTTTTATTCATTTTACCATTAAATTATGGGTTACGAGGAGGAAATGCGATAATGCGATTTGCAGTTGTGTGTTTCGCCTTAAGTTATCGACTCTATGATTAATTATCGACTATTGGGTACGGATTCGAGTCGTAGGGGGACTTTTATGCATTATATATATATATATATATATATATATATATATATATAAACATAATAATAATTTTATTTAACGCATGACGTGCAAATTTAACACATTAATGCATTAACAAATTCGCGACGATTTCACAATTGCACCAATGCTACTTACTTTCTATAATTGTATATATTTCATTATAATATTGAATGCGTGAAAATTGAATTTTGTCTAAGACGAAATATTATTATTATAATTGCTATAATTATTATTTATAAATTAAAATACACACTATAAAATATTATGATGTTAACGTGATGCGAGAATGAAAGTGGATTTAATATTATACTAGTTAACATGTTTATTAATTAGAAATTTAATTTAAATAAATATATGAAATTGTTTTTTTTTTAATTCATCTATAATTTTGTTTATTAAATTATATTTATATACATAATATATATTTTACAAAAAATAAATAAATATAATATAAAAATTATGTGTTCACTTATTTGTCTTAATATAAAAAAAATATGTGTGGATGCATCTTAAGAAGACAAAATGTAAATTTTTTATTTTATTAAATAAGATTAATATTTTTCATATATTATATATGAATTATTTCCTCCCCTTTGCGGTCAAAACTAAAATGTAATTTATTTTTTCTGGGTATCGCGCGTCACCGCTTATTGAAATTTCCGACAAACGCAAGGATAAAAAAAAACGTTTTCGCCATTATATAAAATAATGATAAATTGATTTATATATTATTCGATCATAAATCAAAAATAATTATTATTTACAAATGAATCTTGATTTTTAAAAAATTAAATAACGTTATAATAATATATTTCGTTTTAAATATGGTAAAAAAATCAATCCATATTTAATTTCATTGTAACATAATAATTATATTCAATGAATATGAATAAACATTATACCATATATATATATTATATATTTATACGGAATGATCTGATTAAAAAAAATAATATAATAATATTTGAACGTTTATATAATTACTTCGTCGCTTATTTTTTGCGCTTTGTAACTATTTTTTTTATTCTAACCGAATCCGTAACGCTTCTGAATGCGAATAGTTATAATTGAATTATAAGAAAATCGCCAGCCCTCCTTCTAACCGTTCTAGTCGTACAATCGATTAATATCCGACTCGAAAATAACGTTACATTTAATGATAGACGTCCAGTTTACGATGCAAAAGGCTCTATACACAATATATAAACTAGTTCTATCTTCGATCTTTTTTTTTTCACTCTATCTCTCGGTTCAATCCCGCGGCCGACTTAATTGTTTTTAATTAACCGAGTTCCGGAAAAATTATTCCGATTGCCCCGCACTAAAATTTCATTACTTCAATAAATGCAATTAGATATTATGCGGAATGTATGCATTAATTCATAGAACAAAACGAATTAAGTTTTTATTGGCTATAAAAATATACGTACGAAATATGTTTCCGACTTTTCATTTCGAGATTGAATCGTAATTGATTTAATTATTATTTATTGTGCGGATGAATTCCAATGAATTGTATATATATATATATATATATATATATATATATATATATATATAAAGGGGGGCGGCAATATATTCGCGCCGTGATCATGTCATATAATAATTTAAAGATAAAACGCGTAGGCAGATGAATTTATTTAATGGTAATTGAATGTATTTAATTATGAGTAGATGCGATTAATTATACGTATGTCATCTTTACACTGTTGCATATTTAAACGTTGTTTGTTTATTTATTTATGTATTTACTCATTATCTGTGATTAAGTTTATTTAATTTATGGAACGATTTAATTTATACATAAATTTATATAATGAAATTAAATGTTGAATATTATTTTTTTTTTAAAGTACACTTTATGAGAATAGTTTTATTTTTTGAGTTTATATATAATATTTTTTCTTGAAAAGATGTAGTTTTATTTTGCTATTTTTGAATTTTTTTTTCGTATAATAAAGGAAATTAAAATTTTAAAAAGTTATCTTAGGATATAATTAATAATTTACAAATATAAAAAATGTTAATTTCAATAATACATATTTTATAATTTTTTTATACATTTTGCCACTTTTTTGTAATTATTATTATTTATAATTAAATGTCTAATGTGTGAAACTTGAACATTTGATATTTTTTTTATAAATCTATGTCAAATTTATAAAGCATAAGAATAATAGTAAATTTAATGAATAAAAAAGGAAATTTTATGCATAAAAAATCAAAATTAATCAGTAAAATTTGAAAAGTTTACATATAAAATCAAACTAAAAATTTAATTAAAAAATATGATTTATACGAAAACATTGATTAGTTTTATAATAATATGTTTTTAACAAAAAAAAATAATGTGTAAAATCCATTTAATTTTTATATTTAATAAATTATAACGGATTATTATTTTTTTTAATAATTAAAATGTATTATAAAAAGTGGATAATGATATATTTTTTAAAAACAGTTTTTTTTTGTTTAAACGTTTAAAATAAATTATTATACAGATCATAGCAAAATAGTAATTCGTCATTGAAATATAGCGATTTTTTATCGCGATGACAACGACTACAGAAAAAAAATAAAAATTGTCGTCGACAACCGTTTCAAAGAAGTTGCCTCTCTTGTTTGTATCACCTTTTTTTTCCGCATTTACGCCGGTATTTCCGTTTAAACGTTTCCGCGAAAAACGCAAATACGTTTAATTTTAGAGTTTATTCAGTCGTTACCAACCATATGTACGGTTCGACCACAATCCTTCAATAACCGGCATGCGTATGTGCAAACGTCATAATTACTGTCAATTAGTCGCCGTTGACGATTCGCATTCTCGACGACGTCTCGTCTTTTGCGGATAATGTGATTTTTCTCATTCTAATTAATTTATTTTTTTCAACGGGAATGTATTAATTTGAAAGACGAGTAATTGCTACATGATGTTACTGTAAATAAGTGCGTTCGCGATAATTTTCTCTCAGCATGCCGATGATCTATCTTTAAGATTCACGGATATGATTCAATTTTTTTCTTACAAATCATTATTTATATATCCAACTGTCAGATATTTATTTTTTTATTGAAAAAATTAATTTAATATTGGATATTGTTTTTTATTACGGTGTTTAAATAATTTATGTTCATAATAAACCTCGACCGCTTTTTTGAATTTCCTTGTATTGATTCAATTTAATGCTAAATTCATTTTTTAAATAGTAATTGATATTTATTATAGAATGATTAAATATGTAATTGTTATATTTCGCTTTAAAAACAATTGTTTGTTTTTATGTATATTTAATAAAAATTTGTTGTATTGGCATTGACATATATATTAAATATATTTTAATATTATAAAAAGTTTACTAAAAAACAATCAGTATTAAATATGAATTTAATATCGAAAATTTTAATTTTATGTCGTTTATGTCTTTTCGTTTTAAATTGAAAATATCACCTAAAAGACAATCAAGATATATAAATTTTGGATTTTTTTTCAATTTCTAATTTAATCAATAGAGTGATAAGTATGATGAAATGAAAACTTTAATAAAGTACAGATTATTTTTTTACGCGATTGAATCGTCAACTGTCAAACTTTGAAATAAAATTATTTCCCATTAAAAAGACTCAATATGAAACCGTATTTAATATATATAATATTTAATTTTAATTACAAATTAACTAATTAATTTATATTCAAGATAAAATTTGTATACTTATAAACATAATAAATTACAAAATCACCACATATGTCATACGTTACGATATTATTAATATATATCATAATTGCAACTTGCGATTATCGTAAGCTATTTAAAACACGATAAGCTTTATAACACGATTTTATATATATATATATATATATATATATATATATATATATATATATATATATATGAACGAAACGAAATCCGCGCATTTTTCCAACGGCGCTATTAAAACCTTCGCAAATCGCGTGCATACATTTTACGCAATAAAATCGAACAAGAAAGATACACCTACTGTTTTGCATTTTGAACAAAAACCATTACATGTAAATTTTATAATGCACAAAGTGCCGATTATTGCGCTTGTGTTATGTAATTGCGTACGCGGCGAACGCGAAAACGTATCATTTTTACAATTAAATCGCATTAAGCAAATGATTGAGAATCACCGGTGCAATAATACTTTGTAAACCAGATTGATTAATCGTCTTTATGCCGACGCACCGTGTAATTATACGATCTTGACAAAAGTGGATAATGACACGGCGACGCTACTCTACCGCTCGGCCGATATCTGTCTTTATACAAATAAAAATATAATATTGCGACAATTGTCGATTTGTTAACGTTATTATATATATATGTGTATATGTATGCATATTTCAAAATCGCTTTTAATAACAAAGAAACGGGTTCAAATCGCGATAGATATTCAACGGTTTTGTGTCCTTGTCGTTAGACACGGAGTTGTGTGTTGAAAAATCGTATCGAAAGTCGATCTTGTCAATTTAACGGTTCATTAAACAAATATAAATGCCGTTTCTTGCGATTTACGCCGCTTTCCAAACGTTTGTCAAAAGTGTCATAAATCAAATATTTCGTTATATATTCAAACGGCCTAATGTGATTTATATTTAAAGTGTTAAATATGCGTAATAAGAAAAATATTCAAAATCATCAAGAAATTAGATTATTTTAAATATATATTAGTTAATATAAAATTCGAAATATACCGTATAAAATTCAGATATATCATTATAAAAAAAATAAAGTATCATATATGATATTGTGATTGCTTTAGAGATAATTGATAAAAATATATACTCGGTATATTTATGATACACGTTATTGAACGTTATAATTATATAATAAAATCAGACGATATACCGAAAAATGAATGTTTCACGCGATAAATATTCAAATCAAAATTAAATTTACATACCTGTATACGAGCTTCAGTCAGTCCGATTTTCATCGCCAGTTCTTCCCTGAAAAAAAATCAAATATTAAATATTTTATTTTTTAGATGACGTGAGAAAAATAATTGTAATTTGTTATCGACGACAACAAGTCAAGGGGAAAAAAGTGATTTTAAAATGGGCACACATTCAGGTGAACGATGCCCTTTGCCTTTAAATAGCTCACCGTAGTCGAATGCAATAGATAATGACGTTTAATAGTGAATTCATGTACACATGCGCGCACGTGATTTATGAGAACGTAATTACAAAACTTCCAACACGAGAAATATCCGATCACGTAATCGCATACAAATTGAATTATTACAATTTAATATTCATGTATATATATATATGTGTGTGTGTGTATGCAGTATAAATGTTGTGTTGTATTGAAATAATATGACACTTTTGATCTCGGTTCAATATGGCGATGTGTATATAATGTAATAAACAATCAGTCAGTGTCAGTGAATAGATGATTGATATGAAATGAAATATTGAATACTATTATTTTTTTAAAATTTCAAATAGTCTTATAATTGCAATTTAAATCGTTTTAAATTATTGTATAGTTTTTTTAATACGTCTTTAAACAAAATTGTGTCATTGTTTTTTCGTTATCAATTTTGATATAAATATTAAATGAAACTAAAAGTGAACTAAATTTATTTATTTTTAATTCTATAATAATAATTTTTCTTTCAACGTTAATTTTTATTTTATATAATATTGTGTTTTTTTTTCTAAACTTTTAATAATTAAAAAAAAGAAAAAATGACTGATATATTCAGAAGACCATTTAACAATAATTTATATCAAATGAGGGATTCCAATGTAAAAGTTTGAGAACTTATAAACTAGATATAATTATAACCTTTTTTATGAAAAATTAATGATTTGCAATTTCCGGTTATTAATAAATAATAATTGAAAATCTATCAATTTACTATAGTTAAAAATGAAATAGTTCCATAATATAAACAAGTAGTAATTACCTAGTGAAAACATCGGGATAGTGAGTTCTAGCAAAGGCTTTCTCTAGTTCTTCCAGTTGAAAACTGGTGAAAGTTGTCCTATATCGCCTTTGTTTTCTTTTCGGCGCAAAATCATCCATTTCTCCGTCGCTATTATTGTCAGAGGGGTTGCTGTGAGTGCTTCCCGGAGGTCCTGGTCTTTCACCTGGCGAATGGAGACCGTGATGAGCTTCCGGCGGTGAATGAAGGCTCCTTCTCGAATCCGATGGCGAATGTAATCCTCTAAGCAATTCCGGAGGACTGTGCATTTTAGTCCTGTGCACTTCCGGCGGCGAATCTGCTGGTTGAGGAGGTCTAGGCGAGGCTTCTTCAAGTTTAGCTTCTTCAGAAATGCCCATATTTGGGGGCGCACTTTGATCAGGGGGAGGGGAAATGGCGATTTGTCTAGAATGGTGGTCGTTCAAATAATCTGCAAAATACAAAAAAAAACAAAAATGTTTTCGTTATTAGGTCATACAGATGATATAAACAATTTATCATGATATAATATGATGCAATAAAATTATTTACACAGTTTATGCATTTATTTTATTATATATGTAGATGATTTATCAATATAAAATTTAAAAATCAAATGATATTCATAATTTATTTACGACTGGTTATTATGGAGGCTCGTTTTATGAGCGGTTCAAAGATCATGGTAATGAATATAATAAATTTGAAAGTAATATCGACTAACCCAATATATATATTGCACAAAATAATTATTTAATATATCGATTATAAATTGAAATTTTTACATGAATTCTTAGAATAGAAAAAAAATAGGAAATTTTTTTATCAGTGATGTAAAACGAATGTTCGACGTATAATTAAGGTCGGACAATTAGAAACGTTTGCGCAACTTTGTCAGTATTCTATACGTCAATAAAATCATCGCATCGTTTTATAACGACGAATATCAATGTCATCGCGGTACGTCTTCGAAGCGTTCGCATTCGACGTTATTAACGTCGTTATTCTTGTACGTTTTTTTTTGTTTTGACCGTCGGTCGGGGCGAATTAGCGACGTAAATTGTGCAATGCAGTTGAAATTTATATTGCCGACGCTCGAATTAACAATTGTAAATTCCATCTATTCGACGGTTGCGACCTTCGTCGATTGACAAGAAACGGCGAAACGTCAAAAAGGTCGTTCGCTTTAAGGCGTATCTACACTATTTAGGCGAAACGGCGTAAAATAAACGTGAAAATTGACTGTTTGCCGTAATGAAATCGATTCTCATAAATCAGTTGCGCTCAAGCATTCTTGAGTCTAGTTCATTTTTTTTCAAAACTTATCTATTTTATAATTTATTTGCTTACTATCTAATCGATAATTTTATATCTAGTTTTATTTGAAGCTAATATAGTCCAATATATCGTCTTTAGTGAAGCTGTTCAATATTATAATAATTAACAAAAATATTTAAAATCCATTTAATTTATTGAGTAAAGAAAAAGGTTTTTATTTTTTCGATTTAATTCAAATTATTTTATACTCAAGGGTGGTCAATTCTACAGTAAATATAATCTAGAACAGAAGGTCTATTTTTTTTTTAAATTCAACAATGTTAGATCAAAAAAATAAATTAAACAATCCGTTATTGATTCATTTATATTTGATTAATAACTTAATAGGAAATATACAATTTTTAATTAAAAAAATTAAAAACCTTGATCTCAATTAATTTATAAACAATATTACTTGTTTTAATCGTTGTAAAGGACAATTTAAAGTACAGATGGATTTTAATTTAGTGATCATTTTTAATGATGAAAATTTTGTATTAAATTACCGAATATTTTTTATTTATAATTTGGATATTGATAAATGAATTATATTATAATACTATACATAATTAAAAACAGGTATTTTATATAAAATATTACCCTAATTTCTCCAATAAAAAAATATTGATGCATTACAATGTAAGTTTTTTTTACATCCATCGTACTCTCCGACTATTGCGTCTTCCGATTATTCAGTATTACGTTCATTAAAATAATAACCGGTCATAAATAATGATAAAGATTATATATATATATATATATATATATCCAAAATTTATTTATATTACGATCCAATATTATCGTTTTACGTCAAATTGTAAAACGCTCGAACCACGAAAATACGAAATAATATTACCGTATAATTAATGGTTTGTCGATGAAATTTTTATTTACACTGGCAATAAAGTAATTTCGTAAAGATGGCCTCGTACACGCGGCTTCGCGTTAATTTTATGCAAATGGCCGCCGTAATGGCGTCAGTATGTTCGCTTTCATGATTTCCCTTTTGCTGCGATGTAATTTGGATCAATTTTATAAATTAGCAAAAAACACTCTCGCGCATATTCTCTTCGACGGTAAATATCATATTTAAGCGTCGTCGTCTCGAATTCCTATTACGGAAAATTAAGCTTTCTTTCGTTAAGCTTTATATATATATATATATATATATATATATATATATATTGTATATTACATATTTTTATTTCGCCATATTAATTATATGCGTTCTAATTATGCGCGTCTTTTATGCGTTCGGTAATCGCATATAATTGAACCGAGCTTTTTTTTCTCCAGCTTTGATTAAAAAAAAATGTTGTTGTATGATGAGAGCTTGAGAAAAACTTAGATCGTTCGATCGATGTGAGCGTTTTTTTCCCGCCTTTTTTTTTTGAGCTGTTGCGTAATTGCGCATATATTATATTAAATATTTAAGTTAAAAATTGCGTGCGTGCGTCGTTGGACAATAGCGGCAACCCTTACGTTTCGCACAGTTATAATAGATATGATCTTTATTTAGTATGGATATAATAATTCGCATATTGCGTTTATCACGCTCGGAAAAGTTGATGCATTTTTAAATAACGAGACGCACTTATATATATATATATATATATATATATATATATATATATATATATATATAAATACAGAAATGCAAATTGAGAAAGTGTATCACGTATCAAATGTAATTAATATTTAATAATTATTCCGCTTTAAGTATATAACCATATATGTGTATCGTTTAAAACGACAGTTGATATTTAATTACTGTAAATCGATGTAGTATATTATCGATTAAGACAATGATTCATTGCAGATTGCTTTAAGAATATTGATGATATTATATTAAAACAATATAATGAATTGAAAAAAATATTTTTTATTAAGTATTATAATAAAATATATTTATAATACCAACGATTTTTTTTCATTTGTTATTTTTAATCTATTTGTGTTAATGGAAATTTTATTTATTTCTAAAAATTAGAAAAATGATTAAATTAGGTTTTTTAGACGTTTTAAAATATTTTATGTTTTTTTTGTAATAAATCTTTAACTATTAAATCATAAATCAAATTAAATATTATATGATATTTCATTGTTACTAATAATTATTCATAGTTTTGATGTTGTAGAATTTATGAATTTATTATTATACGTATATTTATATACTACATTTTTTTTAAACATTCTATATATAATATTTAAAAGTTATTGAATAAAGCACAAGTAATGACAATTTTTTTAAATTGTTTTTAATATAAAAAAATAATACAAGATTAATATCGAGAACATTATTTTAATTTTTATTACAATCTTGATGCTTATCTAATAATAAAAGTGATAATATAAATACCAGCGTCTTATTTTTTTCGTTCAAGGCGCCAAGGATATATCATATATGGTAAGAACATATTTTTTTTTTCTTTAAAAAGTTAATTTATATGAGAAATTTCACACGAATAACCAATATAATTATCAAGTCTTGCGCCGTCGTTTTGTGATTGTAGAATAATTTGCGTAATTTATTTCGATTGCGATCAAACGCCTCACACTTAACTATTCGAATCGCATTAGGTAACACATCGACAAAAACGTTGCACCTCGAAACGTTCGCCGTTATATATATATATATATATATATATATATATATATATATATATAAGTAAGGTCGTTTCGAACGGGGGAAAATTCGAACGTCGCACAGATGGAAAATACGACGAAAACGGATCGTCGAAATCGCAATCGAGCGATAGGAAAAAAAAGGACAAAATTCGAACGGTCCGCAAGTAGAAGAAGTAATAATAACAATAATAATAATAATAAAAATAAATAAATAAATAATAATAATAAAAACGCGATCGAATTACAAAGAGAGCAATGACTGGTAAATTCCGTGCAAAAATGAATTGACCACACCAATACCCATTTATTCGCCACGGTCCGATTGATCATTTTATATTTATTTCAACACGTGTAAATTACACACGTAACCGGTGGCGTGTTTGTATCAATCGTGTTGTGCATTTTAAATTATCATTATATTATATAATGTACATATATATATATATATTAATAATAATAATAAATATATTTATTTTCGGTCGCACGAAAGATATCGTTAAAATACGGTTCGATTCGTTTTGCAGATGGTTTTCGTCGTTTTTGTTTTTCATTTTGCTTGTTAAATATTGCGCAATAATGTATACGTATTTATTGTTTGTATTTTGTACTATATGGACACTTATGCGAATGATTTATGTCGCTCATGCATGTATAAATCGCGAATTTACGTCAATAATAAATCAAACGAAAATGATAGTGATCGTTAAAATGAACGGAATTATTATTTATTTTTCTTTATTGTTTGCTGATTTTTATTTTTGCATACGAAAATTATCTGAATGTAATTGTTTTCGGATAACGTTTGTAAATATCGCATGTTGCAATGAATCAGGGGTGGTGAATCGATGATGAGCGTGTTAAAAGTTGATGAATTTTGTCGGCGTGTCATTTGATGTTATATGTGAATGAGATTTTGTTTTTGACGTGAATTATAAAGAATTGTATTAAAAACATGCACAATTTACGAGAGGGGAAAATGCAACATTGTAAATTTTTAAATAAAGGTGTGATGAATTTTATTTTAGTTAATGAAAGCGTTGAAAATTTTCTTTATGTCAATGTCATATATAATTTAAAAAAAATATTTTAAATCAGATATGAAAATTATTTTTTAAATAATTTGATAATATCATAGATTATTTAAAAATAGTATAATATTAATTTAATATATTTTTAATATCAATCTGAAATAAAACAACTCTATGTCAAATTCTTCAGAAAGTATAATATATGAAAGTTAAACGTAAAGTTGATTCGTCAAACAATTATATATTCTGTTTGAATGTTTGAAATTATGGTGTCATTAAAAAAAAAGTTTGTCATCAATGATCATAACGATATGATTTTATCAAATATATATATTATACAATTCATAAATTAATTCTAAATAATGATAAATCATTTTTTTCGTATAAAAATATTTTACAATTAAAAATAAAATCAATATTTATATATATATATATATCAAATATTTTAATTGGATAACGAAAAATGACACTCGTCGTTAAATTTTATTAATCGACCAACTTTCAAATTTTAAATCGTAATTCGTTCGCAAGTCGTCAAAGAAACGACTCGGTGCAATTCTTTTTTTTTCCCCGTTATTTTATCAAATAAATTAATTTAACCGCACATTAAGCGAAATTACATCTCTCTTATGCATTTCAATTAGAAGCAGATTATTCTGAGTGTAAAATAATGAATTGTAACACGCGAGTTCCTTTCCGTTTCGTTATTTATGTACGTATGTGGGTTATTTTATGCACGGATCGCGAAGGGACCGACTCCGAACAATTAGTATTTTAACTTTAACTTATCAGTTAACTGTCAGTTTTATATCAGTTTACGCGCGTAAAGAAGCTAACGTTAATAGATGTTAATAAGAGTGTAAGCTTTTTTTTTATTATAAATATAAATATAATATTATTCATTAATTATTGTTATAAGACAGATGTTTTGCATATCGTTATTTTTTAATATTTAATTTTAATTTCTCATTTTAACGTGATTTCGAATGCGCATCTTTAGATATTATTCATATTTTTAATATGTATTTAGTTAAAATATTTTTCATTAGAGAAAATGATTATCAAAATGTTCCATTCTAGCGCCGGCTTATAAAGTGCTTTTTTTTTCCTCAATAAATATGCATAAATTTGCAATGTAAATCGAAACGGATATCGCGTAGCAAACAATGAACCAGTTGTATCGCTAATAATAATAGACATTGATTACGAGTTATAAACATAATAAATATGTATAATTTTATTATTATATACGTCCGATTAAAATTCTCAGACTTTTAATCGTATTAATTTCATTACTTTATATATATATATATATATATATATATATATTTATTATGGCGATAATTGATGTAATATTATTTATGCGTTAATGGTTAATATCGACCGATAATTGCGTAGAGAAGAGAGAAAAATATATATAGAAAAAAAATTGTTGAAAGTCGATCTATTAAATGGTTCTAAAGATTTCGTCGGAAACTGGAAATACGTCTATGCATTATATATTCTGACAAAACGTTTTTAATGTAATTATAGGGTTTTATAGTTAAAGATTTCAACTTAAATGGGGTGTTGAAAACGAGTTTTACTGCTAATATTCGTTCTAAGTAATCGTGGCAGCGCTTTGAATGTGGGTCATCGACTTTTTTTTTTTTCAATTTAAAACTTGGATTCCGGCAAGAATGTTTAGCGTAATTTGTAACTATTATGATGTTAAAATTGATAAAATTTACATAATTATTTATTTGTTTACGTATAGAAAAAAATTTTTTTTTCATTGAAAATAATCGCGAAATAAATAGTATGGTGCTGTGATTGGATTATTATAATTATATTATACTAATTATGTTTTGATTCAATTATGTTATGTAAAGTTAAATAAAAATATGACATTTATTACAAATTAATAATTTAATTACGCCAATTATTATTGCATGTTCTTGTAATAAATTAAATAAGAAAATGTTTTTTATTATCATTCATCTGTTATACGGCCATAAATATATTTTTTGCAATATTTTTTTTTACGAACGCGTAATATTTATTATATTTTTAGTACCCAATATTATATAAAAACGAGTGATGTTTTTTTTATTTATTAATAATTTACTACCGTACGGTTAATAATTCATAAATAAAATCTACATACGCACATATAAATTTAAAGAGCAGGTAAAGCTATTAAATATTATATATTTTAGTTTAATAATAGGTCAGGTTTAAACAAATGATGCTTTGATATTTCTCATTTAGGACAAGATAAACTATGAAAATATATTATTATATATTTTTATAGTATGTTTAAATATTTGCTGTAATAGTATTCTCATTGATTTTTCCTAGAAAATCACAATAAAAACGATGAAAATAACTTAATTTAACACATCTGTATTTATTCTACGAATAATATTGACAATAATGGTGTTCACGCCGCGATAATTATCTACGCCACTAATATCTGATATGGTACAATAAATAACATTAGTAATGAGTTCAAAACGTTTTTCCTGCCTTTCGTGCGTATTTTTTTTTAATTAATTATTATTATAATATACTCATTTTATCATAAAATAATGATGGAGATAAAGTACAACAAATTGCATGTAATGGACGCTTCGATTATTGCTACCGACAGTAATCGAACGAGAGAACGATAAATCGTATCGATCAGACATTTTCATTACACACATACACACGCACATGTGTATGTGATAATTATATATATATATATATAGAAAGTAAGATGAATATTAGATTTATTTATGTTAAAATTGTTATATTTGGTCATCTAATGACTTTTGTCGTTTGACTTTTTGAAATGTGAATTCGTGACGAATAATGTCGCTCTATTTGAATTACGAGTTGCATTATTAATAATCGTAATACAGAAATAATATTAGCGTCAGTCATTAATGTGTAAATATCGAAGTCCGGAGCGCGTTCTGTTAATATGCAAGCGGGCTAATAAGCGTTGCCGTAATAACAGGAAACAGAACATTTGAAATGTGCATGTCGTTAAAAGGGATAGGTGTTTTGTTTGAAGACCGATGTTCAAAAGCGCAATTATGCAATTACGACGGCTTAAAACCGTGCAAGCGGATGAATTACGATCGCTTCGCACGTACGGATGGGACTCGCGCTCGCTCACGCACGCGTCTAAACCCGAATTTCGTTCAGTACTTTAAAAATATATGATAATATGGTAAATCTGCGATTCAATTACGCAAGTGCGTATTTTAGATATATTTTTTTTTTAATTTAATGATATAGTTTGTATGTAATTTTATTTTATTTTAATATGAAATGTAGTAATATTTTAATATTTCGTGGGTTTCAAAAAAAAAAATTAAAAATATTCTGGTATTTTTAATGTTTTTTACGGGTTTTTATTGAATATCCGTATCAATTTTTTAAAATTACATATTTAGGTGTAAACGTTTAAAACACTTTTATTACATAAATGAACGTTTAAAAAGGAGTTTTAAAATTAATAGATGCAATATATGTACATAACAGTGTGGAAAAGGAATTGAAAAGTGTTTTTTTGTAGTGTATAATTGTGTTTAGAGAGTTTGTAAAAATTTTAAAAAGTGTATAACTATTAAAATAATTTATAAATAAATATAACATTCCCATTTCGCGGATTAACATTTATTACGATTGGTCTTAAAACGTAACATGTATATATAGTATATTTGACAACATTTTTTAATTTAATCTATAAAAAAATCTGATATTAGATTTCAGTTATAAAAGTATGATTTTATCATTGATATGTGAATGAAACACAATTGAAAATTACATATTTAAATATAGATGCGTCGTACGACACCGGAAGTCGCATTTACGACTCTGACCGATCGCGACATTATTTACAAGTAGGTGGTGAATGAATTATTGAATAATGCGAAATATTGTGTCGCGTCTGTGTTTGTTTACATATGAAAATCGTAAGTCGAAACGTATAAGTATTGAAATTAGTGAACGCCATCATTTATAATGAAAACGTTTTCGAACACTTATGCGTTTCATGACGACGTTGAAATCGCTTACGGTTCCCCGTTGCGACGGTCGATGATGATTCGTGTTCAACATCCGACACATTAATCTTTATGTACGATTTAACACAGTATTGTGCGCATTGCCGTTTCGACTTGAGACACGTATTATTTTCAGTCGCATTGTATTTTATTATTATTATTATTATTTTGGTCGTTAATAAAATTTAATCGAATTATGCGCCCGTGAATAATGCGGACGAAACGCGTGAAATATGCACACGGATATATTTAAATTCAAACGGTTTCATAATATAATACGTTATTATTATTATTATATGTAAATTGTTTTATTTTTATTTGTTAATTTGATAACGTCGCTTGTTAAAGAATAAGCCATCATCATAATTGCGATAAAGTTTATTTGTTTAACGCTCGTTAATGAGCGGTGAAAGAGAAAATTCTCGTTTAAATTAATGCGCGGAGAAAATTGTTATGGAAAATTATAATATTTATTGCATTGTATCGTGTGTTTAAAATGAGGGTGGAGCACTTGGCATATAAAATTAATGAAAATTATAAATTATATTGAGTATTGTTATTGTTTCAAAATAAAGTAGCTATTTTAAAAAATATTTTGTTTTTATATATTCCATTTTTTTTCTTAATCTTAACAAAATGCTTTGATTTTATAAAATAAAATATGTAAAATATAAATTATATTCAATTTTTATTTTTAAAACATTTAAAACAATATATATATATATATATAACCTTTATTATTCATGTTAAAAGAGAAAATTTACATACAAAATTTAAGTTGTTGCTAAAAAGTTTTATCTTGAAATCAAAAAAAAACATTATAATAAGGTGTTCAAAAATAGTAAATCAAATTAAAACATAATTACTTATTTTGTTGTAATTTTTACGAGAATAAATTAGTTACGAGCACTTAAATATCTCGTTCGATACAATTTAATTCAGACCAAATAATAATAATAAACAAAGAAAACTAAAACGCAGACAATATTAACATTTTTCTTTATGGCTTGTAATTCTTGTTAATCAGCGTAATAAAATCATTAATTCCATAATAGATATTTAATTGACGGTATCTTCTTGCACGGGAATAGTCTTTAAATGTTAATAAAGCCGAGTTCACATCGAATATTTAAATCATATGAAATGCATTCGAAAAATGGAATATTAATTATGAACAATCGTTTTAAATTCATAATCATACGAGTCCATTGTTTAATTTTGAACCTCATCAATTATCTTTATTATTATTATTGCTTTTATATTGTCAATGTCATTATCTTTTTATTATCAGTTTATTAGTAAGAGCTGTCCGTCAATTCGAGCCCTCATATAAAATAACACCTGCAACATGAACGTCAATTGCAGATTGTATAATAACATATAAACAAAAAAAAAATAACAAAATAAAAAAAATAAAAAAAGTCGCGACCCGCACAATGCCGGCCGACACAAATTGTTACTGCATTCGCCGTAAATATACAGGTGGACCAAAAATACCGGTAGTATTTTTTTAAACCAGAAATTATGATAAATTATTACATTTTTTCGCGTTTGTTCTCTGGTTAAAAGCATTAATTCAATTAGCTGTTGAAAATGGTAAAAATAATTATGTCATTTTATTTTTACATTAAATAAATTAGTGATGCAGTTTAATATGCTCAACGAGTTCCGGTTAAAATATGACGAAACAAGATAATATTTATATTGTTAACTTTATAAACATATAGTGTCATGATTAATATTTAAGAATATAGGTTAAAAATAATGTAAATGAAGAATTCATAGTGTAAATATTTGTAAAATATAGTTCAATCTTGTTATTTAGAGTTGAACACTGTATCGTGCAATAACGACCGAGTAATCTCGTTCAACACAAATTTTAATTTGCAACATTTTCGATTTATTTTCTTTTCAGTAAATTCGAAGTAATACGGTATACGAATAAATTGGTATAATTTACAAGGAAAATTACGCGTTTTTCGGTATATCCGTATAATGCGAAAAAGTTCACCGCTCATCCTTATATATATATATATATATATATATATATATATATATATATATATATATATATATATATATATATATATACATAGCATTATGTATGTATTGTGTGTATGTGAATTTTTTCGTTATTAATTTAATTTCTCATTTTATAGCTGTGGGTTCCCTCCGGTGAGGCTAATTACGTGCACACGCATGAGCACGAACACGAGCACGAGCACGAGCATGAGCATTCGCACACCGTATAACTATCCGGGTTGCCAATCTGCATCCGATGATCTAAATTATGCCGACGGACAGTTAATTTGCATTCGCCGCATATAGAAAATCAACGCGGTCGTTATTATTTTATACATGTTATAAATACATATATATATATATATATATATATATATATATATATATATATATATATATATAATATTAAAAGGCGAGCCGCACGTTCGTAATAATGTCATTTCATCGAAACGCAGAGAGACCTAATGGAAAATGAGGTTTAATAGAATGGATACTTAATGGTGCACGCGAACGCCGTTCCGACGATTTAACTTCTCTGGCGGAAGTCAATAATGGAATCTAATATTGTTATTTAAGCGTGTTACAATTATGCACGATACGAAATATCGAATCGTATTTTGTTTCGTTAATTGAAAAAAAAAAATAAAATAAGAAAAAAAAATGGCGAAGTGTATAATGTGTATGATTTAGAGTGTCGAGTTGTAAGATGAATTTTAAAATTATTATGAAAATACTGTATACTGTTATTACGGTAATCATATAATATGTGAATATAGTATTATTGGAACGGTAAGATTTTTTTTATTGATTGAAATAAAATGAGTTTCACGTTGCAGATTTGTTTAAAATTATAGATCTTACTGTGTTGTGTTCGAAAGTCGACACTTAATGTGCATTAAGTATTTTTATAAAAGCGGTTTTATTATGGCTATAAAATATTGTAAATTATTATATCTTTTATTTATTGATTACTTCCAAAATACTGATATTTACAATGTTGTACGTTGTACTTTAGCAATAAGGTATTTTAAATAATATCGGTATATAAGTTTTTTTTTGAAAGTTGTTTTTATGGATAATATGAATTTATTTCAGATAAAAAAAGTAAAGATGGTAAAAGTTAAATCATTAAGTTAAATACTAAAATAAAAAAAACAGTTATGGAACAATAAGTCGGTATATTATTTTTTTGCTGTTGAGAAATTTAATTAATGGAATTTAGAAAAATTTGGTTAAAAAATAAATGAACCGAATATTTACAATGGTAATTTTTGTTTACCGTGTAATCTTTCTTCGAATGACGCCGTTAAATGATTTAATATTATAAATATGAACTTTTAAACTCGTATCGAATTAACAATAACGATGATAATTATCGTTCAGCTTCAACGATATTAATGAAACCCATTGAGCGAAAACAACAGCAATAATAATAATGTTACCAACAGTTTAAAAATCGCTCGATTACACAGCGATTTCATAGTCGCATCCTGCGAGAAACAACTGAAAAGTGCGAACTCCCATTATTCGCTTTGTTAATTACCGTCGCTAATTCCGTTATGTGCTTCTCTTTTTTTTATTTTATTTTTTTTTTGTTCTTTATCGCCGCGTGTTTATCGGAAAATGCGGAAATTAAAACAATTAATATAATATTTTTTTTATTACAACGGATATGTTTTGCGTATGCAGATTCGTGTGCATAAAACATGTGTGCGAATAATTAATATAATACATGAATTCATGGGAGAGCTGAACGCGCAGTACGAATGCAAACCCTTTGTTTGTTCTTTTTTTTTTCGTGTAATACAAATGGTAATTAATTTATTTTTATAAATATAGTTAGTTATAAACGTATTGTTTTTTTTTTCATATTATATCTGTTTTAGATAGTGTTAGATATTGATCAATTATTTTTATTATTAACGCTATGTTGATTTATATGAAAAAAAAAACGTTTGAAATAGTTAAATTACTGTTATTTATATTGTTAATAAATTATAATTAATTAATTAATTTTATTATAATGAATTATAATAATAAAAAAATCAGTAATGCCTAATTTACTATTTTGATGAATTATATCATTTTTAAATTGTAAAAAATATTGATGAATAATTACTTTTCAATAAATTTTTATAATAATTTTTGAACATTTTCTTTTAATTCAAATCAGATTTTTGTACACAGTTGAGTTCAGTTAATGCGACATTAGTGGGAAATTTAAGTAAAAATTGGAGAATGCTAGATATGTTATATTATTCAGATTGTTACAATAACTGGACTGAACTACAAATATAAATAAGTATTTACCTTTTAAGCATTTAAAATTAATTGTAAAACCTTTTTATTGTAATTAAAAATCAATATTAAAAACTATATAATAATTCGTTATAGGATATAATTTTATTTATTTTTTTACATTTTAAAATTAAATTAATAAAATAAGAATTTTTAATCTATATAAATATTTTGAATAATACAGATAGAAGAATTTTTAAATAAGTGTATAAAACAATAGTATTCCAATAAATATCAATAATAAAAATCTTTCAGCAGTTCGTTATTTAAAAACGAGGTTAATTAAAAAAAACGATTCACACATAAAAAGCATATTGTACAAATTTAGAAATTTAATTAAATCGAAATATCAGTGCGTTCTTGTTATTTTTTTTCATCCCATGTTAATGTTGCAATCGTGTCGTAAAATTCAATAATGATCATTATCTTAATCTTTTAACGATTCGATCGCGTCTCGTTTAATTGAAAAAGTAAAAATACAAAAACGAACGCAAAGAAATTAAAGTCGCGCTGCAAATTCAGACTAATTTATGAAGATGCGCCCGTTTATTGGTTACTAATGAAGATGTTACAGGCTCGCGGACAAGATTCTTTTCATACTTTGTCCGGTTAAATATTTGAACCCGAATTCTTGTATCCATTGTTTCGGAAGATATTGGCCGCGCCAGAAATGCGAATAAATCGCGTCCATGTATCCAGTCGTTTCAATTTGTTGCAAGCCGCCAAAAAATTTCGCTTTTACATCAGGGGATGTTTTGATTTACAAATTTTGCACTTGAAAAAACTTGTACGTCTAAATAAATGATTCAATATTTTGTTGAACAATGGATAAATCAGTATTTATACGTATAAGATCAATAATGCGATTTTTTTATGCGATTTTCGTACCATCTAATATTACAATGGTTCTCAACATCTGATATCTATAATTAATCAAAGTATCTAAGTCTATTATTTTATAATTGGAATGAAATTTATTTTAAAAATATTCATATTTTATACAATTATTAATTGAATAATATTTAATACCAATTATAGAAAAAAAATATTATTCAATATTGAAATATATTTTCATTATGCAACGACGTTTAATCATGAGATATTATTTATTTATTTAATTGATTGTTAATAAATAAATAATTACTGCAATAAAATTTTAAATATTTCGATCTAAATATAAGTGATCGATTTTTTTCAAAGAACCGTACAGACTCGCAATAATAATCACAGCGCCGCCGATTAATAAAATAACAATAAATTCATTAGGTCAATATTTTTAATGGTAATATATCGGCAATTATCGTGTTTTATAATATTTAATTATCGTTTCATAATTCAACGGTACGCATTCTGTAATCGCTAACGATTCGCACTAGCGAAACAGTGATAATTAAAATACAAAGTATATTATTTACGACGCGTTACATATTTCTATTTTCGGAATGTAATAAGTCGCAATTACGTCGCCCCTATAGAGCGAAATCAATATAAATAATTGTATAATGGCAATAATTTAGTTTTCTCGGCGATGTAATTTCATAAAAATTAACACGCAATCTTTTATCGTATCGAGAATAATTAACGATAAATATCGCATAGAGGAACGGGTCGTTCCTATATAGTATATACTATATATATATATATATATATATATATATATATATATATATATAGTAATTTAGTTCAATCGAGTGTCACGTTTGCGATTTTTTTTTCAATTTTTCGATTTATTTTTCGTCCGTTCGGGTATGGCGGACACGTCTCGGCTAATGGGCCAAATAAACGATTTTTAAATATAGAATGTTTTAAATGGTCGCGAATCGCGATCTCGTCGCCATTCCGCGAATGCCACTGCAAATAAGGTCGGCTATGACAATTAAGTCTTCAACGAAGAAAACGTCCGAGGACATAATGGCCAATCGGAATGTCCACTATGACAATGGGAACTGGTCGCTTCAAACGTTCCATTTGATTCACTTTTCTCTTCTTTTTCTTTTTTTTTGTATTTATTTTCCGTTTTTTTTTCTCTCTCATTGCACTACTCTATCTTTCCATCGTACCGTGTTAATAATAGACATGGTGACGAATTATAGTCGACTAATTCAATTCGTGTGAAACACCTTTTGTTAAATTTTAATGTTGCATGAAGGATGCAAAACGTCTTCTCAATAAGTCATTTTTATTGTGAACACTAATATTACTATTTTTCAAACTTTTTTTTTAATTTATATTATTTTTATTTATGTAAAAGTGAAAGATATTTACAATCCAATATTAATAATAATCTTAATTTGTAGTCATAAAAGTATGAAGTTGTAGGTTCTATAAGAAAAACTTTTTTATTTTAGAACTCGTCGATATTTTTTTTCTGCTTACACATTTTCCGTCAACTTCTATTTAATTCTAGTTCTTCACAAAATAAAAAAAAACGGAACATTTAAAAACTACATAATAAAAATAAACACGAGCTACGGGCACATTTAAAACGTTGCTCGCGGACACACAGTTAAGCACTCCTGCTATATATCATCACTAAAATAACGAATTCTTTTAATATACCAATTGGATCCGCTATTAAAGAAAGTTTTAGTTGCTTATAAAGAATAGTAAAACCGCGAATAGGAAGCTTTCACTGTACGTCAAAATTTTGAGAACATTAATTAAATATTTTAAAAGAAAATAAATTGATCGATTTACAAGAATATATTTATTATATAATCTTTTTATAGAACATAACATTAAATAAACAAACTTAAAGATTTAATTCTGCACTTAAATAAAATATAATACAAAATTACAATCGATTATGGATTTATAAGTAGCTAGTTAACTCGTCGGTATTGTCAAATATGGTCACACGAATAAACGTACGTCGCATTTAATACAAATTACAGTCGGTTTATATATCATTAGTAGTCTATTTATAACGTTGCGATGTTTACATTTGATCACTTCATTAATTGACTTATCCGGTGGTTGAGACGAGGTGGTAAGACGTCTTTGTTTGTGGTCGGCCATTAACACCGTTCACTGATTTATTGAGCTCGTGCAGTCATTGACTGCACCACCGGTAATCTTTTTCAATGTGAAATCCGAATAACACCTTGTTTGTAACACACGTGCATGTACATTTTTAATAATAACAATAGTAATAGCGGTGTCTAAGATTTATAAGGAATTTTGTGATCTTTTTGTTCAAAAAATAATTTTGAGTGTAAAAATTGAAATGTTAATATATATGTATAATTTGTAACGCAAAGAAAAATATTTTTAAATTTATCTACCAACGTAAACTTTTCCATTATCAGACATTTTAATAAAATTATACACGAGCTTTATTTACAATTATTAGTTGTATTATAAGCGTAATGGAACGCTCACCCCATTAAACCTCTTATTACGCGACATCAATGGAATGGATTTATATTCATAATTTTTTCGTGCGTACATACACATATATATATATATATATATTTATTTTTTAATGTACAAACCGACTAAATTATACGAAATTAACTCGGCATTATAATAAAGCGAAGCATATTAAAAAATAGGGAAATAATAATAATAATAATAACGATTTTCTCGTAAAGTTCGATGTAAATTGAGGCATTATCGCAATCTCGTAAATATTAAAACGTCACTAGTCGGCGAAATTTTATCGCGCTATGAAAATTTTAACGTTTTACGCGAAACGGCGCGTTTTCCACGAGAAAATTTTATCAATGTTCATTATTGCCGAACGTTCGGAGCCCGACATTAAAATAGAGCCGTGCCGGCGCATAATTTACGACGTTTTAAGTGCGTGTAATGAATGCGAGGCGTACACGAAAAATTAATGATAAAACTCACAAATGCACAAATACACACACATTTATATCTATAGTATAGTATACAAACTAAGCATGGGATTGTTAATTAGTTTTGCCCGTATTATGGTGGTATAATTAAACGCTATGTCATTTGAACGATAGGAAATGCCGTGGCGCATTAATTATATGGCATTTACGAGAAAAGTGTTCGTTAATTTATAACGGTGTGAGAAATGGTATAGAATTACGTGGATTTGTTTGACATCTTCCTTCTATATCAGTAAATCTAAAGATAAATACTGTTAAATCAACAAATTGCTCTTGATATTGTAGAAATTTATTCATTGATATTTTAATACATCTAGATAGCGATCATTTGTATATCTATATAGAAAAAATAGAGTATTTTTTCTACATAAAAAAAATCAATCAATATTGATTAAGAAAGAGTAAACATATATGAATTTATAAAATGTTATTTAAATATATTTTTAAAAATTTATTCAAAATATAATATGTCATTAAAATATGCATTGTTATAAACTAATCCAGAATATACAATTTACAATGTTTTTATTGCAAAACAATAAGTCAGATATTCTCATATATTTGATGTGGATTCCCGATAACGTTTACCGATTTACGAATGCTCATTGTTATACACACGAATCCAATTTAACATACATCGAACAGAAGTGGAAGACGATTATTGAGCGAAATGAAAAAAAAACCGGTAAAAGACCGGTTTTTATCGTATTTAGAATAGCCGCGAACCGATCAGTTAAGACAATTGTCTAGGCGGGCAATGTCACGAGTTTAGATGCTACCACTTATAAGGTAGCAATAACATTCGACTAATCAAAATCGTATAAATTATTCGCGAAAATCGACAATTCATACATGTAATCGTAATCGGGATTAATATTAGATTATTACATGTTCGAATTAACGAAGACGAAAATAATAATCGATTCGGTTAATCGGCGGTAACGTGTTCTAATTGGGTGTTTTTTGCAATTATTGCGCTGTTAATTCGTGTGTTATTTATTAAGGTTACGATAATTAAATAATTATTATATGCATACGCTCGACGACGGCGGTTAAGTGATAAGTGCAATAGAAAACCGTTTGAAAATATAGGGTTTGATTTATTATTGCAATTACGGTATATAATGCAATATATGTATGTATACAATGATTATATAGTAGTTGCATCGTTGGAATGAACTAAATATTTAACTGTTATACAAAGTAAACGTGACAGATTTTTTTTGAATTTAATATCTAACAAATATTTTAATATATTATTTTATTAAATATATATAATTTGTATAATTTTTAATTAACATTGTTTTGGAAACGGAAATGTATATAAATGATAAATATTTGTTTTTTTTTAATTTATCATAAAAGCCTGTTTTACTTGATTTTAAAATTCAAGTGTTGGAAATAAGTAAATATTTTTTAATTTAAATTAATTTTATTCTACCGATAACTTAAAATTATAATTAAATTTAGGATTGCATAAAAAATTGTAGTTCATTGGTTGTTGCATAATTTATTATAATTATATATTTATAATATCCTAAGAATTGAATACAGAATTAAAAATATATATATATAAAAAAACACTCCAACCAACTAGACTATCGCAAATGATAAACATATGTCTATACACATTATATATAATATATACATAATTAATAAAATGAAAATATGAATATGAATTAACGTCATTTCACGCCCACGAATATTAACTAATTTTTTTAGAAGTACTGGATTTTTTTTTCTTTCATTTATAAAACAGATAAAATTTATTTTTCTTTTAATAATTTCGACAATCTTAAATCCGGTCCTGCACGAGTAAATATAATACATACGTGCGCGTACAAATAAATGTGTAACATTTAATTCGATAACATTGTTTGTCGAGTCGATTGCTTTTTAACAAAGTAACAAAGGTGACTCATTAGGCAGCGAGCGGTCAATAATCAAAAGAGGAAACTGCCAATTACGTGTAATTACACAATAAAGTGATTAATCGCGACAAATGACACCGTGTACATATTTAAAATCGACTAATTGCGGAGACGACACGCAAAATAAATACGTACAAGTTGGACGAATGATCGCTGAAAAGTCGTAACGATTCGATTCAGATAATGATTTTAGAATTTATTATATGGTCGATCTGTTTTTCTTTTAGTATTTTTTTGCAATGATGACAAAAAAAAATCACTATATGATCATGTCAAAACGGTAGCTAAATATAATCGAAGCGTTTTTTGAATTATCTTCTAATCCTGTTATAGGACAAGTATTTTACATTAGGTGAACGAGTAGTGAAGAAAAAAAATGGGTATTATTAGCAATACGCATTCCAAATGTCAAACATGAATTTGGCGTCTAAATGGTTAAATAATCTTTATAACCGTGCATATATATATATATATATATATATATATATATATATATATATATATATATAAGTATTTTTAAGTATTTTAAATATTAAAATTTTTATTGTAAAAAAATGACAAAATATTATAGTTATAATATTATTTAATAATCGTATATGATTTTATGATTCGTTTTAAAATATAATAAATATGCTTGTAGTGATGATTATAAATATTTGAAATTAAAATAAAATGTGTTGTACTGAGAATAATAATAATAATATTTTTAATGTATGATAAAAGTTTTTTTTTTAAGATTTTTGATTGACAATATTTTCGATGGCATTGTCAAAATGTTTATAAGAGGATTAAAACCGGCTGTCGAAGGACGTCGTCCCTTCCTCGTGATTTTATTCGTTTTGCGGTCAGAAGGTTGCGGTGATGCTTCCTCCGATTATCCGTCCGGATGAATGACTGCCGTTTTACCTGTTTTACTGTTTTATTGATGTTTATTACGAGGCTATCGTTATTGCCGGCCGGACTATTGATGCGCGCCACGGTTTGCCGCTTTTTTGCTCCCGTTCCTTTATTTATTTATTTTTTACACTTATATTATTATTTTTAATTTCGCTTCGCTTTATTTTATTTTTCACTGAAATTGACGGCGACAACAACGGCAACAATAACATCAACACAACAACAACAACAACAACAACAACAGTAACAGCAATAAATTGATTCGAACAATGGCCGCGTTGCCAACAAAAGCGAAACGGTTCTCGCACCTGTCCCGTAGTTGAATCGAAAAACGGTTAATTGGTTCGACAATCGAAATGTGTGAATTCACGTATTCACAAATTACACCATTGATATTGTTGGATTGCAATTTTTAAATGACACGAAATTATGCGATAAATTTGATATTTGCAAGAGTGCGATTATTTTAAACGATTGTAAAATGTGTACAATTGTGATTTTGAAATAATATTTTAGATTTTAATAACGCATAGTAACTATGTAAAAAATTATATTTATATGATTTTAATAATTAGAAAGCTATTTTTAAAATACACAGAAAACGTTAATGGTAAATTAATTATGGATGTCATATTATATATTAAAAAATAAATACTATTGTTATTTTTTTAATTGTGTTAATGTCTCTTTGTTATCAAAATGTATTTAAATATTAATGAAACTTTTTTTATACAAAATTTTATATTGTAATCATCATACGATCAAAATTTAAATAATTTATTTTTAATTTTTATTGATCATTGGTCGAGTTTAGATTTTTTTGGGATTAATTATAATAATAATTCATATTATTATTATACAAAATATAAAAATGGACAATGTTTTTGTATACGCAATATTTTATTTAATGATCTTGCTTTTCATTAATGCTGTTTATTTGAGAAAGGATATATAAAAAGAATATTTTAATATGCTACACGCGAAGAGATTTATATAATTATTTTATACATATATATTTATATGTAATACAAATCAAAAATAGCAACAGTAAAAACAAACACTACCGGAAAATATAACACACAACTATCAAAATACGATCATATAATTAAACTAATTATAAATATTGATTCAGGAACAGTTTTTACAATCACTAAATAGCTTTTTTTTTCAATTACAAACACGAATGGCTCTACAGACAATTGATTCGTTTCATTCGATCGGTTTTATATTACCGTTCAGAAAAAAAAAACGAATAAATGAAAATAAACATAAAACAACTTCAATATTACCGGTAATGGCGAATCGAACAATAATAAAAAAAAATATATATATATTATATATTCTGTCACCGCATTGTCGATTTTTTTTAATTTGCATAAAAATAAAATATAATAAAACGAATCGAAATAAAAAGATTTAAATGAAAGAAATGGCGGGCGATTCGAATCTTTTAATTAAAAAAATGATTTCGCAATAATAATTCGATCCAATCAACGGGCATTTTTCGTGTCGGGTTTGTTCGATTGCACGGAAAAATACGAGTTTTTTAATTGGACGCAAAACGGCCATAACTTATAAATGGCCATTTTTGTCCGTGTTTACATTTAATAAAATCTCGAGCGTTATTCTTAATTTATAAATACTAAATTATCTTGCGGCATAATGTAATGGCAATAAAATATATATATATATATATATATATATATATATATATATATATATATACAATTTTTACGACTGTTTCATATGGAACGATTTAAATGCTAAAATTTAATAATAAAAATATTACATATTTAATTCTTTTTTTGCAAGATTTTAAAAATTATATATTTTATATTATTTCAATAAAAAAAGATTGTCAGTATTAATAAAATATGCATAAACTTTCGCAATTTCATATTGTAAAGATATATTAAAATATATCAAAATTGGAAATAATGAATTAATATAATTGTTTCAAATACAAAAACATTTGTTTATGATATGTACATATTTTAAATATAAAAAAATAAATATTTTTAATTTTCGTTTAAGGAAAAAATTCTTAATGATATATTTTTATTTATTTTTACTAACATCATTTATTAAGTATTTAAAATTGCTTTTTTTTCATTTTAGATATTGAATAATATTATGAATATGTATATTCATATAACCATTTTATAATAAGAGAGCGGAAATAAATTTTTATATTTGAATACACGTGTAAAAAAAATACGTACACGTATAAAGTACAATGTCATTATTTTCAAATTGATGCATCAGAAAAAAAAATAAAAAAAATAAAATAAAACAGAATCACGTGGATAATTATACGGTTGCGGGGGCCGTAATTACCGTATTCGCTTGTGTATGTAATCTCATCGAGCAGATAAAATATGTTTTCTAATTAATAATTATACCCAATATTCGTTGGTCAAATGAAAATTACCGAATTATTTACATAATTATAGATACGGTGCGCTCGAGCTTTTTTTCCTTTTCCCCCCTTCGCTATTTTAATCTTTTTTTTTCGATATTTTTTTTTATACCTCCGGTAAATTGAATAAGCTCTGTTGTTGTGCAAGTGTAAAATAATACAATGTGTGGTCGAAATTGAGTAACTGACACCGCTTATCTGCTAACTCGGAAAACATGGTTTGTCCACGTACATAATATATTTTATCAATGTGTTTTCATTATTGAAATTATACGCCATTTTTATATTATTCCGTGCGACGCTTCTGTAGGTACTTTTTTTTTCGGCGAGTTTTGCCTAAAAAAAATACGCTACGTTGAAATTAATAAATTATTCATAACTCGAATATACGCGGTCGAGAATTAAAAAATAACACGAAACGATATAATTTGGATTATGTTTTTTTTTCTTCTATTTTTCAGTTATTCGTAGTTAATTATAGTTTTGCATACGTTTAATAATAGTACGAACGATTTTTTTCAATAAACAATTAGCGTAAGTGGGCGCTAACAGTCGATTTCGGTGTAATGCGGCCGTAAAATAAATTTCGGCAATAAATTAAATTTTAATATGATTTAAAAGCATCCAGTGCCCCTGTTTTGATTCGATTTAATTTATATTTTAATTTTACAGCGAATTATTTTTTTCATTAGAATGGTGTGAATTGATGTGGTAATTTCCAATTACTTTATGCGAGAGAACCGCTTTTTTATTTGTGTAAAATTAATCGCATTAAAGCTAATGCTTGTTTATTTTATTAATTCAATATTGTTTTTATATTAAATAACATGTAATATTTAGATATATTTTTTGTTAAATTTTCATGTTTCGTTAAAAATACATATGACTATATGAATCGATTTTAAGATTTTTAATATATTTATTAAATCACGTTATTTAAAATTATACAAAAATATATTTTCTTTAACAATAAAAAAAAACAATTAATATCAAAGTCTTTTTTAAACAATTTTAAAACTTAAATTCAAATGTTTATCAATTTTTTTATATTATTATAATGTTGTATTTTTTTTTGCTATATATTATTGGTAAAAGTGTGTTTTTCTTTTATAAAATAATTAAATACTGTATAATATATTCCAATAAGTTATATATTGTTAATATTTTCTCAAACGTTGCAACTTTATGTAGTGAAAACAAGCGATTTGATTACATTATACGAGTAGAATGCATCGCTAGCATAGTAATTAAGTGCGTGCTAACTTCGGAAACGAGTTAATCGAATACAATCGGGTGCCGTCAGCTGTAGCAAACTTAATTCAATTACGTATTTCATGTACGTACTTCATGTACATAATGTATAAAATACTATCTTATATACTTATCGAATATCTTTAAAAATATATAAAGAAAAAAAAATACGATGACAGAGTTTGAAATTGTGTATTTAATTTGTCCAAAAAAATCAAGTTTTTATTAATTATATTATAGTATTAGAAAAAAAAGATTAATTTTTCATATTTATATATTGATAAATATTATTCGCGGGCGTTTTGTGTCGTCATTGATTCGTTATTTTTCGTTTTTTTTCTGTACCCGGGGGAGCCAACCGCAGTTTTATTACACGTAATGGCGTATGATTGTTTTAATTTTTGACAGATATTTGTTTTTCTTGGAACGCGACGGCGATCGCTTTGGCCACAACGTCGTAAAATCCATTTAATAAATACCCCGGGACCAGAAAAAGGTAATAAAGTCGCGTTTTTTTAGAACACAACTGACCCGCCGACGCTCCAATTCAATTTTTACACCGCAATGTTTTTAGATTTAGCTTTCAGCTTTACGAATAATCCGATTCTATTATTTCTAAGACAGTTTAATTTGTTAAATCTAGTTCAATATAAAAGTAATTTTGAATTACGTTACTCGTTTAAATTTTGATCAATAAAAAAAAATATTTTAAAATAATAATTCATGCGAGAAAAAAGTTTCCATAAAAAAAATTAGAAATAAACGTAACAAGATTACAGTCATGTTGTGCGATAAATCATTTTATAACATCCCCCGCACTTGAAATAACTAAACGACATTAACGTAATGTAAAATTGTTTGTCTGACAGGATCAAATGTTAATTTCCGGTTCGATCAGGAAACAAATTAACGCGGCCGGACACGCCTTGTGATTACCGTTCGAGCCATTTAACAAGATAAATAATTTTTATAAATTACATTTTATTTCATATTTTTATTATATTTTTCTTTCAACTAATGGCGATTGTTTATTAAATAGATATAACGGTAATAATTAAAAATTAACAATTTTTATAAAATATATTTTATTTACATATAATATAATTTCACGCTGTATCTTTAATAACATGTAAATAATCAGTTGAAATATAAGTAATTTATAGATGTTTTATGTTTAATTAGTTTTTTTAATGATATCAGTAATTAATTTGACTTTAGTTCACTAAATAATTACATTAACGACGACTTCCGTTTAAAACTGAAGTACTGAATAACACCTGACGCTCACATCAGTTCCGGTTATGTACTTATGTGTGTGTGTGAGTGTGTCAGTTAAATATATATAAATTAATTTTATCTATTTTAGTGTGGCAAACTTTACGATAAAATTGTGTTGGCTTTTTTCTTCGTCAAAGGGTCTTCCCAAGATACCGTATAATTAAGTAATTTACTTAAAAAACAAACAATTATCGGCTAAGTGTACATTGACATATATACATATAAATAAATAATATATTTTAAAAAAGAACACGTGTTATATATATATATATATATATATATATATATATATATATATATATAACAAAATATATCTTGATTATTTTTATAGTTATGGAAAGTATAATTATAACAAAAAAATATGTTCAATAATTATAATATATAAGACATTTTAATGTTTTACATATATTCTGCATTTTTAATAGATTTTAATCTAAATATATACAGTTGTTATAATATTTTTAAGATTTATGGATCGATTAATCACCCTTTTTATTACAAAATATTAAGTAAGAGAAAATATATTAAGTAAATTTGGAAATATTTTTTTTTATATAAAATAATTGTTTTAATATAAAAACAAAATATACATAGTTACATGTTATAAATGTGACTTGATTTTAAAATTTAATTAATTAAAAATCGAACCCTATTTCAAAATATTAAATGTATTTTTGATGAGACTATTAAAAATGAGAAATTTTACAATTCATAATGCACCGATCGTTTTATACGTTTCTATGAACGATAAATATCGAAAAGGTTGCATGTACTGTGAAATTTTAACGCGATTATTCGTTATCGATGCCGTCCATAAAAATATAATATATGAAAATGTAATAATTTACGACGTCGTATAAAATTAGCCGCGTGTAAAACAATGTTTACGTTTTTAAAAGTCCATTTATGAGTGGAACGTCCTAATACGGTTCGTCTTCATAATAATAATAAAAGACAATAAATCGACGTATCAAAGTCGCGGTCGAACAACCTGTGTCGTTTTATCGACGCATAAATCAAACAACCATAAAATTGACCATACACATGGACGATGAACTAAAAATATATATATATACATGTATATAATATATTATATATATATAATAAAAGATGCGCTTCGATCAAAAGGAAAACTTTCAATAAAAATAATAATGGCACTGGTTATTTTTATGTAAATTTTGATAGGTCCTAAGAAACATTCGAAGCTCATCGTACAATAAATGTCATTTACAATCCTAATGCGGTCTCGATGGAGGCGACGGGGCGGGGGAGGTGTTAAAATGTCGTACGACGCACGTCAACTAATAAACAGGGTTGAATTGTCATAAAATTTCAATTTTATGCATTCCCATTTAGAATGTTTTTTTTCTGTAGGTACTATTATTTTCGAAAAACATATTTGAGATGAGCGCATACAAATAAATATTCAAATCGGATCTCCAAAATATTTTATCGAAAATTTATGAATTATATTCGCCATTCTTTATATATATATATATATATATATATATATATATATATATATATATATATATATATATTAAAAATATTTTTTTAACCAAAACAATAAAATTGAAACAATATTAGTGGGAGATCTGTCGTATATTAAATATATTATACTAGAATAGGTACTGAGATAAATTTATATATCTATTTAAATATTTTATATTAAGAATAAAATCTATAATAATTTCTATATATTTATATGTTACTTTTATGTAACGAGTTTATATTTGACAGCGAAACCAGTGTAGTTGGTCGAACCAGTACTATCGCTTATTGCTTACAACAATTTATATATCAATACAATAAATATATCAGTAATGCTGTTACTACAGATTTATATAAAATTTTACATTTTTGTTTTTGTAATATAATCGATACAATAATTATTAAAAATTAAACACGGACATATTTAATCGATTAAATATATAGTTTGAGAACTGATCGATCATTATATAATATTGAAAATGAGATAATTGAACATATGAAATCAATCATGTTCATCAATGTAAATTCTCATCCATTTAGACGTGTTGTCAGTAAAATGTCAAGGTTAGATCAGTCGAAGACGTTTCGCACAGCCCTGGTTTGTCTCTTCGTCTGGTTATTTACGGTCCAAACTGACCAGATAAACACCACTTAGCGGCACGAGCCGTTAAATTAGCGGCCGTACGCGCGCATATATATATATATATATATATATATATATATATATATATATATATATATATATATACAGACAGACAAACATACACACGTGTGTTCATGTGTCGTACGATACATGTGTAAGAGTGAGTGAAATATCGTAGCAGATTGCGCAGAGAATGGGTTAAGCTGGACTTTTGTCATTGCCACTCGGCTCGATGGGGTTTTGTCGTCGATTCGACAGCGTCGCAGATTCTCAAACTGTGTCCTTTTTAATTTAATATTATCGTTGCGATTTCGCGACGATAAATCGTCCGATCGTTGGATACGACGACTTTTCAATCGAGTGCTTTCCGTTCGACGTGCGCGGTCGTCGTTATTATTGCGTCAACTGTGGGCGTTGACTCTATTGCGTTTGCATATATGTTAATATAAATATACGCGATATTATTAGTTATAATTCTAAAATATAATTAAAACATATTTTTTTTTCAAATTAATTCATGCAATATTTACTATATAAATAATAATTATTATTATTATAATGTTAAGGCGTTGTTTTGATGTTCTAATTTGTTAACCGTTTCATATAACATATGGTGAATTTTTGTGGAAATAATTTTATATCCAAAATTATTCACATTTTTTAAGTTTTTATTATTATTGTTCATAAAAAATAATATTTCGATATATATATATATATATATATATAATATTTCATCTTTAGTATTTATATACAATATTTTAGTACAATGATTCAAATTAAAAATAAATATTTTTAATGTATCATTTTTTTTATCATTCAGATATAATATTTATATCAAATATTCAATATTATTATTGGATGTTTTATGTAATAATTTAAAGTTTCATGCTGCATAGAGAACAATCACATTTCAAAGATGAAAAATTTGTTAATTGATATACTTGAAAAAAATCAGGGTTAAAGGACGTTCGTCGGAGATGACATAGGGTCGTCATATTGTGATTTGAGGACATTCAGTTAGACAATGGCGGTGAGCAAGAGCCTCGGCAAGGTTTCGACGATAACGGATCCATTAAAGCCCGTCTGCTGCTAATGGAGTTCAGATAGCGACGCCGCCAGCTAATGCCTGACGGCTTCATATGCTACAAGACGCACAAACACACACACACACACACACACACACACACACACACATATCGACAACTTGATAGTCCACTAAACGACACTGACCATCGTCACGATGTTTAACAATGGCTAAAATATATATTTTAAATCGAACGCATGTAAACCACCTACGGAGACTAATGAAGATATTGCCAATATATGTACTCCACTTTCATGTAAACGGACATTTGTTTCATATTTTTTAAAACAATATATATTTGTTAATATTTAAAAATTTTCAATTCAAATTATATGAATAAATTATTTATTTATTAATTATTTTTTTATTTTAATAAATTTCATTTAGTGAATTCATCATAAAAAAAGACAAATTTAAAGTGGTATTTTATAAAAAAAATATATCTTTTGTTTTGGAATTAAATTTTAACATTTAGTTTATATATATATATATATATATATATATATATATATATAAATATTTAAGATCGAATTATGCACATAAAAATTTTAGTGCTTATATATCAAAAATTAGTAATCAATTTACATAGCTTTTCATTGCCAATATCGAATAAAAATAACTGAAAATTGAAAATTTAATTCTCTAAGAAAAAACGAAATTATTGCTATAATAAAAAAAAATGTTCATTATACAATAATATGGTTAACGTATTATTATTCTTTTAAATTTAATACAAATTACCTGTAAATTTTAATAATCCCTCTGTATACGATTATATATAAAACATATTGAACAAGCTTATGCATATAAAAATCCATATATCTTTTATATAATGTTTATTTCCAAATTTCGTTTATCGCGCAACAAATATTCGACGATAAAGCGACGATTGTGTCGTGAACCGTTTTATGATCGTATTAACATTTCGGTTCATTTTATGGTTTTCATATGAAAACTCACCTATATGTATATATATATATATATATATATATATATATATATATATATATATAAGCGTATACATATACATATACACTTATGTACAGAGTGATTATAAATTGATTGAGAAGCGTTGAAATTTAATAACATGTTCAATATATTGCGAGATTTATCGAAATGTAATCTAAATATTTAATTAACCTTATTCAACGACACGTTTCTTAAATTAATTCAATAAACTATTACGGACATTTTTTAAATAATTTAATAAATTGGTTTTATTGTGTAATCGTAATTATTTTTTTGCATCTTTATTACGCATCAAAATTGTAAGTGAAGTTTCATTTTTTTGAACAAAAATAATATTTTATATAATTTTGTAATATTTTTTTTTACCCATCTTTAATATGTTTTGATGAATGATATATTTAATTTTATTAAAACTATTGTCACATTTCTATTTTTTTTTAATATTTTCAATTTTGATAGACTCAAATTATGATTTATTCTGATCTGAATAAATATTTATATAATTGTAAATTCTTAAGTATTATCAATTTACCCATATATCACTTTTTTGGATATATAATATGAATTTAATGTTAGCTATATATTTTATATGGATTTTTTTTGAAAAATATAATATAACTTTATCAGTATTTATTTTAAAAATAATGAAATATATTATGCATATATTACATACACGCACACATCTGTGCGTTTATGAATATGTGTAATATGATGAAATATACATGACAAGCACATATTATCCTTTATTTTAGTGTGGAACGAAATCGTGATTTTTCACTGTTATGAAATTAAATAAAAAGAAGTGGAAAAAATGACAAAGGCCGATAATACGAAATTTTATTGCCGTGCGCTTCATACGACTTTATATCTTGACACGTTTACAATTTATAAATTATACAGTGTTAATGAAACATCGAAAAAAATGGAGGAACAACACACATAAAAATAATCATAAGTTCGCCTACAACCTTTTATGGAGCGTTAAATAAAATTTTAATATGGAAAATTCCTCGTATATTCGCGTTATTATTATGATTCCATGATGTTTTATTAAATTTGTCGCATTCGACATAGTTTTTAACGATCGATGTTTTATTTTCGATAAAAATTTCATTTTTATATTGAATTCAGATTCGTTACAGCATGTTCTTAAAATAAATAAATAAAAATGTATTATTTTTTTAATTGCAATTTTCAATTGTAATTTTTATTTTGTAATAGGATTTTTAAATATATTTTGCACAATCAATTTTAAATAATTAGAAAACCTATAACGTATTATAAATGCATATTATTTTTTCCTTTATTTCTTGCAATAAATGTCTTTCTTTCATATAAATTCTCGTTTTTAATTTAAATTTTATGTTATAAATATTTTTATGATCTCATCAAAAAATATTTGAATTATTTTAAAGGAAAAATTACATAAAAAAATAATTATTTAGATTTTTTCACGTATATATAGACAAATAAAAGAGCGTAATTTTGAAATAAATGTTATATAAGTATTTATTTCTTCATTTATTTGTAATAATATTGTGTGTGCGATTAATTTAACGAAATTGTTGATTTTTTCCGATAAATATTCTAATATAAAGAAATTTATATTTAAAATATGAATCAAAAAAATTAAAAATATGTAATCGAATCAAATTCAACAAAAGACTTCTAAATACGGAATCAAATTAGGTTACGGCAATTAAATCGAAGCGATTCCGTTTTAGATTTTATTAACATCGATTTTTATTTTTCCCCTCCCGGTCCATGTTTACTACAACAATTTGAATGCCATGACGCATTTGAACCACGAAATGTTTTTTCGTGTTGTATATAGCTGACAATTTAGTGCGAGACACCCGTTATCCTTGAGTCGGGCAGACGACCCGGAGGGAATTAAATGGAATTGTTTTATCGCATGTCGGTTTCCAAGCAATTCCGCTTTTAGGAGAACCGATTACAGAGAAACTCTGGATAAAAGAAACAACACGAAACGGCACGACAAAACCTAACGACATTAGAGTACGACAACAGGATAAAACAAGGATCTAGAAAAAAAAATACATATATATATATATATATATATATATATATATATATATACATATATACAATGTAACATTAGTTGTGAGATATTTATGGTAAAATAAAAACAAAAATAGTAGTAGTAGTGGTAGTAGAACGAGATCATAATAAAATCGGTGCCTTCTAGACCCGTGTTTTTAATGTATCGATTGATTAGGGGCGCCACGAATTTCAAGACGCATGCTTGACATTTTTTTCCGTGGACTTTTAACGCTTTTAAAATTTACAACAATTCAATGTTAGACATATTTCAAATTTTATATATTTTTCATCGGTCGTAAATGGACCGCCAGCGTTTTAAGTTGTTCTGTTCGTCTATATGATTAAAATTTATTTTTACAGCTTTCAAAATAATAATAATAGTAATAATATATATATTAAATTTTGTAACATATGAAGAATCTCTCAAAAAATATTTTTATAATTATAAATATAAATGTACCTCAAATCGAATAAAATATTAGTGAAGTCTAGACTTTAAATTATTGTTGTATATTTTTACTTTATTCACTATTCATCTAAAAATAATAATTTATAATATCTATTATCATTCGAAAGTAATTAAAAATATGCAAAAATTAATATTATCAATGTTCACGATATTTGCATAAAAACTATAAGCGGCCTTTTTATAAGTAATAAAATTAGCTCGTTTTAAATATTTATTTTCGATAATATTTAAATTTTAAATGCATTATGATTCATTTGTGAATCTAATACTTGTTTTAATTTGAAATCAAAATACTAGTTCGAGATAAAGGCGTCACCTGCCTTCTTTGAATTCCAGCACATTGGTATAATTATAATTAACCTTTCGACCGAATAACGTAACAGGTGAGTCATATATGAAAGGTTCATTAATAAAATAGCAGAAAATTATGAGTCATTACATTGTATTTTAGTAATTATAGTCTTATGAAGATTTGATTTTGCTTTCTATATTGTAAATTTTCAATTAAACTTATTAATCCTATCTTGATTTAATAGCTAGTAATATACGCGGTTACAACTAATAAAATATAATTATGAATGCTTCTGAGTCTTTTTCTCAGAAAAAAAAAACAGATTTACTCTGAATAGTTATGTAAATATAATAACTATTTTTTCAACATTTTACATTGAAAAATTAATATTGTTTGTCTAAGTAATTTAAATATTGCACAGTTAGAAATAAAATTTATATAAAATATTAAAATTTATGATACTATTAAATTTAAATATTAATATTTTTACTTTATTAAATAGTTAAAAAGAAACATTTTAATTTATTTTTAATCAATTATCGTATAATATTCTGATATTTTTATATGAAAATCTGATATATTTATTTTTTTAAATAATTTTAATTATAAAACGTATTTTTTTAATATCAATTGCAAATTACAAGTTGATAATATTAACAATTATACTCATAATTTAATCACGATTTTTATTAGTAAGAAAATATTATGTAGAAATACTGTATAATTTATTTATAATAGATATAAAATAATTAATTGTTAATGATTTTATTTGCTGTTATGAATTCAAATATAAGTAAAGATTTAAATAAATCTTATAGTTAGTATATTTATTTATTTTTTTTGTTAAAAAATAAATATAAATAGCTGAATTTTAGATATGAAAATGTTATATTATTCACATGAAAAAGAAAAATCTTAAGCTAGTTATTATGCTTATAAATGAAAAAGTTGATTAAACGAAAATTGCCCCTTTTTTATATATCCTCTACAAAAAAATTAACTTTTCAAACAAAAACACGTACGAATAGCAAAAATGTAGAGAAAAAAAAATAGTACAATATATCGAAAAAAACGAACCTCATTGTGTTCGAGGCGTTGCCTTTGTATCTCAACCACTGACACGTCTCCGTTTTTGTTTGTATTTTCAGCATTGTTTGTAGAATTCTACGGTCGTGATAAGTCGAAACAAATTAGTGCAATAAATAAGCCGAAAATGCGCATTAGACGTGCGATAAATTAACACATTTGTATTGTGCGAGATAAAATCGGCGAACGCGGATAATAGACACTCGAAAATGAGACTCTGTTGTATTTTTTTTTCTCTCTTTTTCGTCTTATTTATTCTCTTTTACTTATTGGTTTTGATTTTTTTTTATTCTGCGGTTTTTTGTTTATTTGTTTGTTATTATTGTCGTGTCTTTTTTTTTTGTTAACGTTCGACCGCCCGAACCACCCAAGGATGACTGAAGAAACAATTTTTGTAATGACGGGTATAGATAATGGCTCATTAGTGATGATAAATACCGAATCAGATTTCAATCCAACATAATGTAATTTTATATTATATTATGTATAAATTTATTCAAATTTAAAAATTAATATAAATAATTGAAAATAAAAATCATATAAATTATATGAATCTGAATAAAATATTTATTTATAAACATAACACCAATATCTATATATTTTTAAGCAGTGAATGATATTCAATCATATAATGATATATATATATATATATATATATATATATATATATATATATATATATAATTTTAAATAGTTTTTTATATGTATATTTTTTTCCATGCTATTGTATATTTAAAAAAGAAAGATCAAATAGAATTATCATAGTTATAATAATACATTATAAAAATATTTATTTATCAATAAAATTTTATTACAAATATGTTAAATTGCTATATTATATTTTTCCTATTAGATATATATCGTAAAATTAAAATTGATTAAAATATATATTTCTATAGAAATCAATGCAATATTTTTTACCATTATGAAATAGCAATAAAAAATAAATTAAAATTGAAAATTAGCTCAAGTATTATTATAGAAGGTTTTTAATTTAATAAGCGTGGTCATTTTTTTACTACGCATAAATTGCCTTTATCGTTTCATTAAAAAATTTACATAATAATTTACAGTTTTTGAAATGAGATGAATTCTTCTTTGCGATGGAAATAGAAATAATAATAAAAAAATGGGAAAATATTCGTCGAAGAATGGCATAGAACGTGTTCCAGATGGACTCCGAGACACGCCTCCTCATTAATATTTGCTTGGTTAAACGTTTTTTCTTGGGTCTTTTTTTTGTCGAGGGGGTGCCCTCGGGTGCTATGAAAAAGCTCCTTCGCGCGGATGATTTCTTGCCCACCTGACACTTCATTGTTTTAATTAACCCCGAGTCGTATGATGAATGAGCTTTTTTATTGGAAAGGTAAATAAATAGCTGCGATGTTAATTAAAAAGGATCGAAATATTTTCTTTGAAATGCGCTCGACGTGTGTTTGTGTGTGCGTGAAGTTTCTATTGATTTATGTTATTTGGCCCGTGGGCAATCGATGACTCTTCGTGAAAACAGATATTCGTATTTGACATGTGTGCGTTTGTTTGTATGTGTGTTACATTTGTTTTTTTTATATGAATAATATGTAAATTTTTCATTGTTAAAAAGGATATAATTCGATTTTATTTTTTAATTTGACTTTTTGCAATTACCATATACCCACATATTTTTTTAAATATTAAAAAAACATAAAAAAAAATTACCTATATATATATATATATATATATATATATATATAAATTACATTTTTTATTTAAAAGAAATATATTTTACAGTTTTAAAATTTTATATGAAATATTATACTTCATTTTTTAAATAACAATTTTATAAAAGAATAATATTTTAAATAAGTAAATTTGTTTATTATTTTTAAGATATACTATCAATCAATATTTGCACAATATGAACAAATTAAAATAATACAATTAAAGAAAATATCAATAATAAGTAAAATCAATATTGAAACAAAATATTTTTATATGATTCAATTACCGTCGCTAAGTAGTTTTATTCCAAATATTATTCAATTCAGTGAGCAAATATTAAAATTTTAAATTCTAAATATTAATTACAAATATGGACAATTTTACATAAATATGAAAATGATTATTGAAATTAAAAAAAAAATAAAAGAATAAAAACCAACCTTTTTATTTCTGATACGATTATTTCTCGCCGATATTAAAAGCACCCATGAAACGTAATATATACGACGACAACAGCAAAATTTGGAACAAATATATATATTTATATATATATATATATATATATATATATATATATTAAAATCAAAAAAGTTTTATTATATCTTGACTGTTCACAGTACTTTTTATTATAATTTTCACGAATTTTATTAAAAAAAAAAAAGTAGATAATAAAAAGCGCGAATTTAACTTTTTCAGATAAACACGTATAAAAATCGTAATAAAAAAAATATTAAAATATATTTTAAATAAATTGAAAGAATAAAAAAATTAACACAAATACGCGGAGCGATGCGACGCGATGTACAACGTCAAAAGCACAACTTGTTCTGAACGACTTGATCGGTATGAGGTACATTAGTCATGTGTCAGCGCCCGATCGACCAATCAGCGCTCAGTATTCTCGATGTGGGCGGAGCTCTAAAGCCACACCTTCATATCCCTACTATTGCGTCTCCCTTCTTTTATTTTTCCACTATGAAGCTTATATTCAAACATTGACCAATGATATATTTGTGAAGGGTGAATAAATTAATACTTAATATTTATAGACACATAGTAAATAAGAAATATTTTACGGTAAATATTTGCGATAAAAATTCTACATTCTAATTATGCTCATACGTGTACTTCATAACGAATGTGCGTAATTCGTTCATGAAATATGATTACAAAAAAAAAAAAAAAAAAAAATGTGACGCTTCACACCTGCTTTTTTATGCCGCGTAATGTTTTATTTATTTATTATGGAAAATTTTAATTACATTTATAAATATATGTGAAAAAAATTGATTGTTACTATTTGTGTGGTTCATGATTCAATGGTAACGGCGTCGTTAATTAAACTTAACGAATGCTTAATTCAATTTTTCTCACATGTCCATCGCGTAGAGAAATTATGCAAAGCAATTTATTAAACAGAGGCAATCTCGTTATTTAGCGAAATTAATTAAATATACAATATTGTGTTTCTGGGTAAATTTCGTAAAATCTCGAATTTTCCGTGCGGAAAATTAATGATTTCCTCTCAGTTATTGCGATCGGAATCTATTAAGAATTTTCATAGTTTAATTATTTGTTTTTGTTGCGAATACATGATTATTTATATATTGTTTGTGTGAATAAAAAATATGTTATATTTTATACAATCAAATTTAAAGCTTATTTATTTCTTTATTTTACTAATTGGTTCTTAATTAAAGATAACATTTTTTTAGTTTAAATAATGATTATCTATTTTTTTTAATATTTCAGTTTAAATTTTTCTATAAATCAATCATTATAATTTTAGAATAGAAAAAATAATTTATTTTTAGCATTATAAGGTATATGATTTTTTTTTTCAAATTTTAATAGATGTGAAATGCTTTTTTATAAATTTATATATTCATAAATGTATTAAAATATTATTTTAGAACTTTTGAATGTGATAAAAATTAGTTATATTTTTAGTTTATAATATATTTTATAAAATTTACAATTAATATTATACAATGCTGGTTATTTTAAAAATGAATTAATAATAATTAAATTATTTTATCATAACGGAATCTATTATGATAAAAACACAATTATCTGAAAATAATAATGACGTATTCATATATTAAAAATAACATATAAAAACAATAATCCATACATACTTATATCTGAAAATAAATGTTCACAACTGTCGAACCGCAGATCCATAAAAAATTACGGTGAATTACCAAATGACACTCGATTTATTTTTTCCATCGGACCCTCGTTTTTTTTTTATTTGCAGTAACGAAACTCTAAAACGGTAATCTTACGGACGCATCCTGTCATCTTCGTGCCCCGTTTCATAGGAACCGAACAAAATCGACCGACCTTTCCATATTATATATTTTTCTTTTCATATTATTATTATTATTATATATTTTATATGAGCGGTATACGCGATGGACTCGATATTAAGTTAACGAGCCGACGGGTTCAGTTTATTTGATATGAAAAATACGTTTGTGTGTTTGCGTGTGTATAAATGTGTGCACGTATCCGGAAACGAGGTTTATTGATATTAATAACAGTTAAAAAAAATGTAGAAAGGGGAAGTTTTTCGAGTGTTTCACAAAATGTGCGCTGAGCGGTTTCTTTTATCCTTAGAAATTAAATCAAACCGAGTGACAAATGCGTTTCGTTTGTTGTATTTTTCTTTGTCGTCAAATTTCCGCAATATGTATCATAATATTTATGCATATAAGGATATACTTTTGTACATATTTTATCATAAAAAAGTAATAGTCATAATGATAGAGGTGTATCATAAAATATTCTTTTGTGATTATAACAGAATATTCTATTAAAAAAATTGTAATTTGTATATTTTTTATAACAACTAAGGAAATTGTATATATATTTTATTACTTTCTTTATTATTGTTAATATTACTTTGTTATATATGTATCTGGTTAAATTAGTATTAAATAAAAAATCCTTATAAAATATTTAAAACATTATCACGAGTTTTTAGATATTTTTATGTTACTTAAATACTGATTAAAAATATCTTATGTGTGTATTTTTTTCTCTTGTTTTTAGTTATTTTGAATCAAATGATAAGAAAATTAAATATTCTTCTAACATTTTTAAATTATTTATATAGTTACATTTACATTTTATAAATGAGCACGCATTTTATACTTATTATCAAGGGGAGAGTGAATAGCGGGTTCTTTTTTTATAAACTAGGATCAAAGCCAGTGTGTTGAAAATCAATGAAAGGGGTAATTTAATACGGTGTAAATAGGTCGATTTGTGTTAAAATTCATAATGATACGCTCATTTTCTATCCAACAAAGAAAAATCTATTTGCATCACGCAAACTATAATCGAATTATTCGTATCTTTTTCACATACGATATAAGAAAAATAACAAAAAAAATCTTTTTTTTCTCTTTACGCAAAACCGTTTATTGAACAAATCTAATAATCTAATATATTGAAATATTTTTCCACATTAATTATTGAAACGTTATTTTTTTTTTGCTGAATTAATTACTGTTATATATTTTTTTACAGATTGGTATGTTAATTAAATTTGTGAGGCGACACAGAGGCTATTCAGTGGCGGTCATTCGAATCGAAACAAAGCAATATGCGTTATCATGGTTTGTACATTTAGTTCAAAACCAAATTAGTTCGCCTTATATATATATTATATATATATATATATATATATATATATATATATATATATATATATATATGTATATACCATATATAATACATAAGTAAAAAATACATTAGCGAGCACACGTGTACGAATCCTTACTGAAAATCCAATTAAGTTCGGCTGAAAACAAACGAAATGCAGCAAAAAAACCCAACTGAATGAAGTAGCCGGATGATAGAATTTAACAAATGTTAGAAGATGACGTTCACAAAAAAAAAGAAATAAACACGAATTAATATAATGTAATTATATTCAATATTTATTTAGCGTAGTTAATTAAAATTCTTTTGAATTTTCTATAACTAATGTGTAAACATTAAATTTAAATTTATTATAACGTCCACGTTGAATATTTGAGAATCACAATTGTTAATTAGTTTTTAAACGTATTTGAATTGCAAATCTAGCGAATAAATGTTATTAATTGTTTTAAATTGGATTTTATATATACGTTCTCTGTCTCGCGGTTTAACATAATAATTTTCAATATAAATTTACAAACACACATCTACGACTGAATTATGTAAATATTACTATATTTATAATGGTCATAACAGTCATAATATACTCGTATACGCATTTTTATATTTAAATATAAATAAAACACAAGTCATTAAATATTTTTTTATATAAATTTTAATATTGATAAAATTGGCTTTCGAAAAAAAATATATTAATTTACAATCGATTTAAATTATAATTAGCCATTATCATTCGATACATAAATAAAATAAATAATCAAAGACATTATATTGTAATACTTGCGAGTTTAGATTTTTGTCTGTGAATATTCAACTCAGTTTTTATATTTAATAAGTGAAATTCAAAGTGTATATGATATACTCAGAATTTGAAACCGATGTCTGTCACAATTAAAAATCACACTAATTAAAACCCGTGTAACAAATATCCAATTAAACGTATGCAATATACATTTCACCGCATGGACAAGATCGCCGATAATTAGTTTTATATCGACACATTTGTGTAGACATACGTAACTATAATTAAAATATAATAATAATAATAATAGTAACGGCGAAAACAGTAGGTTCATTATTATTGACCGCTGTAATTAACTTCTGTTGTTGATAAAATAGATACAGATATATTGATAGACAGATAGAGAAGAAAATGCGAACGGAATATTACTCGTCTTTGGCAAGTCATCATGCGCCACCGATTATCCTTACTCACGCTTTCAAATCGAAAATATAATAACAGGGTGTCTATATATATATATATATATATATATATATATATACATCTTTTTTTCTTCATTTTCATTTCGTTTTTATTTTCGACTATAAGAACGGTTTTTACTATTTGGTTGTTGAGTATCACGCTTCGTTATTATTATGTGATAGTTAGCATTACAATTATTGTATGGTTGTTGTGAATTTTGTGTCTTATTTTTTTTTTCAATTTAATACACGTGATTATGTTTCTTTTTTTGTGTGTTTTCTGTATTTATTTATTTTTATTAAAATAGAGATTGATCGATAAAATGTCAATAATTAATTTTATTTCAACTTGTATTATATGTTTCTTATATAAATGTCTTCTTAATATATAATTAACTTTATGGTTATTTAATAAAATTAATTTAATAGTGATTATAGGAAAAATACAGTATTTAAAATAAATATATAATATGTATATAAAAAATATTAAAATTATTATATATTTTATAAATAATTATTGGTCTTGGCATTTATGAATAATTTAAAATAATTATTATAAATTACAATACGTACTAATGTACTAATGAGCCTTTTTCTGAATTAAGGCGTTATTTATAAAATTACTTATATTATAAATAATAATTATATTGTAATATATATTTTTTAATATATAAAATATTTTTTTTTACTTATCAAACTCAAATTACTATCACATTATAATAGGTATATATTAGTAATATAAAATATAATTTTCCGAATTTAATTAAATTATGATATACTGGTAAAGTTTGGTCGACAGACAGGAAGGCGATTTATATTTTGAAATTGATCTCATTTCAGTGAAATAATTTGTATGTGTTTGATTTTAATAATGACGACACACGGACACGTTGGTCCCACAAAAAAAAGCGCAATTAGGTGGCAATAATTAAAAACGTATTAAAATTTCATAGAATTAATTCCTCAGAATGACTTCTATTGTACGCGCGTAATGATATAAAACGCAGATCACTAGACAAGATACGAATACCGGAATCGCTATAAATGATACTATCATTTAGTACGTTTATTTATTATTATTTCTGTTTTTTTTTAATGTTTACTTTCACAATCGTCATTGTTTAGAAGCTTTCCGGCCAGGTGAACATTCGAAAACATTCAAAGGGTAATGACAAATTTGAAGAAGTGAAAAAAATTACCGACGTATATATATATATATATATATATATATATATATATATATATATCATAATATCAGAGATCGACAATCTTTCAATCATAAATAGTGTTTTATTAAAATATTAAGTTTTTAATAAATTTATATATCAAGCTATTCTTTAAATATAGCATATTTTGAGTATTAATTTTAAATATTGCTATATTTATTTTATATTTTTAATAAAATATTCCATATAAATTCAAAATCTTATTATTAGATTAATTAAAATACATTAAAAATTCTAGTCATGTTTACATAACACCATTAAATGTGTATAAAAAAATAAGCATTTATCAAATAAGTCATTGCAAAAAAAAAATATTATAATATTAAATATTGTTGAAATAAAATAGTAATATTGATTTTAATAAGAGCACCTTGAAATTATGATGAAAATAAATTGAGTTCAAGAATAATTCGTTGTCGATCGCTGTCATAAATATTATATATACATTATCGATTGTATGTATATATACAAAAATGTATATAAAAACTCTTATTTATAATATCGGTTACTAGATTAGAAAAAAAAATAATAATACGAACAGTACTATTTATTCATAGATTGTACTTTTTATTATACGCGTGCCGAAGTTAATTGAAGAAATTTCAATATTTGTACAGTCGAATGAAAAACCAATCGTCGTATCGAAATGTATTGCTTTATTATTTTAATTGGCCTTATTGAATTGTGTGGTATTTTAATTATTTTTAATGTATATAATGCTGATGATGCTATTCATGGATAAATTAAATATTCGATATTGTCATTTTTTTTAACGTCGCATTATTAATTTCGCATGAATTGAATTTTGAAAACAAAACGTAGATATATTGTATTTTTTTCTTATGCTCTTAACTAATATATTATTTAATAAATATGTATTTCAGATCTAAAATTAAATTAAAATAATAGTAAATAATATTTTAATTTAAAAATATTGTACTAAAATTTATGTAAATGATTATTTAATATGTCATATATTTTTTCCACAATATCGAATATTATTTATTAAAATTTTTAATATTTATATGACAAATTGAAAGTGAATGAATTTGTATATCATTGAAATATTAATAATTTAGATATATGCAGAAATAGATATATTTTATTAAATGTGATCTCATCAACACCACTTTAAGTTCATTATCATTCATGGTTCTTCAATAAAAAATAATGTTATTATTACATATCGCATTTTTATCAGATATTTCATTTCATAGATCAAATCAGAGACAAAGCACAAAAGGAAGCGTATAATAAATGTAATATAACGAATCTAATGTCATATATTGTCGCATTGAAAAAAATAATTTTCCCCGTTTTCCACGCGACTCATTAATGCTCACCTGAATAGTAATTAAAATCAGATTTAGCGATCGCCCCATCGTGAGCGTCACCCATAATATAATTGATGTCGCTTTTTTTTATATCTAATTTTTTTTTCGAGGATTTCTCTTCGTGAATTAGTATTAAATTAGTCTTAGAGAGACCATTAAAGTTGTCACTCATAAAATATACCGCGTAATTTGTGGGAGAACGAAATCAGTGACCTCACTGTTTGAACGCGTTTACCGAAATTATGTTTAATTATTTCTTTTTTTTCCACAAGTATATACCATATATATAAAAAATATTTTAAATATTTTTTAATTATTTTTATATTAAATTTTATCAGTGTCATTTTTTGATAAATTCTAATATATCGTGTGATTTATTTTAATTTTACTCAGATTACATATTTGTTAATTATTCAATATAGATTTTAATTATAGAAACAGCGTTAAATATTATTTCGTATTTTATTAAATATGATAATTACATTTCAAAAAAAAATATTTTAAAAATATACAATAAACGTCAAGTATGCATATAATTTAATACATATTATTTTAAAGTCTTGTTCTCATATATATATATATATATATATATATATATATATATATATATATATATATATATTTTTTTTTTTTTTATTTAACTTTTACCTTTTAAACTGTTTTCCGAACAAGTCGTGCATAATTATTTGCGCGCGCGTGTTTTTTTTTTATTTACGAAATTACCCGATATTTCGGTTTTATTTATGAAATTTTTACTGCGCCACATCTAATTTTATTCTTATTGTAATGCAAAACAATAACGTTTCAAAAGTAACCAATTATTGTGTGATTATTGTGAAATTCGTAAAAGAAAATGATGGTTAATGAGAGCATTTGATTTTAACGACCAACGACCGACTGTTACTCCATTGTGTTGTGACAAATATAAACTGGATTAATTACAAAGAAAAATGATGGAAACACACATATGCATGCACAGATTTGAATTTTATGTATGTCAATACATAACGAAAAAAAAACTACTTCCGCTTTTCTTAATGTACAAGTATAATGTGTAATAAAAAGTCCTTTTTGCACACAATATAACCATAAAGTAACGTGTTAATTTTTTTTTGAAGGAAAAAGAGATCGGCGGATCCTTTTTATATTTTGTCCTATAATTATGAAGTTCAACCGCCTTACACTTTTTTTCATATTTATTGTATTAAATTTATATTTCTTTTTTGAAAAATATTTTTGGATTTATTAAGAATCAAAGATTTAGTATAGAAAATAAAAATATTATTATCTTATACATATAAAATAGACTATCTAATAAAATATTAACTATTGTTCATTTTTTTATCATATTTCTGAATCATAGTTTTAACGGTACACTTTCTTAAAATGATTATTACATTTCGATAATTATAGTGCACGATATCAAATATGAATATCATCACTTTCTTTTTGTGCAATTTTAATTAGAGGCTGCTGAAGAAGTAAAAAGAAAGGCAGATTTTAAATTAATACATGATATATATATATATATATATATATATATATATATATATATATATATATATATATATACTTTAAAATTATAAATTATTTTAGAACACATTTTCAAACGACAACATCCTGAGCAGATTAAAAAAATAAAACTTCCGATTATAATATATTTTTTTATCGTTATGATTTGTTTATTTAATCAAAATACCGTTTTAAAAATAAGCATATATGTTTGTGTATGTATATATATATATATATATATATATATATATATATATATATATATTTACTTCTGTCATTAATGAAGAATTTGACCGACGTCCACGTCCCGAATGAATATATTGGTGGTATTAAAATGGAGCCATATTCATTTTCACATAAAATTTTATTACAGCAAAAAGTCGAATATTTCGGCGTACGCTCAATATACGATTGTGCGTTTGAGTTTCTCAAACTTTTTTTTTTTTGTTACATTACTAACATTTTATTCATAATAAATTAAACAAAGGCATATTAAACTTCTTATGTCAGGATATTTTAAAAATTAAATATGTCGATAATTTTATAAGAATTGATATTTTTTTTATATAAAATATTATTTTTATTGTTAAAGATGCGTTTTTTTTAAATAATAAACGTAGAAAACGAATACAAAAATATGTTGCGCATTATTGTAACTTTGGACGATTAAATTGTAAAACTCGCATCATCACTCTTTGAGAAGCTTCCGTTGTTACATTGCAGTCAGTGTTTATTTTTTTTTATTCATCGTAATTCTTATAAATTTTTAATGAATCTTGTTATGTAGTCGAATTAGACGCCAAATTTGGTTAAGAAAACCGCAGCAGAACCGCTGAAGCATGAGAGAACGACCGGATGATGAGACGGTATACTTGTATACGCATAAGAAAAAAGAACCAACAACGTTTAACTTCATTTTTGATAAGTTCAAAAGCCATTGGATACAAATGCACACTTTTAATCAATCGTTCGATTTTCAATACATTTTTGCCATGTTCGATTATTAAAATATTGTATTATAAGTCTCATATTGATATTATATATTTTCTAATATATTGAATCAAAATATGTGGTGTTAATATGTACCATATATATGAATATAACCGTTGAGTTAATTCATTGGTCATATATATATATATATATATATATATATATATATATATATATATATATATATATATATAAAATATATGATGTTTTTCGATATTGATAGCACTTGTCTCCGTCGATTTGTAAAAATCTCACATGAACGAAATTTTATTTAAGTTAATCGATTGTGATTTCATAGCGAGGGTTTACTGACATTTGCGGTCGTGACGTTTGTTTGTATAACGACCGTCTAAGTGAACCGACTATAACCATTATAAACCATACACCGAAAACGGATAGGCGAAGACGTGAGTTTCACTGACCATATCGAAATTGAGTTAGAAGAATTTCTTTACAGTAACTGTCTGTGATTGATATATATATATATATATATATTTTCTTATAATACTCGGACAAATGCGTCTTTCTTTTTTTTTCCATTATTCTTACTTATCTCGTTTTATATATATATATATATATATATATATATATATATATATATTTATTCATTTTTTTCTGTTTCTATCGTTTCATATCGAATTTACGTGATCCGCATTTTAATGACGAGGACCGCGCTTTTCTTTCGACGTCGAATCGAAAATGTTAATGGCGATCTTGTTGAGGGGAAAATGCGGTCAAAGCAAATAGAAATTTTTATATCGTGTTAACGGTCGAAAGTAACATAATTTGCCGGGTAAATCTGTTCGCTAGAACTGTATAATGTCATTTGTATAATTTAATATGGATCAATTTCACATTTATAACGTGAACGGTCGAATTATCGACGTGACCTTCTTTGGATTACCGTATGTACAATATAATGGATTTCAGCGATTCTTATATGAAAATGAAAATAATTCACTTTATTTTCTGTTAACGTATTAGATATATTTTTTATATCATAAACTAATTTAATATATTTGGTTATTTAAAAAAAAAAATATATTGGTAAATAAAATTTTATTGCATTTCTTTTACTTTTTATTCAGATTTGTTTTTTATTTCGAATCCAATTACAGATATGAACTAATGATATCAGCTTTTCCGCATGATTAAGTAAACAAAATTGAAAATCATGAAGCGGATTGTTTTTTATTCTATCGGCCGTTCAAATAATTGACCGAGAGCGGCGCAAATCGTTCATTATGACGCAACGTATTTTTCCATAAATCGAACGTCAAGAATATAAAATAATATATATATATATATATATATATATATATATATATATATACGATTGATTACTTTGTTCGGCTTCGAATCCGGGACAATTGAAGACGAGCAGGAAGGGCGAAATTAGTCAAATATCAAATCTTAGCGAATTTCGCATCGTCGGTGTCATGTGAATAATAGTGCACAGTATCCGGTTTGTGAGAAACCGCACGAATGTCGATTCGATGTATAGACGAATATGATTCTTATTCGTAACGTGTATAAAGAACGTATTCGTGAATGTTTAGCATCGTTATGGATTTGTAAATAACCCTTAAATTGCATGTTGTCGATAATTTTGTGGCAGTGACATATTCATTATGGTCGACGTGAACGACCGAAGATCCTTTTGATCACAGGTTGGTCATACATTATGTATCCTATCCGCTTTTTTTTTATTATATGTATATCTTTATTTTATTACGTTTTGAAATTATGATTTCAATTATATATTTGCTATGAGAATACCATTTTTTTTTGTATTGCAAATTATTTTATGAGTTTTATATGATTCACACGGATGAATTAAATTTATATATTTTATATATGTTACTATATAATTTAAAATCATACTAAAATTAGTGAGAATTTTTCAATCATTTTGATTAAATTCCTATATCATTTTGATACTTTGTTATTTTTTTAATCTAATTTATTCTAGTAGACAATCTAATGCAACTTTATGAAATACTATTAAATATTATCATTGTTAAAAAAATGTATTAAATATACGTAATTATTTTTTTTTTTAATTTATAAAAATTCATATGAACAATTAGAATATTAATGTATATGTTGACGTGTTGAAAGTTTAACTTTTAATTATCTAAATATTTTTTTAAATCATTATATAGCCTCTTCGAAAATAAAGCAACATCATCCGAATTGTCGGTAAATATTGGTTTTTGGGCGGTTTTTGGAGCTATGAAGATGAGCGGAAGTTCTGGTGCCACCCTGATGAGTTGCAATTATGCTCGTCACGGAGACGCCTTTGCGGTGTCACGATCGTCGGCTTTATATTATACAACAAAATATATGAAAAAAAAGTATTTTATAAACTCTATTATTAACATCATTAAGAAAAACCCACGAAAATATAGCAATAAATATTTTTAAAAGCGATCTCAGTTTCGTAGAATGACTCTCAGAAAGTTTTATGCATGTTCTGTGTAATATATTTGGAGCATTAATAATTTTAATATGATTTTATTTTTAATATCGACAAAATATATATTATTTTATAAAGTAAATAAATTGCTATAATAATATATAAAAAAGTTTATACGGTACTAATTTTAATATAAAATGCAAAATACTTACTTATAAAAAAAATTGTTTTTTGAGCAAAATTTATTTTGAGAAAGTGGAACTATTTATGATACTCCATAATTATGTTGGAAAATATTTTAACTAAAAAGCATTATAATAAAAATATTTCAATAACATTTAAAATATAAATATAATTATATAAGATGGTGGAAATATACAATACAATATTTTATTTATTGCAATTAGTATTGTTAAAATTTGTATACAAGTTCAATAAAAATATATAGTATATATACCGAAAAAATTTAATGTATTAAATGAAATATTTTTTATATGATATTTTAAAATATAATAAGATTATAATGACTTGTAATATCTTTGATATATATATATATCATAATTTGCATACACACTATATAATAAAATAGATAAGAATTGAATTATAAATTAAAAATTACAATTTTGTCAAAAAAAAAATAATAGAAAAAAAGTTATTCATTGACCGAGCTTTCCAGCGCACCAGCTTTTTTTTTTAACTATAAAAGCGTAGAATTTGATTTTCTCATTATTAAAAGTAAATACGTTTTTCTCAATGGAAATATAAGTACGAGAAAGGAAAATAAAATCGGACTTATTCCGATAAAAAACTCGTTTAAGTCGATTGAAGACAAAACCGCAACGGTTTTTAATATTCGACCATTAAAGCGGTTTTTATGCATTTCGTGCAAAAAAGTCGTACTGTTTTTTTTTCAATTTAATTAAAACCGCCCAAAATAAATATACCTATATAAATATATTTATATACATTTCGTGTACGCGAAACGATTCCGTAATTTCTATAAAATGATTAATTAACAGGCGAATTATTAAACGTTGATTTTTTTAATGTTAAAACATAAATTTGAAGAATTATGAATTCCAAGCACGATTTGCACATTTGATTTTTATTACGATATCGCAATCGGAACGCTAATTCAGCGATTTTCAAATTGTATAAGAATTATTTTTTTTAATAATTGTTTTTTCTATTGTGAATGCAAATATAAAAGCAATATACTTTAAGAATAATTTAATGAATATTATTAATAATAATTCGTAGTCTATTGAATGTATATATTTTTTTCAAATTTGTATATTTATTTATAAAGTACAATATTTGCTTTATATATTATTTAATATATTAATTATGATATATGAAAATCATTAGTATTTTAACATTTTTAATATAAAATTTACTGGAAAAAATGATATATTTTCATTTAAAAAATTTTAATTCAAATAAAAAAATTTGAGAATGAATGGATATAAAACTTTGTATGCGTATTTTTCGTAACTTAACATTAATTTTCCTACCCCAGTCTAATTCAATTCACGTATTCGGTAAAATATGAATTTGAAAATATAATAAATTTCCACAAATAAGTAAATGTAAGATTGAAAAAAAAATGTATTATTAGACGTAATGCAATAAAGATTACCGATATTATATTAATTTTACACGCGTGCATTGTATAGAAAATACATTGTCACAAATTTGGACGTTTCCTTTCATAATATATAAATTATTTTCAATCCATTAGGTAAAGTGTGGACGAATAATGGAATTGATGGACACAATGAACATATTGAATAATGTCCCGTATTACAATTCGGAAATCGTGTAATGAACATTTATATATTATTCACGTGTGTATGTGTGTTTATATTTTAAAATAAATTCGTACGTAATGGCTTCATAATTTATTATTTTAATGTTTAAATAATTGCGTTCGATTCGCTTCCGTGTAATATTACGATAAATTAGATTAGTAATTTGGCACGGTGTATTTTTATTAATGTTATGTGTGTTGATAAAGTTGTAAATTTTAATTTTATTGACGCGAAATTATTATGAAAATATATCAAATGTATTTCATTTTATTTTATTCGTGTGTGATTTTTTTTTACATTATTAAATTGTCAATTGTGGCGTTTTTTATATTTATGCAACAAATTATTATATAATAATTTCAATTTTTTTTATGTTATTATATAATTTATTTTTATATATGAAAGTATTGTTAGGTTATAAAATAATATAAATATGTTAAAGCAATTTTATTTTTATATAAAAATAATTTTATATACTAATTAATTTTAAAAGATGTTTATTTTTGAACTTTTATATGTTAAAAAATATAACTAAAAACAATTATTGAAAATATTAATATATAAAAATGGAATATTATGATGATTATATACTATTATGAACAAAAATAAATCAACCCTTTGTTATATATATATATATATATATATATATATATATATATTTTGAAAAATTATAAGTAACACAATGACGAAACTGAAAGACCAAACTTTGAAGTGAATTTCACACAGAAATATATTTTTTTCTTTGGTGTCGACAACATTAGTCACACCTGTTTTGATATGGGTTGTGTGTATGTGCATGGTCAGATCAATCAAGTCCAGGAACAAAGTGAATTACATCATCAGTGGCTTGGTTGATTGTCCAAACAGACGGTATCAGATCGCACTAATGTGTGCTCCACTTTGTCCACGCCGAAAGATCTTTATCAGTTAACAAGACCGAGCGCTTGATTACGACCCTATAACTATTGAGGGTGACATTTTTTTCTATTTTTAAAAATTTTTCATAAATGTATTTTATCGGTATGTTTGAAAGTTTTTTAGTAAAAATTGAATTTAAGACTATTTTTAAAGCATTTGATTGTGCAGATTTGTTCTCATTAAAAAAATGATTTTTAGTATACTTAATACTTTACCTACTTAGAACATGCAATTATTTTTTTTCATCATAAATATATATATATATATATATATATATATATATATATATATATATATATATATATATTACACAATGTGATAAAATTTTATATATTATTAATTAATTATATTTAATTTTTTTTATATGAAGTTTCAATAAAAAAAAACAATATTTAATTTGAATATTTTTGAAATGGATATTTGCTTCAATTTATTTTTAATAAATTTAATATATTATCGTACGGTGTATTCGTGTGCGAATTTATTCACCTAATTATTTAAATATATAATTTCGCTATATTTATATCAAATAATATATATATATATATATATATATTTTTTTGGCGAATTTTTTCCGTTCAAAGTTATAGATTTTTATTTACAATGTTAACATATTAGGTTTGTTCAAGAAAATTTATTCGTTCGTATAAATTTTAACCGCAAACTGAGGTTGAAATAATTTCGTATATATGCTTATAAGTATTTATATATATATATATATATATATATATATTGTAATTCAATGAGATTGAATGAAGAGTTCGTTGAGCTTTAACCAGAGTAAAGTTATAACCCGTAATGGTGCAGGAGTGGGTTGTAACACTTAGAGAAACGAGATTCCGTTTATTGTTCTCGCTTCGAAATGTGCGCAATCTAAACTATATAATATAATATGTATACGAATATGTTTTATCGCATTTGTTTCCATTTGCATTTTAAGCTATTTAATTTAGAAAGTGAACGGAAACGTTCGGTCCGTGTCATGTTGCATATTTTTCAGCTGAAACTTCAACTTTTACAATTACGATATTATTATATATTTATCAAGTTTTAACGTGTTGAGTTTATAACGTGTTATGCGGTAAAAACGTGACCGATAATTTATAAACATTTTCGTTGTCTGTAAAAGCTTTGTTATAATATTTTTGAATTCTTCGAAATAAGATGTAATAATTTGGATAATCAAATATTATAACTACAATATACATTGTTGTTAAATGTTTTACTGTTTTTGTGTTTTTACGCTTTATTATTTATCTGAAAAATTTTAAATGAAACGAATTGTATTTGGTGTGTTTCGACAACAAAATATAAATGATTTAAAAATCATTTTTTAAATCAAAGTTTTTAACAATATGTATTTAGTTAAATTTGTATTTAAATTAAAAATAAATACCATATATAATAGTATTAAATAATTCACAAAATACTTTTGTGAGTCAATTTAGATCAAAATGAAGTATAACAAGAGATCAACAATACTAAAATGCAACGAATCAAAGCATATAATGCGATTTGGTTCTGTTTAAACAAATTTCTGCGGTTCACTGATTTGCTGATTTGGTTCAATAAACTAATTTGATTTTTCTTTCAATTCTGCATTTTCATTGCGTGTAATTCAAACGCGGTGTAAATTTTTATTTCACATCTGAAACTACGTTTTATCCAATATTATTAAATTAATTTAGAAATTATATAATTAACATAAATTATTTTATATGTAATATATATATATATATATATATATATATATATATATATATATATATATATATATATATATATATATAATATTTGTTATAAAATAGTTATTAGTATTATATATATTACAATATTATTTAGTAAATTCAGGATTAATAAAATATACATTATTAAATTGTATATATATATATATATATATATATATATATATATATATATATATATTTAAAATATTTTTTTTGAAAAGATATAAAAAAGTAATTATAAATTTATGATATTTTTATTACAAATTTACTTATACAATATAATTAATATTTATTTTTATTAAATCATTTTTGAGTTGAATTTTATGTACTATTCAAAAAAGTACTATAAATAAACAATCAAAAAACAAATACAGTTTTTTTAGGTGATTATATTTTTATTATATTCTAATAATTATTAAAATTTTTAAATTTAATTAATATTAATTTAAAAATTAATGACATAAAAATATATCACGCTTACATATGTATATCGGATATTTGCGATCTCTTCAATTTCACCGATACAAACGTATTTATTATGATAAAAAAAAAATGTATATATATTTTTTTCGATCAGAATACACCACTGTTGAAAACAATCTAGTATCGATATCGATCGAAATCGGATCACGAAGGAAAAGTACCGATTTGTCCGTTCCGTATGGCACGTCTCACGTCCCGGCACCGGACCGTATAATTTAATCACATTACAGACAAATTTTCACAGCCGTAATTTAATATAAATGTTTTGTTTTCAGCGTTCACTAATATTCGTTTCACATCTATATATATATATATATATATATATATATATATATATATATATATATATATATATATATATATATATATATATATATATATATATATATATATATATATATATATATATATATATATATATATATATATATATATATATATATATATATATATATATATATATTCAATAAGATAATTTCTAAAACTATATTTTATTTTCGAATATTTAATAATCGTAAAAACAAAACGAAAAAAAAAAGAAATCAATAAATTCAATATGTTAAAGAAAACGATGTACACATTTGAAATTGTATATACATATATATATGATAATTGTAAGTTTAATTTGTCATCGATAAATAATTTAAAAGATAAAAAAAATGTGTTCGTTTTTTTCAAAATGTTAAATTTCATTATAAAAGTAATGTATATTTTTTTATTCAACATTTTATTGAATATTATTAGTGCATTTAATGTATGTATATTGTTCGAATATTTTAATGGATAAAATAAAATATTTTGTATAAACTTATTTTATAGAAAGAAAGTCAATCGATTGTTAAATATTTCGAAAATATAAAATGATGCGAAATATCAAAAAAAAAAAAATAATGTTATATAATTTTCATTTTGTGAAATTTATGTAAATTTTTATAAAATAAATGTAAACGTTGAAAATAGACTTTTTATATAATCAAAAAAAAAATGATACGTTAAATATTGATTTTTTTTAAATCAACCTTTTTCTCATAAATTCAGAAGTAAAATGTATCTCTTTAATTTTTAAAAGTTCTATTAAATGAATTGTATTTTATACATAATAAAAAGTTCTATTTTACATTAATTTAATTATTTTAATATTAAAAAAATGATAGTATAATTTTAAAATATTATATTATCAAATCTAAAAATTCAGTGCCGTTTTATAAAAAAAGAAAATTTACAACGATTATTCTATGAAAACTTTGAATATTTGCATTAGACCGGAAAATTAACTAACGAAAATTCACAAGCGGAAAATGATACGCATTCCTAAATATTTTTATTCGAATTTAGGTCGAAATGCGTGATTCAATTTCAGAATTTCGATTAAATTCATTCGATTTTCGACAAACGAATTAACGGCGTCGAAACGCATTAATTGAACCGTATTTTGACGGATTCTAAATTTTCTCTCCGTTATACATTTTTTTTCGCTATGTAATTGCTTTGATTGGCATGTAAAAAGTTCAATTGCCCATTTTAACTATGGTTTTTTTTTTAATATAATTCATTTTATTTTTTTTTAATTTTTATTATAAAATTTATTTATTGCATTGTACATTTTGTTATAGAAAAATAAAACTTCGTATAATCTGCAATATATATCATGTAAAATGTATAAACTATATAATTATTCAAAATTCTAAATCATTTTGAAAAATATACGATTGTAAAAGATAAATTGGCGTTCTAAAATAATGTTAAAAAAACATATAATTAAATTGAAATATAGTAAAATATTAATTTGGAACTAAACACATTTTCTTTGTGTTCGATTGCATGTAAATATTAAGTAATTTAAATGATATGAACAACAGGAAACATTTGTTATATCTGTATTTCGTGGCATTTTCTAAAATGTACTTGAAAGTGCGCCTTGGGCAAAGTTGTTTAAATGTTTAACGTTATATATATATATATATATATATATATATATATATATATATATTCAAATAATGTGTGTGTAAACATATACTTAGAATCATTTTTATATTACCAAACATATATTGTGTGCATAACACTAAATGCGAAAATCTCACTAGTACGTGTTTCAAAATCATTTTTCTTCACGTTGCGATCGTGAGATCAATAATTTTGATATTTTACGTAATTGTTCAAAAGGTAAAGGAATTGTATTTTATAAATAATAATATATCATAATTTTCTTCTTCCATCTGTAAACCATTTTAAGTGTAGAAATATATTATTTGACTTTCATATAAATTATAAAATATACGATATTACGTTTTAATAAGTCGATTTGGTACATAAAATTTTCATACTATTGTAAAATGAATCAATTCAAAGTATTGTATTATATTTAATATTTTTCAGATCATCAGTATATAAATATATAAAATTTTAATCAATTAATTTTTATATTTAATAACAAAAAAATATTTAAATTTATTTTCCATACTTTGTTATGTAATATATAATATATGTATATAAATAAAATTTTCGTATATATATATATATATATATATATATATATATATATATATATATATATATATTTGTAATATAAAATTTATTTTTTTGATGAATAAAAAAAAATTACAAAGTAGTGTTGGCATAATATGCACACTTGCGAAGAAATCACGATGTTTCGTATTTAATCAGACTACAAAATAGGTATCGAAGCGTTTTCATCGTACCACAATGCGATCGCAAACCATCGGCCTCGAAAGCCAAATATATATATATATATATATATATATATTATATACAAGAAAATCATATAACAATAACACTTATTATTAACCGGAGAAAATTATTTTAACCGCAAAAAAAAAGAAATAATAAAGAACGATGTCGATGTCTAATTAAGTGCTTTTTAATCGTCGTTTATTTAGGCGTATAGGTAGCATATAATTTGTATCTACGAGCATTTTTGTAGCGTTAAATACATTTTTAATTGATGTATAATTTTGACAGTTGTATTGGGGCATTATTCTGCTTGGTTCGCACGTAAGTAGCTAAATTATTATATTCGTATTACGGAATTTCTTGTGAAGTGAACATGATTGCTGCGTTTCGTATAAATTGAACCGATTGTAAAAGTTTAATTTGGTCACACGTGATATATAATATTTTATTTATTTATTTTTTTGGAATAAAAATAAATGCAATAGATAATAAACGGCGTTAGTTTTGATTCGAGTCGAAAATATAAATTATATATACATTATTTTCAGTTTTCATTCGTAATATTTAACTGTTATTTCATTCTGCAATATAATAATAGTAATGATGTACGAGCGTGTCGAAACGACGATTTAAATGCAATATTTAATTTTATGATTCGTTTTAATGATTCGGTATGAATTTAAAAATTGTTGCATGTGTAACATAAAATATTTTATAATTGTATAGAGAAAACAGGATATTAAAAATAATTATAATACTTAATGAATGACAAATGAAAATTTTGATATTTTAAGACTAGAAAACTTAGTTATATAGACTTTTTTTATTTATAATATTATGCATATTATTGTTCAAATTCATCTATGTTTCCAAATTATTTTGATATTCATCGATTTTCATTCATTTTTGGATACATTAAAATTTATAATAATAATTGGATTTCTCGATATTAATATATAATGTCTAGTATAGATGACAAATTAATCGATATAATTGTTCAAAAAGTTAAATGACTTTTAACGGAAACCTACTTTTATTATTATAAAATATAATAATTTTTTTTTCGAATCGATCAAAAGGTTGCCGAGCCCTATATCGCGGTGCAATCGATGAACATTGGAACGGCTCGATACAATTGTCCGTAATCGACGGGTAATTTGTTTAATGGGGCGCATTTACTATTTTTTTATTATTATTTTCTTTTTTTTATAAACACACACACACACACACACACACACACACACATATATATATATATATATATATATATATATATATATATATATATTACTTTTTTGGTCGATTAGGCGAATGCGTGCGCATACTTGTCCAGTAATACGTATTAACGCCAAGTTAACGTACTCCGTACTCATTCATTATGTGATTTTCACGTGTAAACATTATATTGTAATTCACAATATATATTTTCGATTGTTAATGATTATATATGTATGTATGTACACATATCATTTAGTAAACGAATTTTGATGATAAAAATTAGTTATATTTTTTTTTCTGTACAATATTTATAAGCCTACTCAGTATTCTTATACTAAATACTGTGTACTAATTTTGGTATATTATTATTATAATTATATAAAAAAACAATGTATATATATATATATATTTATATATAATAAGGGAATTAATATAAAAATAATAATATATTAATAATTATACATTATCTAGATAATATATAAAATATCTTAGAAAATGTAAATTTTAGAGAAATGAATTGTTCAGTAATAAAATATATTTATGTAAGTTAATTTATATTATTTGGGCTTTTCATAATGTTTTATATTTTAAAATATTATATTAAAATTTTAAATTGTTATTATGTTATATATAAAATTTTAGAAGTTATATGATGATTAATAGTACTTTACTCTATATCAATTTTTTACTATGTTATATATTTTATGATATACAAAATAATATTTATATTATTATGAAATTGTATGTATATTTTTTTGGTAAATGAAAATGAAAAAATAAAATAAAAACATTAATATTTTTTGAACAGAAAAAAATTTTTTCAAGATACAACGATCGATTTCAATTATATTGTACGTTATATATTTTGATACAAAATGATATATATATATATATATATATATATATATATATTGTATATAAGTATACAGGAATCGAACGACGTTCGTTTCGAGTGCAGTGCACGTACATATAAATTCGCACTTGGTTCCGACACGTGGTATTATCGCGCTTAATGGCCGCTACGGGTGATGATTGTCTTCACCGCACACTTTGCTCATTTTTCTCGCGGTTTTCGCGAAAATTGTATTTACAGTCCGAATGAGAAAGGCAAACTGTTGGGCGTGGCTGATCGACAAAATCGTCTATTGAGGAAAAACATCTGCCCTCTCGCGTACGTCGTTTCGATTAGTTTCTGTAACGCATTGTTATATATATATATATATATATATATATATATATATATATATATATATATATATATATATATATATATATATACTTATATATAAAATTGACTACTAAAACGTTCTAAAATACCTACCATGTCTGGCATATATAATAGTGCAGTTTATAGTTTTAGATATATTTAATAAAAATAGATGTTATGATATATAATATTTTACTAAATTATTTCACAGCTTTAATATATATCTAACGGTTCGACAAAATAACGAAAAAATATAAATATATTGTATCTTAAAAATATGAATTTTATTTATGGTATATAGTATAACTTTGGTATCATTATATTATCTAGAAATAAATTTTAATTTTAATATTGAAAAAATAAATATTATAATATTTTTATAAATGCAAAATATTAGATAATAAGAAGTGATTTTAATCATTTAAAAATCGTTTTAAAAAAAATATTTTTAATTTTACTACGCCACTGGAATTAACTGTGAGCAGTTTCATTTTTCAGTTTACAGCTTATCGATTGGAAATAAAGCTATTTTATATTTTTATTGTAAATTTATTTCAACTTTATACATTTTAAATTTTATTCGACCGTTGAAAATATAAATAAATATCTATAATACTTCTTTATTAAATATTATTTATTAAATTTTTAATTTATACATATCAATATACACGTGACTCGCGTTTTTAATACAGAATGTAACATCAATTTTTCATCGTCACACGCAGATGTTACGTCGTTTTCGTCGTAAATTGCATGCAAATTTTCTTGATTAATACGATATTTAATCATATTCACAATTTTTAATTTCAAAACTCAGATACGAACCGACAACAATTTATGCGAATTTACTTACTAAAACTGCATATATATATATATATATATATATATATATATATATATATATATATATATATATATATATATATATATATATATATATATATTGAAGAATAAAAAAAAGGTAACAATTATTATTTATACGCGTATAAAAAAAAACAACAAAAAACAAAATAAAAAAAATAATAATAACACAACGACGTCGTACAATGTGATACATTTTCAAAAGCCGACGTATTTCGCAACAGAAACGCGTCGTCAATTTATAAAGTTGCCATAAAAGTACGAAATTGTTTTATTGCATAATTTGAATAGTAGCAGTAGTTTAAAACAATAAATATGAAATTGGCTCAATTAAATGTATCCCTGCCCCCTCCCCGTCTCTCCTCACTTCCCCTTCGATATCGACCGTTGTGAAATTTTCCGAGTGTGGCTATTATCATATTTCAATTGTAAAAGGAAACGTACTATTATATGAGTTATTATACCGTATATTATATATTCATATGTGTCGATGAATAGGGTTGGATTTGAAAATTTTGAAGGCTTAGATAATTTTTTTATTACAGCCAATCTATTAACATCTATTAATGTATAAAATAATCAGTATTTTTCAACTCTGTCTTATATACGAAGAAGAACATGTAATTAATATAATAAGGTGATCAAATGTCCACCATTTTGTAAATTTTTGTATTTAATAAATTCTCAAGATTTTTCAAATGGATAAAAAGTCTGTTTTTTTTGAACATGTTTAAATTTTGACGGCATGTTTTTTACTATTTGAAAATTAGTTTTACTGATTTTATTGTGACAACTGTTTCAATAAACGATTATCCATTGTGTCATTGCGTTTTTATTGTAAATATTGATGAAAAAAATTGGTTACATATGATAAAATACAGTTTATTTTGTTATTAAAGAATTTATAATAATAAATTTTTAATCACAAAAAAAAATGAAATTCGGGAGTAAAATTGGCAAATTGATAATTGAAAAAAATAATAAAAATCAATATTAACGTAATTAGTGTAAAAATTAATATTTTATCGTTTATAATAAAATATGAAGTAAATTCAGATAACTAATTTAAATTTGATAATACAATTTTCGTAGCTTGGATCAGGTTCAAAAAATCGTTTAATTCAAAAGTTCACAATGGCAGGTGTGATTTTTTTTCTCACAAATAGTAATCAAATAGATTCACACAATGAGCATTCGTGTCTGGCAAACAGGAATGCAAGACAAATTCAAAAATAATAAACAAACACTGGAAAATAAAAGGGGATAAAGGAAAATCAATCGCAAGAGTAAACTTGGCGTCAAATTGATTGCCGGGCGTTCAATCCAAGAGGGGAACATTGTTGATAAAAAAAAAATGTCATCGCCGCGGAACACGATTGCTTGTTTTGTCCCATTATTTGTCAATGGTGGTCAAATGACAGAAAAAAAAGTAGAAAAAAAAAGAAATGGAGGCGTCGTCGAGACATGTCTTATATTGAATTTTCGAGACTACCGAGAAGGCCAATCAATGGACTCGACGTTGATCAACCATTTCATTATATTGTAATTTAACTTCGTTAGACTAAAAAATGTGACGTGAAAAAGAATCTTTTTATGTTTCTTATATACGCTGCGTGATAAATTATTTTAGAAAAAAAAGTTGTTTTTTTTCATAATAAATAATAATAAAAATAAATTTAGTAATAGAAATAAAATTTTAAAAAAATGTATTTTTAGAACTAAATTTATATTGTACTTTAATTTTTGGATTTTGATAAAATGAATGATGATTTTTATATGTTAATGTAATGAATGATCAAAAAAAGACAAAAAAATCTTCAAGAATATCAAATTTATTAATATTGTTGATTTTAAAGTTCATCATTAATCATTTCTTTCACAAGACAAATTTATAATAAGAAGACAATTCAATTCGATTAATTAAATAAAGCTCTATAATTAGCTATGTTATAATAATTAATTTTCATATTTTTAATAAAGAAAATTAAAAATAACTATTCGGAATAATTAATATTTTATATTTAATAAATTATATTTTTTCGCTCTATAAAATAAATAGATGAAAGTAAACAAATTTGACCATTAACTGCAATAAAATGTCGTTTAATCATAGTAAAAAAAATCGTTTCTATTCCGGTTAATAGGAATCATTTATTATCGTTTATTATGAGCATTTTTCGCGAAAAACATTTAAACGCTGACAAAATGGCGGCGATCACCTTTCATTTTTACGACGCACGTTCAAAGAAAATACGCTCCGAACGAACGATTTATTTATCGAAACGCACTAAAAAATGCAAAGTAATCATAAATACTTTCACGAAAGTACTATTCGTGAGTTTTTTTTGTACGAGGACAAAGAGAAAAGACAAATAAATATATACATATATACTTATATTAGTATAGAAGAAAAACAGTCAAAGCGTTTGACATAATTAACGATAGATTCGTCTAAAAACCGGCCGAGTAATTGCGGTTTTACCGGTTACGGTGAATGCTCATAATTAGACTCGTATAGCCCTCGGTACTAAAATTTCTATTCTTTATCTTTAATTAGAAGACTTTAATAAACAGAACGAAAAATGACGAAATCCGCGGAAAAAAGAGTCGCTTAAAAATATAATGAACGACGAATCTCTAAAAATTCTCCGAGTCGATCTCATTAGCGATCCTCTATTTTATTTTGAATTTCCGTAACTTTCACCGAAAAAATTGCTTTTAGATGATAAATTCTACTAATTGATTTATAAACGTTATTATTGAATGTTTCGGGTATAATCGATAAATTCATTTGCGCAATTTTCCATTATTTTTTTTGTATTTGCTCTATATTTTTCATATCTTCGCTTAAATTATAATTATTTAAAGTTTACTTTAATAATTTAAAATAAATATTTTTTTTCAACTAATATTTAATTGCGTGTATCATATAACTGTATTTTTCAGCAATGCGATGATACAATCCATTTCGACACATTAACTTCTCATCGCTATAAATTTTGCGGAAAACAAGCATGAAATTAAAATATCGAATGAAATTCGTTTTGAGTTTTCGTAAACCGTGCATAAAGTTAATCGGATAATTTTATTGGTAAATTAAAAACCTTTTTATTACACAGTCGTCGTTTTACTTTTATTCGTTGAAGATTTTGAACACAAAATATAATGCACATATTTTATTATATTAATTTCTACTATTATTCAAGCGTTTAAATTATGTAATTTATATCAAGTATTTATAGAATAAAATATATAGGGAAAATTTTCAAATCAAATAAAAACGACACACCGTTACAATGTTGTATTATTGATAATTAACCATACTTGATTAGACAATATCGAGTCGAATAATTAAAACGATGAGTCGGCAACGTATATAATACTTAACCGGTATAATTGAGTATTGGTACAATGTTTAAGATTCGTTACGGTTATGGTCGCCCTTTGTGAACGTTTCGACCGGACGGTGCAGAGCTAAAAAATCGAAGGACCGCGAAATCGACAACAGTACTTTTATGTTAACTATATTTTCTGAACCGTATGCGATTTTCGAGTCGTATATTTTTTTCACTCTCATTTTGAATATTTGCGAATTATTATTTCGAAAGGCTTTTGAACGGTTGAAAAAAATGATATTTGCGCGATTTTTACGAGCGACTGTAAAAATAATATTTCGTGAAGGGGTTTTCAATTAAATTGCGCTTTCGCCGCTTCGAAGGGTTCGACTTCGGTAAAATTGTGCTCTCGCATTTACGATTCTTTTTTTTTTAATATTTTTCTTTCAACGTTAAAGTTTAATAATTGTGCGAGCTTTTAAGTGCATTTGCAAAATTTTATTGTTGCGAATGTGAGCTCGTTAAAGAAGTTGTATTTTGTATCTGTAATTATCTTTATGTGCTCAAACAAAATTATAAGTTTATTAAATATTATATAAAAAGTATAACCGTGAATAATTACATGTTTTCTTTATTTTTTTATTGTATTTTAAATTACGAATATTTTAATTTTTTACTGTTAATTCATAACTAAAAACAATTTTTTTTATTCAATATTGCTTTGAACGCAAATTAACCGTTCGCAAATAACATTTTTAAAGTTTTCAAAAATATATCAATATCATTAAAAAATATTATAAATTTTGGCAAAATTAATTAATATTACAAATCAATCATTAATAATTTAATTTAATTTATATTAAAAAAAAAACTTTTTTTATCAGGATGCAATCAATGGAATGTCAATTAAAATTTAGCATTAAAAAATAGTACAATAGTCAATTGTGAACGGCGTAAGGATTTTATATAACGTGACATTTCCTCGTAACGAATTAACCGTATTACCCGCTTGTGCGCGTCTTCCAGGAAAATATCCGTTAAACCCATTAACGCCCGGCGAAAAAACGGACACCATATATTTTTTTCATAATACAATTTATATATATATATATATATATATATATATATATATATATAAAACTCACGGAAATCGATCGAATCCGTTCGATATATAAATGAATATAATAATAATATAGAAAGTGCATCGACATCGCTAACGAAGTAAAACCGAAGTGTAATTAAAATGAAATACGTCTACAATAGGCGTGACATCGGACACCACATTCAATAATAGTAACAACAACAAAACACTGTACAAATATTTGATGATATTGGACCGCGACCGATCGCGTGATTACCAGTGCCTTTCAACCTTTTTTTAAATTTTTTTTTTTGTTTTCTAACGACGACGCCTATCGTCTTTCGTCGTAGTCTGATCGTCTTTTCTTTTCATTTTCTATCCGATACGTCGATTGCGTTCGTATTTTTTTTTTTTTTTTGTAAATATATTTTCAGTATTTTCAACGTCGGATTAGTTCTCTATATTTTATTTATTTATTTATTTTTATACGTGTTTTTGAGTAGTGTCGCGACACGATTTTTACCGTGCATAATGCACGCGACGCGTTTCCGATCGATATGTTATTTATTATTTTGTTCGGTGTTCGAATCGCGCTCGTTACGGATGACGAATCTGCACGTCGTCGTCGAACAGCGTCTTTTATTTATTTATACCAAGTTTTATTTATTTATTTATTATTATTATTATTACTATTTCAGTTTTGTGTATTTTTCGATTGTGATGATTTTTTTTTTCGTAGTTTATCCGTTGGAATTTGTCGTCGATGAAGTAACTAACGTCGAACGTAAGACGAATCGACGACGTTGCACGTGTCAAAATTTGTCGATTTCGTTTCTTTTCAATATTTTACGACTTCGTTGTGTTTGTAATTTACTAATTATATTTTCTTATTTTAATTTATAGTGAATTATAAATTCATTATTCAATGTAAATATATCTATAAAAATGTTATTTATATCAACTATTTCATTTATCCATATTTATTTCTCACCATTTAAAACAGTTAATATTAGTGTAAAAATCTCTATTTAATATTAAATTTTTGATTATTATTAAATATCATGTCTCGTATTATTATTACCTTATTAAATTGAAAAATCGTATATATTTTTAGTTAAATGAATCTTTTTTGATGCATATATATATATATATATATATATATATATATATATATATATATATATATATATATATATATATATATATATATATATATATATATATAATTTCAACTGTAACAAATTCAGAATTATTATATAATATTCTTCATATTTTCTTTTAATAAAAAAAATACTTTCAAAATTTAATTTAAATCAGATTATCAATGTATTGTTTTTAGTATATGAAAGTAAAAACTTCTTTTTAAAGCAAAATATACTAGTACATGTATATTTGTATTACTTCTATGGTTAATTTTTAGTATTCAATCTGAAGAGATCTTAAATATGCTTTCATATCTTTGAAAAATAATATTAACAATCTGGTAATTTAAAAAAAAATAATTCAAGTAAACTATCGTACACTACTTCAAAATTGGATTTGTTTACGAGTTTTCTTCTAGCACTCTTTAATTTTCAGCGCTATTTGGCGCGTTTAACCGGTGAAAATATCTCTTGTTCGCGTTCGTGAGGTCAAATTTCGGAAAAATGAACGTTTGCATCGGTTAGAGATCGTAGAAAAATCGATTTTTACGGTGGCCCGCTGCGACAAGTTCGATCATTCCATCTATTGTATTTTAAGTAAATAGGATATACCTAATTCGAGCATAGCGAATCGTAGCTGACAGCTCGCGGTCAATTGTGATGCCAAAGTGATTTTTTTTTTTACCTATCTTACCCGCAGATTATATAAAATGTCGTTTTGAATCTCGATATTTCGGATGTCATTGTCGTTTTCGGTAGAGAAGAAACACGTGAAAATAAACGCGATCGGATATAGACGAGATTAAAACGTGCGTGCGGCATGCACGTCTAGCGGAAAATCGGAAAATTGAAGTGTCAATATTGACTTTTTATTTTTTTTATTTTTGCACTAGCATATTATAAATTTTATATTTTTGTTCTAATTTCATTTAGATTTTTACATAATAGTAGACTTATTAAATAAACATAGTATCGAATATGTGATATTGAATTCAATTCGTACAAAAAATAAATATATATGTACTATATTTAGTAAAATCGAATATTTGATACTATTTATATTTAATTTTAAATATTGTATTTTTATTCATTTATTTGTATATAACATTATTTCAAATAAATAAACTATAGTTCAAAATACATTTGATACATTGTTTTGAATAATTTATCAAAAATTTAAATCTATATATTTTTTATATAATTCAGTCAATAATAATACGCTCAATACATATTAGTAATTTTTATAAAAATATTTTTTTTAAGTTTTCAAAAAAAAATTTTTTTTCTCGATATATTTGCGAACGTCGATTTATTACGACTGCTAAAAAGAAACTATATACGATTCGTCCGTTGTACATCTTCACATTTGTTCTATTAAATTGGCCCCGTGTTCACGCAACGCAATAAATAAGGATAAATAATACAAAAACGATTTCCCATTTCGGTACAATATCAAATAACGTTCTCCCATATTTTTTGATACTATAATTCGATCTCATTACTAAATTGCTCGGGCCGCATTCACAAATGTTAACCTCACGTTTTGTTAACCCTCGATATATTTTTATTTTATTTCATTTTTATTTATTTATTTTTTTTTTTTTATTTTTTGGTACGGCGAAAGGAAAAAATAAATTAGACAAAGACAGGTTCGAAATTAGCCAGTCTCCTATTTGCGGCTTCGTTGTCTGCCTTCTATGCAATATTATTATCGTATATATTATTATAATGATGATAACTCGAAATAAATTCGTAATTCGAAAATAATAAAAAGGATATTTTATTACTATGCAATAGATGCTGATTTCAAGTCTTGTTTTATATATTTATGTATGTATATATATTGTAATATTTTGTTTATAAATTTTATTTTCTATGTGTCACATAAATTATTTAAAAAATATATATATTTATATAAAAAAATATGTAATTAATCAGTGACATCGTATTCGAAATATTTATATAATTTTAATATGAAATATACATAAATTATATTTTTAATATTTCATTCTCAAAATGTGAGTTGTAAGAATATAAAATAATTATATTTGACTCGAATACTAGACGCATATCAAATAATTAAACTATTACGATGTCAAAATTTTTAATAAAATAATTGTATAAATTAAAAATTTTGAAGTGAATTAAAATTATTTGATATTTTATTATTATTTAATTAAAATATGAAATTTATTTATTAAATTTCCATTTACAGAAAGGTCAAGGTACTTTATGAACAGAAATAACGACGTTTATTTTAATTTAGGAAAATCGTATTTTCGTTTCAATTTCATTTTCTATTAAGTTCGCCGTAGTGGAGCGATATCACTAAATCAAAAATATGAAAATTGTTAACTTGTTAATGCCATAAAATATCTAAACCGTTTAAATATATGGAATTTAATTGCCAAAAATAATCACATTGCGTATTGCGTGTCGACGTTTCGTGTGTGCGTTGCATTCGTTTAATATATATATATATATATATATATATATATATATATATATATATATATATATATATATATATATATATTATTGCGTTATTTATGAATGGAAAACTTCGGAAAATTCAATATATATTTTCAACGAGAATCCTGAAAGGAAAAAAAACTGAAAATAGGGAAAAGCGAACGAATTCGGCACGACGATAATGAAACTTTTTAATTTAGATTTTTTTTCACTATTCGTCGAAAAAACGGGGGTCCTTTTTGAGTGGTTGACTTTTCCCGGAATCGCTGTTATGTGTCCACAAAAATCGGTTAAGGGGTTTTCTTTTTTTATTTTATTTATTTATTATTATTATTATTATTATTATATGGATCAAATAGTGTAGCGCGAGCTTAATCCATATTACCGCTTGACTGTGGCATGACAAACGATCGTCAAGCGTAACCAATTACCGCTGGCACACCGGTATTAAAAAAAAAAAGCGAACTTTTGAGAAACTCTGAACGAACGTGACGCGCGCTCCCGGTACCGAAGTGACACTTAAAACTAATTTCCCGCAAAGCGATTCCTATATTAGATAAATTTACTTGTAATATATACATTAAATAATGTAATATGTTTTAAGTAATAATATAATAGTCAATATAAATATTTGTTATAATTTTTTTCCATTTAAAATATTTTTAGTTATTTTTTTATTATTAAATTATATATGTTTATTTAATAGCTAAATATTAAAAAAAATATATTATTTAAATTCAGATACATTTGATATACCTATATAATAAAATATTGGACATGTTCAATAATATATTTTTTATTTTTGAAAAATAATAATTACTTATTTATATAAAAATTTAACTGTAAATTAATATAAAATATATAATTAAATAAAAAATATTTTTTGAATGATAAATATTTTATAGTACATTTTTCTTCATATAGATATATTTGCAGTTGAAAATTTATAATTTTTATTTTACTTTCATATATTTTTATTATATTTTAAATTCATTCGTAAACTTAAAAATACATTATAGATTCATTCATTTTATAAATAGGATTTTTTTTATAATTTTTTCATGTACAATTATTACTAACATAATCATAAGATAAACTATATTAATAGATAGAACTAACATAATTTGTAATCGAGACAATGGTCACCCATTAGTAACTCGAATTTGTAACTACCTACTATTTACACATAAAAATGTATTATAATTACAATTAAAAATTATAGATTCATTCTGTTAACATAAATGAAAAATAAATAAATACATTTTTGTATTCATTATCGTTAACATTGTAAAATAAAAACAAATAAAGGAGGCAAAATTAATTATTAAAAAATATCGAAATAAAATGTGGGAGTAAAGCTTGTTTATAATAAATGTAAAAATTGATTTAATATATTTTTTAACATGTCATTCGTAACATTCGAATATAATTTCGTGACATTACTTATGTTATTTTTTTCTGACATCTGATAATCAAAAAAAAAAATTTTTTTTTTTGAATAATCACTCTACGTGGCTTTTATGAAATATTATAGTTTTAAATGTGTTTAATATAGAAATACGATTTAATAATTAATGAAAAAAATTCAGATTACGATCGTAAATATAAATTGTAAAAAATGAAAATTAATTGAAAATGTCAAATATAAATTATTACAAATAAAAAAAAACAAATATATATTTATACGTATATAGAAGTTATATATCGAATATAAAGTCGATATTTTCTTTTATAAAAAGGAAGAACGATGGCGGATTTTTAATTAGAATTCAGTGCTGCGGAATGATGCCGAATTTATTTGCCTTTTTAAAATAAAATGCGGAAAAAAGGCAATAATTACCGAATGTCGTGCGACGTGGAATTTTTCCGATTGGAAAAATACAACCTACCGTCGGCTTATTTTTTTTATATTAAATAAATGTGTGTGTGTGTGTTTTTGTACGATAAACGGATTTACGCCAAAGTTAACAAACAACCCTTGTTTTCCATCAAATGTTTGTATAGCGGTAATAAGTGACTAATTTCACGAAGCTTATTTCGTGTGCGTGGCTAAAAGCAATCACGGTGAAATTTAATTAAGTTCACGTCGCTATTTCGGCCTGCAAAAATAAAAAGTTTTCGTTAACTTACAATCCGGTGAACCACCCCGTCTTTTGAATATATATATATATATATATATATATATATATATATATATATATATATATATATATATATATATATATATATATATAATAAAAATAAAAATTAAATAATTTTGAAACAAGGCGCACAAAACTGGCGGTGAATTTTGATATGTAACTATGACTTATGAACGACGTATTTCTTGTTTGTAATGACATTTGCATTATTTTTTATACTCGTTTGCATTACGAAAAACGATTTTTCAAAAGATTATAATGTAACTTTATCAATATTATATATATATATATATATTTTTTTTGTGCAAATCAAAAATTGAGAAATTTATTTTTTGTAATTACAATTATCAGTTATGGCTACAAACTAATTGAGTTTACTATAAAATTAGATTATTTTTTTTTAATATATAATTATATATCAATAGGATAAAAGTCCAATTAATAATTTTATTGCTATATTATACAATTCAATCTGAACTATTCGTATCATATCAATAAAAAAGTGTAATATATATATATATATATATATATATATATATATATATATATATATATATATATATATATATATATATATAATATTTATTTTGTACGATCAAATCGAACAATGAAAGGAAAAAAAAGAGGATGACGATATCGAGTAAAAGCTCGTGCCTTTTTATTTAAAGTCCTGACACGAATTTCTTAAGGTGATAAGTTCTCCATTAGTCAAATCGCTTACCATATTACTTGGAACCTATTAGTTGGCAATGTGACTCACGAGAAGGACACGACGATAACGACCAGATTTGTTTACGTTCTGACAAGACCCTGGTGGTCTTGACTAGTTTCGACCATAAAAAATAAAATAAAAATAAAACGAGTCTAACAAATTTTTAAAAGTGAACAAAAAAAAAACGATCCATCTCACATATGAAATCGTCAAATAATTCTGATATAATTTCTACATCTTTGTAAATATTATTATATATATATATTTTTTTTTTTTTTTTGGTATATTAGAATACTGGGAATTGCGTGCGTAAATAAAAACAATCCTTGAACGACCTTTGATAAGTTTAATTTAACCGGAAAATGGCTCTTATCTAACAGTATTAAATTTATGATACGAGAGTCGAACTAATATTTGTTGTAACAGTTATAAATCATGATGAAATGTCTTTACTATACAACTTATTATAATAAATATATTTGGACGCTCGTGCCAGATGGTAAAATGCTAAGAATTTTAAAATCGGCATTCCGAGTGTCTAATGTAAATATTTAAACATTTTTTTTTGTGTGTTTGTTTTTGGATGCGATCATTTTTTATTGACCGTAAACAAAAGGATTCGATGGAACTGCATTCGTCCTCTGCATTTAAATTCTTAACAAATTCTAATGGAATGCGTAACAATAAAGTGGACGCTTTTGTTATATTGATAATTATTGATAAAAGCTATTACCTATACAAATTGAGCTTTATTTTAATGGCATTTTGAAAATATAAAATGTCATGAAAATATTATATATATTTATATTTGTGTTTTATTGAGTTAACATTCGGTTTTGTTATTGATTTAAGTTATACAGTTTTGCATAAATTTTATTTTATATCATTTATAGTATAAATATTTTAAAGAAAAATCTAATTTTGTAAAAAGTATGTTTTTTATCATAATAATTAAATTTCATTTTTATTTAGTAATTAAATTCACACGTTTTTCAATCATTAAAAAATCAATTAATGCACAAATTAAAAAATATGATGTCAAATTAAAATATAATATATTTATATTAATAAAAATATACGTATTCATATTATATATTAGAGATAAAATCAATTGTGCTATTTTTAACAATAATATATATTTTTTGTCAATATAAAATCATTTCCCGTTATTAATATAATATATGATATTTTTATATTATCATATTTAATATAAAGATTATTTGATTACTATTTATGATAGACATATTTATTATGAAAATATATTTTAGTGTGCATCAATTTCAGATATTGGATTTATTTATAAATTACTAAATATACACTTTTTTAATTATCGTTAACTCTTAAATTTTATTGATATAAATCTTAAATATGTATATATATATATATATAAAACAGTTTTTATCTTATTTTTTGTATACATTATGATAAACATACTATAAATAAATAATTTATAAAAAATATATACGACTATATTTTTCATCGAATTCATTTTTTTCTCGTCATATTTGACCGATTTGATTTGGGGAAATCATAATTTTGTGACATTGTGTGATATCTTATCGTTAAATTCACGGAATATTAACCGTTTCCTCGAGAAGCGGTATGTAAATAAAAAAAAAAAAAAATATATATATATATATATATATATATATATATATAAACGTTTTATGACTATTTCAGCGGAAAGGTGGTTTTTCTCTCACCTTCCAAGTGCGTGAAGATGCCTAATCTTGTCCACAATAAATTATTGCCACATAGTTATGACAAAGATGATTGTTGACTTCCTTCACATAATTATTTTCAAACCATTGCAAGATTGCAAATATGAGGCATAATAATCGTAATAAAATGCTGCATTCGACTTTTGCGATTTATTATAATTATTATTCTTTTTTTATTCTGTTCGTTTGTAATTTGTTTTCTTTTGACGGTATTTATATTTTTTTTTATATCGCGCTGAATATTAAATCTTTTTATACGTTATAAATCGTTGCAATATTAAAAGGAAATTGTCGTAAAATTGTAGTTGAAAGTTGAATTATTTAGTTATTTTTTAATTTATTTTATTAGTAATTTGATGATATCAGTATATAAAAATTAAATTTTAATTTATTTAAATATATGTTATATATAGATAAAACTTTAATCGAAAATGCAATAATCGGATCGAATTTATACGCGGATTTTCCTGGTTTAAATCCTGATCAGTGGTGGAATATATGCATAGATTTATTCAATATATTATAAAATATATAATATTAATGAAATAATAAAAACTTTTATTATTTATTAAATTAATTTTTATATTAAATTTATTAAATTATTGATAGCGTATCATCTTTTCTTTTATTGAAATCAATATTTCTTTAATGGAATTTAATGATATTGATTCATTTTATTACAAAAATTAGTTATCAATTTTATATTAAATTAAAAAAATTTTTTTTTTTTTTGAATTTGAATAATTAATCAAATGATACAATGAATCCATTGCTCACACTTTGTTATAGTAATAAAGCTAACGTGTCCTATATTATCGTTAGATTGAACTCATGATATAATAAGCGAATAAACGAGCATGCGCGTTACCACCGAACCGCCGCAAATTTATCTCTTTTTTTTCTCAGATATATATATATATATATATATATATATATATATATATATATATATATATATATATATATATATATATATATATATATATATATATATATGATGTAGTTTACGAACGATCGTTAGATAGTTATAATTGCGCACGATTGTCATAAATTGGCATCAGCGTCTCTAAATGCAGTGCAAAATGAAGATTTAACAGTATGAATTGTTTGTGGCGCAGAACAAACCCACGATACGTATCTTAATTGCCATAATGGATCGTTACAAATAGCATCACCTTTTATTATTTGCCCGACGAGACTACGCCACTGTAACTAAGTGCATTTCAACATCGTTACACAACGACTGCGCCATAACAAATTAATTATATACTAAAATGACATTTATCGTTGATTACTTTGCACTTGTCACCGGTGTACTTTCTAATCAAAAATAATAAAAAATATTCATATCGATTCTATTCCTGATATATCTTACTGATGTATAATAGACTTGTATATGTCGCAGTAATTTTACTTAACAAAAGATTTTTTTTTCACCAAAAGTATTTAATTTATTTTATATAATATATGTTTCATTAACCAAATATAATGGTTTGTAGTAGATTTTTTATATAAATTTAATTAATTTTATAATTTAAATATACATATATTTTAAGTGTTTTTTTTAAATAAAAATTAAAAATTGATATTTTAACAAATATTTTTAAGTTCATATTAATTTTAATAAATATTTTTTATTATAAATAATATATTAAATGCATAATTAGATAGATTTTCGGATATTATTCCAGTATTTTAAATTTGTAAAATTAACAAAAAATATATAAATATATTTTTATATTATACAATATATTAATTCAAAAATGCATTTATTTTTACTATATAAAAACATATACAATTTTCTCATTATAGATAGTTTCATTTCATTAAACTGTAATACGATAGTAATTATGCGAACATCTCGAACGTTTATCCGTTTAAAATTCACAATCGCCATTGCATATATGTATTTTAATACTATTCATCGATCGTTTCGCCGCAATTACAGCCTATCAATTAGTAATTAAAAAGTGCACCTTATCGAGTGTAATGGGAACTCTTGGAACTTGGCTACCGTCACGATTTTCATGGCGTGATGTTGATATAATATTATCCTAAATCCAGTGACGGTGCGCGATTCCACGACATTCTTTGTTTTATACAAAATGAAAAATATATGTAAGATTAATTTAAAATATATAGTATATCGTGCATTAATATTTTTACAGATAAACAGTGAAAACTTCTTCAATAAAAAATATGAAACAATTATCATGTATATTTTCTAATTATTATTAAAAATATGATAATCAATATTTTAAATTAAATTTGACAATTATTATGTATTGAGCAATAAGGACTGAAAATTATATATCTGTAGATAAATATATTTTAACTAAATTATTCAACAAAAGTATGAAAATAATAAATTTAAAAAATATTTTTTTTCTAAAAAAATACTTTTATGTCGTATGTATTACCAATAATAACAATCGTACTATTATAATTATCATATAAATTTATCAATAAATGTACCATTGTATTATTAATAATACAATATTATTATCGTTATATCGTATTATTAGTGGCAAATATATCGTAAAATCAATATAATTAATTGTCAATAATTTTCTAAATTTTTTAATTGATTCTTGCATTGAACACCGGAGAGTGTTTGAAAAAATTGATTACAAAATTCCATCCAGACAAAGACAACGGACAAGTGAAATGTATATGAAAGTGTGTGTAAAAAAAAAAATAGCATCGTTATTAAAATTTGTATATACGAGCCGTCACTGCACATATTTTATACTGCACATATGTGTTTATGTTGCTGCATTATTGTTTTATCGTTTTAGGGCACCTCGACTACCCCGACACGGCTAGCTTTGTTCTCGTTTTAATTTTTTTATTTTTATTATTCGCGTACAATACGTTTCTTCCGTCTCATTTCGTTTCATTTCATCAATGTTGCCGTTGCCGTCGACGTCATTGTAATTATTATTTTATTTTATTTTATTTTATTTTACCGCTGCCGCTGTTAAAACATTGTGCGATTCGCGCGTATACATTGTATGGAAGCTACAGACTCGAAATAAAACAATTAAAATTGCATATATTATTATTATTATTAAGTACGAATGTAGATTTTTTTTTTGTTATGATTCGATTTTAATTTATTAAATGCACTATCGATTATATTTTATGACAAAAAGTGTAAAATTGTTAAAAAAAAAGTTAATTTTAATACTTTCAACGTTATTCTTATATTGTAATCTATAAGTTTATGATGTTATTTTTTGTAACACATATAGATTAGATTGCTTTTATTTCGATAAATTAAAATAAATTTGTTTTTATCATAATTTTCAATTAATCATTATATCAAATATTTATTTAGATTTTGAATAATTCGACTTTGGATATTTGGTTTTATCAAGAATTATATATATATATATATATATATATATATATATATATATATATATATATATATATATAATTTATAATAAAAAATTAAGTGTCATGTACTGAAAAAAAATAATTAAGTATATAATTAATCCTTTCACTAAAAACGATGGTAATTTTTCTACTTTTTTTTCAATTAAAAATACTTATGATTAATAATAAATCAATAACACGAAAAAAATCTACAGAATTGAATCACGTATTAAACATATTAAAATACTCATGATATGTTTTTTTTTTTTAATTAAAAAAATATTTATTGAATTACATAAATTTTCATGAAAACGTATAATCAATATAAACTTTTATACATTTTAAATATTGAAATATTCTAGCATATTTTTATTTTATAATATTTTACATGTGTTGAATAAAAAAAATTAACGATCAAAATATTTAGGTCCAATTTATATTATTAACCAAAAAATCTTAAATATACACGCGTTATATAAAAAAAACCTAATATATTAAACGGTGTATATTTTTTTTTATTTGATATTGAAGCAGTTGTTTTCTCTCTCTCTCTCTTAAAATGCCATTCAAAACGATACGCTATAAGCAATATAGTTAATGAGGGTTAAAATATTGCCTTTTATTCAGTTTCGTTTTATTTTTTTTTATTTTTATTATTATTATTATTATTGTTTCATTTTATAGTAACAATAAAATATAGCAATGTTATTTATTTGTAACGTCGAGTCGATGATCGCGTTCAATAGTCAGTCGAGGGTTCTTAACCAATTAGTTGTAACAAATTGGATTTTATAGTTTGCAATGGAATTAACAATAACGAACCCGATGCACATGTTGTGCACATTCCTGTTAGTTAAGGGTTGATGTATTTTATTAGTTTTGTTATAGATATGATACACGATTTCCGGTTCAGAATGCCGTATTTTATTTTTATATAAAAAAAATACGATTGGCTAATTGTTCACATTTGTCATTGAACAATATATTTTTGATAGTATAAACTATTTTTTATATTCTAGTATAAATATATGTGTATAATAATTAACTATAATATAATATATCTGTTTATACATCAATTTCAATATTTTTCAAATAAAGTTCGTTCATTCACACTCAAAACGATGAAATATTGATTAAAAGAATTTATCTCTACTTAAATTCCAATTATTATTTATTTATATATAATAATATATTAATGTTTTCGATAAATTAATTAAATTTATTTTATATATTGATCTAACTAAAAAAATATAGAAAATGAATTCTACGAAATATGAAAATAAAAAGGTTGAGATGTATCACTTTAATAAAAAAAAAGAAGTGAATTGAATAAAGATATTTTCATTGACATAATTATTATGAAAAAAATTGTAAAATCAAAATGAAATTTTTGAACTCTCATGCAAATATAGTTTATATATATATATATATATATATATATATATATATATATATATATATATATATATATATATATATATGTGTAGAACTGGTTTTATGAGCGGCCATATCGACGTGCGGTCGCATTTGGCCATAGCAGGACGAATCACGGCCAGGTCGTCACGTACGGGTAATTACACGCAGACGGTGTCCATAAATAACCGTTGAACCGACGATTAACGCCGATTAACCGCACCAACGCCATCTGTTGTGCTCGGCAACAAACATTCTCGACATCAGAGTTCATCAACATTTTATACCATATTTTCGTATATAATAACTGTTCAGCTCGTTGACTGACTAATTATTTTTAATGAACGATTTTTTTTCATTATATATATATATATATATATATATATATATATAATATTTTATGGAAAATATAAAAAAAATATATTTTCTTAACATAATATAGGATATATATCAATATTGTATTTTGCATTTAGGAATATATTAATAAATGATTTCAATTTTAAAGTCATTTTTTTTATTGGGATACATTATGTATATGTATGTAAATCAATTTTTTTTTATCAATTTTGAATATCAATGAAAATGTATTTTTTTATTTATTTATTTACATTATTAATTATACTAATGGAATTATTCATTTTGATCGTAATTCAAATTACTAGACGGCCACATCATTGCAAATAAAATAAATAAATAAATTACAGTTTGCAAATTACAAAAATTATTATTATTATGCGCACGACGATTTTAGTGCTATAAATAAAATAAATGTATGTATAATTAAAAATCGATTTGAAGAATGATAATGAACTATATTTGATTGTAATAAAAAATAAATTTTATTTTCAACAGTTGATTAAACTTCTTGATATTTCTATGCTAAAAATAAATTGAACTAATTATTATTTATAAAAAAAATAATACTTATTTATGCCAATTGTTTCCAAAATTATTTTTTGTGAAAATAAAAATATATATACCGCTAAATATTATTTTGAAAAAAATAAACATATATTGAATAAAAATTTATAAATGAAAAGAAATTATATTTTTTTGAATAATTATAAGAAAATCATTTTAAAAGTTAACTGTTTATTGCAATCAAAATTCAAAACAAATATTATAATAATATATCATGTTATTTAAAAATTATATTATTTCTTAATTTTAAAAAATGACCTCATCTACTTTCATTTATTAATAATATATTATACAACATTAGTAGCAAATATCACACGAAATATAAACCTTTCACTTAATAATTTAAATTTATGCAATATTATTATTTTTTTGAATCATAAATTAATAATATCATCAATAATTAGAAATACCAAAAAAATACAATTTTTCAAAAATTTTTGACATTTAACTGAACACAAAAATATTATTTAAACTTACGATTATGATACTTAAATATATTATATTAAAAAAAATTAACATGAAAATATTAGTAATAAATTTAAATATATCTCAAATATATATATATATATATATATATATATATATATATATATATATATATATTTCGTATATCTATGGTTCGTTAAAAATATATATATATATATATAGAATAATTTTGCATATTTAATTAAATTCAAACGATATATATTTTTTATTCTCTATTCGCGATTGTCTAAATTTAATTTTGACTCGTTATGTTCGCACATATATACGCACAATTATATACGTATCAATAAATTGTAAATTATTGATCGCCATTGAACGTTCTGGTATTCATTAGAGTCGATGTAAATTATAGGCTTAATGGCCGAGAATCGCAGATTTGAACCGCTTAAAATGTCGATACGATGTCGCCATGCAAATACAAACAGGTTTACTATTTAATTAACTAATTTATATCGCAGGTGATAAAATAACACGCTCTATATACGCACAAATGTATGAATATATGTATATATATATATATATATATATATATATATATATATATATATATATATATATATAACTATATGTATGTAAAATTAAAACTATAAAATACAATTAAATTATTTATGGTAATACGGAATCTTTCTTTGTAATTAGCGGCGTTTAGTTCTGATTAGTTATTAAATTTTATTATAATCGTTTAACATACATATAAATATATATGTATAATATCTATCTAAAATATAGAATGTAAATAATTTTAAGAAAAATGTTCTATTGAAAAAAATGTAAATGCTGTTACAACTTTTTTATATGCAATTTATGTAAATAAATATTGAATTTTAGATATACTATATTACATTATATTTTTTTATCGTATATTAAAATTAATAATTTTAGTATTTGTTTCATTCTTAATTTAATTAAAATGTATTTATGTTATGTATTATATGAATATTAGTGATTTTTTTTCATTATTTACATCTAATAAAATTTATCATAAATGTTAAAAAATTTTAAAGTTAGATACATAATCTATTTTTTTTATTCAGTATATGAAAAATTAGAAATTAATACTGTAATTATGTAAAAAAGTTTATTAATAGTATAAAATTATATACTGTTTTATTTAACAAAATATATATTTATATTACAAACTAAAAATATGAATTTAATAATTGCAAAAAAAAAATATAATGAAATAAATATAAATTTGATTTATTTATTTTTTTTTGTCAATCTAAATCAATTTTTGCGCTCGATTCGCTCTTCGACGTTTATAAAACGCCTCGTGCACGCTTCAACTCGTTACGGTAAACGTTTTATCATTGTTTTATGTTTGTTGTCGGTTAATGTGTATACAGGGTTCACGAGTGTGCGTGAGTCTCGTTAAAAAACGCTACATTTCACCCGATGTACGTGTTCGAAATTTTCAATTATCGACGACCGCGATTTAAAGATAACACAACGCTCATTTTTGTGCGTCGTATAGATGAAGAGCGTATATATGAAATATTTTATCGGGTGTAACGTGTTATTTCATCAAGTTAATGCGATTAAAGTGAGTTTTTAAAAATGTTAAATGAACGTCGGCCAATGTGCATGAATATAGTGTTATATGTGCATATAGTTCACAAGTGAATTATATAAAAGATATGAATCTATCGTATATAAAAAAAATAATGTGTGTAATTATTGATCAATAATCAATGTGTAAATATCGTTTTGTATATAGACATATAATAATTTAAAAAATATTTACTAAATTTCAACTATACCTATAAATATTATTTTTAATAATTTCCATTAAAAATTTTAAATAAATTTTCATTAAGTAATTTTTTTTTAATACGTCACATTCTTCTATAAAAACTAAACAATATAGAAAAATTAACTTAATAATTCAACAATTTTATTGACTGCATTGACATTAAAAAATTTTAATTGTTAAATTATAAAAAAAATATTGCAAAAAACTCAGTTACATTTTAAATAAAATTATTAATCTATAAAAATCAATATGATGTGTTTTTTACATTTATTTAAGATTGAATTTCATTGTATAAAAATATTAAAGTAATTCTGCGTACTTCTTAAACTTATTTAGAACTCTTATATATTCATTTATTAAAGTTATGTTTATATATATTTATTTTATTTTTAAAAATAAAATTACCTACTTAATCCGTTTTTATTTATGTATCTGATTGCATAAAAAAATAGATAAAAACATATCTTTTTTAAGCTAAATAATAATCAAATTTAAGTATAAATTCTATTAAATAAATCGTGTTTTAATAAAAATCTATTAATATTTTATTTTATTATGTACAATATTAATATTAGCTGGATAAATAATAAAATCTTTATTGATATTTAATCGTATACTGTTGCAATTTATTTGAACTAAAAGTTGTATTTTAGTATTTAATTCTAACGATAATGATCAGAAATGAACCGTTTGTGTAATTAAAACGAAGCAATATTGTAATATTACTAAAATTAATTTTAATACAACTATATTACATTTAAATGGTATGACACAATTTTATTCGACAAATTAAACCTTTCACGCCACGAATTCAAGGTAATAAATTTAATTTTAATATTTGCATTCTTATACTTAAATTAATAAAAAAAAACAATTTTGAAATAATGTTTTATGTATTTTGTATTGGCACATTGAAAGTATTCATCCATTACATATAACCGTTATTTCTCTTAGTTTTTTTTCTAATGAATATTTAGATTACAAAACGTCTTACCTTGATTAACGAGAAACGAAGGTGGTGGACTAGGACCGCCGACTAAACTCGAAATTGATAAAAGGGCTCTTGCTGGCCTCGGTTTTCCACCCCCGCCCAACGTTGGGGCTCTCGTGCTAAGGTCCATGGACCTGCAGCTTCTGAAGCTTCAAAAAGCTTATATATTTTTTTTATTTCACTGCGCTTTGTTTTATTTTTCCATATCTAATAATGAAAAAAAAATATAATAAAATAAAATTATAATGTACCAATATTGTTTATATTTAATTTTAATGAAATTCATTTCTATATCTAACAATAAATAATTTACCATAGATTTGTATTAATTTTTTACAACTTATACAAATATTATAAAAAAAACGTTTCAATTTGTATTTTTAAGAAAAATAAATATTAAAGCAATTATTTGCTTATATTTATAATATTGATTTTATGATTTAGGTGTTCTAAAAATATTTATATTTCTAATTAAATTATTTTAACAGAATAAGAATAATAAAAAAATATTGATAGGAAAAATAAATTGTTAAACATTATATAATGGTTTTATTTATATTAGAAAAATATTTATTATTTCATATATATAATATGTATTAATTAAATCTATATATAAATTGAATTTACAGCTTTATATGCATATAAATATTTAAAAAATATTTTATTATATATTATTTATATTATTTGTATATAATTTGAATTATATAGATATGCTTACCTTTTAAATTTTATTATCCAATAACAATTAATAACATATAATACAATTCGTTATAAAACAATCATAATAAATTTAATTAGAACAAGCGACAAATAAAAAAAAATAGTTTTTTTTATAACGTACAAAATTCGCGCACTGATATTCCGCAATGGAAAGCGAAAAGCGACATTCGCACCGCGTTATGACGACGATGATAATGACAACGCCTGTGATAATAGTGTGTCTGTCAAAAGCGTCATGTGTACATGTACGTATATATTATGTGTGTGTGTATACGTATTTCCGTTTATGCGCGCGTGTGTGTGTATATATAAACGCGCGCGCGCGCGTGCCAACAAACAAAAGTTGTTCGCGTGAGGCTTCTTCGGACAAAACTAAAACGCGACGAAGGATCAAGCGGCTGACGCACGATTCTAGCCAGGGATCGTCAATCGAGTCCGCGGTACGCCCGCTACGTACCCCTGCTACGGGTTTTTTTTCAATGAAATGGGTGGAACCGCGCGACGATGTGGGCGGAGTCACGGAGAGCGTCAGCCAATCACAGCGCGTTCAAAAATCTAATACATGTGAACGCACACGTATCCGACACGCTACAGTGGCTTTCAAACTTGAAACAAATTTGATCTTTAGAATGAAAAAAAAAATATATATATATATATAAATATATATACATACATATATTACGTACGTTATACGCATGTTACATTTTATGGCGTGCATTACGACGATAATCAATGCAGTAATCGACTATAGTTACGATCGTAATTGAATTAATTGTCCGTGTAATGTGCTTCGATGATTTTGTACTAAGAATAATTGCAAAAATTTTGAAAATATTCAAACCATGTATGTTTTTTTTAATAATTAATCTTATTATATATTTTTTGTATAAAACTACACCTGAATTATATATACAAAATGATCAACATAAAAATCCCATTTACAACACGTAATGCTGAAAAAATAATTTAATTGATATATATTTATGAAGACAATTTATTTACTGAAAATAAAATTTAACTTTATTAATATTAAATAATTTACTTCAATTAAAAATTCTATGATAAATAAAAAAAATATTCCTTTATTTTTAACATTAACTACATATATGTAATTTAAATTAAATACATTTATTGTTATTATAATATTCAGTTGTAGATTTACTGTAGATAAGATCTTACAAAAACTAATTATTTTAATTCATTTAAAAATCAGAATAATCATGCAATACGCTTAATATACATTCAATATATAGGTAATGATTAATTAATTGCGTTGATAAATTATATGATGTTAAAATTGGTATATCTATCAATATTTTAATAGCAAGTCTGGAAATTAAATTACAAAATTAATTATTCTATGATATACTTATATTAAAAACTAATAATTAACTTATTTTTAATTGATATAATTAATATATTTTTATTAAAATTATATTTTACATAGATAGAGTTTTGTTGCAGATATACATATATACTTCCATATAAATATTTTTTTTAGTTTTAATACTAACATAAAATACCAGCGCATACAAGAAGAGCTTTTATTTTTTTTATCGCGCTATTTGAAATGATTTTAAGTTACGTAAATTGTAAAAAATGTACCTAATAGGTTAATAAATATAACTCTACGAGTATGTTTAGTAAATTGTAGCCAGTTAGAGCTGTTTGAGTGTGTCTGATTGTGCTATAATGCGCCTTAGTCGATGTGTACTTACACTTCGGAATATACTAAGGACTATTGAGGGGACGACTTCAAAATTTTAGCCAAATATATATTTACATTAATATAGTATATTATTTAAATACCAATAGATTATTACAATTATTCATGTTTGAACAAAATATCTAGTATCTTATTTTGTGGATATTAAAAATTTTATCACTTGTCGTTTTAGGATATTTAGAATTTTTATTTTGAATATTATAAATTTCTAAAATTACAATACAATTAATGCTGCTTTTGTTAATAATTAATTTGAACATGAAAATAAGTTGATAAAACTAAAATTATTTTTTTTATATAAATCCATCAAAATAAAAATATGAATTAAAAGTTGACATTTATAAAAGAAGTTTAATTTATTTAAATATATATTTTATTATCAAAAATATACGCGATAAATGAATCATTTTAATAAATACACGAATATTGCGATAAAATTATTACAAATTAAATAGTGAAAATTTTAAAGCCGTGCCGGCATGATCGCGTGCAACACACAAAGCCGAGTAGAAACATAAATATTGAAATTTAACTAAAATTTATTGCGTTTGTTTGTTAAGTTAATTATTTGAGCGAAGGCGGTTCGAGCGGACATACCCCAAAGACGCACATCAAAGGGCGACGTTCCGAGAAAACAAACAAGTATTTATGCCCGCCCGTTGGTAAAGCGTCAAACTCCCCAACGCCCCTAATGAGCTGACATTAAAATTAATTAGTGAGCCGGATATTAATAAGTTTGAGAAACGCCGTACGGTCGTAACGACGAGTTTCGCCTTCGAGGCGAGAAATGTTCAACGCCAACGATGACGATTCGTATTAATGTGGAAAAGTGCATTTTGTGCATTTTCTACGACAACCACCCCACTATTAACCGAATATTAAATATCTTGACAGTTTTTAAAAAGTGTAAATTATATATTAATTTATATCTTCAAAGTCATTATTTATTTTATCAATGAAAAATCTAAAAGTTGATTTGTTTTATAATATTTATATATATATATATATTCACTTTTTTCAATATCAAAAATAAGTATTTAAATTTCTAACATTTTTTTTTTGATGATTGAAGATATAATTAATAAATTTAATTTATTACGAGTATGACTATTTACAATATTGTAATATATTATTTAAATTGAAGATCACCTGTATCAAAAAAAAAAAATTAAAAATAATGTAACGCGTTTAACATAAACGAAATCTATTATCAGATTATAGCGAAAAAATATTAATCGCAGCTGTTATTTCAATATATACTTAACACATATAACCATTATGTAATATTAATAAATAATATTATTATATTAAAAGGTGGTCGCGTTTAAAATATTTTCAATTTTAAATACGATACAATAGCGCAACGAAATTTGCAATATTTCGTAATGCGATCGCCTATTTTGAAAATACATTGAGAGAGAAAAAAAAATAAAAGCGGCTAATTAAACGTAATACAATTGTGATAACGAGCCGTCGTTTGTTTCGCGTTCGCGTACATTTTTCATTCCCATTTTTCCCGCTTCAATTTATCGCGAGCGATAATTTATCGTCAGAAGAGTTAGTTACGAGGAACGCTTCGTGATTTCACATCGATCAAACGATACGAGGCCGTCCCGAAAAAAAAAAGTAGAAAAAAAATTTTTTTTTTCAACGTTTTGTAAATAATGCGGAAAGCGCACACGAAAGCGCTTTTGCTGTCACGAAACAATTTAATTAACGTGCGTATATAACGAAACCGCCGCGGAAAAGTCTATAGTTATATATATATATATATATATATATATATATATATATATATATTATTAACACGGTGACCCCGACTAATTTTTATGTTGTTATTTTCACGTTTATGCAATTGCTATGTGAATGGCGAAAAAATATGTGAAAAATATTTTTCAATCTTAATTTCAAAACTATTATTTTGCGAAAAATATTTTTCAAAATAAGTATATATATATATTTTAATTTTCATAGTTTTATAAAAAAAAATATGAAAAGAATTGTAAAAATGAGTGAAAAGATTTTAAGGAATGAGAAAAATTTAACATTCTAAAAAATATTCGTTATCAAGAAAAAAAATTAAATTAATTTATATTGAATTATTTAAATGTTTGATTAGAATAAAATATTATTTAAACGTCTAAAATATTTAATGTCGTCAAATAATATAATCTGATATTAAAAGAAGAATGAAATTTGCAAAAACAATGACTTCAGACTCTTAATTTAAAAAATCGAATTTCATTGCTGTCATACAAAAAGGTTTTTTTTTTAATTTTTGTTTTCAAATGATAATTGTAATCTTAAAGTCTCGGTATTGAATTTAAAATATTAATAATAATCTCTAAAAGTAAAAATAAACAATCTGATACTTTGACTAACTAAGATTTTATTGGAAAACTATAGAAATATTTTAAATCAGTTAACAAATAATTGAATATTATAATAAATATCTGATATTACAAATTCAGCAATTTGCATTAAATCATAGTTTACACGTTTAAAAATACATATTAATTTAATGCTATTGTTTGCATCGTAACGTTATAGAACGGTTCATTTTTTTTTGGAACGCCTTATACAAAATATACATATTTACACCACGTGAAAAATTGTTTCCTAATTAGCATTAATATGATATAAGTTGGACGTAATTAAGACTTAGGATCGTGTCGATGGGCGCGGTGGGGTCGTTTTATCGCACTTTCTATCTGAGCTCGTTACGGGGTTTACTGGAAAAGACCCCGTTGCCCCGGTCATTTTCTATTTTTTTTTTCCACCGCTTGCCACTTTTATTTAGTTTTTTTTTCATCCGCTCTATTTTTATACAAGAGCGATTATTAGATAAATCTATAAGAAAAGTGTATTTTAATATTATAAAATCAATTGTACTACGATTTATGCGAATTTATGGTCTTATTAAAAAAAATACCTATAAAATAATTTTAATTGTCTTATATAGATATATGTTAATATATGAAGCATTTTTATTATATAAATTAATAGAAAAAAATTGATAAAAATTTTAATTTAAATTAAGTGTATATATGTGTATATTGTATAGTAATATTTTTTAATAATTATATAGATTTTTAATTAGAAAATAAAGCATAAAATTAAAGTAAGACATTTTTGTTTCAATTTGGAATGTATGAAATAGTGTTTTAATTTTTCAAAAATAATTTATATAAATTTTTAAGTCGATTCAGTAAAAGATAAAAATCAACGCGTTGAATCTAGAAATAGAGAATATTAATATCACAATATTGATAATTAAAATTATACAAAATTGGAAATAATACGATACAGAAAATAAAAATATCATACAACAGAATCGATATACATTTAATATAGAACGTTTTATGATAAACGGATTGTATGTATCGATTTTTTTTACGTCGATTTTTATTTAGTATATTTAGAAAAGCGCTAGAATGAATTGTACATACAAGTCGTAATAAATTCAGCATAGAAACGAATGAGACGATACACGTTTTTACAGTCTAAAAACTCGAATCGGTTCACGTTTTGAGGCTGTAAATAAGACACTAACTTTGCCCGGTTGACAGCTTTAATTACGGACGCGGAACCTTATTATTAACGTTTATATATTTATATATATATATATATATGTATATATGTATGTATATTCAACGACGATCAAACAAAAAACGCCGTAAAATTAATCTTTATACGTAATCGTATCCTATACAAACAAATCTCGAATATTTTACGCGTCTCTATATATATGAATTTTGTCATCATATATAGGGTGTGACGTTTGTAATTTTGACGATTTTTTTTTGTTATTTTTTTGACATTAATAATTCAGTATGAAAATTATATTTGTGTGTGATGTATATTAAATTATATTAATTCAAGGTTGATTTAGGAATATTAGGATTTAAAATATTTTTTTTTAATTTTAATATTAAATATATTCGTTTTTCTTTTACATGATCGTATGTTAAATTATACGCCATAATACAAAGCATATAGTCATTTAGTAATTAGTCACTTATACATACTTATTTTATATCCGGTAATTATTTGATATAAAAGATCACGATTTTTTTTTAATAAAAAAACAGCAATTTAACTAAATATATTTCTTGATTATATCAGCATAAAATTTAATATTCCGCCAGTGTATGAGGAATTTATATATTTATTAAACAGTAATTTTCTTTATATAAAAAAAAAATACAATACCTAGTTTAAAATAATAACTGTATATACTTATTAAAGGACGTATATAATTAACTTAGCATACATTTTTACATAAATATGACCGTTTAACTTGTAATGCTGATGGCGCTATATTAATTTGTTTCTTCGACGCCGCGACTAAATATCGTCGTAAAAAAAAAGATGAAAATTTTCGAAAGGCATTAAAGTCGCTCGTAAACGTCGTGTTGTAGACTGAAAAAGTTTATTTCGTTTCCTTTTTTTTTTTTTGTTTATCTTAATTAATAATTCTTGTGCCCTTTCGTTTTGTATATTTTATGTATGCAAAGTATCATTCTATCATTACATCGCACGGTCGGCCATTACAAGTTAATATATTATATTTGTGAGCGTATTTAATAAATCTGTTATAATAAATACGCCGTATATTTTATATGTTCGCTTTAAATACGGATAAATTATGTAACGCTGTTTATTTATTTATTTTTTATTAATTTTAGTTGTATTTGTATAGGATTATCATGTATTCGGAAGGTATGAATATTTATCAATATTTAAATAATGATTAAAAATATTTTTATAGCGTATAAAATAATCTCATTATCTAATATAAAAATTATGTTTTAGAATAATAAAAATGCAATCATATTGATTCAATTATTATAGAAAATATTACATCGCTTTCAAATTAAACGTATGTTAATTTTATTATAGAAATAAACGTAAATTACTTGTACATACGTTTAATACGAAAAATATGTAAAGCGCTCTCGAATAGAGTTGTAACATGGCTGTTGGTTTTCGTATTTATTATCAATTAAGACAAGTAAAAGGGGGGGAGGGTTATCCGGTGGTGAGGGGTAAATGTATTTAGTTATTTTTTTTTTCGCCGCGTTTATTGTTCCATTGTTAAGATGTGAAATGTTATCTGAATCGCTTTGACGTGACATTAAAGACCCGACGACACGCGAGCTTTTTCCACGCGGAGCTTTTCGGTTAAAATTTTATCGTTGCCGCCGAACGGGAAAACTCGGGATATTCACTTCGTTAAAAAGGATTCACTTATCGCTTCGGAAAATTTTACGATGCAACCGGAAAAGCTGCAAGCACGCTAACAAAGTTCACACTATGCGATTATTTCATAAAATTGTTATACGCGTATGAAAATTTCTAATAAATTTTAAAATTATTCTATTTAATTATATATATAAATATCAATTAATAAATTTAATAATAAGTTATTAAATATTTATGCTTCTTATATTATATATATTTAAAAATATTTATATTGTAGTATCATATCTAAATAAACATGTTTCAAAATTCCACTCATTAATAGCTTAGAAGATTCAATACAGTGTTATATTATATAAATGATTTTTTTTTTATATAATATACTAAAACTAAAGACCATTATCAATAATGATGAATTTAGTAAGTCCCGTTTTGAACTGTTTAACATTATCGATTCCAGCAGTCAAACATGCTTCGATTAGAAAACATCAAAAAAATCGATTACGCAGTTCTATTCGGAAAGGAGCCGCGGTCGCTCTATAAGTTCACGATTTTCTTTTTCTATTTTTTTTCTTTTTTTTTTACTTTTATACAATACAAACTTTGAAGAGCGCGACATCATTAATAACAATGTCTTTTTGTTCGAGAAACATTTTTCGGTAGCCGAATATCCGCAGGCAGGTTCTTTCATGGTTCAAAAAGACACCCCGCGGTTTGCTCTCCTGCCAGCGAAAACACTGATTCCAACTGCAAACAATATCGATCAAAACCGAACACTTTTCGTTTATAATAATGATCGATAAAAGTGTGTCTTTTTAACCGTACGATCGGCCATTTTTCTTTTTTAATAAAATGGCGCTTATAATATGATATATACATATATATTAAAAGCAATGAAGGTAATTAGAACTAAAAAAAAACAAATTTATGTATAATTATATAAATATATAATTTAATAATAATTTAAATATTTATAAAATATAAAAAAAATATTTCAAGTTCCAAAGTTTGGAAAGAATTATTTTTATTATAATATATTCATTATTTACATATTTCAATACTGGTTTGAATAAAATAATATATGGCAACCCTTTTAGATTTGTATTTATTTATATAACAGTCTATATAAATATTGATATATTTACATAAAATTCTTAATATATATCGCTAAAATCAAGTTTAAATGTACGCGCAAACCACTTGTTTGACATTTCTGCTTCAGATATTAATTATCATAGTAGACCTTGATTTTTATTCGTTATTAATAGTATATAAAATTAATGTCTTTTATTTATTTTTTAAATATTAACATAATATCAAAAATATATTTTATTACTAAATTATATGAATTTTTATATTATATTTAAATAACAATTTTTAATATATAAACTCATCATCTTTAACAATAATTAACATTTTAATGAAATTATATTAATTTTTGTATACTTATGGGTATATAATATTAAATATATTTTTTAGTGGAATAATTTTATATTGAGCATATTTTTTTCTTAATTTTTTTAATGATCTCATGTTTAAATTGTTGATTTTAATACTGAAACATAATAATAATAATAATTGATCCGCCTACAATCCGTGCCGCGTTTACGAATGAAAATCGCCGACGAAAGAAAAATGATATTTCGTTAATGATGTCTTTAATATCGAGATTATTCATTTGAAAAATCGACTTTCACCCGATCGATTATCATTATATTATATAAATAAATAAGCGAATAAATAAACGAATATTTGCAACGAGCACGAAACCACTTATATTATTATTATATTATATAGAATTTTCAACTATTAACATCGCCGCCGTCACTCGTTCATCATTTATATTCATTTGAACGAGGAAATTGGAAACGTTTTCTAATTGTTTTAAAGTGTATTAATAATAATCATGATGGTAAAATTTTTCTTGATATTTAAGTATTGTTCAATGCAATCGATCATTTATTATTTCTGATGATGATTGTAGAAAAAAAAGAAATTAAAATTTTAATGATCTATATCTTAATTGAGAAATATTTCGAATTAATATTTTTTTATTAACCGTTATTTTTTTTTATTAAAAGATTTAAAGAAAAAAAATAAAACAAGAATATATGCACAAAAACCTACAAATTTAGATATAAAAAGTTATAACTCGTTAGGATATATTTTTTTGAGGAATATTAATTCTACATTTGAATTTAGTAAAATTTCTATTATTTTTTCATTTTATTTAAAATTATCAATAAATTTCAATTGTTAAATATATTTGATACATATACTTTAAATGAACAAATGAAAATAACATTATAGTATATATATATATAATTAAATTACATTATTTAATAATAATTTAATGATGTAATACACATTAATTTTTAATTATTTTTGTTATAAATATAAAAAAATATTTTAGTATAAATGTAAAAAGATAATTCAAAAAAAAAAAATATTTCGTTGGTTCTCAAAATTTGTTCTAGATACTCCGCTGTATTCTATTTATGATATAAACATTTCATTTTATATACGAATTAAATATTTTCACGGTAATATTCATACATTTTAATTGTGACAACTATTTCATTTTACACTTTGTATATATATATATATATATATATATATATATATATATATATATATATATATATATATATATATATATATATATATATATATATATATATATATATATATATATATATATATATATATATATAGTAACGATTCGTTTTATGCTTATATTTAATATTATGTGGATGCGGCTTTAACAGAATACGCTCCGTGGAACGACCGAATATAATGACATAATTAAATAATGTAAATTCAGAAACAATAATATCACGCTGCGAAAAACGATATTTCATGAAGACCCATATCGTGGCAAAGAACCAAAAAATATTAACGCGTCTAATGAAACGCGCTAGAAAAACACACCGTGCACAAAAACGAATTCATCGTAAAAAATAAAATAATAATAATAATAATAATATTTTTTTTAATACGATAATAATAATAATAAAATTATATCGCAGATTGCAATACCTCAACCGGAATTATATTTATGATTATATATGATGAACGATTTCTAAATTGATTTTCTGCGAATTTACTCCTCCACCGATGCAATTATGTACTTCTTTACATCTTAATCGTATATAAAAATTATATTATTATCTATTTTATAGTAATTTTCATCCACTGCGATTATAACAATAGATAATTTTATGTCGTGAACGTGTCATTATAAAATTACAATTTAATCGTTATACGTGTGGTAATAAATAAAACACGAGTCGATAACGACATTTATTATTGAATTAAATATTATTATAATGAAGATATATTTGCATATATTATTTTCTCGTCGTACGAATGTTAAACGTGTATTTTAACAATTTCATTATATTATTGGATTTTAAGTTTGCTTTTTTATTGCATATATAACTATAAATTAAATATGATTGCGTCATATTTATTCATTCATTTTCTATAGTATTTATATTGCAATATTATATTTTATTGAAAAAAATATGATTATTATAAATAAAATAGGAATTTTACGAATTAATGAATAATATTATAAAATTTAATACATAATATTTTTGACATATTGGTACTTATAATTGTCATTGACATAATTTTTAAATGTGATCGGTTAATAAACTAGAGACATTATAGTTTTTATGATTCGACGTCACTATATATTTTATTTATTTACACTATATTTAACAATATTTTAAATTAAAAAAAAATACATTATAAATATGCTAATCAAACATTTCATAAAAATTTAATATCGGATAATTCAAAGATTTATCTTAAAATTGTGTTTCAGAAGTAGGTATTTTATTTGTTTTATAAATGAGGATGATTTTGATATATTTATATATAATGTATTGATGGATTGTTTTTATCATATTATCAGAGCAAAAATTGAAAATAAAATACGTACGCTCTATTATAGATGAACCAAGGTGTGCCCACTTGAAAACGTGAAGCCGTTATAATTGAAACGAATAACGAGTCGGAGGAAATGGGTACAAAAAAAAATAATAATACATACTTGCATATATATATATATATATATAATATCGTATAGTGGAAATATATAATATGTATGTATAATAGTTGGAGGCGATCAAAGACCGTGTGGAAAACGTAAAACAAAAAGTTAGTTTATAAATTGACAGCACAGTATAATTGATTGCCGTATCAGGCGCCAGCCAACGGCTAATATGCATAATGGCTTTGTCCATAGCGTTTCGGGATGTTCGATTTTTGGTTCACTATTTTTTTTTTCCACTCATTCGTCCTCCCTTCTCAAAGTTCGGGGTCTCTTCCTATTTCATCATGAGAAAAAGTGTTAAAACCCAGACCGTAGGAAACTAACGAAAAAAAAATACAGTCAAATAAATAAGTCGATCGTTCTCAAACCGTATTATATATATATATATATATATATATATATATATATATATATATATATAATTTAATATATTTTTATTTAATTGTATAATATATATAATATTTTTTCATCAACACTTATAATGTTACTCAATAGTATAATAATATTCAGTAGGCAATAATAATAATATATAAATTTAGGTCTATAGTTAAAAAAAATATGCTTAAATTCTATTATTATTATATATATATATTGTTAATTGTTAATTTTTTTATGAAAGTTAAATGGTAAGGTTCATATTTAGTAGTTTGTTGCTATTCAAAAAATTGTTAACTAAAATATATATTAATGCATATATGATATTAATTCAATAAATATAACAATAATTTTTATATTTAACATTTTTAAAAATTAATTGTTTATCCAGTATATGATTAGAAAAAAATATCTAAATGATATTTATAGTTAGTCTTTTAATTTACAAAAATAATAAAGAAAAAAATATCTAAATGATATTTATAGTTAGTCTTTTAATTTACAAAAATAATAAAAAAATAAAAAATTTTACAAAAATAATAAAAAATCTATGTTTTTTAAGTTCAAAAACAAAAAATAAATTTATAAATATCGACTTAATATAAATTATTTAATACTAAAAATACCATTACCGGTTAATTTGACCCCGTTTTCAAAGTAATTTAAACGTTATCGTATCACTATCAAACTTTACGAATTTTTTTTAAATATATAAACAGTGATATTTCTATCGTTATTTCATTTATTTGTTAATTCATTTAACAACAAACAATTTCATAGACTTGTCATTTTGACCGGACACGGCATATATAAAAATATAAGAAATGTCGGTAGGTTTAATTTTAATTATATATATATATATATATATATATATATATATATATATATATATATATATATATATATATATATATATATATATATATATATATATATATATATATACTGTTTTCTTAATAGAAAAATGTTATCATAAAAAAAAAATATAAAAATATACGAAATCAATGTTCGAATAGAAGTTGAAGTGCGACCGTAACAAATGTTCAAATATAAATAAATAAATAAATAAACAAACGTGAAATGTATCGGTATTTTAATTTGGTCGTAGCGCCACGTTAAATTAGAGGAGGGTCGCATTCCGTACAAATTAACCGCGTGTTAACACGACAAAATTACGTCCTTTATATTCCTGTCGAAAAGACACTAAAAATAGTCTCCGGGATAAAAAGGAACGTTTATATACATTATATTTATACGGCTGTTGCGTAGGTACGATCCGGTAATTGTGTGACCGGTTCGTGACGGCCGAGCGTTTTATTACGATTTTCACGAGCGACGTTTTATCGATGTGAACTTTTCTATACGTATAACTATTGTATTGTATATTTTCAATATATTGATTTATTTCAGATTGAAAAATTATGACGATAGATTCAGTGAAAATGTGACTATTGAAAAAATCACATTTTTATAAGAGCGATTTGTGAGAATGAAATTTGTATGAAGATTTTTATCATTTTAATCAATATAACATATTTGAAAAAAGAAATTTAGAATATATGGAAAAAATATTATTGACATATTTTTTTATTTATTATATAGATATTAGATTAAAAATATAATATTAATATAAATTTTGCATATAATGTACTATATCATAAAATAAAATTATTATATATTTTTTAACACTAAATATATTTATAAACACGACCCGTATTTACCATGATATTAAAATAACGTGCATAATTCACATATCAGATATTAAAATTGGAAATTTGGAAATAACTATTTACATAAAAATATACTAATGTAATATAATAAAATTATTTATTATTAAAATACAAAACGTTTACTAATGAATGACTTTATAAATGTATAAACATTATTATTATTTTTATTTTCAACATGTGTTTTTTTTTCTATATTTACACCTGGATTGTACAATATATGTATTATATAATATATAAATGAAAAATGAATGTAAAAACATCCCACATACATCCTTTAGCAATATAGAAATTATAATTCACATAATAAATTTCCAGTATTTCTATTGCAAAAATTCATTGATGATTTTTTTTTAATACGTAGGTTATTCATCTTTCTTAAAGATAAATATCGAAAACATTTGCGGATTTTAAGTATGCAATATTTAAAATATAATATTTCTATATAATAATAATATTAAATTATTTATTTCATTGGTGAATAATCTTTTTATATAATCAAAATCGATATTTAAACTTTGCTAATCCATTGTTCACTGATATAATAAGAATTAAAATTTTAATATAGATCTTTATTGATTTCGATTTTTTAATATAATCATATATAATTTTACTGTATATAAATAAGACAACTTAAGAACAAAATCCTTGAATTGGTTATATATTTGTAAAATAAATAATGAATTCTAAATTCGAATGTCAAAATGTTGAGTAATATTTTTTTTTGAACAAAACGCATGATATATCAATCAAATTGAACGAACTAGAAAATTCAAAGATTCGTGCCCACGAGGTACTGTAGACTTTTATTATTCAAAAATAGAACACATCCCATTAATTATTAATAGTTATCAAACAGAAATACTACGATAATGGACGAGATTATTTTTATGAGCGAGATCTGCTTTAATTAGCGGTGTAAGCTCTTTAAAAAATTATATTCGGACGTTTATACGCCATTATAAAAAAAATAATTGACAGTTTATTGTAATTTATATTATGAATATCAAACGCGGCAAACTCGTTATTAGTTATAAAATATTATTCGAATGAACATTCACACACTACTTCTTCTTCCTATTATAAAAACGGCCGTTGTTCTTTGTATAATATATATTATTATATATAGTGTATATATTATTCGATCATCATTCATATATGCTCATATTAAAAGCAATAAATTAACGCATTATTGTATTTATATTTAAATTTACATTTAATAAATTGTATGTGAATAGTCATTGTTCTGCAATAAAATGTATACGTGTTGATTTTATGTAATTTTTATTGGAAACCCAATGTCCGGATATCAAAACACATCTTGGTAGAAATGAAAAACACGACTATTTTACATCTTTACAACACCTTTTCTGTAATATATAATGGCAACATCGGTAATATTTAATATTTTTACAATCGTAACTTTTATGACGTTTTAAAAGCGTGTTTAATTTTTTTCAATTTTATATTTCTATTATTTAAATTTCTAACATTTTTTTTTTATATTTCGCGCGCTCGCGATAACCGACTCGATTTAAATATACGTCATTTGAAACGTTAATAAATATATTATAAATATTTTGATCACTTCGACGTATAAACGATTAATATCGATCGGCATAAATTACGTATCTTGAAGTGTATCTAAGTGTGTAAAGCGGTACGTTGATAATTTTGCATCGCCCACATGAACCAACAAAATACTGATATATGTTAGTCATTTTACAACTTTAATATCAAAATAATATTTTTAATTTAAATGTAAAACACTTCTTAATTTTACGCTTAATATAAATTAGACCGTCGTCACGTTAATTATGTGAAATGAAAATTTCTATGGAATTCCAAAAGAGAATCGTTAACATAATAGTTTTTCTAAACGATATAGGAATTTGGAAGTTGAAAAAGGTTCATTTTTTTAATAGATACATTTCAGTGTAGTGTTAAAAAAGATTAATAAATTATTCAAAAATACTACCTTAATTATTTAAAATTAATAAAAAAAACGGTCTATATAACTTTGTTAATATAAATATAATAAGGTTTAATATTTTTATATGACAAGAAATATATATATTTTTTTAAATTATTTTCTTCATTGTTTTTAATAATATTAATAGTTATGTAATATAAATATATTTATCACGATTGATTAATTAATAAAATACAGTAATTTAGTGTGTAGGTAGGTATTTTATATATATATATATATATATATATATATATATATATATATATATATATATATATATATATATATATATATATATATATATATATATATATATATTCCAGAACGTAGGTAAAATTTCAAACTTTTATTATGTTCTATAGATTTACTACCGACAAATATAATATAAAATAAATATTATAAAACGATAATGTCAATTAAACCAATGCATCACGATTTAAATACATAGTATTTTCACGCGTACAAAAGATGAATTTCACGCACATCAAGACATAATTATACGATATTTCACGCGGTATTCTCACGCATCCGTATCATGAACGGAATAGCTTTTATTTATACGTTTAATGTTCCATTCATCGTTTGTATATATATATATATATATATATATATATATATATATATTTTTTTTCAAATATTTATTTATTTATTTTATTTTTTGTTTATTTATTTCTTTCAATTTATGTTGTTTATTCAAGTTGAGCAGAAAGGAAAGAGCGCACGACGACGAAGTGTATCTTATATGTATCTTCGCGGCGTTTTCTGCCTCGTCGTTACCATATTACATTTTAATATTTATTGCTGGCAGTTCGGCGCTTGATATATGATGTTCATAAATTATCGGGGAAAGGTTCGGGGTCATTCAATTAGTGTTTTACATATTTATACGTTCAAATAAATGCAATTTATTTTAATAGTTAAAACAAACACGGCCCGAAGGGGGCTCGGAGCGATCACTTTTTAACCCCCCCGATGTTGTGATAAATTTTATTTATTTATCCGCTCGTACGGACGTTTCGCGCTTTGGGATTTTCTTAATTTATATATATTTAAAATATATATATTTCATAATAATTATATCATAGTTTAAATTTTTAATCAAAAATATATTAATATTTTTTTTTATATATTAGATATGATTTTGATAGATTGATTATATAAAATACGATATATATTTATATTTATTTTAATTTGATTTATTCAATTATTCGATATAAAATCATATTAATTAAAATAAAATTATAATTAATTAATACGAGACGTATGTTTTGAGAAAATTTCGAATATTAGCGAAGAGTTATAAAATATGAAAATTTAAATTTACATTAAAAAAAAAATAGAAACAAAAACCGAAAGTATAAAAGCAGCTTTAAAACAATATGCGCACATTACAGAGTTACATAATAAAATTTTACAACCATCCTTTACGATTGTTAAAAGCAATTTTAACTCTAGCCGTCATTTTATAAAGTAACATTGAGAAACATAATTTCTTTAGATTTACGATCAATAATACGAATGCTTTAAAAATGAAGAGAAAACCGAAAGCGCCTCCCTCGCACGAGAATTAGTGGAAAATTATATGTTCACTTTTGTATGCAGACAATGGGTTAAAAATAATAATAATAATAATAATAATAATAAAATAACTGCGCATCAGGAACGACGTGCTGATAGTTTTAACTCTTTTAACTGTGTGGTTAAAATCGTGTTAAAAGTTCAAAATTAAATATTTTAACATGTGAAATTATCATAAAAATTAAAAAAAATATATTTTTATATATATAAAAAAAATCATTTAATTCTTTTAGCGCGTATTCATTTTTATAATAATTTATTGATGATCTTTAATTAATATTTTATAAAATCAAATTTATATATTTTATATTTTTATATAAAATTAACATTTGTGGAAATGTAGTAGTAATATACATATTCGCCAGTTATGTTTATATACGATTAATATATTTTTGATTTATATTAAATATAAATGTTTTAATTTGAAATTTCAAGAAAAAAATGTAAAAATATAAATATCGAAATACAATAAGTCAAAAGATGATTTTCATCGATCTTAAAAATAAGGAATTGCAAATATTTAATATAAAATGAAAATGATTAAAAATGTTAAAAAAAACATGATGAAAAAGAGGAATTTTTTTATTATTATTAAGTCAAAAATATTGTTATTTAAGACGTAATAATATTAATGTTTCATCTTTTACCATATGTTTGGGTGCAATTAAAGTATTTCAATTTATATTCAGAATTTTCTTAATTCCAATTTTGTCATACATATTTTGAATTTAATTAACGTATAAAATATATAATAATTAAATTTCCTAAATGTATTCCCATAAAATATATATAATAATGTCTTACAACTGATTATTAATAAAATTTATATTAATTAAATTAACTTCAATGCATAATTGTGTTCGATTATTCTGGTGAATCCGCATTTTTTTTTAATAATTTAAATACGGAATTCTTATTGAATCTATATTATATGATGATATTGCATCATAAAATAATCAGCTTAATAATTTAAAAATATTTTTTTAATTTTTTAACATTATAAACACAAAAACTAAATTGAATTTATATGACATTATTAATTATTAGATATTTTATGTTTAATGATGAATCGAATAATTTGTTTAGAATTATGAAAATATATATATATAATATTAATATATAGATAACTTAATTTTAAAATTATAATAACGTATTTATGTTCCGACATTTAATAACGTCGCGGCCGACGTAAAAACGTTCCGTTTCGGCTTCGATTTTAACGAGCTTTCGCGCATTCCATCGAATCGAATTAACAAACTTCCATAACGTTTTATAATAAATAAAATAAAAATAAATAAAATAAACGTGAAACAGAAATAATAATCATAAAAACGATTCAATCGCCATAAAAAGGCGCACAAGACAAACAAACAACGCACGCGTCGAATTTTTAACCCTTTCACGCGTAACGTTCCGTCGTTCGTTCCAAATAATGCGGTATCGTCATTTTTTTTTCTTCAATGAACAAAAATTACATTAGAGTCACCGGTTTCACGAACGTGTATATAAAATCACAGATTTTATCAGCGCTCTTTTGTGAACACAAAAGGTTTAAAAATAAAGAAATGTGTCGTATGTGCCGCGAGTGAATCGACTACAGGATGGAAAACAACAATTTTGGATATTATAAATAAATACTTTTATACAATGATCGTATATTTATATAGTCTGAGGTATTCAGAAAAAGTAAGATATTATAAGCGTCAAATATATGAATATATATTTAAATATACGATATAAGAAAAGTTTACATTTTAAAAATTTTGATGAAGTCAAGTTATTGAAATAAAATAATCAATTTAATATAAGGTATATTTCGATAAAAAGTTGGTTTTTAAGTAAAATATAAAACAATACTACGAAAAAAATAATGTAAAATTAAAATAAATCTTATTTTTAAAAGTTCGATAATTAATTTTTAATAAAATAATAAATGATCAATACTAATATGTAATATTTAATATATTTCGTTGTAGTATAAAGTTTTTCGTTCAAATTTACCATCATATTTCACTATATTAATTTCATTTTTTTGAATGAAAAACAAATAGATTATTAAATTTAAAATAAATTTCATATTTATAAATATAATTTAACTTCAATTTCAACTATTTTTTCGTTAAAATTGTTATTTATATACAATAACTATTAAATCTAATGATATAATACTTAAATCTTTTATGTAATATACGATTTAAATGCTAATAAAAATTTAAATACTCCTAGTTAAGAGTAAACGAATATTGTTTAATGTGTAATAATAATATACATATTTATAATAAAATAAATATATATATATATATATAAATTTATTATAAGTCATACTGTATTTTGAAGATATCCAGCGTGGAGACAAAAGTTTGTTCGGGCACGGGTCAAATAATCGCATAAACATAATAATATTCGTTCAATTTAACGAACAAAGATCTGAATGGTCGATGATTCGAATAAATTAAGAGCAAGGGGTCCGTTTTACAAAAAAAAAAAAAAAACTAATAATAATAAAATAAAATAAAAAATACCGCGTAGTATTCGTTTTATTATTATACATATTATAACCGGAGTCCGAATAGTCGAGTGTCGCAGTAAATTGTTGAATTATGATAAATAAATATCGTGCACTTAAGACATTACGACCCACACATCACACATCCCGTTGAATATTGAATTTAAAATAATACGATAATTTATTTACACGCGCACTTTATCACGTATGTCACGTGTAAGAACAATCGCGAGAAAAAGCCTTTCACCGCTGGATATCGCTCGGGGTGATTTTTCACGCTTTTATAATATAATATATGAGACGCGATGTAAAAATAAATATATTGGACGTATCAAAAAAATATAGAGCAAATATTGTATTATTTATTGACAATGTTGGATTTATCGTAATATTGATAAATTCGTTCTCTTTCGATCGAATGTTTCATAAGAGAATATAAAGAATATTAAATTTTAAATATTGATTTGATATAAATAAACTCTTCTGAAATGTAGATAAAAATTTGTATGAAAATATATCTATTTCAAAATTTTTGTAGAAAATATAGAATATGACTAAACGGATGGATGAATTGAATTATATGTAATTTTATTACAGATTATATTATATAATATAGAAAATTAAACAATATTTTCAATAAAAAATACAACTTATTATTATTTTATCATTAAAAAAAATATTAAATATTTTTAAGAAATGGCGTTCTGCACGTAAAGGGTTAATAATATAATATAAAATGTACTCGAATATGGAATAAAGCGAACTGAAACAATATAAATGCGATTGTGACAAAGCGTCTTGTGAAAATGTTTAAAACGTTGAATATATCGCAACACTTATTTAATTACCCGTTGTAAGACATTATGCGAATTCACTAATTAACTCAATATTCAAACGAGAGACACTTTTAATTTTTTAATTAAACCTTTCTCATTAATATTTATAATATATATTATATATATATTTTTTTTATTATATAAAATAAGATTGGGTCTTTTGAAAATTTCTTTCGAATTTTTATTACTTTTGTTTAAGATGTCGTATTAATTTTTTTTTGGGGGGGGGGAAGAAATTATCGTTAAAGTAAAAAAAAAACAATTATATGTAAATTTTATGGAATAACGGGTTGCAATCACCCACAAGAAACAACATTCGTTGTCGTTGCTTGCATATTTTCACTCTCGACAAAATGTTTTGCCTTGTAAGAAATACCACGCGTTGTATTCGAGAATCGTTCGTCAAAAATATTATTAGTTACCGTGTACACAGTTAATGTTAATGTGCCTTTAAAATATTTTATCATTTAAATATACGACGTGATGTTACAGTATTTGTGATACAAGATTTATAGAGATTTTTAGTATTTTTAAAATAATTTGAAAATATAGAATTCATATATAATATATTTATTATAATTATTTAAATAGTATGTTATTTGGATGAAAATATTTAAATTATATAAATTAATATTTAATTATTTTTATGATAATTACTTGTAAATAATGTGAAAATAATTAGTAATTATCAATTTTAAATCGTCGATTGAAGTAAATTTATATGTAAATAAATTAAAATATTTTATTTAATTGCATACATCCATGGTTTATCGATTTTTTATTAAAAAGTTTTCATTTTATATATTTAATTTCAGCATAAAAATAATAGAAAAAAAATAATTAACTGGAGCAATTTTTTAAATTACAAAATATATAAAGAAAAAATATAGACTGAATGATTAATTAAAAACTTTAAATAATAAAAATAATATATTAATAGTCATATAACTAAAATATTATATATATATATATATATATACATATATATATATATGTGTGTGTGTGTGTGTGTGTAAATATTACAAATATGAGTTTGAGCGTTGAGTTATTAATATAATAAAATACGGTTTTACAACCACGTTAAACATTAAAAATAATGTTTTATTAAATATATTTCCATACGTAAATGAATATTGTCAAATATTTATTGTTTAATAAAATTAGACACGTCGCAATAAAAGAGACAATAACGATTCACGACAAATTAGCAAAAGTCGAATTTAACGTTTGACTTTATTAGGAACATATCACTTTATTAAATTATGATTATTGAATTTTTTCCTATGGCCCGTTCGCTTTTTGGGGTATAACCAATAAATTGTAACACTATAAAAAATCTCCAGCTATGAATTTATTTTTATGGTTTATTTGGCGATGTTGAGGCGAGGGTCGTGCCCGGTCATAAATTCGAAGGCTATCACTTTAATTTTTCCACAAATTAAAGTAGAATTTAAGCTCGATTTTATTCTATTGTTACACGCAAAATGCAATATATATATATATATATATATATATATATATATATATATATATATATATATATATATATATATATATATAAATATTCATTATTTATATAATTTTTTCGCTATAATTTATGCGATTTGTGAAAATTGATTTTTTATAATGTGCATTATTAAAAAGTTGAAAATCATCTTTGATACCGTTACTAATTTAAAAAAAATATATGGATGTTTATAAAATATTTTATATTAATCTTTTGATAATATTAAGTATAAAACATGGTTTTTTCTATACAATTATTATTTATATAATATTTATAATTATTAAAAAAAATAATATACTCATTTTACATTTTATTGTCAAATTAAATAATTTTCTTGAGAAAATGTCAGAATAGTTAATATTTTTTTCCATTCTATATATATATATATATATATATATATATATATATATATATATATATATATATATATATATATATATGTTTTAGCCTTATTTTTGAGATTTGTTAAATATTTTCTAAATTAACATTAATGTATAAAATAAAAACAATATATTGGAAAACACGTCACACATTTAATTTTTAAATAAAATAGAAAAATTATTTTTATATTCAACAGAAAATATATAATATATTCTTTTTTATCACAAATATTTATCTATAAAATATTTCTAATATTAAAAAAAAAATATTTTCTTTAACGTATTGTATTGAATGTTGTATTGAATATAATCATATTTAAACACGATTCGAAATATCCTTGCTCATTTTTAACTTTTTAAATTCAACGCTTTCATATGTTTCTTCGAACTATAAATATTCTTTATTTATTCAAAATATATAAAGTGGGCTTTTTTAACGTCAAACTCGTTTTGTTTTGCACGTTGTCCTTTTGCAATGTTGAGATAATATGTCTTGAGAACATCACACTGTGTGTCAATGTAAACACTGTTAGTTTATATGTTTTGACGCAGCGGGTGTCGTCCACACAAAGGACTCCAGCATATATATATATATATATATATATATATATATATATATATATATATATATATATATATATATATATATATATATATATATATATATATTTCATTTTATTTTTTAATTCTCAATTTTGTAAATAATTTATGTATTTAGCAGAACGATTTGTAACATAAATAAAGTATTAGAATTATTACGAAAAAATTATGATGGGGAATTGAATTCGTTTTTTACACAAATTGATATGTTTATATTTGATATTTGTTAAAATTATTATAAAAATATTTATCAAAACAAAAGTAAATTTAAATTTAAATAGGATTATTATAATTTATTGTATTGTTTAGTTGATAAATACAAACAATGTTTTTATGATATTGACTAAAATTTATATTAGTAAACTAAATCAATTAATATTTTTAAAAAATAAATAATATTAAATAGATAGTTGATAACGAAATTTTATTACAATTTGTTATTTATAATAAAATATATAAAAAATTAAAAATAATAACAATTTAAAGATGGACGTATTTAAAAGGACGAATAATTAAAAGTGTCATTATGAATGAAATATTAAAAAAATAATAATACAGGTTTGTAATAATTTTTTTTTAATTCACTAACAGGTTTATTAAGCATTCATCGATAAAATTTTAATTAAAATACAACGATCCAAAAATTATTCAAAATTTACACAGCGTTTTCGCGTATTATACGAAGAACGTTTTGCGACCTCATTAATTGAATTATGTTTATTTCATCATATGGGAGAGTTGGGGGGGGGTTCGTAAGTGGATTTTACGAGTGAAAAACCCGTTTTCGAATCGAAAGCGAACCAAAAAAATATATAAATAAATAAATAAAGTGAAAATAAGCAAATAAATAAAATGGATGAAAAATAAAAAGAAGAAGACGTCGAACGAAAAGTTGGTTTCGTTTGAACCGAATCGATATTAATTTGTTTCTAAGCGTTGACCGCGAGGCGTTTTCGTGCCCCGCGCTCGTTTATATATATATATACATATATAAATATATATTTTATTATTATTTTTATTTGTGGAAATATATTTTATAGTAATTAAATGAAAAGAAAAACAAATATATAAATTTGACGTAGTCAAAGAATCCGCCAGCTGCGGGGGGTTAACCGATTACAAAGTTTTTTTTGATTGGCGCGGGAAGAGTGCGCGACCCTCGACACCTGTCCCTCTCTAGTAATGGTGATGGGGCACTCAATCGCGATTCGCAATTTTGAGATTTAATTCAATATATTTTTTCATGTCTAAACTCACTCGATCGTTTGCGTCTCAAGCGATTCGATATAGATGTTACAAAATATTATATAATTCAAATTATTATTAATTAATTATATTTAATTATTAATCAAAAATATTATTATTTAATATATAATAAAATATTAAAGATATTATATCATAAAATGTGGTTAGATATTAATTTTTCATAGTGGAATAAGTCTAATGGTTATCTGTAAAATTAATAATATTTTTTTATAAATAATAATAATAATAATAATAAAGTAAAATATTTCACTTGAAAATGATAATTTGCAATGAAATAATAATGATAACCCCTGAACGAGGTATATAAAATTTCGAATATCGATACAATGTAACACCTTTAAAACGTGATATATGAATATAAAATGGAATATTATAATTATTATACAATATATAAAAGTTTATAGGTGTCTATATAATAATAATTTAATGCTTAATTTCGCTGTAATTATAAATATCATCTGCATATTTGGTGTTTCAGAATATTATTAATGAATAAGATTGCACATTATTAATTCGTAGAAATATTTTGTAATTTATGTGTGCAATATATTATTTTATATAACTATAGAAATTTGATAGTGAATAATTTTATTTATAATTATATAGTATATGCGAAAAATAATATTTGATAATAATAAATGATCAAAATATTGGTATCATCAACAATATTCTAATTTACTTATAATTAATGATATATTATTATATATTTAAGATAAAATAACATTTATAATTATTACAAGAGTGTGTTGCTACTACAAATATAATAAATATTATTTTTAATATATCTTTACCTTTTAAAATATTTTCACCTCAATTAGCAGCAACATATTATAAATTAAATATAACAATTATTCTATAGATCATTGGTTCTTAATCTTTTGACATATTTATTATCATATTTGTGAAAAAGACGATTATCCTTCAAAAATATTTTTTTTCCTAATATTAACATTATATAAAAATGTAATTAATTCATATTTTGGCTGTTAATTTCTATTATTTAACACATTTATATTTCTATAAAATATTTACTTTAAACAAACAAGAATTTAGCATAAATAATTTTGCAATTTTAATTAATGAAAACCATGCACTAAAATTAGTTAAAGATGATATTTTTTTTTTCATAATTAAAGTAATATTTTTTTCTAAACAATTCAATCAAAATTTATTATATAATATAATATTTAAAAGATTTGTTTTCGATTGAAATTAATAATTATTTAAAACAAACAATTGATTTAATTTTAGATAATAAAATAAACATTTTTAATATGTATTATTATTGTCACCAAAATTAAACTAAAAAAAAAAAACTTATTCGTATGAAAATGCAAACAATTCATGAACCCAATCGAATCTAACAAACTTTTCAATCCGCCACACACATTGATCCTTCCAAACGACAATAATGGCGAATTTTTTTTTCTACTATATACTATATAAAACTTATTTTTTTTTATTATTATACTTTTCAGTCAACACTTTTTAGAACTAATATAAATTTTATAATGATAATACGCTTAGATATACCGTGCCGAATGCGTACATAATTCGATGAGGCTCGTCATTCTCTCGGATAGAAGTTAAGACCTGTGTGTATGTATTATATATATATATATATATATATTGGACTCTATTGTCCGCCATATTACGGGCATAAATTCGTATGAATAGGCCTCCGTGCATACACAATTTCGTGATACCGAAATGCTCGAATACCGTGAACGGAAAAACTCTGACATCATTACGATCTCAACAATAAGATGAAAAGTAAATATTTGAGAACAAAGGCGATCGAGAACGATGGGATGTTTGAAAAAAAATTCGATACAGGGGCAATATATATATATATATATATATATATATATATATATATATATATATATATATATGTATGTATAATCATCTCAATCTAATAATATTTACGCGCGTGTGTATGTACTATATGTATATTACATATTAAGTGTACGTGATATTATTATATTAAAATTATATAATGCATTTTCTTTTACAAATAGACAATTGACGAATATTCGATTATGTACGGTTGTAATTTTATATCGATGAAAATAAAATGAAATTTTAATATAATATTATAACATTATTTAAAAAAATAAAGTTAAAATAAATTTTCAGTATAATGTTGAGTGAGAAAATTTTATTTTTATTATTAATAAAATATTGACAAAAGTTTTTATTATTTTAGTAAAAATAATCGTCTCCGAATAAACGTATGTATTATCTATACTAAAACACATTTTGTTTATAGATCAATTTTTTTTTTGAAAGCTTTTGAATAATATAACTTTATAAAAAAATGTAACAGGGTTTAATTAATATACATTTATTATTTTTAATTGAATTTAATATAATATTAAACTATATATTGTGATTTATTTTGATATATTAAAAAAAATCATAATTTTCAGATTTATAAACAAAAATTAATTTTTAACTGTTGTTTCTGAATACATAAAATAATCAGTTTTACAATAAAGATTTTTTATTTCATACGTTATTTTTATGCTAAAATACAATATGAAATCATTATAATTACGTGTAAACATAATTTAATAAATGTGACTTTTATTAATAATTAACGATTTTCTTTATGATTAAAAAATGAGAAATAAATTATTATCATTATTATTTGATTTTTTTTTATTTCGTACATCATAATATATAATATGAAAAATTAATTGTGTGCAACTCATCGAATTTCTCCTACCGTTCATATAATTTGATATCGACTTTTGATAACACGATTCATACGAGATAACATTTTTTTTAATCGATCATATTTAACCGTTAGTCGGATAAGGGGTCAAACGTGATTAAAAAAAAATAAATAAATGTTAATTTAAAAATCGAAATGTACACCTCGAAAATTTCAAACGATTCAAACAGTCATTATAATATATATATATATATATATATATATATATATATATATATATATATATATATATATATATATATATATATATATATATATTCGCTATGCGTTGAAGGTTCGCGAAAATTTATAGTAGCAAAAACTACGTGCACACGGCGCATTATTATTAATGGAAATATTAAAATAATTAGTCATGTTTTTCAATTGGTTTTCGATAACGTGTTTCGTAATTGTGACTACTGTTTCAAAAACAACGCCGCGTCGTAGTTGTATTATAATGTAGTTTCATTTACCGACATCGATTGCAATCGACATCGTTGAAAAACGGCGTTGATTAATATTTCTCCGTTTAATTTATGCATACCATTTCTATACTCTTTTTTTTTATCACGTGTATTTAAATATATTTAAAATAATTAATATACTTCTAAAATGGTACATCAATAATATTATATATATATATATATATATATATATATATATATATATATATATATATATATAATATATATATTTAAAAAAATGTACGATAATCGACTCGTAATCTATCATTCGTATTTAATCATGTAGGCATTGTTCTCATTATTATTATATCGTATATGCAGTAGTGTTAAACATGCGGTTCGCGGACAGTTGCGAATCATGTTATGCTACTAACATTCACGCCATCGATATAAAGCATCGATTCTCAAAATATATAAATCTGAAATAAATTGTATAATATTTTAAAATTGATATTTTTTCATCGATAGATGTATTTTTTTTATGTAATCTTTATCTTTTTCAGAATGTTGTTATAAAATTTTATTATTCTAATCTAAAAATGCTCTTATAAAAAGTTCGATGATTTTATTAATTATGAAGTATTGTTTTAATACTTCGATTCTTAAAAAATATATCAATATGAAGGTCGATAAATCCAAAATATTTTTTTCATATTTAATCATAATAGGGGTATATTTAGCCCCAAGCGTGACAATATTGAAGACCACCCATCACAATCGAATTTTCATCAACATGCAGTCACGCAAATCTTGAAAATTATACTGCGTCTTCATTAAGTTGCGGTCACACTTGCATTATACTTATATAGAATTTGGAAAAACAAAAAAAAATACTTTACCTGTTTCTTTGACTGCAATGATTAATATCGTGTTCTTGACATCTTTTTTCATCATTATTTAAAGTAATTTAGATTCAAAATATTTTCGTTTCATTTATATTCAATACGAATTTTCATACATGACAATATTTTTTACTCTTAAAACAAATATAAAGCGTTCGTTTTTATGAGAAAAAGATTTTTTTTTTAATGTAAAACAAAAACACAGAAAATTAGATTAATATAAACACTATGTCTCGGTTTAATCTTTAATTACGTTTAATTCGCATTGTTGTTTTTTTTTTAATTGTGACAGCTATCGTTTCATATTCGGCCAAGGTGACGACTAAAAGTCGATTTGGACTTTAATTGAAACCACTTGGCGGCGTTCACGTGAAGTTGATGTAATTTTTGTTAATTAGCTTAAAAGCGTACATATACCAATATATTTTTATGTATATTATTATTCAGTCAGGGTGAGGTCTCTCACTTGATTGTCTCTTATGCGTTTTTCTGGCACAATTACTCATAATTGAGGCCTTGGTGAAGCAAAAACCGCAGTTTCAAAGTCCTACGAGGGCACGCGGTTGTATCTTTGGGACATCGTGGCTTTGCACGCACCCTAATTATCCTCATTGTCAGATCTCTATTAAAATGAAAACGTAATAACGAGTAAATGTATACACGACGGTGGCTGCTACCTGTGAATCAATATATTTTATATACCAAAAATTTACGAAAATGCTTTTAAAAGTGCTGACAATGGAGCCGATGACTCAATTAAAAAAAAAACGATTTGGTATTCAAATATTTTCATATACAAAAATCCGGTTTTGTTATACATCTAATTTTGATCAATCATTCATTATTTGTAAATTAAATTTAAAGTGATCTGAATTTGGAATTTGTCCTAAAATTTTTATCTATATATACATTCTAATTCATTTTTTGAAATATATTTACGAAAAATTATAAAATTTACAAACAATAAAATGAGTGAGGTCAATTGCAAGTTTGAAGGATTTGTGAATTATAAACGAACACTTATTAAAAATTGCAATTGCACATAGTTGACGTAATTATTTTGAAAAATTGATTAACATTTTGTGTTAATGGAAAAATTCCTGTGCAACTTTTCACAAATCGAAATATGTATTATTGAAATAATGTGCGATGAAAAACCAAGAAATAATTACAGGCAATTATTGTCGGTACATAAAATTTAAAATGTGTCACCTTAAAGATCAATTTTTTATAAATAAAGTATGTAAATCGATCGGAAAATGTCATTTTGATCTCTGAAAATAAAGTAATATAAAACAAATTAAGCCTTTTGCGAGGTCATTTTTTCAATGAAATACTTTGTAATATCTATAAAAATGTAGTTTATAATATCGTAAGTATATTTTTTTATATTTATTTGAAAAGTTAGTAAAATTCAATATTTTCTCATTTCTCATTAGTCGTACTTATTTATTTATATTATTAACTTTTTTTTTAAAGCTAATTACATTATTTCGTGTAATTATTGAATTATTACGAAAAAATTGTGCGAATGACTCAATATTTACCGACTACGATTACAACGAATTATCATTGTGTCGTTTGGTGCGTTTTTGGAACTTAACGAGCTTTTTATGCTTCCTGGTCGGACTTTTTGAGTCACCAAAAAATCGGTAAAAAGAGAAATCTAATCGATTTAATGTAATTATTGGATACTTAAGATCCTCTTATTCAACTCGTAATGATTCAATTTGAGATTTCCTCACGAAACGTTAAATATAAATAATGCGCGCAAAAAATACACGAACAAAACATCATGAGAAATTATAAAAACGGTCATTTTTCATATTATAAAGTAAATTATAATTTTGTAGTGTATTATATTATTAAAAAAATAAATAAAAATTCGCCGGAATAAAGTATATTTTATATTATATTATATTTTGTGTAATTGGAACGATTCATTCCGATGATTTATAAATGATGATATTTTTTGGTTAAAATAAATATGATATTCTAACTTAATATATTTTGTTCATATTAACTTCATCTGCATAAAAAATGTAAATCTTATACAATATGTACGCGTTTTATTGACACAAAACGCACCTGTCTATATTTAAAATTATTGCCTATCTAAATTTATTTGCCTACTATTTATATTTTATATGATTTTAACATTTAAATATTTTTTTTTTACTTTTAACGTATTTATGTTAATATTTTTATCACTTTGTTTGTATCAATTATCCTTACATATATCAATTTTACATGTAATGCAAATCATAAACGACACCTGCGATGTCTAAATTGGTAATATGTTTTCTTTTTTTCTTGTGAATGACAGGTTTATAGTTTAAATCTCAGAAAAGTTTTTATATTTGAATTTTAACTTTAGAAATAATGTTTTAATTGCACTTAAAAATATGATAAATATTATATAGAATTGCAATAAAATATTTGAAATTAAAATTTTCAAATCAATATCATAATAATCATCGACATCGACAATAAATGTATATTTAATAAAAAAAAATATATATGTAATAATAAGTCTTGTGGAAAATTTGCGATTCAATTTCATCCGTCTTGATAAAACGTGATTTAATTCCGACGAAGAATTCATTTCTGCTTCGAAAATCCGGAATGCACTTTTATTTTCTTTGGAATTACATACCTATTATGTTGAACCTTGAGGTCAATTCGACATATCGCGTTTTATTATTATATTATTATTATTGCATCAAAGTCGTAATATGAATTCATTCTTTGAATCAATTTTTGGATTAATTTAATACAGTATTCTCTTGCAACATAAACTGAATCGATTCGATTAATTCTGATATGAATAATTTAAAATGCGAGTGTATATTTCATAATATTAAAATTATATCGAATTATTTAATTTAACAAAAATTTATTATTATTTATGTATTTCAATATATCTATATATAAATTATATATTAGATATATTTGCGTTACTTGCATGAAAAAATAATTATTATTAATGTTTAACATTTGACATTTTGGAAAATATCCATGATGAATAATGGTTATGAAAATAGATGACAATGTCAATTTCTAATGATATTAAACTTTTACCAATTTTATAAGAAATAGTTCTAACGAATAAAATAAAATATTTTTATTTAGTTCTGAAATACTTAAAAAAATGTAAATTCTATCATATATTGTATTTAAAAAGATTGTAACAAATGTTCAATCGACTGATATAAACATCATCAATTATCAAATTACTGTTATAGAGCAAAAATATTGACATGCTTTACAATCAGTTGACATAATTTTAACTTATCGTTTTGAGATTTATTGAAATGTTGCCGTTTATTATTTTGATTTTGCGTTATATCATTTATAGGATAGGGTGGTATTACGTGTCGTGGTCGATGTGTGCAATTATGGGGGCACCGGCTAATGGGGGCAGCCCCCCGAGCCTATCATTACACCATAAATAAATTATTGTTATTTCATTTGCTCGGGTAATGGGATCCCTTTAGCGGGATAATGGCTGCAGACGCTAATGTCCTTTCATCCTTTGACGTATCCTTTGATATCCGTCCGTCGACAACCTGTTTCCGATTATATTGTCGCCCTTTAAAATTGCTTGTTCAACTCGTATAGTCTTCTTACATTTTATAATCTGCTTATATTTACAATATGAAACGTATTTTACGCTAATCGATATTATAAATAAGATACGTTTTATTTTAGTACAATCTTGTACAATGAACTGCCTTATCAAATGGAATTTGTATTGAATATGAAATAAATTTATATTATTTATTATTAACATTCTCTTTTCATTGTAAATTTGAATTTCAAAAGTAATTTATTATTAATAGAAGTTGAATTTAATAAATAGATAGAATGCATACAAATTTAATATAAATAATTACTATGTAGTCGATAAACAATCATTGATTTGACAAGATTTTCTAAATAATTAAATAAAATTATTTTAATTATAAATAACGTATTTAAGATTATCAACATAAATTATAAATATATTAATGTTTTTTGAAAATATTATAGATTTTTATATGTGATAAACAACTTTTCAAATACCGTGTATATAAACGTAGGTAAAACACTGAATCGGTATAACGATTTAGTTTCTACAATTCTCATTGTTTTTTTTTATTTTCGTTTTATTTTCCTGTTACTTTATAGTAATAGTTATTAGATTTTTGGAACCCAAATGATAAATAAAAAATATGTATGGGTACAATTTTATTTTCATAATTACGTTTTGATATTGCATCGAGAACCTAACATCGAAATAGAAGTATAAACGCTCGTATAATATGTAATTTATTTAAATCAAACATATTTTTTTTATTGTTAAATAAAATTAAGGATCAAATATTTTTTTTTATATAATAATACCAATTTTAGTTTCATTTTTAAAATATTTATATAACGATATTTTATTGATTAAATTAAAAATTTGTTGATTATTATTATAAATCGAAGAATAGTGTAAAAATTTTATTATATTATTAAAAATAATTTAATATTCTAAATATATTACAGTCGTCAATGTTAATAATATTTATATATTATTAAAAAATGTTATCACTGTGAATATTGAGTTAAACTGATTGATTTTTTTAAATGTTAAATTATAAATTCATAATGTTAAAATTTATTTTTTTTATTTTATATAATTTTTGAAGAGTGATACGTTTTATAATTTTGAGAAGGGTTCAGATATTAAACGGTAACATGCATAATAATTTTTTTTATATATAGAATAATAAGACGCATTTCGTGAAATTAGTCAAAAATGACAGTGGCAAAATATCGTCTAAATTGAAGTAATATAACGGCACGTCTAAACAGAAATTAATTTTTAATACAGGCCAAAATAGGACAATAAAAAAATTTTAATACGCTCATATATATAGTTAATGATATTATGGTGACTATGTGTTTTTGCGGTGATGCGCGCCAGGTAGCGCCACCGGGAAGACAATGGCCGTCGTCTTATTGTTTATAGCCAAAAAAATATATATCAAATGAAAAAAAAATCACTGATTGGACCCACATCGAAAGAATCGCCTCCATTATATATTTATAAAAAAAAAACGCGCACCCCATTCAAGTATATACGATAATAAAGTACGGACATGTGCGTATATTCGTTTAATTAGTATTTCTAATTTATAATATAATTATTAATTTATCAATAATATCGATGTATATATATATATATATATATATATATATGTATATTTTAAATATAATTTAAAATATATATATAAATTTATATATATATATTTATATATATATATATATATATATATATATATATATATATATAAATTTATAAATTTATATATATATATATATATATATATATGTATATTTATATAATAATTAATTTTTTTCTAAAATATAAAATAAAAAATAATACTAGTTAAGAGTGAAACAAATGTTTTAATTAATTTTGATTTTTTTATAATATTTTCAAAATAAAAAATAGTATATAAAATTATGAATGATTCGTATGGAATAATTTATATCGAAAATACCATTACATATTTTTTTTTATATAAGAACACAATATATATGAAAATATAATAGATATAAAAGCGGCGTACGTATATATATATATATATATATATATATATATATATATATATAAGCTGAAAAATAACCGATAATAGTTATTATACGTGTAATATGGTTAAATTTAGTTAATTCGAAGAACGTCAGTAATTAAGTTTTGAGAAATGGCGCGCTGGTGACGTGCGTTTCTCTTCGATTGCGCCGCTGGCGCCATCTGCTAACGAGCGCCGCCATTTTCTTACGGCACTTATTATTATTATATTTATGGCGCATAGCTTTTATTTAATAAATCACCGGGTTATGGTTTCTTCTTTTCGTCGTTGTGTTGTTGTTGTTTATGAATAAAATGTCGGCAAATCGGACGATCGATTCGGCACAGGCCGTGTGTGCCCTTTTGTGCGCAGTCATTGCGCGTTAATCATTCCGCGCCAAAAAAAAAATCCCTTCAAATAATGGAATCCCGTACGAAATTGAAAATAATACATGTATACGCCCTTAAGTTAACTATTAGTAATATAATTGCTTTTTTATGCTATATTTTATAATATTAATAGCCGTGAAGACGCGATGAAAATATTTATAATAAATAAAATGAAGAAAATTTATAATGTTATTATTATCATTATACAATTAATAGATATATATACTTAATATATTATTAACTTAATCATAAAAATAAAAAAATACTTAGAAAATATAATTATATATTATTTCAAAAAGTTACATATTGATATAATTTCAAGCTGCATCTACTCAAGTTTAAATTAAATTATAAAAATATCTAAAATTTATATAAACAAAACATTGCGTTCGATAATTATTAAATAAAATTATTATTCATTCTATAAAAATTAAATTTTCTATCGCAAAACAAAGATAAACATCAAAAATAACGAGAATCCAGATAAACGCGGTTAGTTTGACGTTTACAATATAATTTGTGTAAAAATACCATTTTTTACACGAAACCATAATCATTAATCAACGTTTTGTCATGAACATAATTAGCCTTCAGTAATAACGTACCGAGTATAAAGTATTACACATACAATAAAAAAAATCGCAAGCTTTCATAACACGAATTATTCGCAAATAAATGCATCGTTTCTCTTATGAAAATAAAAGTATCATTTTTTCCTTTATATATATATATATATATATATATATATATATATATATATATATATATATATATATATATATATATATATATATATAATATTTTATGTAGTTTCACAATTTACATCATAATTATACAATAGCGCTTAAAAACCGATGTGACAATGGAATAAATTAAATAAAACCCAAATTCTCATAAAATAAATTAAAGCTGTTGCATAAAGTTATTTTTTAAATATAGTGAAATATTGTCGTATTTTTTTTTATTATTAAATGTATATATAAATTACAAAGGGGAAAAAATACGTAAAAATTGCTTGTAAAATTTTTATATATTATACAGCTGTACTTATTAAAGCAATAATAATATAATAGATTTATATGAAATATTTTTTTCATAATAGATTTTTAAACAGCATTCAAATTTATCGTTTAATTGTATATTATTTTTGATCGAATCAGTAGCATTATTATAATCTAAATTGTTCAGTTTATTTTATATAATTTTTTATTTATATTTGAATTAATTTTTTTTGTAAATAAATATTTTTGTCAACTTTTTTTTTATTTGTATTTCAATAAAAAGATAAATTATACTAGTGATTTTTATTTATTTAATATTAAAAAAACATTTTAATAAAATAATTTTTTTTTCGAATGTTATTTTTAAACATTATTATTTTCTATTTCTCTTATACTATCAATAATTGTAATTTGTTATCTTTTTATATTATTTTAATTTAATTGTCACTTATTAAAATAAAACATTATTTTTCATCGTTTTAAAATGGATGTACAAAATTTTTAATTGTATGAATATAATTTAAAAAAAAATATTTTATTCTTCATTCACACTGTTAATGATAGTATGGGCGTATTTGATTCGTTTACGATCGATTTCATTCGTAAAACTTGAGCCGAATCGATCGACATACGAATCGAAAATGAATTGTTACGAAAAGACTACCACTTCAATCAATAATAACAAGAAAATAAAAAATAAATAAACAAAACGAAAATAAAAACGACGAGATCATCACGTTTAGTACAATGAGAGCGAGTGTGTTTGTTTTTTCCACTGAACCGGTTCGGTCAGCTTCTAATTGGTTTTATTGATTAATAGTCGGATGATTTAAGCGAATAAATATTGTTATACCGAATATGGCGGCGCCTTTGTTGGCCGCCATGTTATTCAATTAATACGATATATGGATTAAATTATGGCGGCCAATTTACTCGATTATCCGCGATGGTACAAAAAAAAATTATATATATATATATATATGACGATCCGCCGAACCGTAACAAATGTTCGATTCTAAAATGTACATATAAAAATTCAATCGTATGCCGCAATGTTCGTTAATTGATATTTACTAGTCGCCATATTTATTGTAATGCATTCGCGATTTTTTTTTCATATATTTATATCGGTTTTTGAATGTTAACTGATGTAAATTAAACTGTATCGGGTTTCAATATAAAAAAAATATTTATTTTTAAAATAATATTTAAACACAAAAAAAATATATATATAATAGATTAGCATATTTATACTAATAGTCATTTTTTAAACGACCTTATCATAATTAAAACACTCTCTTGTAAATTTATATCCTCTGAATAGTCTCCTTTTAAATATTCTCCTTTTTGATTTTTATTTTGATTTTGTCAGAAGTTGTCCCGCTTCACCATTGTCATAATATATTAGTGTATTACATTTCAAATTAATAAAATAATTTTTAATGGTATTTAATTGTGTCCTTTTTTTATTGTAAACAAGTCACATGTTTATGTAGAATATAGAAATATAATGTGTTTTTAAAAAATATTAATGTATCCTGTTTTTTTTTTTAATAATTTGATCTGGTGATTTTGATTTCTCTAACAAAACAAACTGGTATGTAGAAACGTAAAAGTAAATTCAAAAAATATTAATAAAATCAATAAAAAATAAGTACTGAAAAAAATATAATATTTTTTCATTTCATTTTTTTTTGGTTTTAAATTTCTTTTTTAAGTTTTAAGAATAATAACAAATTTTAATAAAATATTTGCTAATTGCCGATTATTTTAAAATTTTCAAATGTTCAATAAAAATTTTAAATAATTATATAGAAAATATCTATAAAGTAACTAATGACATCTACTGGAATATTCTTTTAATTTTTGTTTCTAAAAATTACTATAATAAAATTTTATTATTATAGTGTAGATGTCACTAATACTTAAATAGCAAATAATCAACTATGTATATAAAATATATTTATTGTTTTTAAAATTAATTCGAGCAATTTTTTTAATAAAATACTTTCTTTATTATATTAATCTTTTTAAAATTATACATTTTCAATACATTTAAAATATTTTTTTAATAAAAAATGGTATATAAAATTAATCTAATAAATTCAATAAATGTAAATTTAAATTATCTAAAATTTTCATTGAGTACCTAAAATTTAATTAAAAAAGCTTTTTAAGTAATTATATAAGGGTCATTATATTAAGTGTTTGGTTCATTAATATTTCATATTTAAGGTTATGTATGTATTGTATTTATACAAATGTCAAAGTATTTATTACTTTCGTTTATGTAATAAATATTTTGAACTTTTATATTCTTATAATAAACCCATATTTAATACTGAAAAATTCATGAGTAATACAAGTTTATAAATAAAATTAACAAATAGGTTAATTACTCTTGTGATATTTTCTTATATATACATATGTTATTAATATAAATAAACACGTAGTAAATATATTATTTTATTGTTAATAAAATATTAAATTAATTTATATTATGCATAAAATACTGATATTTATGTTTATAGCATCCTAATAATAATGGTGTTTTAAATATAAAACTATTTTATATTAAATATTTATTTATATTATTTTCAATTTATTATGAATTTTCGTAATCTTAACAAAATATTGTTCAATATAAAATTGAAAGAAATTCTTTATTTGCGTGCTTCTCAATTCACTTTTTGTACAGACTTGTAAATATTTGATTAGGTAATGCAATAAAACTCTGATCCAATTTGGGAAATGCCGACCTAAATTATATATTTAAACGGTTATTTAGGCTTGAAACATGTAAAAAGTGTTTTATAACATTATTGAAATATTCGATTACATCAGTTACTGTTAAATGTATCAGTTTCTATAACGCATTTCCTTTCACTCTCATATAAGGAGAATAATTCAATCGATTCGCACGTGTTTTTATTATACTCGGTAAATATTTTGATTTTTTTTTTACTGTAACAGTTCATTATTTCATTCATTTTTTATCTTGTGCAAAAAAAAAAGTAGTGCATTCTATTTTAGGAGGCCATAATAAAATGGCTCATTTTAATGTAACTATTGGAAATGGTCCACTCATGGGAAGAATGGTGAATTTTGAAAATTCTTCATATTACAGTTTTCAAGGAATACCTTATGCTAAACCTCCTCTGGGTAATTTAAGATTTAAGGTATATATATATATATTATATTGTATCTTAATTTTAACATATTGAAACATTTTTTTTATAATTAATATAATGTATTATAAATAGGATCCGGAGCCTATAGATTCTTGGACTGATATATTAGATGCAACTAAGGAAGGACATCCGTGTGCTCAATCAGACTTATTAATTCAACAAAAACTTTATTTGGGAGATGAAGATTGTTTATTTTTAAATGTGTATACACCTAAATTACCAAAAATTAATTTGAATATGAATATATTATTACCAGTAATGTTTTGGATTCATGGAGGTGGTTTCTTTGCCGGTTCTGGTGGAACGAATACATTTGGTCCGGAATTCTTAGTAAAAAATGATGTAGTAGTCGTCACGATCAATTATAGATTAGGAGTGTTGGGATTTTTAAGTTTAGGAATCGAAGAAGTGCCCGGAAATGCGGGTTTAAAAGACATGGTGATGGCATTAAAGTGGGTCAAAAGTAATATCGAAAAATTTGGAGGCGATCCAAACAATGTAACAATTTTTGGTGAAAGCGCAGGAGGTGCGGCCGTTCAATACATGATGATTTCAGATATGGCCAAAGGACTATTTCACAAAGCGATATCCCAATCGGGCTCCTGTTTGAATCAATTCGCTCACACAGCCGATGAAAATGATCCGCTAAATAATGCTATTTATTTGACAGAGTTGGCCGGTAATAGAAGTGCGGAACCACACAATATAATTAAAACTTTGCGCGGGCTCAATGTCGAAAATTTGATTATGCTATCTCAACAAGTGCCAACTTTCGAGGACAGAAAGCGGGACGCGCCGTTTTCATTTGCTCCGGTCGTCGAGAAAGAGTTTCCGGGAAAATCCGCTTTTCTAACAAAGAGACCGACCGAACTCATTAAATCCGGGATCATAGCCGATGTGCCATATTTAACAGGATACAATTCCAAAGAGGGAATTTTGTGGTTAGTGAGCGTGCGGGCCGATAGACTTCACTTGAAAACGCTCAATGACAATTTCGAATATTTTGTGCCAATGGATTTGAAGTTGACGCTGAATTCTGAGAAATCGAAATCGGCATCGAAAAAAATACGTAATTTTTATCTAGGCGAGAAAGATCTCAACGACGACACCGTCGATAATTTTATCGATCTGATGACCGATTTCGCTTTTCTTAAAGAGATAACGAGAACCGTTAAACTTCACCGGGCGAAAGTATCGTCACCAATTTATTTCTATCGATTCTCTTTCGACGGCGATTATAATTTCTTCAAGAAACATTTGAAGATCGAACACAACGGCACATGTCACGAAGACGATCTCGGTTATATATTTCGACCGTACGCCACTGATATGCCAACGAACGGCACGATTTCCAGTGCGGTTCGCGATAGAATCGTTGCAATGTGGACGAATTTCGCCAAATATGGGTAATAATCAATTATGTACATTCTCGATATTATTTGAAGTGTGACTATTTGCACATATGGTAACTCTGAATAATCGTTTAATTTACAAAATTATTTCGACATCATATATATGGATGTATTCGTAATAATAATATATCATATTTATAATTGTGAAACACGAATACAATTTAATAATTATGCTTATCATGTGTACAGATAGTGATTAATATTAATTATTATATCATTTTATTAAATATATTATTATTTGTATCTATTTTAGTAATCCAACACCTCATATAAACGATTTATTATCTGTGAAATGGGAACCCGTAAAATCAGATGACCTGGAATATCTGGAAATCGATGAAAATTTAAAAATGGCCGCCAATCCGGATGTTGATCGCGTTAAATTTTGGGATGAATTTTACAATCAGTTTGACACGATATAAAATTTTATTTTTGTATAAACCGAATATTTATATTTATATTAATCTAATAAAAAAAAAACTTTATATGATTGATGTTGTATGAAATTTATTTTTAATTTTATATAATTTAATAAAAAAAGTATTTTTATTTATTATTACATATTTTAATATATATGTATTTATTCGTATAGAAATATATAATATAGTTGGTGTTCTGAATTTAGAAATGTTATATTACATACATATATATATATATATATATATATATATATATATATATATATATATATATATATATATATATATATATATATATATACAAACTTCCGAGTTCGATTTCCGGAGTTGTCCCAGAAATGAAAAATGGATTTTCCACGGTCGAAGGATGAGCAACGGAATGGAAATGGCAAATTTTAACGCTTGATTTATATATATATATATATATATATATATATATATATATTTGTATATATTTATGAATATACATTTTACAATAAACGACATTACGATACTCAGACACATCGTTTTCTAAACTAAGTATATTATTATAAATTTTGAATAGGGTTCGTTGAGCTTTCCTGCTTATTCATCAGAGCTTCACTCTTTCCGATTAACATTTGTTCAAGTTTTGCGAAATGTTCGTTCGTCGGATATTATTTTTGAAACTTGTCCGGTATGCGGAAATTCAACGGCTGTTTCATTCCTTCATCTATGTTTATATATATATATATATATATATATATATATATATATATATATATATATATATATATATATATATATATATATCAAAAATATTTGTAGAAAGGTCAATTTCATAGAAAATAACATAAAATTGATCATAGTTCCATATATATATATGTATATATATATATATATATATATATATATATATATATATATATATATATATATATATATATATATCTTTCATCATAATATTAACAATATTCTTGATTGTATATAAAAATAAATTAATCAGTACTATAATATTATTGAAAATTAAGATGTTTTCCAGATTTACAATCGCTTTTTTAATATATTTAATTTTAAAGAAAATCTATTGAAGATCATAATGTAGATATGAATATTGCGTTCAAAATTTTGTTCTAGTTTTTTTTTTTTTGTACCAATGAAATTGATACCATTATCGTTAATTGCTATTTCCTCATATATCAATTTCAAAATATTTGACACAACTCTTCACTCGAGTATTATTAACAAAATTTTAATTGTAATTTTGATGAATTAAAATATATATATATATATATATATATATATATGTATATATATAACAAATTCAGATTTTCTCAAATACGTAGTAGAAAATGTCAATCATTATTCATAAAATCCAACTTATCCATCTCTCGGATAAATTCGTCCGAATTTCACATAATAGAAGCGCTTTGCTATTATATTAAATTTTAGGATAATCAATCAATCTTTAAGACGTCCGAACGACGCTTTTGAACGATCTAGATTTGCGACAATCGAAACAATACAACGACATTTTTTATTATATATATATTTATATAAATATATATATGAAAAAGAAACCCAGAAGGATTCGAAGGTGAAAAAAGAATAAAAATAAAAAAAAACATTGAGCAAAAGAGGAAAGGAGCTGGTAGCGGCGTTTTTGTAGGTTTTAATCGCGACCCAAAACCCATTAGTCTTCGCCCACGAAAAACTCTTGAGTGTCTGCCTCATTTCAATATTATATGTAAACGGCGTATGCAAATTGCCTACGACGAGATCGAAAGTTGACTTTTTCAAGGCTTTTTTGATGTAAAGTGCGTATAGCTCGAGGAACGTCCGAGATGAGACGCTTTTTTTTTCAATCTTCAAACTGTAAAAATCTCAGTTTAACTATTATATTATATATGGCGATTCGATGGATTTTTTTTAAACCTTTTCTATATCGTATTGACGACATGATATTATAAAATGGATTAATCTTTTCCAATCTATACGAGAATACGATTTAGAATTGTTTATAATAGGTATAATGATTTTTTTTTTCAGTAAAAGATAGTTTTAATATATGACGATGTCAAAATATTATTTATATTTCGGGAAATTTCATGTTTTCAAGGTGTATTTTCCTGTATTTTGTTCGATGTTTATACTTGTCTTCCCACGGTCAATAGTAGGGTTTCTTGATCTACAGATCGTGACTCAATATTAGATTTAAGCTAGATATTTTAATAGGTTGCCAGCTGATAATATCTCATGTTGAAGTGAGAATTGGTCTATATATATATATATATATATATATATATATATATATATATATATATATATATATATATAATTACTTGATCATAGTTTAAAAAAATGTAATCTAAAATAATGATTTAAGCGATTTTTATCAAGTTTTCTATTTCATTTATTTTTAAGTATATAAAAATAAATAAGAGATATTTAAAAATACGGGTGTAATTTTTTTTTAATTTCATATATTTTAATTTTATAACATTACTATGTGATAATCTATAACTATGTGATCAATCTAAGAAATTTTGAATTTAATTAAATTTGATAGTTTTTTCTTTAACTTAATGAATTGTAGATAAATTTATTTAATCATATTAAATTAATCAATATTTGAAAATAATAAATAAGAATCACTTTTATAACATTTTAATCAATTAAAAATACGAAGTAATAAAATTAAAATTTATATTTTACATGTTGAATAACTTTGTTTATATTTTATATCTAAATCATGATTTTAAAACGTGTTAAATTATTAATTGTGAAGTCGATATAACCGATATTTTCACAATGCTATAACTATATATAATTGAAATAGAAAAAAAAACATATGTATTTATAATAAGCGCATAATTAAAATAATGCATACAATTGCTTTTAGTTCAATTTTTTAACCGGCAAAAATATTTTTAACATATATATTATATATAAGCGCATTACTTTAAATCGTGATCAATTAAAATATATCGGTTGAGAGAGAAAAATAAAAACAATATAAAAAATTCCGAATTCAAGTATAGGAAGTTCGAATAACGTATATATATAAATTATTATTCACAGTTATATGTATATAAATATAACAAAAAAATAAATATAATATAATATTGAACCCTAAGGCGAATAACTATAAATGCCTGATTAATCGGACAATAGTAATTTTGATCGGCATGTTGTAAAAATAATAACCCTTTCTACGTCTCGATATTATTTAAATATTATTATTTATTTTATTTTTTTAATGTTGCCCCCCCCCTTTTTTTTCCTTGTGTGATGTAATCGATTAGGCCAATCGCCACTGATTAATTGTGAAGTAAAAAAATAAAATAAAATATAATAATAATAATAAATAATCTGACCTTTAACGTAACGCTTATTATAATAACTATACCATTAACGTAAATATTATCGATCGGCGAACGTTCCTAAATATGTTCAAAAGATAATGTTACCGGTATTAAAGTGCATTAATCAATTAAAAATTGAGTGTACTTGTTATCCTTGGTATCTGATGGCTTCGACTTCCGAACGTTTATAAATTCGATTATAATTCTTATAAATATTATATAAAAATTTCGGGAAAATTTAATACTTTCGGGATAAAAGTACGCATCAATCGAATACATAAAAAAATATATATATTATTTATACAATATAATAATTTATTTTAAATCTGAATTATGATATTAAAGATTGATTAAAAATCTATTAAATTATTTTTCAGTAAAATTAATATTTTTTTAAAAAATATTGTCCAGTTAAAAAGTATGATAAATACAGCTTATTCTGATATCTTATTAAAATTATAAAGAATCACTTTATTTTTAAAATATAATTTGTAGCTTAATTAATCAAAAATATTTATATTTCATAATAAAAATACATATTAAAATTTTTATTGAATTGGTGATTTGATTTCATGAAAAATACGAGTATAATCGAAATTAATCAAAAAATAGACCTTGACCTAAAAAACTATATTGTCGCATCACTGATTTAATATTAATTAATAAAATGAAAAGAAAAAGTTCACGACATCGAAAATATTGCGACATATTATTTTACATAAAACAATTTTAACACAATACTACCGGTTTTTTTTCATACAATTTAGCGACCAGTAATAAATTTAATCGTAACGAGACCCGCGAATTAATTTAAAATAAAAATATAAATTTCATTTTATTCGACATCGCTCATACATTATCCGTATTTACTAAATGGTTTCTATACAAAACCTTTTTAAGTGCCATCTCCGTTTATTCGAAGGTTGACAACTATCCTGGCAAAGCCTTCGAGTTTCTACACGTTATTCAGGCTCGTTCAGTCTTTATATACTATATTCTTCATCCATGAATATTTCCTTTTGCCAACATACACACTCACCCTCGATATTTTCCTCCATTATGAGCTTTAAAGAAACGTATATAAACGATGATCTTTTACTATTATAAAGGAAGAAAAACGATATAAAAATAATATTTTTTTCATGTCGAATATTATTTTTTTCTATATATATTTATATAGAATATATTCTATCTTTTTATTATGGTAAAAACCAGAGATTCAAGTCTTTTCAAGGAGATGCTATTTCTTAGTATAATGTAATAATAACGGAATAGCAACCGTTCGAAAGCCTAAACCAGCATTCTTCACATGCTTTCCACTGACTACAACCAATTTATTATATTTATTGTAAGAAAAGTCGCAGTCAATATTCCCGAGTTTTTAAATTCATCTTAACAAATTATTGCATTTTTCATACGATAAAATTCATATTATATACACCTTTTTTTTTGAAATCTTACCGCCAAATAATCACCTATATATATATATACATATTTATATATAATACTTTTTACGACGAAAACGTTACGTAATGTGAAATTTATAATACTACTTCATACTTTGGTATTTAAAGATGTGAAAATCGTAATTATGATAGTCGAAATGACTATGGTTCGCGAACTATATACAGATTTTTTTTTATATAACATATTTATACAATTCTATATATTGATTAATTTTAAATATAATTATAATTTATTTTATATGATATGTATTCTTAGAATTATTCTAATATAAAAAAAATATTTTTTAATACAATTTATATTAATTTTTTTTTCGATATACAGTTTTTTTCAATGACATAAAGATTGACTATCGCTGTATTGCGGCGGTGTGTAATGAGAGAAAAAAATGGCATATTGCTTAATTAACGCAACTGTTCCGAGTTTAAATTGCAATGGAGTGTGAAATTAATGAAACCTTACGTTACTTACTGTAATGTAAAGCGTCTAATCTACCGGGTGTAACGGTAAAAATCCAACGGGAATACAGTTTAATACAATTTTTTTTTCCACTCGGAAAAGTAACTCGTTAACGCAAATAGAGATAAAAGATGTAATTTAATTTGTCGTGTTTTTTTTATTATTATTATTATTTTCAATTTTATTTATTATTATTGTTGCATTTCGATGCGTTTATCGTGCGAGAATTAAAAATCATAAAGCGTTCGAATGTAATTAAAAAAATAATAATAACGATTTTGTTAAGTCAACCGTAAATTTTCATATTGTTTTCATACGAATAACGTTGCGAAAATAGATCGTATAAAAATAAAATAAACCTTCAATAATTATTTTTAAATTGTATTGAATTATTTGATATAATAAATCGTGCTTAATAAAGTTTATTTTAGTACAAAATTAACAAATTACTCTTTTGTTATATAATTTAATTTATATATTAATATAATCGGTCGAATTTTGAATATTTACAATATATACAAGCAATCGATCATTTTTTATTTATAAATATATATAAACATATATTCTTAATTTTGAATAATTCGATAAATAAACGTCGTCGGCTTTGAGAAACACTGATTTTACGGTAATCGATGTTTGGTTATTGAAGATCGGACAGACATACTTTAGTCAAACACATCCGTAGACAAATATCCAGCGGTGATTTTGACTTTTATTACGATTTTAGATTTAGATCCTAGTTTCGAGTTTCAGTGGTCGCAAATTCCATTTTGAACGTGAAATTATAAAACAACTCCCCTGACAGGCGAATATAAAAGGCGCAACTTAATTACTTGTCTATCGACACAGGAATGTTATCTATAACATTTAATATATTATTTATTATTATCACACTTTAAACAATTATATTATAATTGAATTTTGATAAAATATAGACTTATAAATAATTTAAAATATTACGGAAATATTATATAATCTTTCCGGTTTGATATTTTTAATCTTCCTCTTATATTAAGTAAGATTACGTTCGTAGTTTTGTCTTTAATATTTTAAAATGAAGATTATATAGATATCTAATATTTAAATCTTTTTAAAAGATATTCATAAAGTTCATAAAGAATGATTTTTTTTAAGAGGTAAAACGATGTCAATTGATGAAATTTATAACAGCATTAATTTGAAAAAAGTTTATTATATACAATTATAATAAAAAAAAATTAAACACAAACGTTCTATAAAGTAAAAAAAAAATCAAAATTTTCTCCTAAAATCTATAAATTTATACTGCTATAATTAAAATTGAAAGTGATTCGTGCATTATCATCAAGAATGAGTAAGTATATAAAATTTCATTTCAATTAAATATTGGGAAGTGTTATAATAATAGATTATAAGAATTGAATCAGAGAAACAAACCAACAAACTGTTGAAGTTGAATTAAAAAATAAAAGTATGTAAAAATAATAAGACTGTATTTGAAAAATATATATATAAAAACTAAAAACCGATCAAAATTTACATCTATTGAATGTTTCATTGTTTTGATTGTTTCTAGAATATGTTTCGATCATTCTCTATTATTAAATTATAAATTCAACAATCAAAACTGATCCGATTATATAATATATAATAATAATTCAAAAATTATTAATCATTCTAAATTATAATTTTAATTAAAATCAAATTGTCGAAACACCATTTATATAGTATATATGTAGTAAATTAATTAAAGAATCGTTGCATGTTTCAATATAAGTTAGCCGAGTCGCAATAATTGAGTCAACAACGCTTTTCTGTTATCTTTGACCGGCTCTCCCACATTTCGCATTAGTTTTAACCGAACCATTTGTAATAGAACAATGTCTAATGAATTGGAAATAGCATCACGTGGATTGGATCTCGAACGCCTACCGGACAAAACCGGACACTTTATCTATTATTGTGATCGACGCATATTATTTTATATTCACATAATAAATATATATATATAATATATATATATTTATATAAGTTAAACTATTCCCGCACTAATTTAAATTGTGTTATTTATGTGTAACGCGATCTTATTTCAACTATTTAACAACCGTTTTGTTAATTGTCGCCGCTTATGTTTAGCGTGAAATATTTGTGGTGTTTGTTGATTGTCGAAAAATCTGTAAAAAAAAAATAAATATAAATAAACTGATGATGATTAATAAAAGTGTATAAAAGGTCTAAAATTATTATTTTTTTAATGTCGAATCTTATGATGTGAATTTATTATAAGATTGAGTCGTTAATTTTACGTTCAATTTTCAGTCATTATTTTTTAATGTTATGGTAATCTAATTACTTTTCGATATTTTTATTCATCACATTTAAAATAATTACAACTCTTTCTTTTTGATAATTTTTTCCCAAATTTATTTTCATATAAAAAAATTCTTTATAATGGAATAAAAAGTGAATTTTAATTAATGTGAATATATATGATAAATCAATGTTTAAAAAATATATATTCGAAGAAAAACGATATACATAAAGTATATTCAAAATATCATACATAAAAATAATTTTTCAGTCAGCTATTATTAAAGTAATTATGGATAATTTCATTTTTTTTTATAGCAGTTCGACTTTATAAATAATTAATTAAAATTTAAATAACGAAACTGAATCGATAAATTCACTTACACATATATGTATATACAGTTCAATATGTAACATTGACTTTAAATATAAAAATATTGATCGATGGTTTTTCGCTTAAAGGTTCTTTTTGCGCTAAAATAATGTTTCACGCGATAAATTTACCATGTTAAACCGAGCGAAAAAGGGATCGTCCAGGATCTTTTTTTTTCCTGTAATATAGGTTCTTAGGTTTGTAAATTTTACGCATCAACTGTATTAAGGGTTACGAAAATCCTAAAAGGTTACTATATAGAGTGCACGCATGCAAGGGTTAATATTAAAATGTATGTCCAAAAAAAAAAAAATACCATAGACTATATTTACGAGATAAACATTTTATTTTTATAATTCATAATTTTAGTCAGAAAAAAAATTTGAATAATATATAATTTTGATATGTTTTCTCAAGAAATCCATATTCACTATTGTTTTTAAATTATTTTTAGTCAGTATAGTGGTCTTGTAAAGTAACAAGGCGGCCTTGAATGGGATACCAAGTGAAGCTTTTGCATACTTGATTTTTCGAATTGTGTTCGACCGAGATGTGAAAGGAAATGAAAAATGTAACGATAAATTACTAAAAGTGAGTTGTTTCCAAAAATGGCAGTTCCAAAATGGCAGTAAAAAAAAATAACCAACATACACATATAAATTATTTGTTTCGTATAAAATCAATTTTCTGTCCGTTCGCTTGTTTCATTGTTTCTATATTTATTCAATACTAAAAATATATCTTTTACATGATGAAATATATAATAAATCATATTACTATTTAAATTATTGATTAATTTTATTATTATTATATATAAAGTTATGCTGATATGTTATATGAAAAAAGGTATACCATTAATCAAATGAAATTTCAATCAAGTGATGGTTATCTTAAAATTCAAAAAATCATTAATATACTTTTAGAAAGTATTATTTTAATTATTATCATAACTAAAAAAAAATATTAATAACTATCTTATCCTGTTGAAAATATATTTTTCTATATTTTATCAAGTGAATCTGTAATTCACTAAAAATGGCACTCTTTCGTAATATAGATGAACGTAGTATATTCATTAATATTATGACTATAAATTTATTTCAATATATAAAATATTATAGTTCACATGACAAGATTTACTTACGCGTGTTTATTGTATTACATAAATTATTAAATATTTTTGTTATCTGTAATAAAACGGCACGTTTACGCGTAAATTTATTACGAGCGAATTAATAATATACTACCATTGTTGTACAAATTTAAATATTATCGCGGCACTCATTACGAAAATGTAATTTATAATAATCACAGTAATGAAAATTGGCGAAACCAAACATAATTCATGTAATGTAAACTTTGTTTTTGAATTTATTTATTATACATACGCTCTCTAATATATATGTATATATGGTATATATATAACTTCTATACACGTTCAGGCGGTGACTTAGCATAAAATAATTATAATATTCAGACTTAGCGTGCATTATTGGAAAGGCTGTCAAAATTAATTACGATGGTTGCGTGGGCGGTCATACTTGATGGAATAATCCCCGAGATACATATAATAAAAACGACTAACCAACCACCCGCCCATGCGTAGAACACTCGATATATCGTATGAAATACGGGCAGACGTTGCCAACTTTTGTGCGCCGCGATCAAATTAGCTCTTCGGGAATATGCGTCGTATTTTAAACGTGCGGTTGCGTGTTTTTTTTTTTTTGTTGTCGTTAACATTTTCTGTTTATAAATCTTCTATTTTACTTATGGTGTAAAATGAGTCGATAAAAGTTGATAATAAAATCGGCGTTTCTCAATTAGAATTTTTAAATTATATTAAATACAACGGAAACCGCTTAATTGGACCGATACATTTTTTAAAAATATTTCTAGTAAATATATTCATAGTATATAGTAATTAGCCTTTACCATCTAACCTTCGAAAGCTTATTTGCGGTGAATAATTATGTTTTTCAAAGGTCAGCTTTTCACATAGACTTACCGTATATAATATAAATTATATTTATATGGTTATACAGAAATATATTTTGTATCAAATTGAAATATAGATTTAAATTTGTACTAATTAATTGCTTTCAATTACAGCATATATATATAATGAAATGTGACCCAATTAGTATCATGTGAAAATTTCTGATATAAAAGAGTTGTATTAAAATATGTTGAGTCAAATTTTATTTTTTTTATATATAATATACATATTATTAAAATTTATTTTATTTATGATATTTAGCATGAAATTACGTATTTTTTTCCATAATATTTTTTTTTTATATTACGACATATTTCATAAACATGTATCGCTTAAATATGGTCAAGTCGGACATTTTAGGAATATTGTTGAAAGTTGGACATTTTTACGTTATAAATCTGGATTATTAAACGACCCATCGTCGTATTATAAATGATGATACCCGTTCAGTGCGTATTTTTCGAAATTTATTCGCAAGCAATAACATATAAGTTTTGACGTTTCGACGATTTATTAGAAATGCAGAAAACGGACATATATAACTTTTATTAGTGCTCGAGATGTCAAAAAAGTAACCGGCATGAAATATTGAGAAGCGTATATCTTTTAAAGCTAATTTATCTCGCGAATGCGTAAATATTCTCGATATATATTCCGACTTTCGCATAAATGAATAATGTCGATGTAAGTATTGGTGCAATTAGGAAGTTTGTACTTTATATTCAAATATATTTATTTATCAACGTAATTGTATTTATAAATCGGTGGCGCTATAAATCTTTTAACTCTGAGTACTTATTTTATGATCCAAAGGTGCCAATTGAATTGCAATTTTTTAATATGTTATTTTTAATATTATTAACGTCTCATATTTTACTATTTATAAATTAAATTATTTTATATATATATATATATATATATATATATATATATATATATAAAATCAATAAATATATTATTATAATTATTAGAATAAGGCATTGTTTTGGATTACTTATAAGAGATTTTCACTGTTGTTTTTAATAATGGCAATCCTAGCGACGCCACTGCAAATGTAATTGAAGTAACATGCGTACATATCTGTTCTCGTACTTGGTATATTATAAAAAAAAAACAAAAAAAAAGAAGTAGAATAATGGCCGCACTGGGAAAATTACACTTGGATTAAGAAAATAATAATAGCTTTCTCTCGAAGCCTGGCACTTACACATAACACAACCGGCAATATTATCTGATATCTATTATATAATATATTTGTGTGTGTGTGTAATGGCGAAAATTTTCAACCACGGTTAAACGTTTTGAATATGCGAAATGTGAGCTTGTTTCGAAATATTTCAACCGGAATTGTTTACATAGGATTATCTTAATGGGTCCATAAAAAGTGCTTATTCATATATATTTATACAAAAAAAGGGGTATCGGCTATTCAAAAAAAAAAAAATATTCGAAAATTTATACAACGTTTTAGAAAGATCGTTATCGACGTCTGTTAATATTATGTAACGCTTACAAATAAACCGTTTTTGTCATTATTTGTCTTAGATAAGTGTTACAAATAGGGAAATAAAAGGTAATAATTTATTTTATCTATTTACATAATTTGCAATTTAATAGTTTTTGAACGTTTTATTTAATGTCAACATAAAATTTGTCTTCAATTGTTATATTCTATGAAAATATATCTTATATCGTTCATAATTTAATTCTGATTCGATTATTTGGGATCATATGCAACAATTATAATTCTAGTAACGTCACTGTTATTTTATTCATTTTTTTTTAAAGAAAAATTCACTACAAATTCGTACAATTATGCCCATCAGAAATAGATGCACTGTTAATGTGACCTCGGCCAAACATTCACAACAGCGTTGCGGTTAAATTCAATTTTCATCATAAAATTAACGTTTGTTTGATAATATTATGATTGCTTCTTCTGCATTTATAATATAATACAATAATTTTATTCGCGCAACTTGTATATATATATACTACTGTTTTTATTATATATTTATTCCTGAATTGTTGTAATATTTTCGATGTGGAAATTAACCGTTCAAAATTCCAGAGTTGAATCGGAGCGGTTCATTTAATCGGGTCAATAATGATATTCGACGTCGAAACATTAAATCAAATAATCACTTCTAAAGTTTGAGTGGATTAATCGAGTTTATTTTGTCTTATAGTGGATATTTGCGGTGACATTGGAACCCCCATTTCAGCTGAAATCCATTTTAGAATCAGAGTTTTTCAGCAAATTTTATGTCGTTTTTTTCGCATTATATCAGGCTTGAATTTTTTCATATAGAAATGGTTAATATTTTGAAGTCTAAATATATTAATGATTTAATTTTATTACGTTTATATTTAAATCGATTTCAGTTAGTATATATAATGTAATGTATATATATATATAAATGTCGATACGCTTTAGGTTTGAATTTCTATTTAAATCCGTAAAACCAGTAATCGCGATTAGATCGATTTAAAACGGATTCCCATTTGTCACACGGCTTATATAAATACAAGAGAATGTGCGTAAATCGTTTCAGACATGTTCAATTGTAATATATACTAATGGAACCGTATTCGATTAATAAAATTAAATTATATTTCAATATAACATAAATGCCAATATATTATATTACGACGAAAGTAATTGAATTTCATACGGTGATATTCGCGTTTGAAGCTTTCATTCGTTCTAAATAATTTTATATTGATAAAATGACTTCGTATTAAATAAGCTTAATAAAATTCTTTTTTAATAAATTTGAAATTCTTACAATTTCATGCTATATCTAATCATGCTATGAAGCCCTATTAAATATATATATATATAGTTAAAATTATTCAGATAAATTTTCTTTATAAAACGTTGTCATAAATCTGATGCAGTATTTATTAGTGAAAATTGATGGAAATAGTGAATATAAAGAATGATGAGAATAATATAAAATAGTTGTGTGAATTTTAACAACACTTTCATCGTATGTAATTTTGTGAGGTCACACAATTCTCATACATTATGATAATATGAGTGCATCTTGAAGGCATCGTGCAATTAATAAAGCATCAACGTTGCACAAGAAGCGAACATATGGAAAAAAAATAAACAAATAAATAAATACAACGAAACAAAGAAACGACTTTTTCACTCGGAAACTTATTTTTTCAATTTTCGCATGGCGATCGATAAAATGAGAATAGTATGGCGTGTTCTTACTATGGCTTATTTTAATTTACAATTGACTTTTCTCGTTCTACATAATTATAATTTATTTATTTTACATGACTTCCTCGTATGTGTGTGTATATGTTTGTGAGAGTGGAATTATTCATTGTGCTATTTGAATAATTACGCATATTTTTATTCTGCGGCGTCCTGAAAAAATGAAATAAAATTCGTTGGTATATCGTTAAGTTCAAAAAGGTCGACGGAGGGTTAAATATTTTTATTTTTTTACAAATTTCCATAAATTATTTTTTTTTATTAAAATATTAAAAAAAATATTGTTGAAGATCAAAATTGTCAGTATAAAAGTACTTTATTATAATATATATATTTATATCATTATGGTTCTGAAATATAATATAATGGTTAATATTCAGAAGCACATTTTAGAAGCAAAAAATATATATTTGATATAGAAAAAATATTATGAAACGTTTTTTTTTATTGATTTAATAAAATATTTTTATTGTTAATTGTTAAAATTTAAATGAAGTCATTTTGATATGATTTTAAAAATTTATGTGAAGAAGATTTACGCGTAAATTTGTTTATATAATCATTTTCCATAACCGCGATCATATTTTTCAAGCTACTAAATGTAATTAGTTTGAAAGTAATTTCGCATAATAGGTTTCATAACATATTTTGACACACCCACTATTTATAAAAATATCCGTGAGAATATTTTTACGATTATTGTCATCTTCCGAATTTTTCCAAAGATACGGAATTGCCTGTCGTTAAACTTTCATACCATTATTTTTTATTATATAAAAGGTTACCGTATTAGTGAACAAGTATGTGTATATACTTATATATACGAGTGTGTGTATGTAAGTAGGAGAATTTTGATTGCATATTTCATATATATATTTTTTTACTAAGAAACTTATAGTACATAGTAAAAAATAAAGTACACGACCGTTTTGCGGATATATATATATATATATATATATATATATATATATATTCTTTTATATAATAAAATCAATACTTCAGTTCCATTCTATCGTATAAACCAGGATTTATTATCTTCAATTTCCATATCAAATTTTTATTGATATTCTCATTGAAAATATTTGAAAAATCGACAGCATAAAAGATGCGTTCAATAGTGAACACGACGTGAATATTTAAATTTTTCCAGAAAAATCGCGGAAAACATATGCGATTTTCCTCAATGATATATAAATTTTATATATAGATAAAAATATATTGTCAGTTAAAAATATTCACATTACAAACATTGTATTCAGAAAAATAAAATATTTCAAATATACGTAGTTAGAATAAAATTGATAAGTGAGTAGATAAAACGAAAAGTTCTTTCATATAGAATATAATAAGGTTAAAAAATAATTAATGAAATGTTCATCGAACTTAGTAATATTAATAAAAATATAACACTATATTTTTTTTTATAACAGAAAATAAAAAAAATATTGTAGTAAATATATACTATATATGCTTATATTATATAAACGAAAAACTCCAATATCATGATAGTGGAAATTTTCGCACAAAAAGAGAATCATTCGCAGCTTTTTCTTCGGAAGCATCCACTGTGACAAAGTGTCTGTCAAAAGCTAAACGTTATCTTTTGTGAAATGTATTTTTCCAAGAATTCTATTTTTTTTATATCGTCTACCATTAGCTAGTGTTCAAAGCTCCGTCGGTTCCCTTTTTCACTTTTCCACATTGCACCCCTCAACACGGTACTTGTATATATATATATATATATATATATATATATATATATATATAAGTGGAACAAAAAATGAAATTATAACGTTTCCACGAAAAAAATTTTTTTTTCATTTAATTTCCTTTTTCTTGATAATTCAACGACGTCGTTCAATGCCAAAATTGATATTGATTCATTTTTTTTTCTCATATAAAAGATACACAAAAATTGAATTATAAAGCAATGAATTGTGAAAACACAATACAAGTTAATGTTATTATTATTTTTTCTATTGGAAATTAGATATTACTCAATATAAAGAACGAATCAAATAAAAGACTCTTTGATTTGATTTTGAAAAATCATCAATATATATATATATATATATATATATATATATATATACATATATATATATTTCAATCATTTTTTTTTAATAATAACATATCAAGTTGCAATGATACTATTTTAAATAATAATAAAATCAAAATTCAAACGATATCTATTTATAATATATATGATATATAGAGATTGTAGATATTCTGATTCGAATTAATCATAATACGCAAAAAGCCCTTAAGGACCTATTGGCAGTAAACGTATGCGATCCGATCATACATCCGATAGTTATTAATCATTATCGTTCGATTAATCTTTCCCGGTTGTAATTGATAATCTGCAATATGGGTGTTTCGAATTTATTACCACTTTGTCCGGTCGTTCATCCATCATCGGCGTTATTTAAAATTGTATTAAAGCTCCTCGTCATGAAACGCTAAGCGCAATATCGTGTGCAAAGTTGCCACAGTTTTTGAACTGTGAACCGAGATTATTATTATTTTCTAACAAAAAAAAAAAAAAAAAAAAAATGAAAAATACGGTCGATCTAATGAAATTATCTCCGGAGCTTAATAATAACGAAATTAGTTTTCCATTAGACCGGATCGTTTTTCGCCTTCCCATATAACGAACGGCTATTTCGTATTATTTAATTTATTTTTAATTTGACCGCGATACACTTGATACTTAAACGTCAAAATAGAGTAATTAAAACGACGTAATTAACGTTTTATATAATTTAATTATTTTATTATCATAATATAAAGTTTTATTTTCAGTCATTATAATATATCATCGCATACTTACAATTAAATATAATGAATACATTTCGATAATATTAGAGTATTATAATAGATCATTGATGAATTCTTATTATTTATTTTGATTATTAATAATTTCCACGGTTAAATTATAATGCTCGTTTAATAAAACGATCTCCGAATAATCGTTGAAAAATTTTAAACATAAATATTATTTCATTTTGATCACATTTTCGTCGTAACACACCGTCGTATAGCGATTCGCGTTTCACGCACAATAAAACACCTTTAAATTTATCGTTTGTAAATTTTACCGATCTATTCCTTTGTCCGTTAATAGTGTAATTAAATAAATGCCGTTATGTAAGACGTATTAAAAAAAAAATAGAAATATTATATTCAGCTGTATTTCGATGAGTTTAGCGAAATATATTTCTTTTTTCTATAAGCGAACAAAGAAATTTACGGACTACACGAACGACGAAGACATTAAAGATAGGTTTGTTTATTAAGAGCGTTTTATAATATATGTAAACATATTCAAAACACAATGATCGTTCTTAATTCATTGTTTTCATAGTACAAAATATGCTGAGACAACAAACCGTTTAATAGATTCACGAAACATTTTCTTAATGAGAATATTGTTTTTGTTCTAAAGGCGAAGCACGACGAGAAAACGTTTTACTATGTTTATACAGACGGTTTGCTAATTTAGAGATTTTATATACGGTATGTTTTCGCTGATATTTTTATTGTTAGACGTTGAATGGTTATATAATATATATGTACTATTTTTTTGTATATATATATATATATATATATATAGAGGTTTCTTTTTGAAAATATTTGAATAGGCGCTGTGCTTTACGTTGATGATCTCACCTACGACGAGTGCTTTTCTTTCTTCGTGCACTCGAGTACTTCGAGTACATCTTGCGAGACAAAATATACGACATCAGTGGCAGATCTACTTTAAATATGAATAAATATATGTAAATATTAAATTTTATAAATATATATATATATATATATATATATATATATATATATATATATATATATATATATGTATATTATCATTTTATTATTTTACGAATATTATCGTCGATAATAATAGACGTTTGATGCTAAGTTTGAGTTGATCAATTGTTCAAAATATGAATATTTAAATTAATAAAATTTATGCAAAATATCAATGTTTTATCTACGACTATATTAAAAATATAATAATATATTCGATTATTTAAAAAATATTAATTTTAAAGAGTGAGCGTATAATAGCTAATACCTATCAAGTCTATCAAATTAAATTTCTATTTATTTTATTATCATATCGTCTATAAAATAAGAATTACATATATATATATATATATATATATATATATATATATTACGCTGATGATGATTTATATATGTAAAATGTGAAGGTTTTATATTTAAAAATGATAGCGAGTCGTCACTGATGGATATTCTTGCAGGGCATATAAGTAATTAAAGGCGAGTGCAAGACGTCTTTTCTTTCATATTGCTTATAAAAAATGCACGCGAAATAAGCTCGTGTCTTTCATTTTCACCCCCAAAACCTCCCCGTTAGTAACTTTTTCATATATTTTCTGCATTTTTCATATTCATAACATCTCGTAACGTTTAATTCTTTCGCTTACACAGTCATATAACGCAAATGAAAAAAAAAACTGTGTGAAATTCCTTTTTTTTTAAACAAACGATTAGTAATAAGTTTTAGTTTTATATAAAAAAATAATGAAAATATTGTTGATCTTTACATAGAAGTATATATTAAAATATGTCATAATAAAACCCAAAATAGAATTTTTATTATTATATATGCTGTTGGTTCACATTTTTAATTAACACCTGCTAGAATATATATAAAGATGAAGAATTTCATTATTCTCCGTAATGGTTGCCGATGGCTGAGAAAAACGTAATTACGTATTGGGCGTCGCGACGCCGACGTCTCAAACGACGCCATCACGACTAAAAGTGTACTTATTCCAGATGTTTTCAAATTATTACATTATTTTAATAAATTACATATCAATTTTTGTAATCAAACTATTTCTAAAAGAAAGCATTCAATTAGATTATATAGAAATACAAAGCGAAATTAAAAGAACTGACGTTTCGATTAAATATAGAAAAAAAAAAGTCTTTCATTTCAGTAGTGCGGCGACGTAAAGATTGAATCCGTTGAATACGTTTCTGCGTCGCCGTTCACGAAATGCATTAAATCAGATTTTATCGCGCGAGTCCATTGTTAAGAAATAATATAAGAAATAAATAAAGGCGAATAACTTTACGACATGACAATAAATAACCGAGCAAAAGACGTTTCTACCTTTGCTCACACAAAAAACTGGAGAAGTTGTGATATATGTTCGTATAAAGTCGCCGAGGGTTGCTGGCAGTTTCTTGAGCAAAAAGGCCATTTACTACGTGCTTCTTACAGGGTGGATGAACTCTGGAATAAAACAGATATATATATATATATATATATATATATATATATATATATATATATAACGATTCCCTATCTTCCCTCTGTGAAATAGGCGAACAAGACAATTTCAGAATTCGTATTAATATATAGCAAAGTGGAAAAGCTTCATTCGAAATCTGCATGACGATAATACCGGATATTACTAGGAAATTGTCGCCGAAAATTCATATTTGACTGAAATTCAATTAATTTTCAAAAGCATATTTTCATATATATTTCAATACGTCTATTGATATATATATATATATATATATATCGATTTTTCGAAAAATAGTTAAAGTTTTGCACTCTTGCACAGGCATTCCGGATACTTTGAATGTTTAAAATCCAATTTAAACTATGTACGGACTCCGGTTTTCCCACGTGCCAACAGGGGATGAAGTAAAATTCCCTTACGAAACAAACACGCATACGTTTTAATATAAAGCGTATAACAAATTTTCCGTTTCAGGTTTTATTTATTCATAATGGTGTTGCAAAAATTTTCAAGCGGATAAGACGTATGAAAAATACACATTATAAAAATGCAACGTCAAAAGTGAACGTCATCTGAAACATTTATTATGACGCATTTTTAATTTTTGAAGCAGTGTTAATCCAAATAGAAAGTGTCGATATTATAAAATAAGCTACATTAAAAATTAATTGATCTTTATATGTCATATTTGGAAATGAATAAACAATATTTATATCTCAAAATAAATGTATATTTATAATAAAAATATTATTACAATAATTTTAATAATGAGATAAAATGGTAAAATATTTTCAAAGATTTAAATTGTTATATAAATATTTTTTTTTAATCATTATTTTATATAATATAAAAATTTTGGAAAATTTGCTTTTATTTTTATGAAGAGTAAAAATGTAAAACCACTTTAGCTGGTTTCATTTGAGATCCGTAATATCAAGGGTGGAAACAAAACTCTAGTGCTTTTTTTTTTTGAAAATGGAAGTGTTTCAGTATTTCTCTTATATTATTCTACAAAAGAAATTTCCCCTCAGTGAAAAAAAAACACCCCTATTACTGAGGTGGATATCGCAATTATCAATTTTTTCAAGCGTTTCGTTATTTCTCAATCTTATATTTATTTTAATCTAATAAAAATTAATTTTATTATATATATTTTTAATTTTATATATCTATAAATTTATATATATATAAGAAAATTTATTGAGCGATTTAAAATTAAAATATCGTTAAATTTTACGTTTACAATTTTAGCGCAGATTTTTCCCGTTAATAAGAAACTCTAGAAATTCTCGGAAATATAATACATTTTTGTTTCGAATCAGCGAAAAAATAAAAACCAAGAGGAAAATAAAGAATAGGGAAATGTAATGAAAAAAAAGCGTAGACGGTTCGCGGAAAATTGCCTTCGGTCATGCGCGCAAAATACACGGTTACGACTTGTCCGTTTGCCAAACTAATCAAGTCGATGTGAAAATTTATAAGGTTTCTCTTCAAAATCGTATTATGCTAAGTAACTGCTTAATATTTGACCCACATAAATTCATAATGAGATTACTTTTTTGAACAAAAAAAAAAATTATAAAGACGTGATGCAAAAAAAATCTATTCGAATTCATGATATATAAATCAAAACATAATTCGCCTAATATATACTTAAAAAATACTTTAAATATTATATAATGTAATATATAAATAGCTACAATAGATAATAGGATTTTAAAGGGTCATTATGTACTTAAATCCAATTCGGTCAATTGTCGAGTAGTGAACTTTGATTTCAGTCGTAAGCGAACTATTATATAATTTCGTTTATATAATGATATTGAAAAAAAGGGTTAGTTCATCATTATAGGATATAACAAAATTATTTTTATCAGAGATGTCTTCTCATTAATCGATACGTTCATATTATGTAATTTTCTTCATCAGTTTACTAGAAATTTCCTTTTTTTTCTTCGTCTCTTTCATTCTTTTCTCGGTCAAATATTCTATTCACGATTCTCGTCCGTTGAACTATATAAAAACCTTATTTCGTCCTCGAATCAAAAATTCACCTCGTGTCCTGCTTATACTACAAATCGTTTCTTCACTTTTATCACTACAAAAACTCACCGGAGAATCCATCTTTCTTACTTTCTTTCTTTTTTTTTTTTATTTTATAACGCGGTTCCGTTTATTTTATTTTATATTTTTCTTTTATGAACTGAAAGAGAGATCTCGAGTTTTCATTTCAGGTAGAATTTTGTTCAATATGTTACGTTCTATATTTGAACTGTAGCCTAATTTTGTCTGTGTGCGATTTTTTCGAATGAAAAATTTTCAATATATTCATATTTGAATATATTTTCATGAGAGCGGTTGATGAAAATTTTACATTTGAATATTGAAATGATAAGTTTCTTGGATTTTCATGTTTTATAAAAATTGCGCCACAAATAACTCGACTGAAAGTAATATATTTTTCTGTTATAATACTTTTAATGGAATTAATTTTTATATATATACAGCATTACTTCTTAGTAGATTTTAGAGGGTAATGAAAGATTTTACGAAACCTTTTATGTTTCCATGACAATATTCTTAAAATAGATTAAAATCATACATATATATACTTAGAATTAAAAATAATTAAATTTAATCAAAATAATGAAGAGTATATATTTTTTTATTTATATTCTAAATATACTTTAAACTGACTAGATATTTTTTATCTGAATGAGTGCTTATTTTATGAGATCGGCTTACTTTATTTTCTTTTTTTTTTCGTTTTATATAAAAATGGAATTAATTTGGTGAAATTGCGGTTCTTTATTGTTCTCATATCGTTCAAGTCATATATTATAAATAAGCAAAAATCTCATTCAAATCAAACGATCCCTCCGCTCGGAATACACAAAATGCAACGAGGAACGAGAGAAGAAGGAATAAATTATGCAAATATTTACTCTACAGAATAGAAGGGAAGAAGTCTGGTTCTTTTAATAAAACACATAACACTAGATCGATAAGTGCATTGAAATTGCCTTTGTTTTCAAAATAAACGTAATTTTATTTTATTTTCATAAATATATTATATTATTTATTATGTATAGCATATGTGTATCGATGTTATATACTCGTATAATGATTTTAAATGAGTTTTTTATATATAAAAATATATTACACATCTTGACATAGTTGACCAACAAATTAATATTTTGTATGCTGTATTAAAAGTTTGTGTAAAATTTCAGTTCACAAATGATTCAAAGCGTTCAAATAATAGTTAGATTTTACGTTATAACTTTTAAAAGTGTGTCCACGGCGAACAATACAATTTTTAGTATCCATTTTTACATTGAGCCTGGCAAAATAACAAAGAAAATATTCACAAAGAGCTTTTAAAAAGTTCAACGAATGAAACGGAAAAAAGAGTCAACTGAATTTTTCATAAGAATCTGTGTAATATATACACGTATCATTCTTTTTCTTTTATTATTTTGAAAATAAGCGGATACTCGTGTAAAATAATATGTGCATTTTGTAAAACCCCGTTGAAATATATTATTATATGTAAAGTAAATAGAAATCAAAGTGAACATTCAGTTACTTATTCATGTGACCATTTAGAACCTCTGAAAACCCTTTTTAAAGGTTCCTATTTATCTTCCTTCTGAGTATTCGATCGTGAAAACGGTCCATCACTGGAAAACCTTTTAGCACCTTATCCATGTTTATTCATTTATAAAAAATATATATATATAGTTATGCAAAAAATATTCAAGAAGCATTCAACTGATAAAACTATACTTAAAATAAAATATTAATTATAAATTACAGTAATTTTCTGTTATAAAAAAATGCATAAAACACGTATGCGATCAGTTTTATCTTTAGATTATCTGAATAACATATGTATAAACGAGTGACATATTTGAATATTTTACTGAAATTTTATGCAAATGATATGAATATTATGAGTAAAATTCTTGGTTGTTGTTGCATTAATTATATTATAATCTATAACCAGGTATACTTAAACTGTGTTGATATCAAGTGCAACATGATTTAAATGCCGTACTCAATATTTTGAATTATCATATTAAATTATTTTATTTAATAAATGGTTTTAAATTATATTTTTAATAATTATTATTAAAAAAATATTTTTATCGATGTTATTTTGTAAATAATATAGTTTTATATATTATATTAATTTTAATAAAAAAAATTTGACCGAGAATATTTTTAATAAAATATAATTTACGGATTTAAAGTAAAAAAAAAAATCTTCTAAGAATCGAACACGACGAATAATTGCGAAGCAAAAGTCGAATGGCAACCGAAGCGACAGATCAGATTAAAAGAATCGCACCAGAAAGAACAACGAGCACAAGTAGAAGGCAATAAAATGGAAAACCGGAGTCGGTTTTCGATCCCGTGACGTGATATAAATAATTGCTAAACGTAAAAAGGCTTCGCCGCGACAATAAATTACCGACAAAACATATCACAGATAAAATAGAACAAAAAAAAAAAGAAAAAAAAAGGTGGGACGAAACGTTTCGAAATTGCCGACGTAATTTTATCACATTTTACGAAATTCGCTTTTGTCATTATTATTATTATTATTATTATTATTATTATTATTTCGGAAACGTATCGATTGACGCTTGAATGTGTGTTGAATTTGTGATTTTTTTTTTGTTAACGTAATCTAGTTAGTTACCGACGGATCAGTCTGTCGTATTCTCGAATACAACAAGACCGCTCAATAGAGATGTTACCATATATGGAATCGAAGGTTGAACTTCCTGTTTAACATACTTACTTACTCGTGATGATGAACAAACGAGATCCAGGAGTCTCGTTAATACAGCGGTCAATTACAAAATTATATCGTATTGATAAAAATGTTCATAATAATTAAGGTTATCAACTTATTTATAATGAAATTTTATTTAAAAAAAAAATCATTTCATTCTATAAAGGCCGTCAAAATTCTGACAATTCTAGAAAAGAAGGATAAATACTAAAAAGATTTCAGAGAAGAATGTCCTTCATTTTTCAGAGAAGACACCTTATAATAATAATACATTTTAAATACATAAAATATAAATAAGTCTTTAAATACATTAAAAGCAACTATTTTATCATATAATTAATTTATAATAAAATATAAAATGGCTACTTGAAATCGTTACAGATATGGAAATAATATCTATATAACAAAGATTGTTATTAATATTTTATTATAATTAAAATGTAAAAAAACAATTAGCGATGTTTAATGCAATACGGTATAATTAACAACCATAACCGGTAATTTTCAGAGAACGATTCTTTCGACGATTTCTTCAGATCAAAATTGATATATATATTTTATAAATAATATTTAAAATCGAATTATATTGATGAGAGAAAGATATCGTTGACAATTCTAAATTTAATAAATAGCTCCCGATTACAATTTAAAATAAATAAAAATTAAAGTAATGAAATGATTACCCCACGCATTATTTTCAAATCAGAGCACCCACGTGCTATATATATATATATATATATATATATATATATATATATATATATATATATTCACGGTGCCATATTAGAAACAATTTTTGAAGTCGGTGGCACTTATGGAGATCACTTGAGATGCCTCGTAAAACATTAGCTATATAACAAATAAACAACTAACCTCTTGTCACATGGACACTTAGCGAGTGGGTTAAAATCGTCGATTTATACCACATTTCACCCACAAAATGTGTATGTGCAATATTATGAGTTTGCAAAATAACTTGTTTTCACATAGTAAAAATGTAATTGTGATCTTTATTCGTTTTGTCGTCTAATTGAAATTATTATTTTTTAATATATCGATATTTATTGAGCTTGATTTGATTTAAAACTATAATATATAAATAGAATGCATACAATGTCACATAAATTATGTGGGTATAATATACAAAGTTTTACGTCAAATAACGTTTCCACTAGAGAAATATTGTATGAAAAAGATTTTATAAAAAAAAATTTTTTTTGCAATATTATCGCATTTTTAAAAATGAAAACGAAAATTTTCCATGGAAAAATGTAAAAACACAGTCATTTTATTAAAATTCAGTGCGCAAATAAAATGAAAATATTTAAAACATGGGCGATTACATCGACTTTTCATTGAAGATTTACGTAAAATGATGTGTTTCCATTGGAGAAATATTGTACTGGAAAGATTTAACAAAATTATTATTTTTTGTCATTCAATCACGATTTTATAGGATTATTTTTTTTTCGGTGTAGAATTTACGAGTAAACTTTCATACGAGTAAACTTTCAAAATATCCGGCTAATTAGGATAGCGTATTAACAAAACAAATTATTTGCTGAAAACCTATTTGAAATCATAGTTTTTTCCAAAACCAAACGTATGAAATACAATTAAATGTGAAAAATTCGACTACAAATATGTAGGGATGAGATAAATTATTATTAAATATAGTTACATGCAGTAACTATATTTAATTATTTACATTAAACCCCCCCAAGGTCGTAACAATATCTTATTTTATACTCGTTGTCTAGTATTGATTTTATTCTATATAAAAATTCTATTGATTTTTCAGATACATTTCAAAAAAAATCTGTAAAAATTTTTGCCTGGGATTCATTTGTGAAACCTTCTATTATATACAAGTATATAATATATATATATATATATATATATATATATATATATATATATATATATATATATTTATATATATATATATATATATATATATTTATATATATATATATATATATATATATATATATATATTATATATAATATTATATTGTATAAACTAGCTAATGGCGGTTACCTATTGTACATTTGTATCACGCTCCATAGCAAAAACCAGTCGTTTGAGCTTTTTATTTCAAAAGATAGAAACTTCGTTCGTCTATCGCCAACCCTACTCAATTAAGTTCCTTTATTTGAGCTCGATAAATTGTATAAATTATATTTATATTGTAAGAAATAAATAAATGAAACCGGTAACAAATAGAAGGCGAACGAAAAAGGCGAAATCACAATCAAAACTCTGAATTACAACGATTCATATAGTTTAAAAATATTTTATAATATTAAATTGAATAAAATTATAAATGTATGAAAGAATTTTTTTTATATATAAATTTTAATTCTCTCCGATTCAAATTTTTATATAGAAAAGCATTTTTTTTTCAAACGTTACATAACTTTTATATTATGTTTTTAACCACATATAATTTTTCGCACAATAATTTTCCGTCAACACGAAGGCAACCCTCGTTCATAAATATTTTCCCGTGTCGACTTTCATTGTTCTCTTGATTCATATATATTTTTACGATTTTTTTTTGTTCCTCGTTTATTTTTTTTTATTTTTTTTTTTTGCGTCCTTCTTTTCTTTATAATATTTCATTGTCGTCCATTTGAAAAACAAATTTCGTTTTCACCGTGGACGTTCTCGTCTTTGTGAATAATTCCACACGGGGATAAGTTGCTTTTGTGAAAAAATAAATTTACAATCGTAATTTCAAGAGTCGGTTGATGACGCAGAAGAAAATTACTGGATATTTAAAAAAAAATATATCATATATGAAAACACTATTGATTTTTTTTCCACTTAATTTGCAAAATAAAATTATTCTGAATTGTTCATAATATATATTTTTCTGTAATTAAAAAAAATATTTAAATTTATTATAAGTGCTTATATGGTATATTATTTGAATTGTAAATACAATGATTAATCCTATATAATATTAATTTTCATAGAATAAGTGATAATTAAATTAATATTCGTATTTAGTACTTGTAAGACGAGTTAATTATTTATAAATTTAACCATTGCGGTTGTTTGAATAAACATGATTATGAATTTATGTAATTTAAATGAAATAAACAAATTAAATAAGTATAATGAACAATAAAATTGACATTTACGATATTCTGATGGCAATGCATATTAATTTATTTATATTATATTATTTATAATAAAAAAAAAACAATAATATTTTAATTTGAAACATTATTTAATTATGATAAAATTTTATATTTTTTTTTAAATAATATGTATTAAAATTTTTGTGACGAAATATGAAAGATTAAATCGTAATATTTTATTGTTGAATGTAGAAATATTAATAGATTTTATTGTCATTGTAGGGAGAGAATTCCATTCGAATTTTATTAGTATAAGGTCGATTTCTTCCGTTATATCTAGAAGTCGTATACATAAGTTTATGTACAATAAAATATAATATAACATATAAAGCATAAACGAAATAAACGACCACCCATGATCCAGTGCTACACATAAAATGCTATGAAAAGATTCATTGTGCACGGCACGGACAAGAGCAACTACTTATACATTGTTTTCCCTTTGGTCATTATTTGCAAAATAGCATCCTGTACTCATTCTGTTCGGCAATAAATGCCCTATGTTGCTAATGAACACCGTTCGGAATTCTTATGGAACACGCGCGGAATATCACATGATCAATATGAAAAAGATAACACTTTACGATTTTTTTTTTGATGAATGTCATTTCTTTAATAATATACTACTATATATAGTATTATAACATTACGAAAAATCGGTATTTTAAAAATAAAATAAATTATATATATATATATATATATATATACATATATAGTGTAGGCGTCGTCGTAAAATATCCGTTGTAATTTTGTCTTTTACGACAAAACGCCGCGTCTGGACGTTCTTTTATAAGGTTCTCGATTTGAAGTCGGGGTCATATCGGACAGGCTATCTTCGCTCGTTTTCAGCTTATTTCGCCTCAAATTGTGCTATCTTACTCGTTTGAAGGTCGACAATTATGTGTAATGGTTATTTTGACTTTGGATGCAGCGTTCAGACTCTCGGACGATCAAATTTGCAGCCGTTTACATCATTTTGCCAGGATCTCGATCGGATATCTTCCAATATCTATATTATTTCATTGATAATCTATCGTAATCGGTTTTTTTTTTATTGAACTGAAAAAGATAAGAAAGTTTTTGATATTTTTCAATCATTTTAGAATTTAAATGTATTGTGAAAATATTGTGTTTATTACTATAATTAGAATAATATCTAGGATGAGATTTTGAAATTTTTTCCAAGAACGTTATATTTTTTTTCATAATCTAAACAAAGTTTTTCCATTCGAGCTTGTTGTTTTTTTACATTTTTTTTGCTAAGCTACTATAATACAGATTTTTATAGATTAAAAAAAATAATTAATTGTGTAATTATTTTTATTATTAATGTTTATTTATACATCTTATATATATATATATATATATATATATATATATATATATATATATATATATATATATATATATATATATATAAATATATATATGCAGTTGAGTACGTTTAGCGTGATATTATTGTTGTCATATACTTAAAAAAATAAATAGATTTTTCTAGACTTAAATAAATAATAGAATAGAAATTGGTAAATGCTAAATGTGTATGTTATTCAGACTGTATTTACAACTATTATATATTAGTATAGTTATTTTCATTCTGCTTGGTATTGAAAAATACTTTTTGATATAATTTTTTCATAAAACGCTAATTTTGAAATTTTAATGAATTATAAATTAATAAATTTTGAATAATTGATAAATAAAAAAATAAACTTACTTTAATTTAACATCTAATATTGTCCTAATATATATATATCGAACGCATACTGATTTTCTCAATTATATTATATATAGAATAAAAATAATTTGAGAACTACTGCACTTAATATATGTCGTAATATAAGATGTACATATTATATTCATAATAAATAAACACGGTTGGCTATTTCTAATCAAGCTTATGAGATATATATATTTTTTTTATTTATACATGAAAACTCGTATGTTATTGAAAAATAAATGGTCGGTCACGTTTTCGCGTTTCATATAGTTGTAATCGCGTAGGAGAATCAATTTCCGAAATAAAATATTGTTTTTGTCGTAAAGCATTAACGAACACGTATGTTTCTGCTAATGTTTTACGACAGAAAAACACAATATATATATATATATATATATATATATATATATATATATATATATATATATGTGCAAATATGAAATATCTCATTTTCGCTTATATATTATTACATCAGCGTCGATCCGTAAAAGAAAAAAAAAGCAATTAAAAATATATCATATTATATTACGTTATGATCGGAATCACTGTCTGAAAATATACAATTTTTTTTTCCTAGAATACATAATGAATAATATAAAAATATTATATATTCTTATATTAGTTTAAAAAAAAATCGCCATAGGCATTGCAGCTGTTCGATATACAACAATTGTTTGCCGATTCACCTCTGAGGTAAGAACTTTGCATTGTTGATTTGTGACTGCAGTTGAATTTCCGGTTGCAAACAGTTCATCCTATAGAATCATCTGTATTCGAATAAACCAACATTTTACATGTTACATACAATTATAATCGTGTGCTTATCGTAAATTTACTTATGAATAAGATGCTGTTAGGCTGATGTTAGTTATTTCGAAATTCCTACAATTCTATTGTATTTACTATATACAGCACATCTTATTAAAAAGTTTATGATTTTAATTCAATAAGCAAAATAATTATAATTCTATATATATATATATTAAGATTAAAATTTATTATAGAATATTGATAAATCAATACCAAATAAATTTCAAAGAAATATTTATGACCTCATTGAGCCATGATGTCATTGATTAATTTTTTTTTAAATAGAAATGTGGAAATATTATATACACTTTCGCCGGTTAATTACTAAATTATGAACGTCTTCGAAAGTCAACTGCAAATATCGTATTACGGTAATTAAATATTTGTTTTCCGATACGACATCAACTTGACAAACTCCTTCGAGTATATTTGTACATTACTTATAAATTGTCATCTAAGCTATCGATATCTCGATTTAATAATAATTATATTTGAAGATTTATTTCGTGTAGTTAAATATTTTGTCATGTTGAGTTATCGAAAAATATATTTATTTTCTATTTTTAATATATTTAATTTATTTTTTTTTTTTTTTTGATATACTTGTACTGCGTAAATCGCGAAACGAGATCGTACATGTCTTTATAATGACGCCTTAATTTGATTGAGAAGGATAACAACCGCGAAAGGAAGGCTAGCGGGCAGATGATGATGAAAAAAAAAAAGAAAAACATAAAAATAATACGAAGAAATAAAAAAAAATTGGTATAGAGGTAATGCTATCGAAGGCACGCTAATTCGCATTGTTGTATAATAATAAGTAACACGAGTCCAGCTCACGACTTATCTTCGGGCGGAATTTCACGTGCAGCCGGATTTGCAAAATGACCCCAGATCACTATAACTATCGACACTGCTCAATATCAATCAGCCATGGGCACGGCTCTCAATTTCTTCCACATTTCGTATCCATCCATCCATCCATCCACATGTATATTTTCATATCCACAAACTCGTATTATGTTTATATATGTGTATATGAAACGGTTTTGAATATATATATATATATATATATATATATATATACATATGAAGTCAATGGCTCGAGGCATGAATATGGCCCGCGGTGTGACTCAATATGACCTATTGCATAATTCGAAACGGTGTATTAAAGTATATCTATATATAAAAAAATAATATATAAAAAAATGAAATAAGTTTAAGATGTGAAATTTTCTTTTTAAGCATGTAATAAAACTAAGAGGATCGTAATTTGATATTGTTTTATTTTATTTTATTTTTTTTTTTTGCTAGCATACTATATAATCGAGCATCGTGATCGTCATGAACCAATCGACGAACATTTGTTTAATATATATTTGCATGCGGATTCGTAGTATTGTTTTTATATATGTTTATAGATCTGAATGATAAATGATTGATATATTTAAATAATCCACATAGTCAATATATAGAAAATAAGCATTAATTTTAAATAGAACTGTCTCGTTTAATCTAAAAGTCGATGATCTAAATAAATTTTCCATGGATATCTTTTGATGTTTTTCAGCAATGAATTCTAGTTTTTTTCAGTAAAAAAAAATTAACATTTAATTTTTTTCACTCGTCATAAATCCAACAGGGGTCGCCAATTCATTTTTTTCCTTAAAAAAAAAGGATTTTTTGAGTATATAACTATTGTACATCACTCGTAGTTGTATAATGTGTCACATGTTGGCTATCCTTGATCTACAATAAAACAAATTAAATTAAAATAATATGTTGTAAAAATATATTATGCACGAATAGCGATCTAGAATAATTGTACCCTTAATATTTACCTCCCCATGCAATATAGAAAATCATATGACATTTTTATGCAAGCTGTGAGGTATGAGCGAGATTGGTGTCATTTCCTAGGATTTTCCTCAGGCATAATCGTGCGTGCCGCCGCAGAAGCCTTCTGTATTAACGGATGAGTAAATTTCACTGCTTCACTATGACGTCTCATTTGTAATCACGTCACGTATGCCTTGTATCCTTCCTATAATATTACATTATACATGTTAGTCGTTTCCTTTAATTTTATCAGCGTTTCCAAAACGATACATAATTTTCGATTCGATCAGCTGAAATAAAATAAATTTTAAATTTACATTTTTTTTTTGATAATAAATGTGACAGTTTAATTTAACATACTGAAAGCATATTTTTCCAATGGTGTGCTGGAAGAAATATCTCGAATAGTTTCAAAAGCCAACGATGTAAATAACTTTTTCTTTGTAATATATATATACATACATATATTTATATATATGTATACATATATATTCATGTGTGGGTGACGTGTATGTATTTTCTTAACCACAAAAGTTTATTCACTTTTATGTTTCTCATTGCAATTTCCCTCGTTTCCTGTGCGACTGAAAGAAGAAAAAAAAATGGCTCATACATTTGTTTCTTTCACGACGGGGTTTCCTATTTACTTTTTTCAATAAAAAAAAGCATTCCCTACGTGGCTGTGCACAATTTTACAATGGAACCGGTCATGGATGGGCACCCTACGTTTTTTATTTTATTTTATAATATTAAAACGTTCGGGTACACGTTAAATATTCGACATTTGTTTAGACGTCAAAGATAAAACGTTTATAATTTTGAACATTTTCATTTTAACGACGCGTATAATTTTTAATTGGATCGTGAAAAATCAAAAATATAATATATATGTATATATTTTTAAATACTGAAGCGATTCAGTATTTTTTACGTCAACTTGAATTACGCAGAATCTACTAGACATTCCTATTTTCCCATATTGGAAAAGCGAAGAAAGGAATCGAATATATGTGTATATATATATTATACCGTAATTCCCCCAAAAAGCTAGAAATGGAATTTTCCTGAATAGACAACCACAAAATGCAAAGCCCTGGCGTTTGTCGCCGTCGAAGCCCTTTGATTGATTGTTCCCCAGGGGGTGCGAACATTTTGCAAAATGTTACATCAATATAATATTTCAACGGAATTTGATACTTATTTGTTTGACGCCGCTATGGGAATAAGTCTTTACATGTTATATTAATAATATATTATATTTATAGATATATTTGTGTGAGGATTAAATAAAGAAATATATTATAAAATATTTATTTGTGGATTTTTTTTAAATTGTATTTAGATATTATAAAAAAAATATTTTTATTTTAAAATATAATATATATAAAAATATATAATTTTAAGCACTAAAATATCGTATATTTCCCCCTAAACAGAAGCCGCCTATTGAACGATGTTTGTACGGTGAAACGGCATTTTCCTCATGCAGAAAACTGGCGTTAATTATTTTGATGAATATAACCTGGGGGGTGAAATTACTAAAGCCGGCAAAATTATCCATTTTGTACAATTTCCCGTTTATATATACGTGTGTTCTGTATTCGTTTCCCGTTGATGTTTGTTTATTTTATTTTTGTTTTTGTACAAACTCGAGACGACGCAGTAATTTCAATGCTTCGATATGAACACGCTTTCACAAATCGATCAACTTTGTTCAGAGCTTTTCAATCGAAATATTCAAAGGACGAATATTTTTTTTTCGTTTATTAAATTATTTGTAACTCTACAGATCAATATACGTATTTGAAATATATATATATATTTATATATACGGTAAACAAAACGATATTTTAATGGCTTAAAGCTGTTTTCAGTTTGTTGTCCCCTATATTATGTTCTTTGTTTGATACCGAAAGTAACCCCTCGGAAACCGCCGTAGTCGTTGCACAAAGTAACCCTTAACAATTGTGGATCTTTTATATATATTTGTGTGTGTGTGTATATTCACCTACATATATATAAATATAACGTTATATGTAGTAGTAGGAAAATTTTAAACGCGAAATTATTTCACTTTTCCCCTCGACTTCCGTTGAATTTTCTATTTCTGTTTTATTATTTATTCACAGAATTATACCACGAATGAACCTTATATTTTTTATGTTTATTATCTAGCAGTATATTTAAATAGTATTTTGACTGTCCTTTTTACGCTAAAAATTTTTACATTAATAAAATATGAATAGAACTAAATTTTTAGTATCATAACGCCTTATTCTATACAATTCAATTTTTTTTTTTTTGATAAATTAATATTATTTATATTGTGAATTTAAATACATATGATTTATTCAGTCTCCTGATATTTTAAAATACGTGTGTATATATTGATTTATAGAATTGTACATATTTCATTGTACGAAAGTAGAATCTGTAATAAATGCAAATGGCATGACCACGTCCCTTGATCATGTTTGTCTTTCATCCAATTATAGGTGTCGCGAATTGAACCCCCCTGAGCTATTTCGCGTACAAAGCCTGTACTCGAATGCTCATGAATAATCCGACGAAGGGTGGAAAACCTTGCTTATTCAGTTAATTGTAGCGGACAAACCGGGGACGAATCTCGCTTATACATTTTCCTCGCTGAAAAGCAATTTTCATTACGTTAACTTGACAAAACGAAATGAAAAAAAAAATCGAATTTTCCCCGTATATAAACAGCTATCTTGTGATAAAACAACATTTAATAATTAAAATTAAAAATTAAAATCAACAATTGAATTACGAATTAATAAATATTTTTAATACACTTAATTCAAAATATACAATATTTTATAATATAATTTACAAATATTAAAATTTTATTATTTTTTTAAAGTGAGTATAAAATTATACGTAATATATAAGTATGAAGGCAAATATGCACTGTTAGCACGTTGCACAGGGGTTGATTTTACCCCACTTGTGAAAAACCAAGGGTGGATATATATATATATATATATATATATATATATATATATAGTATTTGAGGGGAAAATTCCGTGTTTAAGTGTTATACTCACGTATAAATGTCATCGAAGGTTTTCTTTTTTTTTTAACCGATTTTCTTCTTTATGAAGTTTGATAGATTGATACTTTTTTAATGAAAACTGATGAATTTTATATTTTTTTTATATAAATATTTATTTTTAATTATAAAAATTGTAATCAATATAAAAACTATTTATTATTTTAAATGCACAATATTTATCAATATTTAAATTTATATAAAATGTTTAAAAAAATAAGTTTCAATTAAGATAAAAACGATTATAAGCTATTAACAATTCAAATAAATCGATTTTTTTTTCATTCTTTTTATTTTTTTTTTGATATGAAAGAAACGTATAAAAGCAAAATTAATTTGAACAAAATCGATTTACAAAGTTTTGAAGTAATACAAAACAATAATATATCTTTCAATTTTAAAAAATAAATAAGAACGGAAAAAATCTATTATTTTTTCATCTTAAAGGATAAAAACGAGTTCAGCAAAAAAATACAATTTTCCATTTTAAAGAAAAGCTTTATTAAAAACTCTAATTTTATTTTATATATAATATAAATATTTCAGAATAATGAATTTTTACTGAATATAAAACCTGTTTTAAAGATATATTTAATAATGCTAAATTAAATTATAACTTTAAATATGTAAAACACAAGTATTCTGTATGATAAGTTATTAATTGTTAAATTTAATATAATGTATTCATGACTATTAAATAGTACATTTTAATAATATAATAATATATAGTTAGATATAACTTAATATTTTCATAACGAAAATACATTTTGAATTTACTTTGTAATTTGAATATTTTAATAAATGTTGTTCTTGAAAGTTTTTTATTAATATTTTTTTTATTAATGATGCTATTCGTAAAATTGTAATATTTTCATGTTAGGAAAATTTTCCTAATATTATTAAGTAGTACAAATTTTATGAATTTAAAATATAAAAGTGATGTTTTAAATCAAATTCGTCTGTATTTTATATTATTATAATATATTGTATTATCTCTTTACTGTCATATATTTCATTTTAAAAATTTACCAGAATACGAATTTTATTAAACGAAAAATACATTTTTTATTCGGAAAATTGATAAGACACTTTTTTTCTATGTATAATATATATACTTTATTTTTACAAGATGTAACTGACATAAAATTATATCTGATCGACAACATTTTTTTTTTAAACTGACATAATTTTTGACTTGGGTTTTTTTTTACCGAGAATTCATATTTTTAACATCATATTTTTATGATATAATATATATAATCTATATAGAATCTATAATTTTAACATTTATATTTTAAAATATCATATAAAAGTGGATCCGTGTGCGAATTTGTATATATATATATATATATATATATATATATATATATATATATATATATATATATATATATATATATATAAACAAGTAAAATGTAAGGTATATTGCGTTAATAGCAATATCTTAAAACCAGCTGTCAAAATTAAAACTAAATTGGATCGTAAATTCTAAAATATTTTACATGAAATTATATAGTAATAAGTTTGACTTCAGCATGACAAGGATCTATATTTTGAGTTATAAAGATAATTTAGGATTAAATTGTAAAAATAAAGTAGCATTTGACATATTATACCTTACATCACTTTACACCATAGTCTACTTAGCGTTAGGATTTTATATTATATATATATATATATATATATATATATATATATATATATATATATATATATACATGACGATTACGATTCTATTGTAATAAAAATTTAAATTACGTTATATAATAATAATTCAATTATTTTTGTTTTAAAAATTTAATTTAATTGATATTTAATTTTTTTTTATATTAAAATAAAAAATTGAATGAAAATTTTGCATATATAGCTTTTAATAGGTGTGTGTGTGTGTGCGACTGCACGTTAAGGGTAGAAAAAGGTGCAAACGAGACGGTATTATATTAAAAAAAAGAGAGAGATATAGAGGGTTGTGTGCGTCGCTATCGATTGGGGTGGTCGCGTGGCAACCGATGCTGCAGTCGAGAGAAAGTCGCCCTTACGACGCCGACGCCGACGCCGACGCCTCATCGACGATCGATCGCTTTTAACAGCCTCCACTCTTAATATTATCATACTCCACGTGTTCGATTCAATCGTAGGTCAACGGTCACGATGCTTAGGATTTCCTCAAAAAAAAAAACTCACTTTAAACTCAAGAGGTGTCGTTAATGTAGATTTTAGATTATACAACGTAAGAGTTTGAAATATATTTTTATATTAAAAAAAAATACAATACGAAAATTATAAATATATGTGTACAATATTTTACCATCAGATTTATCTTCATTCTTTAATATTTATATATAGTTAAAAATATTTATTATACGACATCATGTAATCAATTGAACAAAAATTATAATACAGTAAAGTAAGTTAATTTTTATGTAACGAATTCTCATATTTTTCTATATGAAATGATACTTTTTCAAATAGAGATAAAAAAAATTAATTTTAAATTAGTAAACAATCACGTAATCACAAATCAGACTGCATTTTTAATATTGAAACTTTGAAACTTTCTTTGGTTCAAACTTGACAATCTTACCTGAAGAATAATTAAAGTTAAAATTTTTAATCCTTATAAATATGAAATGATAAAACGACTGTGTAGATAAGTATATTACGATATACTGTTTATTATGAAAATTTCAGAAGTGATGGCAAAAACTGTACTTTTTTTAAGTTTAATTTTTTTTTCAATATATTCATATATTATATATAAAATCACTAAACAGTAAAGATATATAAAATGTTAAAATATAAAAACTTTATATATAAATTTGTATATATAATAATTTAATGTTTGGTTTATATATTTCATATTAAATCGATCTATTTTTTTATTACAGTGTTGCCATATATTATATTATATATGAAGGTGTTACCATGCATACGACTGTGTTATCATACATATTACAGTATTGCCATACACACACACACACACATATGCATAGAATAAAAATACCGCATTTTTACATTCTGAAATATTGTACATAATATGAGCTTGTAAAGTTCGTGTTATATATATATATATATATATATATATATATATATATATATATATATATATATATATATAATATAAATCCGGAATTTAATTAAAACTTTTAACATCACAGCATGAAATTGGCGCCATATCCTCTAATTGCACAATCGTGAAATTGATTAATTACTTACACTACAATAAATTTTATTAATTAATGTCGTTAAACGCCATTTTGTCCCGAACGAGTGAGTTAATAACGATAATATAACAATTTTAATATATATATATATATAAACACATATATAAATTAAGTCATATCATTATCGTTATAAACAACTATTTTTTATTTATTATATATTATATATAATAAGATATATTATTTTTTATATACAAAGTGGTCAATTAAGTGTTTTATTTTTTTTTTATTCTCGTAATTATAATAGAGATGAAAAGCTCCGGGTGAAAAATACCCACCTATCTAAGAATATGCGGTGAATCTGTTGCAAAGTATATACCGCGAACAGTCATTTAATAAATATAATGGCTCGTTCATATTTCAACATCATAGATTTTATTTATGTCTGAAACGATATTAATGTACGCTCGGGCACAATACGTTATATTACAGTGATTCTCCAACTGTGTTTACGATACGATATGTAATGGTAAATCGATATGTATATATATATATATATATATATATATATATATATATATATATATATATAATATCTTCTAGATGTTGTATCGCTTTTTTCGAATTGATTCACAATTCTATTTTATCAGTACCAATAAAAATAAATAACGACATTACTCCGAAATGTTTTCATACGAGAGGGAATAGAAAAAAATGCGAATTTTATCTCATATAATATAGGCTTTTAATAGGGTGTATATTGTGAAGAAAAATTTAGTATACATCATATATTATATTTAACGCTTTGTATTGCTATATATTATATATGAACGAAGATTTCGTTATTTTTTTATTCTAAATGTTATATATGTATAGTTATTTTTCAATAATTTTTATGATATATAAATTTTATATTACTTTAAAAAATTATACCATATATTAATATATCATCTAATTATATATTATATATTTTCAATGTAAATTGTGATTGAAAAAAAAAATAAATAAATGGTGTTTCAGCAGAAATTGCATACAATTGTATGAAATGAATAACGTTTGAATCGTGCACAGAGATAAGGGTTGGAGGGTTAAAAGCTGTGCAGGTCAATCGTCGTTGGACGCACATGCGCGTAAAACTCATCCATTTTATTTAAATATATCAGTAACACCCTCGATCATTAAAATATTTTGCAAACATACTGTATAATATGTATATATAATATATATAGAAAATAATTCTGATAAACTTCAATACATTCACGATAATATTATTATTTAATTTGTATGAAATCTTGAATTTAAGTCTTTAAATATGATTCACATATTCACTTTTCATTTATGAAATATCGCATAAAGTATTTCACAATATATATATAGTGATCTAAAAGTCAGCTAACTATTTAAAATTAAAATATAAAATTTCAATATATTTTGTATTCATGTTTGATAGTATAATTTATTATTGATTTAATTTGATAAATAAGTAAGAATAATAGTAATAAAAAAAATGTAAACATATATTAAATATAATAATTCAATTTAACAAATATCTAAAGGCGTTCTTATAAATATAAATTTAAAAATGGATGTCGATAAGTAATGTAAGATTATTAATGTATACTATATAATATATAATATACATGTAAATCAATTTTTTTCAATTATCAAATTTATCAGTATATGATATTATAGAATATGAAAACAGAAAAAGCGAAAAAGCAGCCGCACATATAAATCATTATTAAAACGAGCTTCGAATTAAAAATCGTATTGTATAATTTAGAATGAAATCGTACAATATTTTCGACGATATCATATCATCTGTGAACGAACGGTTCCGTATATAAAAAAAAAAATATACTATTCTTTGTTATTCCCATGCAATAAATCTAGTTTGGCATCGCAATAAGCGGTTATAGATAATTATATACGAATTATCATATTAGAGGAGGGAAGAAAAATAATAAAAAAATAATAATAATAATAATAATAAAATAAAAATAAGAATCGGTAGACGGTAATTATAGATTGTCGAGATGTTGTACGAAATAAATGTAAGAGATCATTCATCACGCACTCGTAAATTATAACGAATCTTCAACGGTGGTCGACGGGTTCTAACATTTGACGCGAAAGGTCAAACAGAAAAACACGAACGCACACGCACTCGCACACGTTTCAAATTCGATATTTAAAGCCGTTACAACGTATTACACGATACATACATATAATATAAAATTATTCGATAATTACTTTAAATTTAACAATAGACAATTCAACATTGACGGTGGCGTACCAAAAAAAAAAATTTTTTTTAATACAATATTAAATCTAAAAAAATATTATTTTATAAAGTGATCGATATCATCGTTCGGTTAAATCGGAAACTGGAAGCGTTTCTTGCGAAGGTGAATCACCTGATGTTAGATATTGGAAATGTATGCGCCGGTAAATGTAACTAACCAAACCATATATGTATATATATATATATATATATATATATATATTATTACATACACACGTATATAATAAAGGTAACTAGAAATGCAAATCAGCTACAGCCTCTATAGCAAACTCAATTTTCCTATTGGCGCCAGCATATTCAACTATACAACACCATTATATTGTACAACCAATCCAATACTCTGAATATTTTAGTCTAACTAATTTAATAATTTTATATAAATTTTTATAGGATAATAAATGCATCTCAATTTTGTCAATATAAAATATAGCACGTCGATTTTAATAAAAATCGATTTAGAAATAACGATAAAACGTCGATAATAGAAAAAAAAAGTGGAAAAGATCATAAAGAGAAAAATACGACGGGAAAATACGCGCCGTAGAGAAAAACCAATTTTCAGAACGGTTCTCGTTTTAAAACGCTCTTACATTATTTATTGCGCGAATTTACGACTTCATTGTGTTACGAAATGCAATCGATGAAGTGAAAATAAAATGGAAAAAAATGAATGAAAACCGTGTGTTTTTTTAATAAAAAAAAAAAAACTATAGAGTAAAGTATACAAGATTGACCTTAAAGGCGACTGGGCTTATTCGAATGCGCCGTTATTTGCGACGAAATGCGATCACATTTGTCGTAAAATGAATTCGCTACGTGTTTTATGCGTTATGAAAATGTGACCGTTGTTCAAATCGAACGCAATGTATTATTTATGTTAATTGTTTTATAATTGATCGATATATGTGTGAAAACGATTGTGAAATAATCTCGAGTAGTCAATAAAATTATTCGAGATACGACGGTTTTTTATATATATTTTTTATCTTTTATAATCTATAATATGTATTTTTTTTGATCGATTATAATTTTATGTTTAATAGGAAGTAATGTGAAAAATATGAATGATGTTTAAACTGGATGTTATAATATTGTGAAATAATATATAAAGAATTAAAGTATTTATCTTTATTATTATTTATAATAAAATAATTATATGAGTATATTTGAGATAATTAACAAGTTAAATTTTGTTCAAATGCCATTTTTTAAATCTAATTTATATTAGATATCAATATTGTAATTTTATAATGTAAACGGTTAAAAATATATGTAATAGATTACATATATTTTTTTTATGAATAGTTTATATAAAATAATAAAATCGCATATTCATCAATATCTCGTTTTCAACAAGATCGCAAATTACGACGTCCGAATATTGATATACATTATATATATATATATATATATATATATATATTTTTTTATTTCATTACACATTCAAGTTAAATTGTTTCAATATTAAGCATGTAAATAAACTGGGTTATAAATAAAGATAACAATCGAAAGCGAAACTGGTAAACGTTATTTAATACATATATAAATCGGACAATAAATAAACAAGAACAAAACAAAACAAAAAAAAATAGTAAGTAACATTCGACGAATATTTAAAATCGTTATGTACGACTTCATTTACGAAACCGCAATAATCGGTACGATTTTTTATTTCATTTTTCTACAGTACGACCTTATGCGATGTTTGAGAAACGCAAAACGAACATATTCTCAAACGGGAATAATGTAAATTTTTAATTAAATAATTACACGTATTGTAAAATCTCGTATTTGCCGCGAGTCAGCGTTGTGAGCAAAATATATATATATATAAATATATATAATAATATAATATTAATATAAATACAAAATCTTCTAACCTTTATAGTAAAGCGTTAGATCGTAAAAAAATATGGCCTCAGGCTATAAAATCAACATAAATTATTTTCGAATATTTTTCCTGCATACGTTTACTACTGTCTTGTTTAATGTCATTAGTTTTAAAGCAACAAATTCGTATAAATCAACACCGCAATTAATACGTGTTTCAGACAATAATTCTCATAAATAATTTATAATTCACACGACACTCAATTATATTATAATATTTGATTTGATAAAGACTGTGTTTAATTTTCACATTATAATTGGTATATATATATATATATATATATATATATATATATATATATATATATATATATATATAACACTGAGATCAAAAAGTAAGGTGAACTTTTTTATAAAATGTAAATTCTTTATTTATTCTTCCAAATCAATTTCATTCCCTTCAAAGTAATCCCCGTCTGATAAAACGCACTTTTTCTAGTCTTAGACACAGCCTACGAGACTTTTTCGATTCGGTTTTTATCTTCTCAATCGTGTTAAAACGACGTCCCCGCAATGGCCTTTTGAGTTTGCTGAATAGCCAAAAGTCGCACGGAGCCAAATCACGCGAATACGGTGGTTGCGGAACGATATGAGTCGAATTTTTGGCAAAAAATCGCGAAGAATCAATGCAGTATGACATGGTACATTATCGTGATGTTGTAAAAATATGTGTAACTCTTAGCAAATGTTATAGACAGTCCTACCAACCTAGGAAAAAAAATACAATTTACCTTCCTAATAATGCTCGGGACTTTTAAATGACAATTTCACCTTACTTTTTGATCACAGTATTATATATAATATAATATAAAGTAAATCTTTCTAGAGAATATATATATATTAGAAAAAAATATTATTCTAATGGATTAAATATATGATAAAGTTTCCATATTTTGCATCACTTAATTATTCATATAATTATATATTTAATAATATACTTTCTTAATTTTGAAAGATAAATACAAAATACGCACGCACATATAAACTCAATTAAATATATAGCTGGAGGTATATTTTTCCATTTCATAAGTTTCTTTTGTAATTCTATAATTAAACTAAATTATGTTTGAATTATCAGACTTAAATATAATTATAATACGTTCCGAATAAAGGCGATAACAACTGTGACGAATTTGAAATATATATATATATATATATATATTTCTAATTATATTTTAAAACGAAATTTTATTAATGTTTTTGTGTGTGTGTAAATTTATATATATATATATATATATATATATATATATATATAATTGTTTATCAGTGCTCATTTAATCTTACTATATATGATTTTAAAGTGTTGAATAAATAATAGTATTGTGTCATTTCAAATAGAAGAAAGTATGAAAATATGAAATATTAATAATAATCATATTTTTCCAAATTCAGATCCCACATATTTTTGTATAAAAAAAATCTTGATATAAAATCGCAATAAATTTATATTATAGTATAAAAAAAATATATTTCATTCGGAAAAACTTTCTGCACATTTATGGATAAGTTAAGGTCAACATTGCGAAGTATATATATTAGAAATTTTGCATGACGTAATTTATAAAACTACCATTATATATAATATAATACAATAATATATACATGCAATTTAATATGTACAAAAACAATTTCATAAGAGTGTTATTTCGTGAATTGGCCTCAATGATATCGCATACATTTTTCTAACAATTTTTAACAATCTAAAAAAAAAATAGATTGAATACAAAACGAAATCTATCAATTTGAAACGCGTATGTTTTGCACGAAATGTTCCTTTTGCGTTTTTATTTCATTTTTTTTTGTGTTATATATATTTAATGCAATATTAGATATTTTTTATACTGAATTATGAATGAAATTAAATATTTTTTCAACCGACTTTTTAAAATCATATAGAAAAATCTTTGTTAAAATTTATTGTAAATTAATATTGATTAGATCATCATAGATATATATATATATATATATATATATATATTTAATTATTCATATATACTGGAATATTTTACGTCAACCATAATTATTAAAATGCATTCGTGTCTGTGAATAATTTATTATTTATACACTTTAATCAATACCATTTTTAAATATTAATATAAAAATAGTAATATAATGCAATAAGGCAGTGTCGTGTTATTATCCGTATTATTATTAAATGACGATTAAAAAGGATAAAAACACGATTGTAAACCATATTTGGTAATTCGCTTGTCTTGTACGATCATAAATTAAGATTTCATAGGCTATTACGATGTCGCCATTATCAATTTAAACCTTATTTAAACATTTTTCATTGTGTGTCCGTCTACAAGATATTTATATATAATTATGACAATGACACATGCCACGGGCTATTTGGTAACGCACTTTCTCGGAGCGTGACAGACACCAGATTCGAGTTTTCGACATAATATTTTATTATTCATTCACAAAAAAAAAAATCAAAATTCAATTAACAAATTTGTTATTAATTATAAAATCAAGTATAAACTTGAATTATAAAAAATATTTATATTGTATTTAAAATACATGCCGATAAGTAATAATATATATTTATATTAATAATCGTTGATAAAAATTGATATATATTATAATTTAAAATATATCTATCGAATACTAAGTATATTATATATTTATACAATATAAATCGTAAAAAATGATAAGAATAAATTTTATATTTAATTGAAAATATCGTATTTTATTTTAACTGACGCTATTTTTTAATATGGTAATATGGATTATTTATGTATGAATTCGTCGCATATTTTTTATTTTATTTCGCAGTCGTTAAACAATGTTAAATAATCGTATATTATGTGATATTTATGAAAATGTTTTTCTAATTTTCTAAGTTGGCGGACCAGTTTTCCGACATATTCAATATGTTTGCGTATCGTTAGCGATTGTTTTATCGATCGTGTTTTTTTTTATTATTTTAATATCAATCTATTATAATATAATCTAATATAGATTTTAAGATTCGATAAAATTAATTCGTATTTTTTCCGTATGTAAATATTATGATATTTGTAACATCGCAAAAGTAATAGATGTTTTTATTATGAAAATGAAAATTTTATGCGGTTGTGTTTTGAATGAAAAATGGAGCACATTTTTATATTTTTCTAGGTCTTCCAGATTTTTTTTTAGATAAAACTTTGAAATATCTAAATATGTATTTCGCATTAAATTTTCATTTAGAATTTTTCGTGAAAACATATTTTTTATAAATGAAAATAAATATACTACATGATAAATATTTTTTTACTTAAACTTCTTTTTATACGATACGAATAAATAGAATTACCATTTCCATGGGAAAAAGGAAAACATTATTTAAAATCTAAAATATAATACAAAAAGATGAAAAGTCTTCTTCTTATTATTAATGTTATTTCTATTATAAAAAACGATAAAAATTGTAATAAATACGTCTTTAATAAAATTAAGATACAGAAAATTTTCAATAAATATTTTATTAAAATAAAGAGTACATTTCTATTATCAAAATGAAATTTAATTTTTTAACGTCAACTTTAATATCGATTATTTCAATAATAATAGAGATTGCCAAAAAAAAATTATATCATAATTCGTATGTTTATCAATAAGATTAAATTTGATGAATAGATAATAATAAAAATAGAAGTGCAAGTGTTAAATATGAAATATTGTATAATATTCAATAAACTATAATATATTTAAATATATGGAAATCTCACGTTTAACAATCGATCGATAGATACTTTTTATACAGGGATAAAAAGCGAAAATTTTCTAAACAGAATAAAATAACGCGAACCGACAAGGCGTAAAATAAATTGAACGCGGAAAAATGCCAATAAAATAAATAAAGTGAAGTAAATAATAATAAAAATACAGAAAAAAATATAGAAGAAGAAAAGACGTCCGATTGAATATATATATATATATATATATATATATATATATATATATATATATGCACATATAATAAATATGTCTTGCAGACATATTAAAGCAAACCTGTATCGGTGTTTTGTGGTCCGTTCGAGGAACGATGAGTGTCTCATGAAGTCATGACTTTTGATGTCTTCCAAGGTCGATCGTGTAAAAAAAACCCGACACGATACAAACGATATTGATTTAAAGTGTATTTTTTTATTAATCAAAATTAATATTGTTGTACATCGAGTCATATCCCGATATATATATATATATATATATATATATATATATATATATATATATAATAATTTTTATCAGTTCGATTCAGAATTTAAATATATATTATATATATATATATATATATATATATATATATATATATATATATATGTGTGTGTGTGTGTGTGTAATCTTCTTTGAGTAAATCCTTTTATTGAGATTGTAAGAACTGTTTGTTTATCTCGATTTTTTTTCTTTGTACGTACAATTTGTCGGATAATTGCGCATATTTTATGTACATATGTCCTTTTGAAGTTGCAAATGACGAAGCGTAATATGGTTTATTTCCTTTTCGAAAGAATGTATTCGGTGTTTTTCTTTCTTTTTCTTTTTTTGTATTGAAAGAATCGCGTAGGTGTTTACAGACATTATCCTTCAAAAGGTAAAAACATACGCGTGTATATTTATTATATACGTTTTATATGGGAAACGACGGCTCAGAATACGGACGTTTTATCCGCGTAAAATCTCATATATTGAATGAAAAAACTGTTTAATTTAATTTACCATATATATCGCGGTACGAATGCTCAAATATTATAAAATGATACTCACGAAAATGCTTTTCATATATATATATATATATATATATATATATATATATATATATATATATATATATATATATATATATATATATATATATATATAATGAAAATGAGAGGCGAAAATAATCAACGTTTAGTGATTATGTACCGTGACAATTTTTTCGTTCGTCAATTTATAGCATTAATATTGAACATCAATTTTATTAAATAATATTAAAAAATGAATTTCGAAGAAAAAATTGACAAATATTGAGTGATAAAATATCCGCTTGAAAAATTAGAAATGTATTATATTTTATATTTTGATAAAGTATATGTATATATATATATATATATATATATATATATATATATATATATAAGAAAAATTCAATATTTTTTTACGTCTTTTCAAATATTCATAATGATAAAAACAATTTAAATATGAATAGATTTACAAAATAATTATTAATATAACGTTAATTAAAATTATCCTATAATGTAACAACATTAATCACAATCAAATCCCGTTGATTTTCACTTTGCAAAAATTTATAATATTTATATGGCAATAATTCAATTTTACCATTTTCAAGTTTTGACGTCATTTTTTCCAAAAATACGAATATGTAATAAAATCGTATAAATCTTACATAAAAAAAAAACATAGCCCACTTATTCCAACAGATATAACGCAATTATAACGATAAATAAAAAACCGCATTGAATTGTAACGATTTTACCAATAAGACAATATATCCAGTATATATAAAAAAAAATATTATACATTCCATTATAATATTGTTTTTATTTTCTTGTATTTTCCGCATAATACTTTCCATGCTTTTATTCACTATTATTATACGGTGTGTCACATATATCAAAAACGATTCGTGAGTAAATAACACGCTTTTTTCTTCCATCTCATTTTATTTATCCGAGTTATACTCATTTTTTTTTTCATATTAATGTATAAAAATAAATATATATATTTTGCGCAATATACTAACTACGAATTTCGGCTATAACAATGATGTAAATAATGTTTTTTTCGCGATAAACGCTCCGATAATGTTATAATGTGACTGCGATTTATCGGCGTTGCAGTTAAATTTAACTGACACACGTCGCTCGTTCGCCGGACAATAATTGATGTTAAAATATTTAATATATGTTTTATGCAACTGAAAGTTTAGAATTGGACCGTCGCTGTACGTGGATAACATGATAAAACTAAAATTAAACCTGTGCACGTACAGATATATATAGAGATTATTAGATCTAATATATGATTATTTTGTACGAACGGTATTTTGCCGTCGGTGTTTAAAAGTATGAATTTCATGTTATATATATATATATATATATATATATATATATATATATATATATTTTTAATATGGTATATGCGTATAAGATTTTTTTAAATTGAATTTTAGCTATGTAATATATTCATATGTAATATATAAATTACAAAGTAAAAAAAAATATATTTAATCTCATAAACAACTTATTTACTTCCTCGGTTTTCGAATTATCGGTCTTGTTGTTTTATTATATATTATCTAATAAAAATATTGAATATGGTTGTGTAAAAGAAAATTTACGTAAAATATTCAGTATTTTACTTAAAATAAAAACAATATAATAATGTAAAAGTAAATTTATTTTTATATACGTTTCCAAATATTAATAATTAATGATAAAATTTGAATTTCCTGAATAGATTTTCTATATTAGAATATTTTTTGTGTGCTATTAATTTTCCTATCGCATATGTGTACTATATTTTATCTACTTTCAATTATTTTATGCTAAAAATATTTTAACAATTTACATATTATATTTTTGTGAAAGAACGATTTTTTGATAATATTATACAACCGTTTTAAACAACAATTTAGTATAATTGTCTACATTTTTACACTTTTAGATCCATTTCAAAAAATATGTTTTCTCTCAACACGAATCATATTTCACGTAACATGATTTATAACTGAATTTTATAAAATATTTATTGATGTATATAAATGAAAGTTATTTTTTTTCTAAAAAAAAATAAATAATAAACTTTGCACTCTATTATTACGGCATCGTTATCACTTTCATAAAAACGTGCTCACGATTGAACTGATTTATGACATTGGAAATCAACATACAATGAACATATATTTGCATACACACACACATACACATACATCACCTTGAGAGTAATTCTTATGCGTTTCCTCTTATAGAATAACATGAAAAAAAAACGATATGTACATAGTAAATGTACTTTATACAGGTGAAGTAATTCGTGTTTTAACGATAAGTATTATTGTATATTTGTCTTTATGACCGCTCGTCTATTTATTCATTATTTTGTCATTAATATAAATAACAAACGTTTGATTCGCATCGTATTTGTTATGTTTTATAAACGCAATCAAAATGGATTAGAATCGAAGCGTGGGCGCTTTTCATAGTTTTGCGCTTTAGAAAATAGGTAAGTGATCCATTTGCCATTTATAAATACATCGCCATCATTTTACGTTTCGACTTATTCATTTTTATTAGCTACTTAATATGATGATTCGATTCGTGAAATCATTCATTGTATAAATTTGAATATTTTAACATTATTAATGCGAATTAAATTGACGGCGTTTTAGATTTTTGTGTGGCTCGTTCTTTTTGACATCTACGATGCCGATTTCGTTTTATTTAAAAGGTTCGATTTTTAATCATAAATATCAAATTAATATTGTAGAAATTTTTATAATTTATATTTAATTATAATCCAATAAACGATGAAATTGAAACACGTCATCGTATACATTAATATAATACGAATAATCCATTGTGAAATTGTGTATGCATATTTCGTAATGGACTTAAGATTCAGGTTTAGTCGACGTGGGAAGAAAGTATTTCGTGTTTCCGATGTCGATGAATTTATTGGGATACAATTGTCGACAATTCTGGAACTCCTCAAAATATAAATTAAATGTTTTTATAAAAAATATATATATATTTTTTATAATTTTATAATCATAGAAAATATTTCATATCGATATTAAATGTTAGAAGTATATTTCTACTAAAAGTAAATTTTTCAAACTGCATTGATATTTTTTATTATATTTATTAGTGTATATATATATATATATTAAATTTTATTCATTAATATGCACTTCACGATGTTATTCGATTAATTATTCAATGTTTCCGTTTGTTTCATTCAATGTACGTGAGTCAAATTTCCGTTTCTCCGCATGTAAAAACGAATGTTTGAATATCAATCGGATTTTATATTTCTATAAATTATTTTGTACTTTTATTGAAAATAAAAGTTTCAATTTTTTTTTAAATTAAAATATATAATTATTACGTTTGCCAATATTAGATTTGTAATTAACAATATTAATCGTTATCATTTTTAATCATTTATTGCATTCTATTTGTCATAATTATTAACAATAATAAATCATCTTTTATAATTTTGACATCTCAGTATAATTTTATACTTTCGAAATATATTTTTGAAATTTTTAATATATCACTATATTTTTGATTTGTGTGAAATACTTAAGAAAAAAATACTATAATTTAATACTTGTGGGTTGTGCAGAATTTTTTTTACATAAATAGAAGCGCAATAATTGGCCGTTTACATAATTATTTTAGAAAAATGGTATTAAAAAATCAAAAAAAAAAAAAAAATATATATATATATATATATACACGAAAAGGACGAGAAACGGGCGGAGATTTTCCAATTTTTTTTTAAACTTTTCAAAACCATCAATTTTGCAAAATTATCCATCCAAGGACGCGATCTTTTCGAAAATCGACGAATCGCGTGTTTTTTAATCGCGCCCAAAAGCAACATCGTTTTCAATTAGCAATTACGTCATTATTAACGATTTTATTCCATTTTAAACCGGTAAATTATATTATTAACTTAAAAATTCACGTCATTATCGAACTTCGATACATTATGCTATTACTTATTCGAATACGTTTTAACTGAATATATATAATATGTACATAATATAAATTTTTGATTAAAAAACAATCTATTGTTTATATATAGAATTCACGTTCCGGAAACCTACTTTAATATTTTGAAATTATTTAGCAGTTTATAAACGTAATTTGTTTACGAATACGATTATGGATTTTTAAAAATCAAATTTATTACTAATATAATCAGCGACATATTCCAACACACCATATTCGACCAAATCGGAGGAGTGACGAATATAAAATATATAATGCTAATTTGATAATTATGCAAATACAAAATAATTTCCGTTACTCTTAAACGTACGATATTTTTTTTATAATTTATCGCTTTATTTAATTGATATTGAACTCTCTATCGACGATTGAACGTTATTTGTATGGATTTTTTTTTATTTTATTGAATTGTTTTATTATATATATATATATATATATATATATATATATATATATATATAACAAACGGCTATTTGTGTCGCAACTATTGCGGTGATTTTATAAGTTTATAGTTACATAGTTGCAAATTACGGCACCCACAAATTGCGCAAACCGGTCGACCCTTGGGTGAATTATGACACGGCACAACAAATTGATATTCGCGTCAACGCCGCTTCTAATGAGACCGGGTACCTCGTCGTTAATTGCGTCAGCGTCTATGACTGTCCGATTGACTTGATGTGCACACATGACAACCACGGTACTGCCTCAAATCTCATATTCACAATTCTTCATCTTTTTTCATCATTATATTATTATTATTATTATTATTATTATTTACAAGTGGATCCGTGTACAAAATTCGTATTTGAAGTATTATAAAATTTAATCGAAAGTTTTCCAGTTGTTTCAGTATTAATTAGAGATTAGGTTCGATTTTTATTATATATATACATACACTATTGGATAATACTATTATTTTATCCTGTTAGTTGTAAATTTGTATGGATTATCTTTATACGGTTTCTTTGATTATTTTAATGTAAAATGGTGTCATAAAAGAAATCTTTTATATATACATATATATTTATATTTTTATTATTTGATCTTATTCAATAATTTTAGATTGAATGATAATATGAAAATTGAAAAAAATAATACATCATATTAAATATAATAAATTGCAAGATATAAAATTCAACAAAAAATCTTATGACTTAGCTCATACAAAAAATACCACAAATTTTTATTAATGATTGTCAGATCATATCAAAATTAAACTATAATATTTTGTTAACTGTCATCTAACACTGGTTCATTTTTTTTATGAATATATTATTGCAATATTGTTTATTATTTTTTTTATTTAATTAATTTTTAATGATCTATTTTTAAAGAATTCTATATAGAAAAGCTTCAATTATCAGAGCAAAGATTAGGAAGCTTTCTCATAATTTTACATACAAATGGACCGAAATGCCACACATAAATTTATATATTAAGACGATCGGACATTTGAGAAGCTCTGCAGCGGACAAAAACTCGGAATCCGACCGGTTGGTCGGTAAGGTTTGTCTTTACATGAGGCAAGAACTGTCTGATCGTCTCGCGTCGTGAAAACGCATATCTTGTCCCGAAATGGCATAACGATATTGTGTCACTGTTATGCTTAAAGCGACGACGTAATAGCATTACGACGATTCGCACTATGTTCTGTTCGGACACTGTACACATACACACACACACATATATATATATATATATATATATATATATATATATATATATATCCTACTTTGGTGTGCTGTGCGAAATGTCGTATTATTGTACTGTATTTACGACGCGTCGCTAATATTCAAATCGCGATTGGAGTCGATTCCATAATGCGTATTCATTTATATAATCGATGAATATTATCGTGGTTCAGTGGTGGTATTAATTTTTTTTTGTGTACGAATTTGTACAGAGGTTCACTTGAAAATAATCGAAATTTCTTTCTCAAATTTTAGTGATATTATGTTGATTATTTTTTTAATAATATTACAATACATATAAAAGAAGTGTATTTTATATTGTTAAAAAAATATTACTACCTACTGATAAATACAAATAAATATTAATTTATCTTCAATAACGATCGTATAAAAAAGACAAAATAAAGAAATAAAAATTAATTATATTATTAAAAAAAACATGTATATGCTAATTATTTATGAAAATGAATAAAAACTGTTTAAGCATCATTGAAGTTTTATATTGTATAAAATTTGAATATAATGGATAAAATATGTATATCCAACATTATGAACGGTCATAACTTTTTTGATAATATTTATTATTGAAACTCAAAATTAGTTTAGTATAATTTTTCTCTGAAAAAAAAAATTATTCATAAGCATGTGTGTATTTTTTTCAATAAATATACTTCATACTGCGATATTTTTAATACATAATTTCACTAAAAAGATCGACATTTTTTATTTCTGTTTTAGTAAAAAAAATTATAGTAAAATTACATTGATTAAGTTTTTTTTTTTAGTATTAGCGGACAAAAATACGAAGTCAACATTTTTCCGAACCCTCTAAAGTGGAAGTTCGGAGCTTTCGCCGTAAAATCCGCTTCTATTGAACATGCAGACTGGAAAAATTTAATTAGAAAATCAATTTAGTAAATTCCAAATATGTGCTTTCTCAATTAATGGCAAATCTAATAAATTTCAGTTTATTATTAAATGAAATGTAAAATTAGTGCTTGTTAGTTAGTTCTGTGCTTTCTATCAAATTAGTTACTCACACGTACATAAGATATTTTTAAAATCAAATTGTAATCTGAGAAGTGTTAGTATATGAAATCTATTGAAATATCGTATATTATATATTAAAAAAATATTAATAATTCTGAGAATAAATAATTATTAAGACTAATTGCCTAATGAGATGGTGGTCGTCTCAGATTTCATTTGTATTCTGATTGGATTTAAGCTTGATATTCAAGTCGTGGAACTTAATATACTTGAGCAAAGTTATATATAGAATAATTCATGCGGATGATGAGTACACATAACTGCTTAACCACAATAGCCGCTACATTTTTCTAGTAAAATGCAAGTAATAATATGATGAATTTTTTTTTGGTATAAATTCCCATAAAATGAAAACTTGATCCGTTGGATTAAATGATATTTTAAATATTTTTTTTTTATAATAAATTACAACTTATTTATATACATTATGTATTATGCATTAAGGATTCTTCTGTATAGATCAAAGAATAACTATCTGAAAGAATGAGAGAGAAAATACAGTAACTCGTGCTTACCATAAAAAGAAGAAAGCTCAGGTATTTCAGACGTGTAATGCTCGATTATCGGTATCCACTTTTACAAGGAAAAGATCACTGTAATGAAAAAAAAATCGATTTTCATATAAAAAATGACATATCGAAAATATCTAAATACTATATAATCGTATGAAAAATTTTCAAAGATTTTCGTATAAGAGATAGTCCATCGGTAAAAAGTGCGTAGTTCGCCTTTATGACACCATATTGTGTTGAAACGATGATTGATCACATCGGGCGCTTTGTATATATATATATATGTATATAAATATATAATAAATATATATTATAAAGGCTGTATGTAATACGTATGTAGAATGTACGCCCTTGAACTTCACATTACGACATGCGATCATGCCGATACGGGAATCGAACATTACACAACATTGTTATGCATATACTAACAGCGGCTAGTATATATCCACTTGCCTGCTAACATTTTTTTTTTATTATTATTTATTTTCATTTAATTAAATGACACGTATATGGTTACATGTACTCGGATGCGTTCCGTCAACGTTTTTAAATGTTCGATCGGTGAAATTCTTCTAATTAAAATGCCTTATTTGTACCGCGATAAGTATTGAACGATCCGATGAAGTGGAAAAAAAAAGGAGTATGCGTTCTTAAAAATGTTCATTCGATCTATTGTAGAATCGTGAGTTTCGATAATTAAAGGAAATCTGAATGTGTATAAAATATTTTGTTAAAATATATGTAGTTTTCAATGGTCGTTATGTAAGAAAATTTAGTGTAACTATTAGTTTTAGAATGTAATTGAAAATTCTGAGATATTTATAGAGAATTAAATTTATCTAGAATAAAAAACCTTTGGGATATATATATATATATATATATATATATATATATATATATATATATATATATACTGTGAATAATTGATCACGTATAAAACGTGTAAAACGAACCCCAATTTCCCGTTATTTCAATGCAATTTTCTCTTTTGTCATCGAACGAAATCGATTCAGCGCCACAACAAAAGCGACTCTTGCTTGCTGCAAAGCGTTATTTTGCGGCTAGCACAACAAAAATAAAATAAAATAAAATGAAAAATAGTTACATGAAAACGATCACACAATAATACTCGTCAAGCATTTACGAGGATCGAACCTTTACATTTTTTTGTTTTATTTTTATTTCATTTCGGTTCGCAGTAGTCACAGAGCAGACGTTGAACCCGACTCGGGTAGAAAACGAGCGATCTTTTCTCGCCGTACGGCAATTCTGGCCTATAATAATATGTCGCATGATTATTCTAAAGTCCACATATCAATTGATTCGATTCAACGATACGGCAATATATCAATTTAAATTTATTTAAAATTATATATTTTATATGTGGAATATTTGGGAACATGTTGTGTTTTAGGGTTTGAGATATGAAATAATTTCATAGTTTAATATTGTGTTACATTGTTAGATGTTTCCGCAACAAAGTTGTGATGATGTTTAACGTCAAAACAAGCTGTATAACTAATAAAATATAACGGATGACTCGATATTTTAGTACAATAATGAATTTTACATTTAGCGATATATTATTATTTTATAAATGACAAATAAACGTTTTTATATATTATATAAGTTATAAATGTGAAAATTGTAGGAAATTTAAGGTATTTACAAAAAGAATTCTAAGTACAGTTTATGATCCCATTAGACAATTTCACTAGATAAAAATATTTATATATATTATATATATATATATATATATATATATAAATATTTGAGTCATTCTTTATGAATAGTACGTGTCGGTGCTTAAAGAATTACAGCATATTTTTTTTTCGTCATAAAACTCGATCTAGAGACGTCTTTTATCGAATTCTAGTCTTGGCTTTTCAATATAATGGGATACTCGTCTCGTTTTTGACCTTTTTGCAGATTGTGGTCGTTCATAGTCCACACAAAAATTTACGATTGCCATTTTGATATATGGCCGCGAGAAATAAAAAAAAAAAAATATATATATATATATATATATATAAAACCCAGACTGTACAAAAAAAACAACAAGGGCGTATCAAAGTTATGTTAATATTTTTGACCATATAAAAAAATAATAAAAATAAAAATAAAGCGCGATCGATATTGTTTAAAATGTAGATAAAATTATAATATTGCTGTTGATTTATTGAAAATTGTTCGATTTGATAAATTTCTGTATAAAAAGGTTCACTACACCTGATTCAGAGTCGTAGTCCTGCATGAAACCATACACACACAGTTAGAAAGCATTGCAACGTAGAACATTCGTTTCGATTCCTGTAACTTGTACTTTATTGTGGGCGTTCATTGCCACGATGTCGCTAAAAATAAAATTCCCTGGTTCAACTTCGAACTCGATTCTCATATAATTTTCCGGTAAAATTTTATTTAAAAATATTTTAAATCATTTTAAAAATACTAAGAGTAAAATTATTTAGATAGAAGATTTTATTGCAATATATATATATATATATATATATATATATATATATATATATATATATATATATATATATTTATGATTAATATTTTACTGTAGAATTATCTCATCTTTTATTTATAGTTCAGATTTAATTAAGATGAAAAACATTTTTATATTTTTTTTATCCTTTTGTTAGTAACGTTAGAAATATAAATATCATCGTTATCTCTAAAATCCGCTATTGATCTTAGATATTCCCAGTAGAATTTTATATTCTTTTTTCTACTTATTTATTATTTTTTTAGCACTCCGTTTACTTATATTTATTATATTAATAATATAAATTTTGATAATATATAAATATAAAAGTAGATGCAATTTATTACACATTAATTGTAATTTATAGTCTCTATATCTATTTATTTCCAATTTTCTTCTTATATATTGTGTTATTTATTTTATAAAATATTTTTTATATCAATATAATATAATATCGATCTTCTACGATTAAAACGGGAATAATATTTTATTAGATATATATTGTTTCGATATTCAATCGGCTCATTGTATGAAACGTATGCGTAAATCTTCAACTGTTTAGCAGCATGATTAAGGCTTTAAAAATAAATTTAATCCATCAAAGCCTGCACATGCAGGCTGCGGATGCAGCCGAAGCCATAAATCGAATTGTAAGGATAGCATTGTGCAAGTTTTGAATTCATAAGGATTCCCATTGTTGTCTATATATACTATGCAAACATGTCAAGGTGCAATAATAATAATCGTTTTCAACGTGACCGTAAAATACCCCTATTACACATATTATATTATTAATATAATAAATAAATTGCGAAACGACTCGTGTATATATATATATATATATATATATATATATATATATATAATACTTAAAATAATCGATCATACTTTATGTACATATTTTCATATATCATTCCGATAAATAACAATTATTCAACGGTTTATTCGTTAAATTATTCCATCGGATGGGTCTTTGTATAATAATATTCGCTGTTTTTTTTTTTGACCTCTTCTTTACAAGATATATATTCAAGTCATTTAACACGAACCAATTCAGAACGTCTTTTAATAGGTTCAATGTACATATTGAAACCTTTGTTTGGAATTGCCATTTATTTGTTTAACGGTTCTTCATATAAACAGATTAGTTTCGATAATGTTTTATACATTAGCAATGGAAACGTGATCAAAAACCGTTTTATCTTACTAGAATTTTTTATCTTTAGATTATTTATAGTTCTTAAATATATATATCAAATATCTTCTGCTTTATAAAGCACACTCAAGTGAAAGATTACCGATTATTTTAATTAATTCGTGGAAGCGTTTAATTTCAGCTCTTATTACAAATAAAAAATTGTTATATTTTTTTTAATGAATAAAATCTTTTAGAATCGCTGGTTTAACTGTTGCAAATGGCGAACAGTTGAATGCGTCGACAATTACAGTAAATTTTCAATTGAAAAATAAGTCGAATATTTTATGTACCGGTATTTGTTGTGATCGAATTATGTAAACAGTCGTCATTTCGGTTCTCATTCAATTTGGATGCAAATACGTAGAATCAGAGGTCGCATATCTTGTCCCGGTGTTGTACGGATTAAGGCGCCCCCACATTGTGTGCGCCGGCTTCATTTGCAAGTAAAATTAATTCTCTTATCATTTTTTTCCGCACAATCATTCCGACGAATAAATTACATTTACACGACCGCCTTTTCTTCTCTCGTACTTTTGTCATTGCCGACCTTACCATAATATATATATATATATATATATATATATATATATATATATATATATATCGTCATACGAAATTTTTAAATATTACCTTTGATAATCTGACAATTTTACCAATTTATAATCAATAATAAAAATTGAAAATTAGTTTGTATAATTTGATCAATTTGGCAATCGGTATTATGTTCAAATTTCTCAGATAACAGATAAACGTATTTATATTGTAATAAAATTACGCTATAAAATTCATGTTGAATGCACATAATATAAGTTTACATTAATAAAAATGATTAGATAATCAACCCGTGGGCGCTAATATTGTTATTACAATGAAATGTTTAAAATTTAATAAATATAAACAATACGTTTGCTGTACAAAAACCAGTATCAGAGATAAAATTTTGTTGCACGTGTCCGATAATATATATATATATATATATATATATATATATATATATATATATATATATATACACTAACAATACAATGAACAGATACTCTTACTTTAGTATAATATTACCAAAAGCTATCTAAGAAACCCGTACTTCCGGTTACTTTATTGCTTCATACTATCTGACTGGCAATATCTGTGATATAAAATCGTTATCGATTAAATATCGTTTTATATCTATATTTATATATATTATTTAAATTGCGATCCGTGTCAAAAAAATAAATTGTAAAATCACGGTTCAAAAAATCAAAGAAATAATTTTGATTATTTATTTAATCTCAATTTAATATTCCATAATCGTTGTTGAAAATTTAAACATTCGCCTTTCTGTTCAGAGTTTTTGTCATTTTTGAAAAAGGATGTTCGTCGCGGTTAACTTTTGCAGTCTCTTGATGTGAATTAATTTTAACGAGTTTAAATTTTAGTTTAGTTTTACGTGGGCGTTTGTTAACGCACCAATTAAAAATTACTAAACGTTTTAAAATTGTCCTCCCTATACGCAAACATTAATTTACTTTTAAATATATAATTATAATATTAAATTTATTAACTATAATCTAAGTACAATGATTTTTTCAACATAAAAAACAAGCATATTTTTTTATTCATATAACACCTTTATATATTTATAAAATTGTAAGAGTTATAATTAACAAATATTAAAATTCATATAATTTTATAGTATATTATTAAAATGTAAGATGACTAACCTATTTACAATGAAATATCAATAATTTTTTTTTAATTTTGTACAGTAATACGTTATAATATTATATAAAGTGAACATATTTTATTTTTATATAAAATTTATAAAATTTCTATGATCCAAAAAAAAAACGAAAATTAGAACACACACTAAAAAGGACTATACAACTTATTAAAAAACTGTTCTCTCTATAGGACGACGGTTGGTCACCGTATTAAAATGAAATAATGATGATCCAGATAAAAAGCTATCTCAAACTTTTAATCCTTTCGTGAAAAAAGGAAGTGGTTAACGTTTTTAGAATCAACTGCTTTCGAAATATAATACTTTTATACAAATTTTCAACTACTCCGTGAAATTATATTTGATATTTATTTATAAGGGCATCACATTTTGACGATCCTATTTCGTAATATTTTTTTCCGTAGATTTTTAGAAAAATCTATTTTCCCATATTTAATAATAATAATAATAGTAATAATAAAATAATAAATAAATAAAATCGTCAGTGACTATTGATCGCAAGGCTAACCAAGGTTGTCTCGCGGTTGATTCAATGCATTGTGACGTTGTCGCAATTGCGTAGGCGCTGGTGCATCGGCTTGCTGGTCGCGCACGTGACCATAAAAAAAAACCCATGCCTCTGCACTCTTTACAATCGCTCTCTTTTATTACCGGACAAAATATGAGAATTTAACAGAAATATTTGCGCATTTCTATGGGGATGCTATTATAGATCTGTCGCGTTTTATTTACTATCATCAGTCAGCGGTTAGGGTGGAATGCGATAACGTTTGCATTGCATTCAATATATATATATATATATATATATATATATATATATATATATATATATATATATATATATATATATATATATATATATATATATATATATATATATATATATATATGATCCGGTCAAACGAGAAAATCTCGTACTAATACCGGATCATTTCCGGGACTGTTTTGTCATAACGACGTGCTTAATCGAAATATTGCGTTTTGTTCTTTACAATATTACCATATTGAACTGTTGGTCGATTGAAATTTACTCATTCTCGTATAGAATAGTAGCTTCGCGTATATTTTTGATATATCTTCAATAAATAATAACCATATATATATATACATATATATATATATATATATATATATATGTAGTCTTATATGTGTATATATTGTAATAAACTCCAGTTCAAATTGTAAGTACATTTAGAAGTACGAGTTCAAGGCTGGGCTAAAAAATTAGGGGAAAAAAACGAAGCAAACGAAAAAACATTGATATTTTCCATCGTTGTAAGAAGACTAGTTGAGCAAGAAATCATATTTGGTTTATAACAATAATAATAAAAAAAAAAATACACAAATAAAATTTGTTTGCTGATTACATAATATTCTATTTGAAGATCAACACAAATAATGCATGTACGAACGTTTTGTTTTTTACGTATATTTTTTGTAAAAATAATGTATGTTGGAAAAATTTGAAAATCTTGTTTTACATGTATATATTTATTATTTTTGTGATTCATAACAGGATAAGATGGAATTATATATTCTTTATTGCGGACACAATAGGTAGGATGTTTATTATATATTTAGCAAATCCTGAATTTGAATTTCGGGATGTTTTAACGTTAAACGAGAATAAAATGGTAATTTCTGAGACATCCCTAAAATATAATACGATTTTCTAGAAATAATTCCTTAATACTTCTTATGTTTGCCTATTCTTTGTTATATCATATTTTATCCAAACAACTGTATATAATGATATTTATTTCCTTTGAATATTTCAAGGGATGTAATTTTTTTTATATAAAATTGTCGCAATGATAATTCAGTCTTTTATACAAAATTTTACCATTATTTATGCAAGAAAATTTTATATATATAATCACAGTCAATTTATGACTACAATATTAAATGTTTAAATCTACTTATCGTTGAATACAACAGTACTCAAGACAATGCTTCTCATCTTAATATAATAATAATAACGATCGAATATCTCAGCAGAAATAAATAAATAAATATATATATATATATATATATATATATATATATATATATATATATATTATTATATTGAAAGAAAATCTGAATCTACGACTTCCTTCATTATTATGTAATACAATCGTTGAGAAAAAATAATGGTAAATACACGTTGTAATTTTCAAGAGAACAAATCCTACAAAGACCTTAATATCATTATAAATACGAATTTAATTATGAATTACAAGGAGAAAAAAAAAAGGGCGCGTATCATTACCATACGATATTATTCATATAATGAACGATATTATTATATACAGTGTGAACAATATTTGTGTGTAAAATATGTGAGACGCGAATCTATTGTTCGGTTTAAATAGAAAGTGAGTGGGCGTGTTGAAAACTGTCGTAAATTCAACTATCCATCGCGTTAATGGAATCACTTAATTCACTTTAACCCACTTATGCCATGATTTTATTTACATATACGAGCTTAAATCCACAGTTTAAACGTCTCGTTAATAATATCGGTTAAAAGATAGACAAAAATTCATATATATATATATATATATATATATATATATATATATATATATATATATATATATATATATATATATATATATATCGCATGTTTCCCGTTTATTTCACGGGAATTGATGTAGATTGTGAACAGGAAGCTGACAATCAGTGGTTATATTAAAAATTTTATCGGTTTATTACGAGAAATTTTCTTGACCTTTTCAATGTTTTTTTTAAACATATAATATAATATATATATTATACTTGTATATATGATTTATTAACGCGATATACGATTTTGTTATATAATATAAGTGGACTCGATAAACGAAATTCGTGCACGGTAGGATTGCGTAATGCAAAAAAATTGATTGAAATTTACGAAACGAACGGAACATTGTAAAAGGTAATGTCTTTATGTGTTTATATAATAAAACGTTGTATTTTATAAAAAATGACATTGTGACTATCTGAAAAATAATTTATAAAAATATAAAATTATTTCATTCACTTTTTGATATCTTGATTTTATTTATTCTGAGATATATAAAAATATTTTGTTTATATTTAATGTACTGAATATAAAAATTTCAAATTTGAATAAGCAAAATATATAGGATTTTCTAAAAATATTATTATTTAAATAAAAGATTTTTTGAATCATTCTGTATATATATTGTAAATAACATATGTTCATATATTGTTTTTATTATAATATATCGAATATATATACATATATATATATATATATATATATATATATATATATATATATATATATATATATATATATATAGTATTATAATATGATTGATTAAATATTCAGGACCTGTGGGCGAAATATATATATAACCAATAATTTGGTTCAAAATTAATAACTAAATTATATTCTAACGAATTTCGTCTCATCAGGAATAAACACAGTACAAAATTTATATAATTATTGATATAGGTAAATGTATACCACAAATGTTACGCTTTAATATGACCGTATCACAAATGTAGTACATATTATATTATATGAAACCGTTAAAATCAGTATTGTGGGATTATATATTCAATTATTGAAATTGTATTTAATAAATTAATATCTAAGTTTTAATATATGTTAAGGTAATTAGAGACATTTTATTATATATATTTAATATTTTAGTTAAAAATATTATATTTTCGTTTTTTATGAATACTTCGTTGATATATACTATTTTAAAGTAACGTTGGTAGATTTTGAGAACAATCGAAAAGGGTGAATTGAAATAATGAAGAAAGTGAAGATAAAAGATTTTAATCGGTTACTAATTAAGTTTGGAAAATTGGAAAAGGGTTTGGTGTTGAATAAATTCTATTTAAAAAAGGGGTGAGAGATCGGATAACTTCAGAAACCTCTAATTTTAATCTTGATTAATAGATTTTTAAAATATAAAATTAATTCACTTTTTTTTTTCTTAATCAAGATGTCATATTTTTCATATATCAATTATTGTATTGAGAATAAATAATAGAATAAATGTAAAAAAAATCAACATTTATATATATTGATAAAATGTATGCATACTATATATATATATATATGTTGCTTACGCACTGTGACCGCGGCCTAAGGTATGAAAACGGTATAGACAATGTTTAGAGTCGGCTATGTTTCGGCAAAAGAAAAGACAGTTAACGAGTCCGGTTGAATATATCGATCGGCAAAACGCAAGATTGGTCGTTCAACCCGACTTCCTAACCGGAGGCTATCTCGACTCGATTCAAATCCCGATTGCTAAGGAAAATAATACGCAAAACATACGACTATATCTACAATACAACATTCGTTCTTGCCTATTTATATTTATTACGATTGACGTGCATTCATATACTATATATAATATGTATATTAATAAAAAAAAATTTTTTCGTGTGACTAAGTGGTCTAAGATATGTGATGTGATCGAATTTGACACGGACTGATTTAATTTAAACCAAAAATAATTAGCAATTTTTCTTCAAGATTAATTTTGAAATACTCTATAATGTTAACAACGATTTCTGAGTACAATTTTCATCACTTTTTTTCAATATCGTGAAGTGAATTAACGACACGCATGAAGAAAGTTTTCTCGTTGAAGATTTTATATTACTCAAATACTCTTGATAATATTAATTTCCTAAAACACTTATAATATTTTTAACGATTTTATTGAGAAAATTATATATTTTTTTCCATAATAAAAATTGACAGATATATTTCTCATATTATAAACAAATAGCTGCTGAAACATAATATTACAACTTTATCATTTTTTGCTTATAAAAAACTCTTATTACATTCTATTATATATACAATTTATGCTACGATAGCATTTTAATTATAATAAAAAGATATCTATGATATCAAACACTTAAAATTAATTTAAATTTTATTATATATCAGTACAATAAAAAATCAAAAATAATATTAAACTTGTACTTTAAACTATACATATATATATAATATTGTATCGTATTGAAGATGTATATAATTTTTTTTGCGGCAAAAAAGCCAAGTCAACTTACAGTTTCTAGTGAAGATAAAAAAAAAGCCGCAATAGAGTAGTTGGTAAACGAACGATCACGTCTACATCATTGCAGGCTGATGAACCCGACTCAGGTTCGAATCCAACGTCCAAAGTCAATTCGTGACACACTTCTTTGATTCGAATTAGATTTGCCGATTACATCGGAGACAGTTCGGCATTTCCATTGTCATATTCCAAGTAAAAAGTATCGACGATAAAAAAAAATCCAAAAATATTCTATAAATATTTAATATTATATTTATATATAAAGGTTTAACTGATAATAGAAATTTTAATATTATATATTTCAACTGGAAGTTGAATATACGATATTGATTCAACGAAAAGTCTATGGAATGTCGTCCACTCTAGTAACACGAATCGGCACATACCAATCTCTCCCAAGAATAGTTCATCCTTGTATATCTTGAAGGTGGTTGGCCTTGAGTAACATTTCATATCATCCCCTATTACTTGAAAACAATAAAATTATTTATATTTATATATCAACCTTTCAATATATATATATATATATATATATATATATATATATATATAACATGACATCATCGATTCACACCAAAATCAATCTATCGAACATTACCAAATTTCCTAGTTATGCCCATCAGAATAAACAAGAAATTTTATATATCACAGACAAATTCACTTTCAATACATATATATATATATATATATATATATATATATATATATATATATATATATATATATATGTATGTATATTTGACGTGTTACATATATATTTCCACAATCAAAAATAGTGGTCAGAGATGGATGATTTGAAATATATCTTTCATCCGTATAGTCAAGGTTGGTTTTTGTCGGTATCGACCGATTAGGCCATGCTTGCGTGTTTGTTCTATCACAAACAAATGTACCATACATGATATATATATATATATATATATATATATATATATATATATATATATATACATATATATATATATATATATATATATATATATATATATATATATATATATATATACGTGTTGCTAACTCGAGCCTATCTTCATCTTCACAACACATATGGCGGTGATTCTCTTTGAAAATCATCCGTATCAGATTTCATCGATAATTGTTACTTTATACATTTCTTATTTACGCCGTTTACTCGTATAATTGCTGAAATAATTTAATTATATTTAATTGAAATTATTACATTTTTTTATATATTTGAAATGTTGTCTTCGCTTTATATTATTTACTCAGTACAATTGTTATCTATCTCTAAATATTGTCTAAGATTGTTATGTTTTTATGAAAAAAATATTTTTTTTTATAATCACATATTTATGTATCTGTCATTACAAAATAATTATAAATGTGTATAGATAAATAAAACGAATATATTTATATTTCACAAGTTGATTTAAAAACGACGTACTAATTGATATTTCTAGATTTTCAAAATGTTGAATAACAAATGATTTTTTTTACGTTATTCGTTAAACATATTTTACGATCACAATTTATTTATAAATAACAAGTGGACCTGTGTGCGAATCCGCGCACACGGTTTCACCGTGTGTGTTAGATCATTAGAAGCACACACGTTTTGAAAAATAATAAATCTTGAATAATTTAAATGACGATTATATATAAAAAAAATCACTTATAAAATATATAAAATTATGGTATTTCGCGTTAATAGCCGTACTTTAAGAAACCAGCTATCAAAATCAAAGTAAAATTGGATCGTAAATGCTGAAATATTTTACATGTAAATATATAGTAATAATTTAAACTTTGGCATGGCAAAGATTTATATTTTGAATTGTAAAAATCATTTAATATTAAATTGCGACAATAAAGGTGAATTTGTGGAACAAAAAAAATGCTACGCTACCACGAACCTTGCACCGGGACTAATATTATATATATATATATTCAATCTTTTATCAATTGATAAGTATATATTGTTCATACATGAAAACACTCTCGGATTTAGAACCAGGGATTTACACAGCATTAAACCGAATTATCACAGGTAATTCATTAGAAATGGGCGGTCAAATGAAACATCTGCGGCCGAATGATAATGGAAGCAATGTCACAATTAAGTCTCTTGTTTGCCGTTATCTTGTCCAATAGATTAGATTCATCGGACAGTTGGACAGCGCCATTATCTTTATTGTACAATGAAGACGCCAATTGGCGCCTTGTTTATCATTAATGCAACGACAATACCCGACAACGATTCAAGACTTTCAATTACATTATTAGAATATTTTATAATGTGAATTGAATTAAATATATTTATGCGATTTTTATATTTATTGGAATCGAAAGGATTTCTGCACGTGTTACGGTGGCCATTGTGGGCGTCGCTGGCGCATCGTCTATCTTCGACTTCCTCTGGTAACCAACTCTTAACCATCCAGAGGTGTGGCATTGTTTGTGTGATATGTACCGAGGGTACGTTGCAATAGCATCATGCACAGTGTATGCACAATAATTAATAATAATGGCGTGACGTGTGGAAATATCAGTTATTACCGCGAGGGGTGGAGTAATTGAACAGCCTCCACATGTGAGGTACGAGAGAATTTATCATCATCCGCTTAGTCGTTGGAAAATCGACCGTTCACCGTTTTGATATATTATTTATTGTGTTGAAAGCTCGACGATTCTTCCGCTAAATCGTTCTTCTTCCTTTTATTAACGGGTATTATATCGAATAAATCGGTTATTTACGTTTAAAATTTCATTTTTCTATTTCTAATATATAAAATAATGATATTTTTAAAATTCATAATATTATACACTAGTATATTCTGAATCAGTAATATGATTACGAAATCATTATATTTTATCATCAATTACAGAAAAATTAAACTTTATGACGTATATTTTTTTTTCAATAAACGATGCGAGTATCTAATCTATACAGTAATCTCGGGTTTTTTCGTGAGTATTCATATCAAATTTTTAAAATTACATATCTAGGCTTAAAATTTAAAACATTTCTATTCTATGTATGAACATTTAAGAAAGAATTTTAAACGAGACAGGTAAAGTACACGCACAGAACAATGCGGGAAAGGTTATTATAGGAATTGAAAAGGGTAATGTAGTGTATAAGTGGGTGGTTTGAAAAGACTTAAATATTGCATAACTATTATATAATGTATAATATAAATATAGAATTCCCACTTTGTGGATTTTCATTTATTACGTATGTTTCTGAAACGTAACCCCCGCGATAAGCGAGGGATTATTGTATACCAAATTTTTAAAGCACTTCTATATTGATAAAGTTTTAGATATAATATATTATTATAATTTTTCTATAGACACATCTCAAATGCAACAATTTTTCACAATAAAACTAATTAAATATATTTTTTAATACAATGTATTTTATAAAAATCATATACATAATAATTTTCACACGAACAAGTAAATTAGTAACGGCAAAATTATACGATATTATTTAAAAAACAAAGTGTCGGCACTTACTATATATGAAAAAAAAAAGTTGTTTACTATTGCCATAAGTGCAAGTAACCACGTTTTTTATTATTATTATTATTATTAACTTTTATCTGAATGTTTATAATTTCTTTTTCAAGCGAATCGCAATTTTCAACAATTAGAGATAAACGCTTGGACATAGTTTTACACGGAAATAAATAAATGAAAAAAAAAAGTGAAGAAGAGTTCACATTCTCGATATTATCACGATTTACGACGGCGGTAAAAAAAAAATTGAAGAAAAATGCTCACTACTTACGGCATTTTCGATAAAGTATCGCGTAGTAAAAGGAGAAGAATCGTAATTATGTTGACCGCCATAAAGTAAAGACGAGAAAAAAAAAGTAATCATGAAACACTTCGACGAATCGGGCACAAGTTATTTAAATTTTGAACGTAATGTTCGACGATTATTCATATTGCATAATTACATTTTGTTCGTATGATGAGTGAAAGTAATCTCGTTCCCGCCATAATATAAGCGGCGATAACAATGAGAGATGAAATTTTCAACTCTTTGTTATATATCGCATTTATCTAATATATATATATATATATATATATATATATATATATATATATATATATATATATATATATATATATATATATATATATATTGTGCGAAATTGCAAAATGGATCGGAGAAAGGAGTTTTCTTTGTCCTCTTTCAACTAATGGTGTTGACTTGTGATATTGGTCAATAAAGTATAAAAATGTTTACTTTGGTATATTTTAGGTTATATTAGAGATTAGTATTATATGTATATAAAATAATAATAAATATATTATATAATAATATAATTTAAAAGATGGAAGAAGACGTAAAAAAATAAGATGAACCCATATCAAACCTAATTTATAACTCGCCAACGTATCCATTTTATAGTAATGTACATTTTTTTATGATTTACATATCTAATTAATTCAATTTTAATTCTCAGAAGGTGTGAATATTATATTATATATAATATATGAACTCAGTTTTGCTATATTAAATCAATATTTTTTAAATAAATTTTAATTTTATTAAAATTATATATATGTAACATTTTCTTTATCTAATTATATATCAGATTTAGAAATAATCTGCTTTTTTTCCATCAATCAGGCGCAATTTTGGAACACTTTGAAGTCCTATCGACGAAGCGCTCCATCTTTTGGCGCTTTCCGCAATCGTTCACGAGTCATCACCGGCGATGGGATAGTTGTATATATAAATTAGCTCTCTTACATATATTGTAAAATAGGTTTTCACTTTTATTGTATAATACATATAAGATAGATGTTTGCGCTTAGAGACATGACTATATACGTTTATATATATATATATATATATATATATATATATATATATATATATATATATATATATTGCGATTCGCGAATTGATCGTCCGGTCGAACGGCTTTCGATTAACGCATAAGACCGGTTTTCGATTTTTAGGACACTCTTTTCAAATTATCTCTTTTTTTATTTACATTTTTCAAGGGTAAACCACTCGATACGACGTCGTATTAAATTATTATTTTCCATATGTCAAGTTTTATATGTAAAATGCATCGCGCGATTCATCGATTAATTTCCGGCGACGTCAAACGAAAGCCGATCCCATAATTGAAAATTGAATTAAAATCGAAATGTTAATTATCTAAAATAATAGTAAATATGAATGTAAAAAATGCTAGCTATTTTTTTTCGCGCAAATTTATTAAGAAACATTCTCTTTTCTATCGAAAAGAAATATTCGTAAATTATGAATTGCAATAACCTTGCTTTTTTTCCTCTATTTTTACATTAAGAAATTAATGAAACATAGCGGCACATTTATATATCATATATATATTTTATATATTGCCGTATTGTAAATTATTCGTCCAATCACCTTTGAGAATAAATAATAGCATACGTCGTTTATAAATTCTGATAGGATGCGTAATAGTCTATTAGAGTCTTATTATTTCATTACAAGTGAACCCGAATACAAATTCGCGTGTTTATATAATTATTAACATTTCAAAATATCGAAGATACTAAAAATTAATTATCGTCAATTGATGTTTACCGTGACATTGAAATTTTCGTGTCCGTCAAAAAATAATAATTCTCTAGGTAAATAGTAAAAAATTTCCGTTTTATGTACACACTATATATTCGCGATAATTTGTCTATTTGCTATATATGACCGAAACTAATATAATAATAGACACGCCTTAACATATAATAATAATATACGGGAGTGTTTACGATAATTTTTAGCCAAATGAAAAATTTTCCACCTTTTCCAGGTCAATGAACTTGCGTATGTCACATTTTAACATTTATATAAAATTCTGTAGAAAGCGGGTTGATGAAATATATATAATTATATATAATATTTATATATCCTATTATATAATATATGACGCCTTTTCGTTAATTAAATTACTAATCATCCGAATTATTTATTTCATGTTTAATTTTTTCACGAATATATCTAATGTATATTTATCTGTCAAAATGAATAATTATCATTTAATTAAATATATTAGTACACGTCAAAGAATATATATATAATTAATAGTGTAATATTATTTCATCAGAAATATAAAATATATTTGTTAAATTTTTGTAAATATTAATTATTATTATTATTTCATTTCAGACAATTAAATCATTTTTTTTTATATTAGATATTAGACTTGAAGACAAATTTATGTTTAATATTTTAAATTATTATTTTTATATTACATAGTAATTTGATGTATAAAAATATATATTTTATGTATAGAAATATAATATATCTTTAAAATAAATTCCACGATGAAAAATCATAGACGATTCAATAAATTCAGACGACGGAATTTTGCTGATGGAATAGAATAGGGCATAGCGAAGTGCTCCCATGACACAGTGTCATCGAATTGAAGTCCCGCTACCAGGATGTCCTTCTTCGAGAGACAGGTTTGTTATGGACGACCGCGATGCATCAGACTCGATATCGTTACCGTTTTTCTTCTGTACTTGCGGTCGGTAGTAGGAAACTCATCACGTAATCGTCATGTCGAAGTCGATATTTATAATTAGTGGGTCAATATTTTCACATTTTGATCTGATTCAATTCAAAATATTCAGTCGGATAATCGAAATTTTATCTATTATATATAGAATGTGAGCAGTGTTGACGATGAATAAAAATATGAATTATGTTAAGTTTATCATTAAATATATTATATATTATTATCATTATATATATATATATATATATATATAATAGATATTTTTATGTGAGATGGCATAAATGTATAGAATTTCATATAATATAAAGTGCAAGGGTGGCAAATTCGGAACGTGCGCTGAAATAATTTTTACTAAGAATGATATATTCAAGAAATAAATATTTATAATGACAAAATGTCAGCGATAAAATTAATTTTATCAGTACAAAAATTATTCTCTAAAGTAGATACTATTAATTCCATTTAATGATACCGCATCTATTGAATTTTGGATTAAAAAATTATTTAATGTATTTTTATTTATTGATAGTACTTATAATAATAAAGGACACGTGTTTTTATTATATATTTTTAGCGTAAAAATATCATATATTTTGCGTAGAAATAAATTTAAAATTAAAAACAAAAAGTATAAAAAAAATTACATGAAAAACAAAAGAAATGCAAAATAATAAATTTTAATTGATTGAAATGATTATTATTATAGAAAAAAATATTAAATTTTAAATTATATATAAAAATAAAGTTGCATTTGACAACAAAAAAAAAATGCTACACCATCGCGAACTACCTACCGGTGTTAGCATTTTATATACCTATATATATATATGATATTCGATAGTAAGATTTATATTATTAAAAAAATATATGTATTATAAAAAAATCGAGATTTTTCGTATAAATAATAAAGAAGGGTTGACACAACATCGAAAAACGGATTAAGACGTACATCGCTATTTCCGTTATTATCGACTTGATACGACTGGTGTAAAGAAGGACGAGGGGGATGGTCGTCGAGAGGGAAGCTGCGGACCGAAGAAGACGGGGAACGGGGGAGGGGGACGAGAACGACCGCGTCGGGGGATGAATCGCACGGGGGCGGAGGGGGGATACGGTCGCCCTCCGCCGCTGCTCCCCCCCTTCGTCGGCGCTTCGTGAGCCAATCCCCTCCCCGCCGCCGGTCGATATTCGAGATGTCGCCGCCGCAGTCGCCGTCGATAAGTCGACGTGGAGGTTTGTTTGGTGTCGACGCGTTCCGCGCGCGCCCCCCTCCCCTCGTTATTTTTCCCCTTCGTCTACATATAAATTATAATAAGTTTATATATAATAGATAGTGGAAATCCGAGTGGTTTCGTAGAGTCAGTGTCCATTTGGCGCGTTCCCCGGTTCGATGTCCACGTTTTATTTGTGTGTTGTGTGATCGGAGTCGATCGTATCGATCGTTCTTTACCGTCGTCTTGTCTCTTTAAACAGGAATCGCGGCGGCTCCGAAAGCCTTCGTCTTCTTCGGCGGTACGTTGTTTTTTATTTTATTTTTTTTTTGCACCTTTTCATCCCCTTACGTTTTTCTTTTCGCCTTTGCTACCCTTTATTGCCCGCTTTTTTTTTTTGTTATTTGACTCGGTGGCGCCGCCTGTGTTACTTTGAAAAGTTTGAAATGAGCGCGCGATCGACCTTTAGTCGTTTTTGAAATATTCGACGATTTACCGGTAAAATGTTGATAAAAACGCTATCATATTGATGTTTTTTTTTTTGTAGAATAAATATATTGAGAAATTGTGTATTGCGTTTTATAACCTTCACATTGACACGCGAGGATGTTTATCAATGGAAGGGTGGAAGTACAAAACTTTGTGTTTCGTAAAAAATAGCACGATTCATTTTGTATAATATTGTTATTGTTTTATAGATTTAAATTTACATTGTAAATATCAAAAATAGAATTGCATGTAAAATATTTATGATCATTCTAAAGTTGTTTTTCTACCGATTTAGTAAAAATAAACTCATTATATTTTTTTCTTTTCAAAATTTTGTATTCAGCTGTAAATTCTAAATATAGGACTGTCACTTTTTAATACCTCAATATTGGAAGATTATTTCAATTTACGTAATACTTATCTGTATATATAGATATATATTTTTTTATTAGCAATAAAATTGTACCGATTCACGTTGTTTGTCAGTGATCGATTACCGTGCAATATTATTTTTGAAAAATAAACAAAAATATATATATAAGTTTTTTTTTATTTTATGAAAGAAAATAATTCACAGTATTATATTGCATAATGCGATAGAAAAATAGTTTCATATTAAAAATATCAATTTAGATACGTCGCCGTTAGTACCTTGCATCGTTTAAAGCCCCGTATTTATAATAAGCATAGATATTGAAAGAGTCGTGGCCCACATTAGTTTGTTTTTCTATAGCGCAACCAACACTTGTACGGCAATCGGAATCGACTGTTGCACAAGCGATAGCCGCATAATATTCTTATTATTCTACCTGCAATATGTGCTTTTCTATACATTCTATTTATCGCTTTTATCGTCCAAAAAAAATATTATGCAACATCCGCGATGACCCGTTCGTCGCCTTCGACACTGACTCGCTTCTCTTCGTTTCGACCTATGATTGTAAAATAGCGAAAGAATTCAAAAACCCTAGACAAACTCGTTCTATTGAAAAAAGCTCACAACTGAGATCTGCGTCCGCCATCTTCTTTTATGTTGCTCTAACACACTTTCAGATTCCGAATTCTTCCAGAAAACAATATTGTTTCTTCCTCTTTTATTCAAACTTTTTTTTTCAATTATATTGTACAATTGTTATTATCAACTGTATTAAATAAATATATATTTAAAGAGTTTACTGTTATTGCTTTATCATATTTGCACTAGATAATTGTAAAATTAAATATTTTCAGATAACGCAAGTATATGATATCATAATACCATTACGAAATATGCTAAAAATATATTCTAATAAAAAAGTAAATATTACTAATAAAATTGTATATACGAATAAGTTTTCATATGAGTTGAAAACCTTGCAAGTCTCCGGAAATCCACAACTGAAATATTCCATTCATTGATATCTCCGTTTTCAATGCTTAATCCTGAATATATCATTGTAAAAAATATTTTTTACTAAAAAAAAACACAAAATAAAGTCTAACATCGACACAACATTTTTCCTCATGCACTTTGTATATAACGTACAACCTATAAACATCGATCCGTTAACAAAAAACAAAAAAAAAAAAAAAATACAACACGCCACGCGCTAACAAAAGGGTCATATTATTAATTGGCGAAGCAATTATAACAACGCGTTCGTGGTGTGTTAACGCACATGATCGATAATAACGTGAAATGGTACCGGCACGTTTAAGATTTCGAGGTCGTACTGTTTAATTTGTACGCGCGTTTACTCTTTTTTTTTCACGTGTACTTTTTCCACCTTTGACCCAACAGTTGTATCGAGGACAAAGTTGCCGTATACAAATATGAATATAATGGGACGATTAAAATAAACATTTTTTTTGGTGCAAAGGCTGTTCTGCAGGCAGGCTGTATCTGATTTTATCTCGTATAATTTCAAAATTTTTAAATATTTTCAATTTGATTCATTTTTTTAAATTAAATATAATTTATCTTCTTTTTAGAAGTTAACGATTATTTTTATATAGTACAATTATATCAAAAATCAACTTTTTTTATGAAATTAACTGGGCATTATTATGATAAATACTCGGAACGTTCTAATGGAGCTATCGCTTTTTTTAGATCAAAAAATTTTCATGGAGAACGTATTGTCATTTAACGCGTTATCGCGATAAACAACCCTCTTGTTGGGTTACCATGCGGGTCCTTTTCTTTGTACGAAATCCTGCAATCTTTATATAGTATTGTTTGTTAATCGTTTGTTCTTGTTCGTTTTTTTTCCACACACCATTATTCTCTTTTATTTAAAAACATGATGCCGACATAATTTTGATTCTTTGTATTTCTTATTTTACAAGAACAAAGATGTCAATAAAACCTATCTTTTTAATTATTTTTAATATATATTTTGCGGAAGATTGGTTATAGTCTTTCACGGCTATGCTATTTATAATACTAAATCCGAACCCGAAAAAATATATAATCCTGTTTATTAGGATTATTTTTGTTTGTTTTACATTTTTTTATTGCGAAGTCAGCACTGCAAATGTAATTTTTGCTCGAACTTACCCCGCAAAAGATGAGTTATTTAATATTTTTATTTAATCTATATGAAATAATTTATTTGTCATATTGCGGAATTGAACACTTGTGGTCTATTGAGTACGCACATAGATAAGCATACTCGATAGCACAACCAACACATGTCTCACCTTCCTAATATCCAATAAACATAAATATCCATCGAAACCCATAACGTTTAAATTAGCATACAGCCACAATATCGATAAAATCACATCTCAGAGTGACCATTCCGGGAATTAAACTGTCACACCGCAACACGTACAGGCATCACGGTGCCGCAGAACACAGATGGAATCGAGCAATTGTGGCTATACCGGTGAACTGTTTTGGCTCGGAGGCTAGAAATACACGTTTTAAAACTCGAAATGGGAGAGTTGTCCACGAGAAAATAAATAAAACGAGCAATCGAGCGTTAAATCTCTTCCTTTTTACTCAATGTGTGAACGTGTGGGCGTTCAGATAACGGTTTTCCGCGGCTCGCAACCTTTGCTAATCCGTCTGACCCTCTTTTTTTCATATTCACCTTTCCACTTCCATTTTCAATTTCATACATGCTCAATGTTCGGTTTCGATTGTCTTCTTAATTGTTAAATTTCTCCTTCGACGCCATTCGTTCGTATTATACATTATATATTAATGTAAATTTAATATTATCCATGATTCATATTGAAATTTTAATCTTAGTCTGTGTACATTTTTTTTTCTATTTCAAAATGTATCCTTGTATATAGTAATGAAGAATAGATTCGAGGTTTTTAAATTGATCATTAGTATTTTAGATTTACGTTGATTTTTTTAAATATAATATTTCTATCTAAATATATTAATGGTGTGTATATATATATATATATATATATATATATATATACTTGGTAAATAATTGAACGAGGGTAAATCTTGGGAAATAATTTACCTGTAAGCGTCTCGACTCAAGTATAAAATATACTTCTTAACCTTAATGGTTATAGTCGAACTTTAATATGACTTGATAGTTATCTAATCTTCTAAACGACTGTGCTTCATTAATTTACATTAATATAAGTTCGACGATTCACATTAAAATAATTGATTTTATAACGTAATAGAATACATTATCCAAAATGAAAAACACGATAAAATATTATTACATAATTTAATATAATTTTGTACATTATAATGAGATACTATATATTAATATTATATTTAATTTCTGTTATATTTTTTCCATACGGTACTATTTATTATCACATAGATATTTGAGAATCGTGTTCGTAATCTAATTTTTACCGTTTTAAGGCAGTCACATATCGCCATTCCATCGTAAAGTTTACGTGACTAAATTCATTAATCTGATAAATGCTTTAAATGGTTATATCGTAACGAAAAAGTGCAGAATTAGCGAGATTCGTGAACTTGAGTCGATTTAGAACGTTTAAATATGATGATAAAAACTTCGTGTACTTTTACATTTTCCAATCAAAAAAAGTCCTATCGCTTTTTTTTTCAAGTCGTGTAAAATGTCTAATTTTAGTTGTAATTTAATGGTTTACAGATATTTTAATTAAGTTTTTAGTAATTCTTTGTGTTAATTTTGTAAATATATATATATATATATATATATATATATATATATATATATATATATATATATATATATAAATAGTATAAAAATTATTATTTGAAAATTGACAATTTATTATGTTAAAATTTTCATAAAAATTATATTTTTTATTGTAATATTCGTAATCGCGTTCATATTAGACTTAACGTATTTATAACACTTAATTTTATTTCAATTACATTCGACCTTTATACATTGTGGTCCATTTTTATTCGCTTATTGTTATATTATATATAAATTTTTAGAACAAAAATCATTTGTATTCAGGTCGATATACGTATAATAGTCGTGTAAATATATTGCGGTTTGCGCAAAAACATATCGAATCTCTAGAGAAACGGCAACAAAAATAAAGTGGTTATATTTGTTTTGTTCGATAAGCCACCGATGGAGTTCACTGATAAAACTGTTGGGTTTTTAACTCGACTGAAGCATAATCGGTAATGAGGTCAGTGGTATATGAATTTCTACCGTTCGTTCTTATTAAACGTGTGTCCCTGTGAAAAGGTGACTGTTCACCGGGATTTTTATGTTCATCGTTTATTGCCTGTTTTAGTCTAAAACTTTTTTTTCTGTTTATGGAATAAAAGGTCGTTACTTTGAATAAATATCGTTTATTTTATTTAATTATATATTAATTGGATTTCAGCTGATTTAATTAATTATATTTAAAAGTAAACCTATTTTTTTTTAATTTGTTCGATTCGGATTTTTTTAAGAAAATAAATTTTAAATATTGTTTTTAAAGTGACAATAATATAAACATTACTAATGTTTATATTCGAATTTAAATCATAATATTAATATTGATTTTTTTATATTTGTTTGTTTTTAACTAAAGTACACATTCACACAATTATATTAAAGCTGAACGCAATTCTCCAACAAAATAGACTTCAAGTAAACAATCGTATATTTTTACGACTGTACTTTTTTTCTACATGAAAAGAAATAAAAAAATATTATGTTATTATGTAAAAAAAATAAAATAAAATCAAATACGACGTAAACAAGTATACAAAGGTGCGCCTTATGACGAAACGTACTTGAAAAATATACGTATATTATTTACGTTTTGAAAATTCTAAATATTCTATAGTCACGATACGCTCGAGTTTTATTTATTTGTCAGTGATATTAGAATGCAAATATATTTCTAGAATGCTAGTCGTTAAACTATGGTCTGTGAATCAAATGTGACCCGTTAAGGTCGGCGTTACACCTGTGTTTAAATTCGAATTTCGCGCGCGGAAGTGGTCGTTATTTAAAAATTCGATTTTAGTTAACGTGTAGGCTGTTGAATATCGTTTATTAAGTCCAATATATTTTGTATTTGATTTATTTATACGACGACGATTCATTTTTAATTCAACACGTTTCCGCGGCACTCCTAAGTTTGGCGAAACACTTTTAATAGATGAATATATTTTAAAATGTCTTACTAGGATCTAAATAAATACTAGTATAACTAGTAACATAATTTAGTCACTCTGATCATCTCAACATCTTCTTGGAGTACATTAATGAAATAAACCTGTACTTGGAATCGATTTATTGATTGTACAGTAAGTTCTAAAACTACATAGCATAAATGACAAGGTTATTTGATGCTGTGCATTTATCTTTTTCTAATTTATATTTATTCTGACGTAGAATAGAAAAAGACAGACATATCGTCATCCGTTTCCTACGCCCTAATATCACAATAACCGTGATCAATCATTCATAAAAAATAACCACTGATTAATGAAATAAAAGATTTATTATATATTTACCCAACAACATAAGACACCGTTCATTTCTAAAGTTAGAAAATTGGAAAATGTTTACTCTCACGTTTTCACTGTTCAACCGCAAAACTATACTGTTTTAGACCATTGCGTTTATTTATTTTTTTATGTTCATTCATTATTTATGTCAAACTTTTATTATTCAATAAATAAATTAGTCCAATGTTTTATTTGTGGTTTTAAACGGCAGTGAAATCGGAACTTGAACATTGATTCAATTTAGGCCCACGTTTCGTTATATACATATATAATATATTTTTTTCTATCATTAAATACGATCTTGATATGAGATCTGATGGAGCGAAATTAATTTATACGTTTCTCAACGCTGCGATTTCTAGTTGACATATTTGAGAAGTGACGATCTAGTTATTATTATTATTGTTATGTATTATTGTGAACTTTTCCATTTCACCTCGTGACCGATTAGTGGTTTGTTTTTGTTTCGCGTTACACTTCCCCAAAGTGTCGTGTGAAGTGTGTCAAAATCGTTAAATGCACATCGCAACTACGAATTATAACACCACAAATATTTAATAAAAAAAATCTTTTTTTTTTTAATGGGGAAAACTAGAAATAACTAACACTATTTTAGTAACACTACTTTTAGCAATATCTCCTTTATTATTGCCATATTTAATTTAAAGATTTTATAATTTTTAACTATATTTGCATAACAATAATACAGAAAATTTAATATCAATTTATTTTATCATACGATTTGTCGATATATATTTTCGAAAATATATTATAACGACCACAAATTTTCAAATATTGTAAAAATTAACCGAGATCAAAAGGGCGAATGTATAAAATAATTAACACTCTATGAACTATTGATCTTATATTTAATTGTTAGTTGTCATTTTAATTGCTTATAATAGCTTATAACATAAACAAGTTCAATTGTAAGCGTTAATAAGCACAATACTAATACTGTTCAGCGCAAATTGTTATTTAACCCTTAAAGGGCAAATACGAAATAATATCGACATATGATACTTTGGAAGCTTAATTGTTAATATTATCAATAAAATGTATAATATATATAATGAAGACCTGATATTATATCATAAATTATTATATTTTATTCAATAGTAAATCACTTAACTGTATAATAAATTCTAGATTCATGACTTATTTTTCACAATTAATATTTATTTAGAATTATTCTATTTTTAAGAATATCAGTGATTAAAAATTCAATCTTAATGATTCAGAAAAATATTTTTATTGTATCTATCGAATTTAAAAATTATTATTAAATTACAGTGATGATTATGAACCAACTTATTAACGTTGCGACCTAATAATTCACGTTTGACATAGCGAAAATGTTTACACATTGCCTAGCGTTACAAAAATAACTAGTGGTCTAATTAAAAGTCACGTTATTCCTTTAATAATTGTCTACTTTGAAATCACTGTTATTAAAATGATAGCCGTAATGACTTAATGCTGTTAATTTTCTACGTGCTCGAACAGAATACTTCACTTACCTATATTATTATAACAGGTCCACACACACACGCGCGCTTATATATGTTTTTTGTATATATAATATATGTATGTGTTATTTAGAAGTGTATATTTTGTTATGTTTATTTTAGTTTTAATTGATGGTCATTTAGTATTAATTTTTCAGTGATGAAGTCAAAATGTTAATCTAAAAAAAATGTAATTATGACAATGGAGAAATCAGTTAAATAATATTTACTTCTAACTGTAATTATTATCATTTCCAGTATTATGACGCAAAATTTTTAATTTGAATTCTTCTGTATATGCAATTTATCTAAATTAACTATTGTCAAAAATAACGCAATGCTATTTTAAGATAAAAAGAGACATATTTTCGAAAAAAAAATTGTTTTATTTTTAAGTAATTCTAATTTATTACAATAAATAATATAAACTAAATAAATTTTATTTTATAGATATATTATACTTTTATATAAGAGTAATTATTAAGATTCTTAGATGTGTTTTAATTCATAATAAATTATAATATGATCTTTTCTTTTCTAACTGTGATAGAACATCATTTAATTTATATAGGATTTAATATATATTTATTAAATACATTTTAATCAAAAAATATATGAAACATAACGTTTAAAAATTTACAATAAAATTTATTTTCTCATAAATATGATGATATTACTGTGTGAATTTCCTGTTTCAAGTTCAAATCCGTTTAAATTATAGTAAATTATATCGATTTATTCACACTGTTTATGTTAGTTTGAAAATGCATCGCAGTTACATTCTCTTATTATAAATGACATCTCCGCAACGAATTGGAAATAATTCGTAATTTATCATAATGTTCGTGAGAGAGAATCTCCATGTCGTATTCTAATGCTTCTATTTGATTACTTAATAACATCGCATTGGATATGTAATAGTTATATGAGAGCTTTCGCATTATTATATCATTCATAGAGTGAATATTTTCGTAGAATAATTTATTATTTTATATTACAAAAAAAAAGTATATATATATACGTTTTCAATCTATTACTGTATTAAAGTGCATAATAAAATGTTGAAATGAGAATGGAAATGACAGTCACCGGCCGCTTCTTAGAAATTGATTTTAGATATATTTGTATTTTATTCTCAAATTTATGTGTTGTATTGTGATATCGTATGTTTTTGTTATTAACGTAGTATTTATAGTATGTATGTACTATAAATTATATGTCTTTATTATTATATGATATGTATATAGAATACCGATTGTTTGAAATCAGTACGTAGCCTCCAGAAAAGGCGGGGTGAACTTTATTTTATTATAGTTTATTTTTCGTGGGATCTAGTCGTTGGTTTTATGTTCGATTTTAAGATTATAAAAAAATAAAATACCGTTTAGTGAATGTTTAACAAAATTTATTTTTTTTTATATTTAATTTATCGATATTCAGATATTTAAACTTTTATGTGAATAATAATGATAATCGAATGATAATGGAAAGTGTAAGTACATTGTAATTAATCTATGGCTGGCGTAACTTTTTTTTAAATCATTTTAAAATTATCTCTATATTTTCAAAAAATACAATTGATTATTTCAAGCTTGCGGATTTTTGTATTTTTTTTCAACTTTGAAATTGTCGATAATAATCGATTAATCCGTGAAAATTGTAGATAAAATTACTCTGCGTGAAGTTATGTCCATTTCGAATTAAAAAAAGTATATTTTAAAAATTTTATTGAAAACTTAAATGCTAAATCAATCTCAACATATTTGATATAACAGAAACCTCAACCTTTTTTATGCAATAATATTACACAATCGCCATTTTGGCTATATACTTTTATTTAACTTATTCCGGTATATGATTTAAATTTTATACTTCTACATATCTATTGAATAGACAAGCTAATCATTAAGTGGTTATATATCAAGAGCTCGATAATAATGTTATTTATCGCTTACTTTCTTTTATCGCTAGATACTTTTATGTTTCACTTTTGGAAATGTTTCGCGAATTGAAAGTAACGGTTTTTTTTACCGAAACTCGTAAATTGATCCGAATATAGAGAGAGAAAAATAATGATAAAAAAAAGGAATAAAATTCAATGTTAAAAGTGGAAGAGTGACGAATCGATTAGCGATTGAACAGACATTGCACAACATGAACGTTTACATAACAGAATATCGAAGAAGCGGACTGACGGTTATCCAGTTAACGGTGACCGTTATTCATATAAACATCGATTACCATTCAATATTTTATAAATTCGGGGTATATGAACTATTAAAAATCGTATACTATTCTAAAATTGATCATATTATATTTAGCTCTAATTTTTATTATGTGTACCGATTTTTTATAAAATATTTTCGAAAATACTTTTGATTATAAGGTAAAGCTCGCAGAAATCATTTTCAGAATAAGCTATAATAGCTCTTTGAGGAGCTCTAGATACGAATATAATTTCAAAATTTTAGCAATGAGATTTTTTAATTTTCAAACGACATTTTTATTTTTACATAGAAATATTGAAACATTGTGTTTTGAGATACAAACTTTGAATTGTAATGAATTCGGTTTAGAAGTTTATATTGTAATGTTTTTAAATTATTATTAACTACATTTATATAATTTTATACACATATTTTACATTTATTTTGAAAAAAAATCATGAGTTCCCTTTCCGGAAAATACATATGTTTAATTGGCGAATAAATTTAACAAAAAAATCTTTATGATTAAGATACTTGTGATTAACTTTAACTACAATTAAAATTATTGTTTTTTGCTATTCTAATATTTTTTTCTAAATTTACTATAATATTATAACTAAATTGCAGAATTATGAATAGAAATATTGATTATTTAAAATTTAATAATTTTAAAATATCTATATTTAAAGATGAAACAAATTATAGATATAACAATAATAAATAATATCTGACGAGACTTGATCCAGTTAAAAATATGAATCAGTATTTTGTTATTTAAAATAAATACTTTAGTTATAAAGCATTTCTTTATAATCATTTCATCGATTTGATTATCATTTCTTCTGTAAATTATAAATTTAACCTCGGATGTATTTATAAATATTACAATGCAAATTTTTAAACAATCGAATATTCATATTCATTGGCTTATATTAATCAAATCTAGATCCGGATATATTTTATCATTATATTTAGATATTTATCTAACACTAGATCTAATATTTATTAAGTATCTAACGCTGCAAATTCTAAGAAAATAAGATAAAGTCCAAAATTGCTTATATATGTGCATATTGCAAATAATGTCTAGTAAGTTTCTCGGATATTCGTTTCCCATCACGATAAGTCGGCTCTTGTTCTTTTTCTTAGTCATAATTCAGTTGTGGCAGTAGTGATATAGATCAACGATAAATAAGTGGAATGTTCAAATGCTAAATCTCGTTTCAGATTTATTAACTGCACCGCTAGTTTATCGACCGATCGTATAAATATTTATTTATCTCTTCCTTCTTTGATAACATTTTTTTCTTCAATATTCACATATAAATATTTTGAGTGGTTTTCTACTTGAATAGTTATGAGTGTAATAATATTATGATATATTATTATTGGAACAAAGTCAATATCTATTGCTTTTCTACAAATTTTAGATGACTCACTCACAATTTTACAAATCTAAAATAATTCCCGACTAATATTCTAACATTAATCATATAATTAAATTATATACATCACCTTTATCATTTAAAATATATTTTGTAATCGAAGCCTTAGTTAAAAAGGTGCCCTTTTGAAGAGTGACGTTTGATTATTTTGAAAGCTCCTTTGTGCCGATCAATTTCAAATTAAATTAAATTACCATAAATACATTTTCCCGTCATCTTTCATCGAAATTAAAAATCCCCATTAAATATTAAACTATAATATACAATTCGATTCAGGGATTTGGATCATTTAACATTTTATTACTACGTTTTGTACTCCATTTTACGACCCGCTTTATCTCATAAAGTTTTTTTTTAATAAACTGTATTTAATAGTTGTATAATACCGTTATTCATTCACCTATTAAATATAAGAAAAGAAAATTTATATTTTTTAAAATATAATTTTGAAGCTGAATACGTACAAATATTGAATAATTAGATTATCTGAATTTTATTTAAAAAAAAATGTTAAATTTAGATAATAGTAAAACGTGTATAATTATCGTAATTATAAAGAATAATCAATAATCATTTTTATTACCGATTCTTAAATGAAACTTTGAAATGTTGATATTGCTCAATTTCATCGATAAAAAACGTAGTATATTGCATGTGCTTAGTAATAATTTTAGATATTCGTCAGTCATAAATATCATTTAGAGATTGATAAGTAGCTGATAATGTTTTGTTTTATTAGAAATATGAATTAAGTGTTTTTTTTCTATACGCTTTATCTTATTTATGATAACGGCAGGAATGTATGATAATTTAGTGGAAAGATTAAAATTTACAATGCACATATAAGTCAATTTTAAGTAAATCCACGTGTAATGTTTTTAAATGATTTTTCGATGAAAGAATTCTGAATAGAAGTATTTATCAAAAATGATCATAATTATTATATAATATTGTGTAAATAAAATAAAACAATGATTATTGTAATTTGATTAGATATTATTATCGACCTCATTATTATATTTTTGATAGTAATTTAAATAAGAATAAGGTTACGAAAGTAATATTTTTTCTAAAAAGAAATTAATTCATATAATATTTTCAAAATTTCTACAATTTTGTTACACGAAATATAGAAATCTTGTATATATATATATATATATATATATATATATATATATATATATATATATTGTATAAGAAATCAGTTTCTTTTGCGCTAATTCTATTTTATTTTAAAATTCATCTATCGTGTAAAAGGGTATTTAGATTTATATCCATAAATATTCATATTTTTGTTCGGTATCATTTATTTTAAATACACAGACCGCGGTGTCGATACGATAGAATTTATTTATTTTCGGCGTATCTTTCGCTTCCATTAAACCGATCGGGCGTCGGATGGAAATGAGAAGATACGGAGTAAACACTGCAGCGTAGGCAAAAGAAAAGATTGGAAAAAAAAGGAAGAAAAAAAGAGAGAGAGAGAGAGAGAGAAAGAATGTGTTGGCGTTGCGAAAGAAAATTCGTGACGCGTTCCATTCTATACGTAACAATTACGCAACTATCTTGGCCGTATATACACATAGTGATCGAATTGCCCCGATAACGGTAACAAACTTAATCGCCGATCGCTAATCAACGGCGACTATTCAATCATTTTCAAATATTTTTTTTCTTTTTTATTTTCAATTGGTCGGTCATTAAACATTTTGCATTCGTTGGCGGTGCGAAAAAAATAATTATTCGTGGCTCTCGAGTATCCGCCTTATTCTTTTCATTCGTCTTCAATTCACTTTTCGTGTGCGATGCTTAAAATGAAAGCTTATCAATGAATTCTATACGATTCGATTCATAATGAATCGAAAAGATTGTGACGATATAACGTCAAAACGGGACTTTTTAAATGTATTATATTTTATCGATTGAAAAGATTATTTTAAAGCAAATGGTAAAAATAGTAAACGTGATGAGAATTTTAAGAATATTGATTTAAAATACATATTTTTTCATTACTAATGGTACTACAGGTTTTAGATTGTACTTATTCCTATCCATTGTTATTCCTATGTTGTTTTTTATTATTGTTTGCATTTTTTATGTTGTCTTTTCTAGTTTATTTAGATGAATTATTCTTTGAAATGGAGTCATTACTTTAGGCGCTCAGGATTTGTTTTTTCAGATATCAAAAACTCATGTCATCTTCCATGAAAATAAAAATCGATATTAAAAATATTTAAGATATGTTTATAAAATATTTCGTAGAAAAAAGTTACTATGTCAGTTAAGAATTTCAAAGATTTTTATATACTTCTATTTTCATTTTCAATGATAAATTTAATGAATCATACGAAAATTATCAAAAAAAAAAAAAAATGAGCGTCGAAAAATTGAACATCAATAAAATCTTGCGTTTTATATTTGATATTAGTCACAAAATTCTCTGCATATTTAATGTTCAAATATGTGAACGTGTCGTAAAATATGCACAATGATGGAATAAACATTCCGAGAATGTTAACGGAAAACCGTTTCACAAAAATAATTCCAAGATCTCGGATCGACTCCTAAGAGATCTTTATTAGTATCGAAACGAGCGGTTGTAAAATCGGATTGACAGTGATGGCAAACTTGTGGCACATGTGACAAAAGTGACACGTTATACAGCAATACAATATTATTGATAAAATAGATTTATTAAAAATCTTATTTGTAAATGTGAATATTGTTTCAGTGATACCTAATGTATTTTAAAATCTATATACATTATTTTAAGTATTTATATACGTACGTACCGTAAAACGTTGGTCAATGGTAATACGATCTTTTAACTCTTTTTTTTTAAATGAAAATCACGATTTTCAATCATGAAATTAATTATTTATGATTTTGTGAGAGCACTTTAGTTCTATTGCACAATACGTTCATTTTATAAAATGTGAACTGTTGCGAAAAAAAAATATAAATAAAAAAATGCAATAAGAATGAACACAGAATGATGAATCGACTTCAAGATAGATATTGTAATATAGCTAGCTGTATGAAGAAATTTTACTAAATTTATTCTTATGTTTCAACCTGTTTTTCTACTTCTTTTTAATTTTGTATAATTTTACTATTAAGAAAATAGTATTTTTTATATTAATAATGAAAACTAAAATCAATATATGAAATACGTATCTTGTTGAAAATTCTATGAAATAAAATCATGTATTATATATTATTTGATTTTTATATATAATTTTCTATATACTATTTTTTTATTATTATTTCATTTGTAAATGTTTTTCTAAGAATTCTTTCTATTATTTTAATATATGATAACTATTAAAGATATATATATATATATATATATATATATATATATATATATATATACGGCTATTAATAATTGATATATTGGTAAACTGATTATTGATAGCTTATTGGCAATTATTTATAATATAATATTGCAAGTATTAAAAAAAACTAATTTATAACAGGATTTCATCTAGTTAATTTATATTTTAGTGTTTTTTTTATCTCAACTTGGATATTTCATACATGAAAATTCACATCTTTATATTTTACAAATATATTTTTTTACTTTGTAAAGATTGAATATGAAAGATAAAAAAAGTTGAATTTCAAGTATAAATTGGCGGATTTTTATATGTGGAAGATTTTAAATCGAGATTAAAATAAAAAAAATATTTTTATAATAAATATAATATTTTGACAAATATGAATTTTAACTACCGATTTTTATTGACTCTCGATTTTCCGCTTATATAATATCCGCATTCTGTCGGCTATTTTTCCGCAAAATTATACAAAATTTTCACATGCAAATGGACGATATTAATTATCTTTTTTTTTCATTTCCTTTTTCAGCACGAATGAGAAATTATTTCGCTGCACAAATTTCATATTTGAAAAGTAATACACGTGCAATGTGTGCGAGTTTATAGCGTAAATGCGAACGCTATACGTAATATAAGTAATGTAAGTCGTGATCAAAGCTTCCCAAATGGGGGTCGGAATACCGTTATTGAACGTCTAAAGCCATTATCCGTCATACACATACTTGTTTTTATACACACGTATTTATATATATTTATATACTTGTACGATACCAGCACTACTCCGGTTTTAGGCTTTTTTATTTTTCAAATTCTTCTCTGCTATTTTTTTTCTTTTTATATACAGATTTCGCGCAAAATATTCTATTGTAAATAGAAAATATTTAGAAATGATCGTCTGCGTAAATTTTCATAGAAAGTTCAATTTTTAGAAAGTGAAAAAAAATAGATATAAATGATATACATAATAAATTATAAATAATTAATGAAAACTGATAATATGTATTATAATGAATAAAAACTGATTTTATCATAAATACGCATAAAAATATAATTCCGATTAAACCGATATTTATCGAAACTAAAATGTATTATTATATAAAATTCTATTTTATTATGTCAGCTAAATAAAATATTAGCTGTACCGATTGCAATAAAATAAAGCTACACTAACTAACGTCACTAAAACCTTTATGGATCTAAGACTTAAATAATAATAAATTATTTCGTATTGCTATTATAATATTCGTATAGTCTGATATATTTAGAAATATAAACTAATGGAATATATAAATAATAACAATGATTTAAAAGGATTTTCGTTCACAAGGAAGTTAAGTGTATTATAAGTGAGAACAATAATCTAATAATGAACGTAATTCTATGACCAATGCTGCTACTTTTATGATTGATATAATCAAAGTGTGTATTGTCTATCTTAAAAAAAATATTTATACTTTAACCGTTTTGAATTATTGTTCTTCAGGAAACCGGTAATTCAGCAATAATAGTAGAAATTTGTCAGTAATAACAGTAGAAATTTGTTATGATCTCGTCTGACTGTCGATTTTTATATGTATGTATTATACTTAACAGTCGCCGATGAAAATTATTGTTGCGTGTTCCGACGCGACATTTGAGAACCGCTTATTGAATTGTTTATTGCATAATTGAAGAACGTATGAGCTAATACGTCGATTACTGACCTAAGATTTGAACACGCGTGTCGATCGGTTTTTTTTATATCTGGTTATTTTGTCTTTATAACTGTACATTTTTTTGGTTCGATTTAGTTTTTTGATTTGTTAAAATATTATTTGACATCAGGGGATGATGCGAATCGAAAGCTTTAATTATATTTCAATGGATGATTTTGATATAATAATTATTATAATTGAAATTTGTATATATTTTTAAACATTCATTTAATAGCTATAATTTTGTATTTTTTGATATAATTACAATAGATTTATTTTAACTTATCTCAGCATTTAAAGTTAGCGCCAGATAATAATAATTACAAGGACGTACAATTCTACACAATGATTGTTATAATAATAAATAATTTCTTTCTAAAACCACTTTTATCTATAAAATTGCTTTTTTTATTTTGAATTCGATTTACTAATCATCGGATTCGTCTATTTCATATTTCAAATTTCTTATTTCTCGTTGTCTTTATTGTTTTTGATTATTTTTTCTTTATTAATTTATTGCCGTAGAAATTTTTAAAATAATATTTTTATATTGCAAAATAAATCATTTATATATTTTTTAAATTAATTAAAATTTCATATTAAAAGTCGCATGAAGCTTTTTCTTCAAAATTTACTATCAAAGATATTTTAAGTATATATATATTTATATATATATATATATATATATATATATATATATATATATATATATATATATATATATATACTTAAAATAATATTAAATATAAATAAATGATTTTAGATATTTAAATATTACAGTTCACTCAATAAACAACATTTCAGATCATTAAAACGAAAATGTTTCAAAAATGTAAAGCTCTTACAACAATACTTCTTTTATGCGAATTTACTGTTAATATCACAGTATTTCTTCATCACAATAGAACACCGAATGCCAAAATATTTTCCATTTGAAAAATATACATAATAAAACGTAAAATGTTTACGGGAAGCTTTTTTTCTTTTGACGCGTTACGTAATGACACGGTTGGTTTTCGCGAGCTTTTTCGACGGTCACGTACTACGTTCAAATTAGCGAAAAAGCGCTCAATCATCGACGAAGGCTTTTTTTCTTTTTCATGCCATCGCTGAACAGAAATAGCCAATTTTAGAATATAATAGAGGAAACATAATATTCTGTTTTCATTTTTTTTTTCACGAATTTGTGCACTCATTGTTTACTGTTAAATGCCCCCGTTTCGATGTTCACAATGAGCCTTGCGTTAGTAATAGTAATTATTAGAAGAGTTTTATGAATGAAACAATTTAATCTGATGAGCTAATTTGTATTTTTTTTCCAATTATTTTCAGGAAGACATGTAGTGAAAAGTCTGATGTATAAAAAAGTGGATTCGAATAGAACATTATGAATTTAAAAAATAATTACAGGTGAGTTCCACTTTTTATTTCTTTTAAATTATGGCACATTTATTAATGTTTCAAACATCGTCTTATATACATTATTTTTATACAATACTATTGAAATTCTTTGATTAACTAAATTCGTCTATAATGATAATCAACTTTTAAAAATCTAAATTCACCCGTTTATCCCACAATTAACATTTTTCAAATTCTCTAGTGTGGATTATTAAAAAAAATGATTTCATATATAATACAATAAAATATGTATAAGGAAAAAGTTTAATTTATAATTAAAACATTTATCATGTTAAATAAATTTTATATATATTTTGTTTTTTATTTTTATTTTAACCTTCAACTGGATTTATTTTTTATCTATTGAATATAATATAAGTACTTTTAGTATTAAATTTAAGCAATCGAATTAAAAATATATATTATATGATAATTTTAGAAAAAAAATGAGGGAGATTTAAGCAAAAAAAAATACACACCGATAAACGTGTTAATATAAGATTTATAGTTTCATAGTTTACGTTCTACATCCGTGAAACTATTTTATAAATATTTAGTATCCATTGTACTGAATATTGTTGAATTTAGATCCGGCGATTCTATCCTGTTTGTTTTAAACCGTAAATCAACCTAGAAACTACGACACGCTGTTCGTTTTCATCACAAAGTATTATATAAAAAAAATCGATATTGTATTATATTTACGACGCGATACAATTTTATTTTCGTTTATATTATATATATATATATATATATATATATATATATATATATATATATATATATATATATATATATATTTATGATAAACAACAGCGTCGACATTAATTAAGGCATCGTGGAATGACAACGTGCGAACGGGGTCGTCGAATAAAACGACGTGTGATTGAACGAACCCATTTCCTCGCGGTTCTAATCCCCGGATGCCGCTCGAACGGGTACAATTCGAATGGAAACAAACTCTAATTCCAATTTAAAATACACACACACATCTCCCCACTTCCGTTTGTTTACCGCAATTGGTCTCTGGACAATATTCATCAGTTCCATCTAAACGGATGAACCGAGGATGGCTTCAGTTTTTTTTTTTTAATTAAATTCTCTTTTTATTGATTGGATTTATAGTTGAAATCGGAACCTTTAATTCTATTTCATTTTATTTATTTTTTTTTAGTTTAGTTCAAGTAAAACTTGTATTTACAATATATAGTAGACGTTAGACATGCTGTCTATATTTGTCATTTACGACGTTATGTCGTATATATAGTATATCAATATTTAAACTTAGGATTTTAATATCTATATTTTTTTCTGTATGATCTTTACAACCCTTATTTATTTAGCTTTGATATATATATACCAATTTTCAATGATTTTCTATAGATGTGTGTAATTTTTTATTATCTAAAAAAGAAATGTTTGCAAAATTGTTGATTTTTTAACCCAATTTTTATTTTTATTTATATTGAATTAGCGATCTAAGATAAGATATATTTTTAAAATTTATTAATATATTGAGATAAATACTATATATAGAAAGATATTAGAATATAATATATTTTTAGATTTTATAGTCAAATTTAGTTAAAGATGATATTTTTTTTTTATAATAATAAAAGTAGTGCACGAGTTTATGCGGGTATAGATAAAATAAGGAAATTGGTGATTACTACTGTTATAACAAGGATTATAAATCATATCAGAGTCCAAAATATTTCAAAAGTTATAATATTTAGAATTTTCATACAATTTGGTAAAAAAGAAAAACAGTGATATTTTTCCATTTTTTATTATTGTATATAAAATTTTATTAGAATATAAGATTTTAAGTTTTATTGCCTAATATTGATCAGATAAAGTTAAGATTATTGGATGACATGGATTTTTTTATTAGAAATTATAAAAATGTCTAAGAAATAAATAAATATTTTGATCTTTAATGTGATTGAAAAAATAATTGAATGGGAATTAAAAACTTTTAGGATTAAAGTACTGGAGCATTGTTCCGGTGTGCTCCTAAATCATCATGCTATCGATTCTAAATTTATGTTTTTTTGAAATACTTGTATCTATTTATTTTAAAACAAATATCTAAATAATTAATTAATTTGATACAGTACTCGATATCAATAAAATGAGTAAAAAATATTTATATTATTTATAAAATTCTTCGATAATTATGTACTATTTCGATAATTATATGTACATAAAAATAATTTATGGCGACATATATAAAGTATTTTGTAAAACAATTGTAATTATAGTTATCATGTTTTTTTTTCTTTATCAGATATTGATTGTGTAATCTAAATGTTTTTTCACTTAAAAAATAATTCCATTCCTTGGTTATTTACTTTTATTTTATTTTCATTGTTTAAAATATTTTATATTTCATTTTTGATTAAAATTTCGATATGAAAAATAATATAATTTTATTTGTAAGAATTTTCTATTGAGTTGGCTCATTGACTCTGAATTTAATGTTTAATCATATTCTTTAAAATTATAAAGTGTTTTTATACTTAGTAATTCAACACGATAATAATTTATTTTTTTAATGAGAAAAATACCATATTTGTATAACGATTAATATTTAATTATTTTTATTTATGCTTTTTATATTAGTATAAAAAATTAAAAAATTAGAAATGTATTTATTGAAATATATCATAAAATTCGAACCAAAGATTTATTTCATACTAAATAAATACATCATCGATTGTGCTATCGCATGTATCTCATCTAACAGCAATATAACTATATTATTTATTGTTCATTTTATAAGATAAAATAGTAAAAAAAATGTCGGAAAAAAAAATATATATATATAACACAAAACAATAGATCAATCAGATTATTTGTATTCTTGTTTTATTCTAGCTCTATACAAATATTCTATTCCATAATTCACATCAGAATTTAAATTACAATTTTAGAACTCGGCATTTTTTTCTTAAAGCAATAATTTGTATTTAAATCCTATTATAGATTAAATTTAGGAATTATTATTTCGAATCAGTCATCGGTAAAACCGATTGTGATAAGAAAATAAAATATATAACACTCAAACAATGCTTCATCTTATGATTTATGTCAACTGAGAAATACTAGTAATCCATATCAAACAATAGTAATGATATATGGTATACTAGTTATTGAACTGGAGTTTAATTTGTGGCATTTGTGGAATTTTAGATCGGCGCCATGTTCAATATTTGACATCGTTTCTGAATGACTAAATCCAATTCATTGTTTATTACATTATCTATTCTATTATTTGTTTTTAGTTTGACCTTCTCAATTAATTTCTAGTTATAAATGTTTACTGGAATTTTATTTTTACACATCTCGAAAGTTATATTAATAAAGTTACGTATTTATTCTTTTTATCTTATACAAATATAATAAGACCGAAGTTGTACAAAGTTCTTCTAAAAGTTGGAACAATTTCGTCGCAAGTTGTATATTGTTTTGATGTTTTGAATTGTTTTTCCATATTAATTTTATAACTATCATATTATATGAAAATCTATATATATATATATATATATATATATATATATATATATATATATATATATATATATATATATATATATTATTTATAGAATATATTATAATTTAAGATCTTAAAAAAATATCCACTTTAAAGATGAACAGAATAATTGATCAATCATAACATGGATAATAATGGTGTTATCATGTGTATTGTGTTGTTACCATTTATAACATAATGTTACCATGTTTATTACGATGTTCTAAGTATATATTGCAGAATAAACTGTTGCACTTTGTCATTATTGTATTATTACTCTATATTATAGACAGGATATGTTTCAATTAAATTTTATATTTTACGACGTATTCTTTTATTACTGCTGTTTAACGCGTCTTATACATAGTTTTATATATTTTTATGAAAAATCCTTAAATTAATGTACAACACAATCAAGTTCGGTTAATGTGATATCAGCGGGAATTAAGTATTATTCTAATTAGACTTAAATAAATCATAGATTAGAAATTTGGAAATATATTTGTATCAATTGACTTAAAATATATATTTTGTTTTAAACAATGCTATTGATTTAATATAATATTTAATGTGATAAAATAACACAATCACACACTTTTAAATTAATATAAAATAACATAAAAAATATTATTTTTATTAAATATAATTTATATTAACAAAATAATAGTACATTCTAAAATTTTATCTATACATTTACATAATAAAAATTATGAAATAAAATAATTAAAGAAATAAAATATAGATTTAGATGACTTTTAAAATATTTGATTTGATTTTATTCTAAGATTCGGGATTCAAACCTGTGACACATGGCGTTGATGTTCAATATGAATAATACAAATTCGACGTTACGGTATGACGCACATTAATCGGTATTAACAGAGCGTTATCTGTATACACATTATTATAATATAATACGATATTTAATACACAAATTTGAAGTCAGTTGCAAATTGCTGGTGTTGCTGCCCGCACACATTGTACATTCGAGCTATTTGCTTCTTAACATTGATCACATTCGCGACGTTAATAACACTCAACTATTCAATATTCAATAAATATTTTCATTTGGCGTTAATTTAGATATGTATGTATATTTTTTAATTTATAAAAAATAATTTGTTACGGTTTATTTCTGGTTGTTGTTGCTAATTTTTTTTTAGCTTTCGTTTTCTATTGTCAATTTTTTTTTTCGGAATTTAAGTGTGAAATTGAAGTGAACGGTGGTTTTATTTATTACTTTAAGTGTTGATAATGTATATATGTGTTCTTTTAAATATTTATTTTCAAAGTGACCGGTAAGCAATCCAACCTTGGCATTTTCGAATTTCGAGTGCGTGCGTTGATATCTAATAAGTGTATTTTTTTTTATTTTGAGTAATATATGCATTTATTCATATTTTCAATAAAGTGTATGTTTGATAATTAATGAAACTCGAACAAAAATGTATATTATTGTCGATTTACAACATTTGCAATAGTCTAAATAATTATTCTGTTCCTTATGTTTAATTTTTATTTAACACAGATATTTTTATTTAAGACATCCAAAAATGTTGTGAATTATATATAGAAATCAATATTTAAATTTAAAGACATAAAATTGACAATTAAACTCAATGAAATATTAGAAGAATCGTTGTCATTAACTTAAAAACCATCAAACGTTATCGAGTATTTATATAGTTTTAATATTTGATCTCAGAAATAATAATGAATAATATTACTTTGGAATATAAATAACTAATGATTGTTTTCCATCTGAATTATGTTTTTGAAATATTGATATAATTTTTTTATATGATAATTATTACAATATATATTTTAAATCAATAGCTCAATAATCTTTAAAAATATAGTTTCTAAATAAAATTTATTTTTCTTGTTGAATTTACCATTTTACACTGAATTGATTTTTTTAATATTATGAAAAATAACTTAGTATAATATATTTTATTATTGCACTCTAATTGCATAAATGTGTTAATATTCTACTACGCAATATTAAAATGCTCTTATTAAATATGCAAATTGATTTCTGCGATTTCTTATGAATATAATTAATATTAAATATGTCGTATTTTGTTTTTCCACTATATTGCATATTATGAAAACGTGTTATTTGCATTCATAATATTTCATAATCATAATAATAATTGAGTGATTCATTAATAAGAAAGCAATATAATTTGATTTTCTGATTATAAAAAATTATCGAAACATTAAAATATACATTTTTAATTATTTTCATTTCATAATTGAACCTGAAAAGCATCTGTTCAAATATGTACGAATTTTCCATTTGGTGTAATTGAAGATTTTATTATAGATATTCTGAAAAAATATTAATTGTGAATTTATTTTATTTTGTAAATAAATGAATCATTATTATATTTTATTTATTGTGTAAATATTGTAATATTTAGTTTAGATATGTACTAAATATAATAGAAAAATAATCTTAACGTTATAAATTTACATAATGATTTTTAATAACTTACAACTGAAAAAAAACATTTAGATTTAAATTAGATTAAAGTTAACAATTTTGTATTACAAAATTATAGAAGAAAATACTTAGTTCTAAAAGATATTGAAATATTTATTTTTGTCACTTTTATCACAATTTATATTGTATTATATTATATTTAGTACATTTTCGATGACGTCGTCATTAAATTAGATTAGAAAAAATTTTCATTTTAGTAAAATAATGCTAATTTTTACATTGCACGTTTATACGTGATAAAATATATATATGCTAATACTAAGTTGACGTATTTAACAAGTAATTGTGCTAAAATTTCACGTGAATCGTATTATTTCCTATTTTTTTTTATTATTATCAACTTTCTAAATACGGTTAGTTTGTAAAATTTGCAAACTTATCTAATTATACTTGAATTATCGCTTATTTAATTCATTGTTTATGGTGATATATTTAGTTTGCAAAATATATTTTAACTAAATTGATCTTTTGTATTTTATTACATTATATCGGATTTTCTTATAATGAATAACATTAAAACACCTAAATTTTCTAAAATATTAAATTATTAATGTATCACATAATCATTTATATTTATAAATATTTTTCACAGTAACATATAAAGATGTTTTTATTGTTTTTCAGATGTAAACGAGGGTAAAAATGGAAGGGGCGGCGGGTGGGGTGCCAGCGGAGGGTTGGCTGGTGGTGCGTGTGCACGTTCCAGAGCTCAACGTGCACAAAAGCCTCCAGTTCCCCAAAGATCAGCTCGTCTGGGATGTCAAACAACAATGTTTGGCCGCATTGCCTAAGGTACAACACTAAACATTTATTTACAAATAAAATTTGAATTATTCGCTATAAATCTAATTTTATATTGAGCTTTTAATATTATAACATGCTATTCATATTTTTATAAATTGATTAATGCAAAAATTCAACCCTATAATTTGTTTTTATTTATACTTTTCAAAATTAACTGTAAATATTATCATAATATATAATATACTAACCCTTTGCACTCGGGAGATGTTATTTGGTTACCACTCAGATTAATACGAAAACTCAATTTGCTAAGTAAAACCATATATTCTATATAAAACCACTAAAAGCTTTAATTTATAAAAGCAAACATTATTTTTATGTATCATAATCTTAAGTTTTGTTTGAATATTCACCAATTACGCTGCAAAATGTCTCGAGTGCAAAGGTTTAAACACTGTTATATGTAACGTAAAGAAGTAAATTAACAATATTAATTATTTTTTTTATTATTTCTAAAAATGTCTGTATCATATATATGTAGTTTATATATAATTTAAATTAATTAAACAAATCAAATTAATTAAACAAATATTTTATATTACATGATCAGATAGAGTTAAATTTCGACTCAGTTGAAAATTATTATATTATATTTGCTTGTTAAAATTCTTTCTATTTTTTTTTTGTTTAATAATATGTTATATTTTTTTTTATTTAACATAATATGGCTTTTTAATTTTTGTTCCTGTGCTGTTTTGTCGTCTGATTAATTTTAAACCAATTGCTTATATCCAATCGGCCCATAACTACAATAAAAGGTGGCCACATGGTATCGGGTATGTGTATACTAATTTTAAAGAATGGTTTTCTTTATTATGATTTATCAATTTTTAAACATTAATTACTTTTAATTAACTGCATGCTGATAATTCTGTTTAATTTCTTCGAATATTAAAAACACTATCAGAGCACATATTTTATGATTAGTATTCACATCTTTTATAACACATTTGTTTTGTGTTTATTAATATGCTTTTTTATAACAATTATATGGTATATGAATTCATTTTATAATTGATCTTTATTTTTGTTGTGTTTCTTGGAAATATGAATGCTATCATTTTTAAAAATTTTATAATACATTTTTCTAATGGCTAAAAAAATCGTTTCGTTTTCTTTTTAGGAATTGAAAGAAAGCTTCAATTATGGTTTGTTTTGCCCTCCTGCAAATGGGAAGGCAGGAAAATTTCTTGATGAGGAAAGAAGACTGGGTGACTATCCATTTAATGGTTCAGTCGGTTACTTAGAGGTAAATATACGAAAAAAAGAAGCAATTTTTGTGATATTGTATAAATGTACATATTATTTGAATTATATTTCGTTTGTAGTTGAAATATAAAAGACGCGTGTATAAAATGCTCAAATTAGATGAAAAGCAATTAAAAGCTGTACACACGAAGACAAACCTTCGTAGATTTATAGATTATGTTACTCATGGCCAAGTTGAAAAGATTTCTAAAATGTGCTCAAAGGGACTCGATCCAAATTTTCACTGTCAAGATACCGGAGGTAAACAACTCATTAACTATTTAAGTTTTTTAATTCATGTTTTTTTTTGTGTTTATATTTAATATATTTCTCGTAATTTCTTACAGAAACACCATTAACATTGGTCACAACGCAGAAGAAACCAGCAAAAGTTTTAATAGCATTAGTTAACGGCGGAGCCCTTTTGGACTATCGTACTAGAGACGGAAGTACGGCGATGCACAAAGCGGTCGAGAGAAATTCTCTAGAAGCAGTTAAGACTCTCCTTGAATTAGGAGCATCACCTAATTATAAGGATGGCAAAGGTCTCACACCACTCTACCTCTCTGTCACTAACAAGACTGATCCACTCTTATGTGAATGCCTTCTTCACGACCATGCAACGATCGGAGCGAAAGATTTGCAAGGATGGCAAGAAGTCCATCAAGTAAATATGACTGTTTTTGATTCAAATTCTAGTTTTTTCAAATGTTAAGTCCTTCTGAACTTATAAAGATTATAGCACTATCGATTTATTTGTTTTTGTGATACATTTGTGTATGTGTAGGCTTGTAGAAATGGATTGATCCAGCATTTGGACCACTTGCTTTTCTACGGCGCAGACATGAACGGTAAAAATGCATCAGGGAATACTCCGCTACACGTCTGTGCCGTCAACGGTCAGGATTCCTGTGCTAGACAGCTACTCTTCAGGGGTTGCGATCGAGAAGCGCTTAATTTCGCCAACCAAACGCCTTACCAAGTGGCCGTTATTGCTGGTAACATGGAATTAGCCGAAGTTATTAAAAATTACAAGCCTGAAGAAGTCGGTGAGTTTCCATTTTACATGTCGTTATTCGTTATTATTATTATTATATTTATTGCGTGAATGCAATTGCTCAAAGTCCTCAGCATGTCTATTTGGATTAAAATTTATTTTTCTTTATGTGTTTGATGTTTATTTAGTCTTTGTAAATATGTCGATGAGCTTTTTCTTCATAGTGTTATCACGATTTGCATTCTGATAATGGTATATAATTATATCAATAATACATCAAAACTAGATACATAAATTATAATACAATTACATTTGAATTACATAAATTTTTAAACTAATATTATTTTTAACTCATAGTCTTCGTTATTTTTTTCTTAACTAATCTTGATTTTTGAAATAGTTGATCAAAAAAAATAATGTTTAAATAAAAAAGCATGGCATTTTATTAATAACTTTTATGTCATCCATCATCTGAGCTTCTTTGTTTGATAGATTTATTATACATTTATTACACATGGTTCATTTGGATTTATGGTGATGGTTGTAAATACATACTTTATAAAGCTGTTATTGGTGTACATCTTCATATATTATACGTAAATTCGTCTTAAGTGTTTTATTTGTAATATATTATGTAAAATAAATCGTTATTTTCTGTAATAAATAGATAATTATGTAGTGTTTCGTGTATAATATATATGAGCTTATTACTAAAATGTGCAGTTATTAATTTTTGTTATTTGGAACATGAATTTTATGTATAATGACGTTTATTGCACTTTAGCTTTATTATATATATGTTTTTTTTAATAAGTAATTGTAATATTAATATTTTATTTAATATTTTTATTGAGTTTAAAAATACTATTAATAATTTAATTTAATTTTTATATATACATTCTTCTTTTATGTTATACAGTTTTGATCTATATTTCTTTTCTCTATCGATATTTTTTGAAGTTTTCAATTTGTTTTAGTTTTTTATTTGATCTTACTGAACAATATTACTGATATATTACAACATTATAATTGTATAAAATGTGTTTTTGAATATTTCATATTAAAAATAATATATATTTTTGAATACAAAGTGATGAAATGACACATCTATAAATTTAATTAAAACAATATATAGTATATTTAGATTTAACTATTCATTCATAACAAGTGTTATATATTGTTTTTTTTTTTTTAATTTTAAAAATAAAGGAACGATATTGAAAAAATGATGTAAAATTGATAACCATTTTTAATAAAAAATATTAACAAAACCTTAAACCATGGCTGTAAAAAGAACCATTATAGCACTAATTATATTTTTAAAATAATGTTTTTCAAATAATCTTTTTTGGGAATAATTAATTTGTTTGTGGAATCTCACTTAAGAATATCGTTATTATTTTATTTTTAAAATATAAGAAAACTCCATTAAAATACTTTTTTTGAATGTAGAATGATTTTTAATATATTTTTTTAGAAATTTATTTATATCTAAACCGCATATTGATATCTTATTATTTATTATAGAAATAGTGTTAGTATTATTTTTAATATATCGTAATATTGCTACGAAACTGTATAAAAATTCGAAGAAGATTGTATATCTATGTTCCACAATTTTGTTTTAATTACCATTACTTACCGCTTTGACTGGCAAAACGCGTGTAAAATGGATGAATTCTCAAAAGGCACAAAAAAATGCTATGAAATAAAAAAAAAGACTTTTCAGTCTGTTCTGTCCAAAAAAGTGATAATTGGCGCCACGTTGCAGTACCATTTCGTGGACCACCACGCTACAACCCCAAGAGAAGATCCGGACTATCAACCGGACTAGGTTTAAACTGGGGATGGGCTGGTGATCGTTCGTCAATGGCATCATCACTCCCAATAGTTCCAAGCGAAATAGATACGCTCAGTCTTCTTCGACGACCAGTTCCATCCCCTTGTCCTTCCGAAAGACCATTCAGCTCGGCGAGTTCAAGTGTGTCAGACGGCAGTCATCCAAGTCACGAGGACAATGCCAGCATAGTTACAGGTATTTTTAACAAATAATAACCAGTCTCTACAATGTCCCTTTGTATTATATATATTATATAAATATTTGTATGTACATTGACATATAAATGTGATTGATATATACATATAGTATCACAACACTTCATATCAAACGAGAAGAAGAGGATTTGTTTATAATGAATAATCAAGTCACAACCATCACCATCTGCCATCTTCATTTTTTTCCTTGTTTATTTATTATGAAACGTTTCACTTTTTGAATCTGCATGTTGTTAATGCGCATATATATATATTGTCTAGAAATTACTTTTATTGATTGTTTATAAGATTGGCATTTTTATATGTTTGGCTGTTAAATAAATATTTAGCTTCTTAATACTTTTTTATTCTAGATATATCTAATGTAATTATTAGTTAAAATTCTAACTTGGTAGTGTTCAGGACATAATATGATCGGATATATCTTTTATCATTCATAGATGCATCAATAAGATATCAATAGTTCCGAATCGAAAATATGAATTTTTATATCAGAATTATTTTGTAATTTTATTATTATGTTAAAGATTAATATACATTTTAATAATTATTATTTCGCATTTTTTTACTGCTGAATATTGTAATATATTTTATTTTCAATTTTATTATTTGATTACGATAGTGGAAATAATCTTAAAAAAAATGTTTATTATATATTTATACATATACGTTTAGATTCAGCTATATTTTGTATTACTTCAGAACATTATATTTATCATATTAACTGCAAATTTTTACCCAGTTTAATTAGGAAGGAATCTGGCGGATGGATGAGGTAAAGATTTTATGTGATGAATTGTCTTTTAAAATGTAATTTAATAATATTTTTATACTAAAAAAAATATCAACATTTTTATATACATGTAAGTTTATAAAGTGTTTCAAGTTTTTATTGTCCTCTCTTCCCCGATTTATATTTTAATTTCAATTATTATTTTTTGTGATATTAATATATAATTTTTGCATATATTCAATATATTATTTTTTAATATATTTTATTTCTCCAATATATTTTTTTGCTTTAATCTGTATCGACACTTAACATCTAATAACATATTAGTTGTTGGATATTCATTTTCAGATAAAAGTTTGGGAGATACTAGCGATATTATTTCTGATTCAAGTGGAGTAGGAACAACAACATCCGATACTACAACTAGTTCCCTAGCAATGCCAGGTTCTACAGTAGTTTGTTTAGAAAATTATGACTCCGGTTTGCCCGGTCATCTGAGAATTAGCCAAGGAGATATCATTGAAGGTTATTTTAATTTCCTTTCTTTTCTAATATTAGTAATTTAGTGACAAAACTAAAATAGTATATTGTTTTATAGTTACTGGAGCAACTGATTGTGGATTACTTGAAGGTATAGTAAGGGGAGCTGGACGTGGTTCAACATCAGGCATATTTCCATCTCATTGTGTACAAGAAGTTCGTCTTCGACAAGGAGCTTCACTGAATATTCCTGCTGGAGCGATGAGTGCATCTTTCAACATGATGCATAATCGAAGAGATCATTGCAAAAATTATAGTGCCACTGCACCACGATTAAAAAAATCGTATGTATACACCTTTAATACGTTTATTAAAATAAAAAAAAAACATAATATTTGGTACATATCATCTTTTTTTTTAGAACTAGCAATTTAGAATATCGAACCGTTTTACTTCATAAGGGAAGTAAAGGTTTTGGTTTTGTATTAAGAGGCGCAAAAGCTTCATCTACATTTATGGACTTAACACCATCGGAAAGGTGTCCTGGTTTACAATATCTTGATGATGTAGATCCTGGCGGTATTGCAGATTTAGCTGGATTGAAAAAGGGAGATTATTTAGTAGCCGTACGTATTTAAAGAAAAATATTTTTCATATACAATTCTTTTTATTTTTAATAATGTATCCATAATTATTTAATAGATCAATGATGAGGATGTATCATCTGCATCACACGAACATGTAATAGATCTTATAAGAAAATCCGGATCACACGTTTCAATGACAGTTGTAACAGTGAATCAATGGGGATCAAACGGAAGTGGAAATAGTGTTTTACCAGCTAGTAAATCTGTTGCTCAGTTGTCTCACGTACAAAATTTGGTTACCAGTGGTGCTAGGCAATATGCTACATTACCTCGCAAAGCTGGTGGTGGATCAAGTGGCAGATCTCCAGCACCAGCACCACCTCGTCGTGATCCTAGAACTACACTTAGTGTAGGTCGTGCTAGAGCTAAATCCATGGTAGCTGGATTAGGTAAATACAATTTTTAAACAGATATAATATGATTTGGTTATATGTTGAAAACACAATATTTTTTTTTAATTAAAGAAAACGGCGGAGAAAAAGAAGAGTGCTCTGATCAATTAGGCAACACAAAATCATCATCAGCTGAATCTATTCAACAACAGGGTATGGGTTCAGGAAGTGGAAGTGGAACTTGTACTCCAGTTGCTCCTAGAACAGCATCAATTCGTTCTCGACCACCTTCTTCTCGAATTACAGCGAACGAGCTAGAGGAAATGTTCCAGCAACAGCAGAAACAATCGATCCATGGGTAAATTAAAATTATTTCTTTAGTTTTATGTATTTCTTTCATTATTGAAATTTAATTGTATTTTAATTATGTAGTTACGCTGATAACACTATGATGAGTACATCTAATTTCCAAGAAGGTCATAATTCACCAGCAAAAACTTCTACCGGTCGTGTTTATGCTAGTGTAGCCGAAATGAAAAGATCTAAAGGAAAGGTTTGTATTTATATTAATGTATATATAATTTATTAAACTTTGTTAAATATTAATTAATATGATACTAAAATCATTTTATTTTATTTTCAGGGTTTAACACGCGTACGATTTAACCGTCCTCGTATACCTGCTTCTGGAGAATTACGAAGAGACTTTCACAGTACACCAGATTTGTTTGCCATTCCGCCATCAATGCCACTTCTACCGCATCATAAAGGAAGTCGTTCACAAGAGGACGTTAATATAATTTATTCTTATACAAGTAAATATTATTAGTATTTATTTTTTTTTTATATTATTGACATATCACTAATTTCAATATTTACTATTAGCATCAAGAATGGGCAGTCTTCCTCCTCCATCTCATCCACCGCCGCCGCCGCCGACTTCTGGACAAATGATTGCAGTAGAGATTGGAGCAGATGGTGTAGAGCCACCACCGCCAACATCAGATTTACTTTCTATGCAGCCTGATAATGTAATGTCTTCTTTTCGACCTGCAGACAATGCAAAACTTTATGCTTCACCGCAAGATGTCAATTCTGTTGCATTTAGATGTAGAACATTACCAACTAAAATACATGTAAATTATTTTGCAAGAATTTTTATAACATAATGTAACATAATATTCATATACATATGTATATACATATTTATGTATACTCATGTAATGAACTATTTTCCTTGTAGGTTCGCAAATCTCAGAGCCTTCGAACTGGTAATGGATCTCCTTATCAGTCACAAAACTTATCGAGTACTGATGATTCAGTCAATCAGTATGCTCAGCCATTCAAGCCACACCGTAGTCATTCCAGTGCCAGTAACAAAATGGCCTTTATTAATAGACAGGTTTTTTTCTCATTTAATAATTATTCACATTAGCAAAAATTTATTCAGAATTAAAAAATAAATATTAAATATTCTCAAAAAAAAAATGACTTCTATCTTAGACACACTTAGAGTAATTGCATATGTATATATATTTATTACACAATCATTTAATACGATATTATATGGTTGGTTTTGGATAGCATAATTTTTGCATCAATATTATCATTAAAAAGAGTTTTCATTATTAATGATGATATATTTTATTTCCAGAATTCAACAAACACAGCACCACCACCGATTCCAGAACCAGACTATAGCATGAGTGAATCTGAAGACGAAGGCGAAAATAAACAAGGAAGATCGAAGGATGTTTCAGATGTCTGCACAAATATGAATACATTACATATAGTCGCTGAAACTAGTGCAAATAGCAATGCCAGGTATTTTATTTTATATTCAACTTATTCAATATTATTTTTTATATTCGTAATACATATTTATCATATATTTATAGTGGCAGCAGTTCCAGTTCAGGATCCATGCATCATTCCTTTTCCGTAGACGAAATTCAAAAAATCAGGACACAACTTAAAAGTTCAAAATCATATCCAAACGATTTCTTATTGAAAAATGATGAAAATAGTATACCTAATCCAGAACATCCTGATGATGAAGCGAGTAACGATGATGGAGATAATTCTTCATCAGGAGTTAGTTCAGATCAAGAATTAACAATAGGTCCCCAAGATATTGATACTGATAAACCTAGATCTGGTAAATTGGCATTAGATAATCGTAAATATATGAATGAAAGTCAGAAAATAATGAATGCAGAAAAAGTGATATATAAAGATAAACATTCAAAAGATTTAAAGCCAAACGAAGCGGTTATAAAAAATACTAAGGAAAAAGTTTCGTTTAATAATAGTGTAATGATAAAATCTTCTAATAATGTAATTACAACAGAACCAGTTCATTTAAATAGCTCATCAGAAAATATAACGTCGCCAACAAACTATCAGCCCAAAACTACAATTATTAGTCATAGTGGATATAACACTACAACATATTCAATGGTCAGCACACCGAGTGGAACAATTAAAGTATTGAATCCGTTACCGCCATCGAACACATTACAACGCCACAATTCTCTAACAAGAAAACAGGCCGCTAGTTTTATGTTCAAGAGGGATACAAAGATAGGTCAATCGGCTGCTGAGCGTCTAGGAGTGAACGTGGCTAAGGCACCGTTGCTGAAGAAGGATACCAAACTATCTCAGGATCCGAATGTAAAAGGCGGTATTTTAACTCGCAGCGCCGTTTCTCTCGCTCAGCTTCCGCCGCCGCCTGAAGAAGGAGGAGAGCTTTTCGCTTCACCATTATTAAATTACGATATTACAAATACTATTAGCAATGCTGAAGAAGTTCCGCCTTTAGCTCCGCCACCACAGTTTAGTGACAGAGTTAGAATCGTGGGGGCGCTTCCTAAACAAGGCAGTCGACTACATAGCCAATAAGTATATGGAATTTTCCTATTGTTTTTGTAAATAACTAGTAATAATTCTTTTTTTTAATATTTGCAAATTGTCAATATTTTGATACACATATTTACTAATCTAGGAATGTTTATAAATTATTAATAAGTGCTTAATCATAGATTTAAAAATATATATTATTCTCCTACCCTCCTTATTCGTCGCGCTTGTATTACATCCCTGTTGTTTATTTGTATTTGACTAATGTTTTAATTGATATGAAATATACCAAAGATAGATTTTCTTTATTGAAACATAACGAATTAGGTTTTAGTATTTATTATTAAGTTAGTTTATACATAAAACAGAAACGTGTGTAATTATATATGTATGTTAAAATGTTATTTATTTCCAGAAAATCAATATATGTAGATGACGTTATAAATAATTTTATTCCCTAGTTACAAATTGTAATTAGGGAAATGAAACTATTTATAACCACGCCTAATTCTATATTCTATGAATTGAATTTGCAAGAGTGCTTTAAATAGAAAATCATTATCTACACAAGACGTTCGACCATTATATGATATTGCATGTAAAAATATAAGTAAAAACTATATGTAATTCGCCATTTTGAAATGCTATTTTTTTATTTATACTTTCAATTGATGGTGTGATGCAGTTTGTATATCATATTCAATTTTTATATAAGGCGTGGTGAAACGGGATGCTAATTATTTTAAAACGTTTTTTAATATATAGGTATTTATAGAACATTCCTAAACAATAATAAAAAATAATCTCGTATGAAGTATATTTATTAAATAATAATCAATTTTATGAATGTATAATGATAGATTACCATTTGTATAAAACATTACTGGATAGTCAACAATTTTTATTGAGTAACGATTTTCTATGCATCGTGTAAATGCAATACTGAGAAAGTAATCCACATTCTTGAAATGAGTAACATTTTAATGCATAATATATACATATAGTATTCTTTGTTTACAGTACAATTGTTATGTAAATATAATTAAAAAATATATTACTTCTAAGTTTTATAATATAATTTATTTATAATCTTAATTTAATGTGTATATTTCTAAAAAATTCCGTTGATATAGGTTTCTTTGTAATGCTCATTTAAACGAATTTAAGAATTGTTATTATGAACGATGAAAGTTAGTGCCATTTTTTTTGTGAATATATAAATACAGCTTTTTTGGTAATAAAAACCAAAGAACTGAGGTAACGAAAAGATATAAAATTATTAAATGCCAAGATAAGATGAAATCTATTATTCAGATTTACCCACTTTTTTTGGATTGCGCCATATTCGTCTTGAATTTGCACTGTTACCATACTAAACGTTTAAAAACATTAAAAATTGTAATTTGTATCAGTTTTTTATTTATTTATTAATTATGGGAAATATCATATTTTTCCTATGGAAATTTTCACCATTTTTTTTCAAAAAATTATAATTTTTGCATGTTGTATGTATAATTTTATTATCAAAGAATGTTTTCAATTTAATTTCTGAAGATCGGTCAGTGCTGGTGGTTTTTGTACAATACAAGGAATTATCTAACCTTTACTTTTTAACATCAATACATTCGTAAAAAAAGTACTTTTGAACCTCTGAAGTGTGGATCTTACAATGTAAAAATGAAATATGTTTTTGTATTTTATTTTTTCTTTATTGCTGTTGGAGGCATCGTTATTTCTTTATTTATTTTAAATGACTGGTGCAATATGTGTATATTATTATAACTATGTGATAATTAATTAAAAAAAATCGAAATTTCATTATGAAACATGCTTTTTATTATATAATTATTTTTATCATAACATGTAATCATTTTTCCTTTCTATATCCATTACTTTTACTAGTTGTTTATAGTCTTTCGTTTATATAAATAACTAATGATATATTATTTTAAAAATTCTATATTAAAACTGTCTATTCATAGTTTGCGTAATCATTTTTAATTTCTCTAGAAAAGCTGTCAAAGTTGGAGATGTCGTATTGACAAAAAAGGCGATTTTGAAGTTTACAACAAATATTCTACGAACTATCATTTATTTAGTGGCGGTTATTATTTCTAATAACGCATTTTAATCAAATATAAAATCCTTCATCTTAAAACTATTCTATCATATAGGAACTTTCAATGAAATGGTTGAAAGTTTTATAATTATTTTTTTTTGTTAATTTATGAACACTTAAAATTTATCACAAAAAAATTCCAAAAAAAATATGTGGGGGGGATGTAGGATATGTATTTATTTATTAGTCGACAATGAAGTAAAGTACATCACATTTTCAGACTTACCTTAAGGACAAGCTGTCGAAATCAGTGTAAAAAAAGGGGGGGGGGGGGTCACAAATGTTGACATTTGTATTACACAAAATAATGGAATAAATTGAACTATTTACACGATAAGAATGAAATAATTTTTATCATTTAGCATCAAATTTTAAAAATAAATATTTGTCGAAACAAGTTATATGTCTCAACCACCATCAGCACTGCTGTTGACTAGTGATAGCGTTTTAAATGTTTTTAGTGATTCAATAGTTTTATTTAATTTAATAATTTTAATGTTCAATACTTTTAAAACTGGAATGCATAATAAATTGAATCGCAAATATAATATTGAATACTAACCAAATATTTAAATATATTCTTAAAATTAAAAAAAAAGTTGATATCGTTTGACTAAATACTGTTTTGTTGCATATTAATTATATGAATGTGGATGGTCCTAAAACATTGTTTGCGTCATAGAAATAGTCTTACAAACGCTGTGCGACTCGCCAAATGCTTATTATAGGTGGGGTGGATTTAATCGTCTGGGATCGATAGTTGTCGATCGCTATTGTCTCTATTTAATAATAAATTAATTTATTAACATAGAGCGCGTAGTGTGAACGCGTCTTTTTAAGTGTTGTCTTAAATCTATAAAAAAAAACTTGCACATTTGCAAAACCTTTGGTTTCTCCTTAACCTTCGCTTACCTATGTACTAAGTACACATCGCTCCAAATAAACCTGAATATCTCTCTATTAACATAATAAATATTATTTACTCTTTCATTATATTGCTTTGTTTTTATATTGTATAAGTGTATCATATAAATTTTGTATATTATTTTTTTATAATTTACTATTATTCTGACCTAGCTCAAAATTATACTTTTTGTGAACACTTTCCGTTATTTTGATATAATTATTATATTTATATTAAACTGTTTTAATCACTGATAATATAAGCGTCTACCATGCCAGGCGCTAGTGAATTTTTTTTCATGTTTCCAGTAATTATTACATTTAACTTTTTTTTTTTACTTTAATTCAAAAAATGGGTAGTCACTACACATCACCGGAACGCGTGTAATTCTTTTAGCACCGGAAAAGAAGGGTTAAACGATAACGTTATAACAATCATTTTCAAAAACATGCTGCACTGAAAGCGTTAAGGAATGTGGGTATCAATGTGGATGATCGTACGAGATATGGGCGAGAGAGAATGCGAGTGAGATATGTCAATTAGGGGTTATGTCAATGTGGACGTTCGTACGAGATATGGGTGAAAGAGGACGCATGTGGGGGAAAGTCAATGTGTAGGGGTTGTCAATGTGCAGGGGTTGTCAATAACTTCTTCTTCTTCTTCCTTACGCCGTCTCCTTAAGAAGGTTGGCGATCCACACGGCCAAAGAAACCTTTGATACAGCTATACGAAAAATTTCCACTGACGAACAGTTGAACCAACGACGAAGATCTTTAAGCCATGAATTTTGACGTCTTCCAACTGATCTTTTCCCCTGAATTTTTCCTTCCAAAATTATCTGGAGAAGCCTATATTTATCATTTCGTAAGATGTGGCCGAGGTATTGTATTTTCCTTAATTTGATTATTTTTAATATTTCGGGAGTTTTTCGGGCTACTTTGTCGGTCCAAGATATACTTAGTATTCTCCGGTAACACCACATCTCGAAAGCTTCCAGACGTCAATAACTAGTTATGTCAATGTGAATATTCGTACGAGATATAAGCGAAAGCGAACGAGTGTAGGGGTTGTCAATGGGGGATGTTTGTATTAGATATGCGCGAGAGCGAATGCGTGTGAGATTATGTCAATGCGAACGTTCCTATAAAATAGAAGAGAGCAAATGCGTATAGGGTTTTATCAATGTGGACATTCTTACGATTAACAGAAAAATATTTTTAATTTTTATATTTTATATGAAAATTTTGTATTATGATTGCACGATCAGTTAAATAAAATGAAAACACAATAGCATACACGCACACATACATACAGTACATATTATATATTCAAGATATGTTAATTTTTTTATTGTATTATAATAATTAAATTTTGATATAATATGGTCGAGTTTGGTTAATGTAAGTCCAATTAGTAGTTCGTAGTAATTCTAATTTTTAATCTACATTTTACTGGTTAGTATAATTCCAACTAATATGTCACATCTACCAAATCCGACTGTATTAAATGGATTCACAAAATGTATTATTGCCATTAAAAATTTAATATTTCTAGAATATAATAAATCAACAGAAAATATTAAAAGTGAATATTATTAAAATATATATTGAACATATAATATATATATATATATATATATATATATATATATGTGTGTGTGTGTGTGTGTGTGTGTGTGTGTTTAAATACATCTTAAGCTTCGTTATCATCAATTCATTAATAATATACTTCATTTAATTGATCATATAATCGTAATACAAATACATGAATAGAAAAAAGGTTTTAAATCGGAAAAATCACCAAAAGAAATGTTTTAATAGCAGTTCAAATATTTTTTTAATTAAGTTATTTTTAATTTAAATTTTGAAACTAATACAAAATATTACTTTTTTGAATCATATGAAAATAAAGATGAATTTAATAAATAAAAGTCGACACATAAATCCTAAATTAAATACACCATTTAAAAATATATTAAAACTTTTCATACAATCTAAAAGTTCTGTCAGTGAACAAAAAATTCTTCCACTAATACATTCAATAATTAAGAAAAAAATAATTGGAAAAAGTTCGCTATTCAAAGAATAAATGATAAAAAAATGTGAATAGAAAAAATTGAAAAAAAAGATTTAAATAATTTTAAAAGAAATGAAAATAATTTTGAGAAAAATTAAAATAATTTTAATTTCGACTCGAAAATTTAATTGTAACCCTTCACGTGCACCCCAAAATGTGATATTCGATCTTAGCTGTGACGAAAAGTTGACGATATTGAAGGTATTTTCGCATATCTGAAATGAAAGAGAATATATTATTAATTTATAAAATACAACATTAACACAATTATATTTATTATTGTTGACCGATCTGATCAAATTACTAGTGATATACACTTAACTACTACATTATAATTGAACAATTAATATTTTTTTACAATAATTATTATTATAATATTATTATGCATTAATACTCTTATAGAAAATTTGATTTCACCGGCACGTTTTCAGACTATGTAAATATTTAATGATTAAAATTTAAATTTAAAATAAAAATAAGATAAATCAACTGAGATCCGTCCACATTTGATGCGTATCGTATAAAAGTTATTGCGTCATAAAAATCTAAAAGTAAAATTCGTTTGATAATACTATTTTCCAATTAAAAATTAAGTGCATGCATTGTTTTCGATATGAATATTCAGTATTATACAAAATGTATTTTTTTTAAATATATGATATAAAATAAAATATTAACATCATTACATAGATATAATGAAAAGATGTAAAGAGTGTTTTCATTGAATAATTTGTAATATTTATTAATATTTAATTTTATATCACATACAAAAAATGTTACATTTAATGAGACGAAAATGTGCTCACTTTATAATCGAAAAAATAGTATTGTTACACGAATTTTTCTTTTTGCGACGAAATAAATTTGTCGACGGTGCAATAATTTTCAAACGATTCTTACCGAATGTGGACAATTCTGCTTCGATATATTTCATTTTTATTATAAATCCAAGTTTCGGTAATTAAAATTAAATACAATAATCGATTATATTCGATAAAGATGCCGATGACATTGTATTTTCATGTATAAAATTTGCCAATAATAAAAATGTATTATATTTTCTATACGAGTATTGGTTTTTAATGTATAATAATTATTGTAAAATTTTAATAATTGTTTAATCATTATGTGATAGTTAACTGTGCATCATTTAGTATAGTGATCTGATCATTCAACGGTAATAAATTTAATTTTGATATTACGTACCACTTAAAGAAAAAAAAATGGCGAAATTTCGTTTGATCGAATACATTTAACATTTTTTTTTGAAATGAAAATAAAGATGTTAATTATTACTTAAACTTACATTCGAAATAGCTTATGATACAGAGTTAACTGTCGCATTGTGGAATAAATGATTATTCATTAAACAATAAATATTATATTAAAACACGCTACATCGTTATAGAAAAAAAGACACATTTTTTAAATTATAATATTTGTATTAAAAAATAAGCTAAAAAATAACGAAAAGCTCACCAAATTAACTACTCACTGTTCAACTGCAATCGCACAACTGATTGAAATTTGTAACAATTTTCGTTTCGTCGCAAAGAAAGAGACGCGAAAACAATTTAATTACACGTTCAATTATATTTTTTTTATTGTATTTCGATACGAATATCAAACTGTTTTTTTAACACTCTATTTTTAGTACCGTTTTTTTTTCACATGCGATATAAAATTAATTATCAATTACGATTATTGAGAACCGCTAAATAATGAAACAGCGATAAATTTGTTGTACATATTTATCCGTACTTGAAAAATACTAACGAAATATAATTATATATATTTATATATACGATTAAAAATATCGTATACGTTGACAATTTCGCTAAACACGTGACAAAATCAATTCGAATATCGATATAATTTTTTTATAATTTTAATATGAAAATATTTTTTTTTAAGTTTTTAATTATTTATGCGAAAATTAAAAATATCAAATATCGTATATATTATATTTCAGTTGAAGTCGTTCAAAGTGAATAATTATTTAAATATTGGACGTAGAATTGTTGATTGGATCTCATAGAAATCTCGAAAGTCTAAAACGAGCTTCCATATTGTAAATTTAATAAAATTTTAGTAATTTATATTGAAATATTTGAAACAACTGCTGATGCTGCGCAAGAGATTATCATATATATTTTGGGATTTTGGCTTATGAGAAGAATTAATAATTGAAGTCGTTTGAAATTTGATTATAATTTAAATGACGAAGATATTCAAAAATATTTGCAAAAATACATTTTGCAAATATTGCAAAATGTATTTTACTAAATATATTACTAGGGTATACTACAAATCATAAGATGATAAATTTGGTGTATAAAACAGGGTTTAATATATATATATATATATATATATATATATATATATATATATATATTTATTTATATATATATATATATATATATATATATATATATATATATATATATTTATATATATATATATATATATATATATATATATATATATATATATTTATATATATATATATATATATATATATATATATATATATATATATATATATATATATATATATATAAAGATTCATATTATTAGAAGTGAATGTTGGTAATATTAGTATACGTTACCATAGCAGCAAAATGTACAAACATTGAGTAATACAGATGACATGGATAATCCAAAGGTACATAATTTGTTTGATCGCATACAATAAATTCTAATAAATTTGATTTTAAATAATAGTAGATTGTAACTATTTTTTTTTAATCGGACTGATTTTATAGTTGATTTATTATGTGGAACAACCCCATGGACCAGGCGATGTGTTTATGTGTTGGCAAACTGGCTTAGTTGGCACATTATTAGCTACTACTGGAATTGATTCAACTATTGCAATATTTAACCGTCACGGTCAATTACAGGAAAGGATTAAATTGCCCGGGTAAATTCAACATTAAAAATATTCATATTTAAAACGAAACGACAGCTTAATTAATGATATAATGATTTTAGACTTTGTTGCGGAATTGAATGGGATTTTGATGGAGATTTTCTTGCAGCAATCACTCCAGTAAATGCTTCAGTTACAATATGGGAATGTCATACTCAAAAAAAATTAACAATAGATACAGGGTTAAGGGAATCGCCTACTTGTATCGCTTGGGCAAAACAAGAGCCTATATTAGCTATAGGAACACAAAGAGGAAACGTTATATTTTATAATCATCTCACATCCAAGTTAGTCAAATGTATTATGTAATATTAGATCATAAATATTTACAAATATACTAAAGATGGAGAAATTTTAAAACAAATTGTTAAATCAGTATTATTTTATTTTATTTAAGATAAGCAAAATAGTTGGAGAAATTGATATCATAAATATAAATTAATTAATATTAAATAAATTTGAATATGTATCCTTTTTCGGATTTTAGAAGAAAAGATATATGAGACAGATTTTATTTTCCATTTACAGTTATCTTTTTATATAAATCTTTAAATAAAAATATATTTTATGTATTTATCTAATAAAAATTTAATTTGATTTTACATGTTATTAAAGAATTGATATTTCAAATTAACATTTCAGACGAATACCTGTAATAGGAAAACATTCAAAAAAGATAACATGTGGTGCATGGAACAGTGACAATATTTTAGCCCTTGTAGCTGAAGATAAAACGCTATCAATTAGTAATTCAGATGGTGATACCCTAAGAATTGTTTCTTTAAGAGATCAACCGAACGATTTACAATTTTCAGAAATGAAAACTGATGAAAGAGTAGCTGGAGAAAATACGGTTTATATATGTTAAATGATTTTATATTTTTAAGTGACTGCAAATATTTAAATTGACATTTCTTTATAGATTAGTCTTGTAGTTGGAAAACGAACATTATATTTATATAATCTATTGGATCCAGAAAACCCTATAGAACTGGCTTTCCAACAAAAATACGGCTCTATAGTGGCATATAGATGGTATGGCGATGGATATATTTTGATTGGATTTACCGCGGGAATTTTAATTGCAATATCAACACATATAAAGGAAGTAGGTCAAGAATTATTTCAAATTAAAAGTCATAAAGATTCTCTTATAGATCTGGCAATTTCGCAATCTTTAGGAGAAGTCGCAACATGTGGAGATAGTATGTTAGTTAAAAATTATATATATATATATATATATATATATATATATATATATATATATATATATATAACATAATTTAATTACTATTTTTAAATTGATTATATTCAATTGATATTAGGGTAAAAATACGCTCCGTTTGGGAAACTTCAGATAGCAGTAGTTCATTTTATCCTCAAGGAGGTGCCGAAAAATGTTGCTGGAGTAACGACGGTCAACTATTGAGTATTTCTGGAAAATCAAGTATATCCGTATATTTAATGAAACTTACACCGCTATGTTCTGCTCATAATACTAGAGCTTTTTTATTAACCAATCTCACTGAGGGTACTCTTTATCAATGTGTGCCTACTGATGATGCCACCATAGAAAAATCTAAAGGTTTTTAATTTTAATAATTATATTTTTTTCAATTTCATGTTTTTTTATTTATTGATATTTTTCCATTATCAGGGAACAATCCCGTGGAATTGATGCAAATAAAATTTCCCATCGAACCGTTAATAATTGCTGTTGGACCATATCATGTATGTTATGTCAGTAATGATACGGCATGGTTCTATGACACGACATTATATAAATCTTCAAATTCAAATCCACATTCAAAATCCGCATTGTCTTTTGGACGACGTCAATATCCAAGAGCAGTCTCAAATATCAAAATTGGAGCAGAGTATGCTGCAGTTTTATTTGAAGGAAAACTATTATTACATATGGTATTAAATTTCATGATTAATTTTATATTCTTATGTCTTTGTGAGTTTTGGGATGGAAAATTAATACACCAAAGATGAATCAATTTCATTAAATTGTCTTAAATCAATATAATTTGTAAGTTATAACTCTTTCCATTCAGTATTCCTGTAACGATTCATATTACTGTACTTGGAATACGTACTACAAGTGAGAATCTTCATACCAAGACTTGTATCTCAAGCAATTGTACATATAATGTTATCCAATACAACAAGCGCAATTACTATATTAGGTCAATATTTGTTTATCTAGAATCTTGAATATTCTCAATATTTTGGAATTTTCTAAATCATGATGTGCGAACTTCAATCAGGTTCTATTATGCTATGATATACCAATATGTTTAAAACGGATTTTTAAATATGTAATATATTGATTAATAAAATTATTCTAATAATAAATAGAACTTATTTTTTATAATAGCTTGATCATCCTGAAGCAGGTCACGAAGATAAAGAAAGTCAACTTTTTCCTGAACCTGCACTTCAAGAAGCAACGATTACGTCTCACGCTTTAAGTAATGATTTTCTTGTGTTTACAACTGATGTTAGTATCTAAATTTATGATTCAATTATATTTAAACTTCTTTAATGATTTTTAATTTAAAAAAAGAACAATTTTAGCTTGGACATTTACAATATTTTGCCATAGAGGAATGGAAAATTATTATTCGTTTTCGACATACTGTTGGTTTAAAATCGATTTATTGCGATCCTCCTGCTACGAGAGTTATAGCAATCGATAATAAAAACAATGGATATATTTACAATCCTTTGAACGATAGCATGATAGAAATACCAAATTTTCCTTTAAACTGCAAGTTAGTATATTAATTATAATAAATGTATTATATATTTATTTAATGTTTGCCAATAAAATCATTTTATATAATAGAGGAGCATTATGGGATACATGTCTAGCAGATCGAAATGTATTTATGATATGGGATGAAGAAACCATTACGACATACTATTACGTCCATCAATCAGTGAATGGAATTTATGTACAATTTTTGGGTACTACAGCATTGCCTAGAGAACAGATTCCTTTGGTATTTTGCAGTGGTGATTTATATTTACATATGTATGGAGGCAGGTAAATATCATATATATATATATATATATATATATATATATATATATATATATATATATTATTAAATAAAAGTTTATTGTGAAACATTAATTTGATAAAATTTTAAAACTTTTATGATTCTTTATAACGTAATTAAGAAGTGATATGTTTGATTCAAGATTAAATAAAATTATATTGTCAACGCATACAACACAAGGCCTTTTAGATATTGATCCTCAAAAGAAAGAGTTAAATGAGATCACACATGCACAGAAGCTGATAAATCTAAGACGATACAATGAAGCTTTTGATTTGTGCACAGTTGTAGATCAAGAAGAACTATGGATCACATTAGGAAAATCTGCTATTTCTGATTTAGAAATTGCTTTTGGTATATTTTTCAATATGTATATTTATTAATTCATAAATATATAAATATGATATTAATATTTTTATAGCTATACGTGTTTATACACGATTAAATGATGTTGCAATGGTTTGGACTTTAGAAGATATGTTGGATATTGAAAATATTTCTGTTTTATGGTGATAATATAAAATGAATTAACATATAATATATTTTGTAATTTAAAATAAAATATGCTTTAAAGTGTCTTTTCCAGTTGTAGAGCTTGTGTTTGTTTGGGTCGAGCAGATGCAGCTGCAACGTGGAGTTCTGGAGGAGGTGCTTCTCAAGAAGAACTAGCATTGCGCTTAGTTTTACACCAATGGCCTCAAGCTATTGAAATTGCCAAATCTGTTATGCCTTCACGTTTACCAACAATACATCAAAATCATGCCCAACATCTTGAGTTTATGTAAATTATCTTGTATAAATATTAAAAAAATGATTTTTATATAGTAATCATAATTTATTATTTTCCAGGGGAGATAATTATGAAGCTTTAAATAATTATGAAAAAGCGTTGATAGATGATGAAAATGACGAATCATATAATGATCATAATAAAAAATGTTTGGCTGGAATTGCTCGCACATGCATTAAATGTGGCGATTTTAATAAAGGTTTGTCGGCGCTGTCCAAGTTGGGAGACAATAAGAGTCTTGTCTTAGAATGTGCAGAGCTTTTAGAGAATTCTAAACAATATAGTCAAGCTGCAAATCTTTATGAGCAAGCTGATGATTTTGAAAAGGCTACTTTGTTATATATAAAATTAAAATCTTGGATAAAAGTTGAACAACTAATATTAAAAGTTTCATCTCCTTATGTACATTTACAATATGCCAAAGGGAAAGAAATTGATGGTCATTATGTTGAAGCTTTGAGGTCATACAAAATAGCTAAAGATTTTGATTCAGCAATCAGACTTAATTTAGATCATCTGAACAATCCTGATGAAGCCGTTCAACTAGTTCAAGAGACGAAATCGATTCATGGTGCTAAAATGGTAGCATCATTTTTCCAAAAACTGAACGATTATACATCTGCAATAAAATTTCTCATTATGTCCCTGTGTTATGAAGAAGCTTTTCAATTGGCAAGACGACATGGAAAATTACAAATGTTTGGTGAAATATTAATAGATCACGCTGATGCTAGATTGGAAGATTTTAAAAGTCTTGCATTACATTTTGAAAGTGAAAAAAATTATTTGCTCACTGGAAAGTTTTGTTTTCATTCAAAAGACTATAATAAAGCTTTGTCAAATCTTTTAAAAGCGGCCACAAATAATACAAATGAAAACGAAGCTCTTTCGTTAGCCATAGATACTGTTGCAGCGTCAAATAGTGAAAAATTAGGCAAAAATTTAATCGAATTTTTATTAGGCGATATTGATGGACTACCAAAAGATCCTAAATATTTGTTTCGTTTATACATGGCGAGAAAACAATTTCAAGAAGCAGCTAAAACAGCACTTATTATCGCTAATCAGGAACAAGTTAATGGCAATTATAGAACCGCTCATGATATGCTATTTACTATGTATCAAGAATTGAAAAATAATGGACTACCAATACCATCAGAAATGAGAACTAGTTTAGCACTGTTGCATTCTTATATTCTAGTAAGATTACACTTGAAAAGAAACGATCATCTGAAATGTGCCAATATGCTGATTAGAATTGCTGAAAATGTTTCTTTATTTCCTTCACGTGAGTGGAAGTTAAAAAAATATATTAAAAATATTTTAATTACAATTTAAATCTTTTTAATAATTTAAAACAAGATTATTAATATTTTTAGTAATATTTGTAATAATACAAAGTGTTAATACTTTTAAATGATAAAAATATTTAAAAAAAATCACATAAAATTGTTTTAGAAAAAAATCATTACTGGAAAGTAATTTGAGTTTTGAAAAACATACGGATATTTCTGTTTTTACTTTTTAGTAGCACTATATAAAATAATAATTAATAAAAAAAATAATTTTATTATAGATGTCGTATCTATTCTTACATCAGTTGTAATTGAGTGTCAAAGAGCGGGTTTAAAAAAGTCAGCACATGCTTATGCTAAAATTCTAATGAAATCGGAATATCGTTCTCAAATTGATCCAAAGTATGCCAAAAAAATTGAATCTGTGGTACGACATCCGCCAAAAGATTCAGAGAACCAAGAATATTTAACACCATGTCCATATTGTGAAAATGAAATTCCAGAAACGAACCTCACCTGTCCTCATTGTAAAATGTCTTTACTTTTCTGCATAGCAACGGTTAATATGATATTTGTCATATATATTTTATATAGTTTTTTGCAACAATATTATATTGAATTTTCATATTGTTTCAGGGATGTCATGTCATAAAATCAGATTTTACAGTTTGTCCACAATGTGATTTTCCAGCTATATTAAAAGACTTCAAGATGTATGTTTTTTTTTATTTATAATTATTGATCAAAAACAATAAAAAATACTTAACTTCGAAACTTTTCTTACAGTTTAGTCGATGAAGGTATTCAGTGTCCAATGTGCTCAGAACAGATAGATCGAAACTCGATTGTTAAAATTAATGATATTTCCAAATTCCTCGAATAAAATACATCATTATATTAATTCAAATGTATCACATAAAATATACAAATGTAAATAAAATAAATTATATATACAATTTATTTTGATATCATTAAATAATAATTTTAAATATTCAGAACGCATGTCTTTTGCCTGAGATTAATTTTTAAGTTATTTTAAATGTAAAAACTTTTTAATGTTTTATTAATAAAAAAAAATATTAATAAAATGATACAGTTTAAAAAAATATATATAAAAACCGCTCTTCATATATATATACATACATATATATATATATATATATATATATATATATATATATATATATATATATATATTTAAAAAATAAGAATTACCAATTGTACATAAATATAAATTTTTATGATTGAATAATCAATTTAAATCTATTAAAACCATCAATATAATAAAAGAAAGATTAATCTCTTTCAAGAGAATATTTTTTTTATTGTTTAGTTACTGAGTGAGTTATTAGGAAACGTGCTGTCATTTGTTGATCTGTTGCAAGATGCGCATACGCTTAGCGTCGGCGCATTTTTGGTCAGCAGATGAAACCACCGTTATTAAACACACCGATTTAGCCGCTTTCAGGTTCCACTTTCACTTTTTATTATTTTTCATTATTATAATCATTTTTGTTTATTCTTGCCGACTTTACGGTTTCTTTTAAAACTTTTTATTATTGCGGGAAAATTATACTAAGATCAATCAATGTATATTTGAAATGTTCGATATGAATTTGAGTAATTAATTTTGGTCATAACATTTTATATTGTATTGTAAATGATTAATTTCAGCATTGCAGTTTATTGTGGTTATTCAATTTTCGATTTCTTATGCATTATGTGAAAAATGCAGATATTTTTTTTAATGTTTTTATATATTATTTCTTACATATATATATTTACTTTATAATGACAAGTTTATCAACTTTTTTTCTTATAATTATACAGATAGTACTGGTTTAATATATACTTATTTTATTTGCCATTTTAAGAACTATTATATAAATTCAAGAAAATCACATAAAAATATTAATACGCTTTTCAGATATGAAGGTAAGAAACCATCATCGCATTCAATATACAGAGATGGGAAAAAGTTTTATGTTGAGAAAAGAGGTCAAACTTGGGCACTATCAACCAAACGGCCATATAAATTAAAAGAATGCTTACAAGAATTATCAGAATTGTTAAAAGAGCACAGAGTTATTTATTGTAATTGGAAAAGTGATAATTGGTTGTGTTTAGTATTTTCTACTGGTATAATTGTATATGTGGGAGTTAACACCGTTACTGCAGATATCGTTCGAATACTCTTTGATAGATATTTGGTTGGAAAATTGCTATCAACAAACGTTAGCGAAGGTATTAATGTCACAATATTAGTTTTGTTTGTTTTGTTTTTTTTAATTTATTTTATTTTATTTTTTAGTTTTATTTACTGACACTCATATTTTATTGACGTATAATGATAATCAAGCCATTTTAGTTAATTTTAATAAACCTTCCATTAAAACCACTGTTCCTGAAAAACTCAGTAAAAGAGATCCTAAATTTCAAGTAATGTTTATTTATTATTATTATTTGATGAATTAATTTAATTATTATATTGATTTTAATAATAATAAATATATGTACTTAAATTTTATAGACAGTAGAATTAGTTGGAGGATGGAGACGCGGCGGAAGACAAGTGTCCGGAAGTGTAGGCGGAGGATCCGCATTGGTTTGGAGCAAAGCTTCTCCATCAGATTTATTTCCTTGGAGTCCACATGCGCCAAATGAAGATCATGCTAATGTACACGTCTACTCTCTTCAAGGGTAAAGTTGATTTATAAGATATTGTGATTTTCTTTATGTAACAAATGTTTTATTTACCAAATAATGCAAAATTCATAAAAAAATTTACATGCTTAAGAATATATTAAAAATTTACACGATTATTATTTTACAGATCTCAAATGAGTTTACAATGCTTTCATAGAATTGAATTTGATCCAATATGTGTTGATTTTTCTAAAATTCACGAAAAAATTATTTATTCTGTTGAACAAAAAACTTCAAGAAAAGTATGTTCAAAATTACTTTTATACCTTATAATTTAGTTTGAAATATTTTTTTATAAGGTTGTCCTTGAATGATAGGGTGGCGTTATTGTTGAATGTCGTCAGCTTGAAATAAAAAATTCAAATGAACTAGAAGAACGTGAAGCAATACGTGTGGCTGCTCCTGCTCCAGCAACCTGCGCTTCCCGGTCACCTTGTGAAACATTTTTATTACTTACATGTAGCGACAAATCTGTATTACTTCATCATTACGTTCACAATGTGACCACTACTGTGACCGCTGCATTTGTATTTGTTTCAAATTTCTATTTAAGCAATTGTATTTGTTTTAAAAATATTCATAAAAAATATTTGCTTAATATAGGTAGCCAGAACTTGTTGTTGGTGGCAAGATGGAGGTGGTTTGGCTATAGCTGTTGGAGGTGTTAGTTCACAAATACAATGTTGGGATACAGCTTTAGCACCAATAAGTCTTGCCCCTGTTGCTGAACATTTACCACCATCATCTGTATTAGATTTATCGTCATATTTTAGGCAAATATTTTTTATTATTTTAAGTAAAAAAAATATTATTTGAAATAAATTTGAAATATATATTTAATTTATAGAAAAGAGCCTATTATGACACATCTACTTTGGAATAACAATAGAACAACCAGAATAATTGGGGGGAACGGATTTCTTTCTGGGGATGGTCTAATGTTAGCTGTAATGCAAGATGGTCCAATCGTATGTGTTCGTATACATACGCCTACATTTTATCAGGTTATTTTTTCTATAAAAATATATGTATTGTTGTATTTTACTAAGTTTTATCATTATACTAATATTTACTATATTTAGGGTGATGAGGCTGGTGGTGGACCAGTATTTCAAGGTTCCGAAGCTACCGCAGTTGCTAGGTTGAGAACATTAGATTGGGTTAGTCAAGGAACAACATGTCTTGCATTATTACATCGTATTATAAATAGTCTTTTTTCGTAAGTATTTTTAACACACACACACACACACACACATATATATATATATATATATATATATATATAATATATCTTATATGTATATGTAGACGACCATTAAATTTGGAACGTGAAGAATTGGCTCAGGCTGCGTTAGGAACTTTTTTAGCTCCTGTACAACCCTTACCATCTTCAGTTAGATTAGCTCATTTACCTCAATTACGTGATCTTTGTCGTCGCTTTTTTCACCATTTAATGAGGTAAAATTATATTTTTATTACTAATACAATATTACTTTTTTTTTTACTAATTAATCTAAACGATATTAATTTTAGGTATGGAAGACTGGAAAAAGCGTTTAGTCTTGCCATAGATGTTGGACATCACGATTTGTTTATAGATGTAAAATATGCAGCAGAGGCTATTGGTGCTAGTGATCTTGCCACAGAAGCGGGTCTTCGCGCAGAAGAAGTACTTAGTTCTTGCGGTAAGATTTATTAATAGTTTAATCTCTCTTTAAAAATATGTATTTGATTAACTGTTTTACGTTTTTTCATTTTACAGAATCTTCTTGTTCTCGTATGTCATGTTCGCATTGCTCAAGTTCCAGTGATTTATCATTAGAAGACGAATTAGTATTAGATAAGCCAACTTCACAATCATCGAAACAATTAGATATATATGGTCAATCATCATCACAAAACTCGTCATCACAACCTCATACACATAGATCTCCACCGCCATTACCTTACATACCTTCAACGCATAATTCATATCATAAAAATGTTGTTTTACCTCCAAATTTTCCCATTCCCAAAATTCCTATTCATTCAAAATTACCAGAAAGAGAAAATTTTCCGTGGAATGAAAATTTATCCCATCCATTAGATGGAATGGCTCCTGTTCCATTGCCAACAGGAAGAGTTTTACATAGAGTCGTTGAAATTATACCACCAGTTTCTAAATCTCAATCTACGCTAGATCTGTTTCAAACTGAACTTCCTGAAAATGCTTCAAATTCAGGTAATTTTAAATTACAAACGTTTTTAAAATGAATTATTTAAATTATTATATTTTGAAAATATTATTTTAGAACGTCCTTTACAAACAGAACGTTCAAGATTTAATTTGAATTCAATGAAAACTGAAAGTTTACTTAATCTCTATACTCCGGTATATCATCAACATCCTACATTCTCTGGAAGAATACCTTCAACAATATCTACGCTACAAAATACTCCTCCAGCGTATTTCCCTCTTTCTAATAGTAGAGATTTGCTGTCACAATCATCAAATCAGAGTAATAAAGATTCATCAGCGTTATCTATGCAAAGCATTAGAGAAGAATTATCTGCGAAATCATTATATAATCGCAAAGAATTTTCTACATCTATGTGGAATAGTAAATTAAGCATGTCGTCTAATCCTAATATGAGAACTTTTGGAGGATTATCAATATCAAAAGATTATTTACCACTGTCACAAAATAATAAAGGAGAAGGGTTGCATAATCGACAAAGTGATAAAAGTAATATTAATACTGCGTTAAGCAGCAAAATAGTTCCAACTCCTGTTATTAAAACGACAACAGATGGTGAAAATTCTGCAACAACTAAACCTCCAGGAGAAAAAAATAAAGTAAAATTCTCTGATACAGTTACTGTAGCTGTTGTACCTGTGAGTATAAGATATTTATATAATTATTATTATTTAAATTTAATAATAAAGTCATTTCTATTAATTTAAATTAATTAGGATATACAGAGAAAAGAAAGACGCATAGACCGTTTAGGTTCTAGCAGAGGACTTTTAGGTCAACTAGATCCACAAAGAGAACTTGCAGATAGTTTACCTTTATGTGATCCTAACAATGATTACTTAAAAGATTTTGCCCCACAATCAGGTAATTTTAAGTGTTTATAATTATTATATTTTTTATTTTAATCTAATATTTTATATTTTATTTTAGAATCTGAAGAAAAAGAAAAACAGTCTAAAATAAAAGTGGTACATTTTGGAGTTGTTTGATAATAATATTTCTTCGGTAACATTTATGGTGCCATTTTTTAATTTAAGCGTTAAATAAATACTCAAATTTATATAAGATTTACAAATCAAATTTTACAAACCATTCTGTGATATATAGTTTTTCTTTATATTTCTTGGAAAAGTTGAAGGTGCTATACTATGAAATATTAGATAAATATCTTTTATTATGCATTTAAATATACATTTTTTAAATTATTTTTATATCAATAATCGAATTTCACAAAACAATTTTATATAATCAAATCTTTAATATTTAGTTTGAATATTTTTAAAAGGAACATTATAAATCTAAGAATTACGAGTTCGTTAAACACGTCAGATTTGAATTTTTTTTAGCTCGAGTATTATTATGTAATTTTCTGAATAATAACAATATAATTAACTGCTATTTTAAAATATATTTAATTAAAAATAATAGTATTAACAATAAATACATTTTGTTATAATAATTGTTAAGTTTTAGTTTAAAATATTCCTGATTTATTTATATAAGTGATAAGTATTCCGTCCATAATGTTTTTTTTTATAAATATAATTTAGTTTTAGGTTTTTTTATGTGACTTTTATTTTGGTTACTTGTGAATCGATTATTAATAATAAAGTTGATAAAAAATTAAGTATTGGAGTTTAACTTTATACACACACATACCTCTCTCTCTCTCTCTATGTGTGTGTGTAGATATTTAATTCTATAAAAGTTTTACGTCGCACATGAATGCTCGCAATTTATAATTTGCCTTAGTAATGGTCATTCTTCGTAGATTTTTCTTTGATTTCATCCTTTTGTACGTTGAAAAAAATATTTTTTTTTGTAATACTTCTAATTTTTGTTAATAAAAATGACTTTTATTGAGATATACATAAATAAAATTAAAAGAAAATCTTGTCTAATGGATCGCAGCAAAATCTAAGCGTATAAAATTATTTTTATAAAATTTCAAGATTTATAAAATAAATTTTAAATATGTCAATTATTAAACAAACAAATGCGAAAAATTGAGAATCGCCGTATATATTTAAAAAAAATTGTTAAAAATATTTTGTATTTATTTATATATACGAGATGCACGATGTGAAAAGTTAGCGAAAAATCGCAACGCGCGGAAGGGATGTCGATCCCGCGTTGGAAATCGCTAAAGACAGAAGCACCCCGTTCGCTATTGAATGGAGGGGGAAGGCGGAGGGGAGAGTGGCGAGGGTGGGGGCGGACGGCGCCACGTGAGTGAAGACAGTCGGACGCGGAGTCTCACGGCGGGAGTTTCGTCGCCGGTTCGCTTCGCAGTTGGCGCCATTTGACGCTTCGCCCTCGCGTCGAATCGTCCCGCTCGCGGTTGCGAACCGTCACATCTCACCACCCTTCGCCGACTTCGCGTCAACGCACGCTCGTAGAGCTTCGCCCCCTCGGGTCGCGCCCCTCACGCTGCATACCAAACATTCCTAAGGCGGCCCGCGCCCAACGCGACAACTCTCCGACTCGTTTTCGATACGTATATATTTTTATATATACGTATGTGTGTGTATATATATATATATATTTATATATATATATATATATACATCATACACATAGATACGTTTAAATTTATAAGTGTGTAATATGTACACGCGTGCCGTGTGCTCGTGTGTGTGAATGAACTGCTGAAATTCACCCCCTTTCCGTTTGTGTCCCGGTTCGAAACGCAAGACGCACGCCGAGTGTCTCCGATCGTATTCGGAAGTCGATGAAGACGATAAGGACAGTCTAGAGGTGGCAGGTCAGTCTATAAAGCTTATTTTTTTTTTTATTGATATTCGATTAAAAATATAAATTTTCATATTGATATTCGGAATCGTTATATAAATATTCGATAAATGTTACCGTTTTCGTAATTAATCAATATTATACAATGATCATTTTGCATTTCGATATTGTGTTGTGATGTTTCAATAAGTCGAAATTGATAGTGAAATTCTTATATATATATATATATATATATATATATGTGTGTGTATTTTTGTTAAAATTGTTACGCGTTCGATATTCGTTATCGAAACTGTATTCGAAGTTTGCGTTGCAGAAGTAGAACGAAATGACAATTTGAACGATAAAAAAAAGCGCGCGAAAATACGACCGTGCGCTCGAACGCGCACGCATTCACTTATTCAAATAAATTTTGAATTTACTTATTGCGTGTTTATTTCATTTTTTCTGCATTTATATATATATATATATATATATATATACATATATATATATATATATATATATACATATATATATATATATATATATATATATATATATATATATATATATATATAACGCGTTATAAATATTTATAAGAAATAAATGTTTATGAATACATCATGCGATCTTTTTTCAACGTATTCTATTATATTTATAATAGTATAATATTAATTACTTTTTTATTATTAAAAATTGTATAGTCGAATGATTTTTTTTTATTAATATTTATTTTAATATAATTAAAATTTTTATTTTGATTGGATTACTTGAAACGTATTTCTAACGGGATTTAAATTTTCATATTTTTTTCTTATTATTTGTTCCGCTTTCAAATATAAACCGATTCATATTTTTGTGTTAATAATGGAATTTAATGAATTTATAGCATTATCTGAGTCGAGTGCGATTTTCTTTAATATTATGCAATGTCTTCATCATTACATTTACACATACGCATACTTGAATAATTAATTATGCATTGTGAAATAGAACAAATGCAAGTTCAAAGCAAATGCGTCCTTCACTTGCAGCGCACGACCGACCTTCACCTTCCCTCATAACTTTACAAACAAACAAGACGACAGACAAACGATACAAGTTTGGAATATTTTTTGCTTTTTTCAAAAAAAAAAAATGTTATAAATAAATATTTAAATTATCCTTTAAAACGATAAGAAAATGTGCGGAGCGACTCGACTGTTATCTAACTGCACGTTCGGGTTTGCGTTCTGACCTTTCGTTGAGCGCTTTTCGTAGTAAATTTTTCGCATAGAAAGTTTTATGCCAATTCAATGTTCTATAATTTAATTTGCAATTGAAATTATTATTATTATTATTACATTTTTTTGATTAATTATTTTGCATTATGTTTTATTTATAATTTTTATTATCGCATTTTTGAAGTACATCTTATGTAATATTAATGCCGCAATATTTCAGAATTGGTTTCGATTCTCATCACAAGATGTTTCAATTTTTCGAGTGGCGATTATAAAATTAATTAATCTATATTGAATATTTTTATTCGTTGTTTGTTTTATAAAATTTTATAATAAAAAACTAGTTTTATTTAAAATGTAATTTTTTTCCGTTTTTAAGTGTTTTTTTTTAATAAATTAGATTTATAAAAATTGAATGTGAAACTTGTAGATTCTACATATAGAAGTTTTAGTCATATTTTTTGTGTTATTGAATTAATTTTATTTTCCATTGTTCTAATTTAATTATCATTTTATTATTTTTAATATAATATTGTGCATCGATATTTAAAACTCGACAGTCTTATTACTAATTTTCTTGGAAATCATATTTCATATTTACAAGAAACTGACATTACTATTTAACAAAAACAATCTATTGATGTCACAAATTCTTTAATATTAAACAAAATACAATATTGTGAAATATATGAGACTAATTTTATTTCTGTAATTAGTCATCATATACTATTATAAACTCAATTTTTAACGTTAGAATTAACGCTGAATTTTATCATAGCAAATGAAAACGGTATGAAAAACTGTTAATTACCGGAAAATATGTATGTAATTCGGTTATATGGTCAGACCGATATTCTAACAGTCCATTCGTAATACGGTTGAGAAATCGAAGAAGACGTTTCCGACCGAGCTCATATTGTAAATAACTGTTAAATCTCTATGCAATCCCGTGTTCATATTCGCATAGAGCCGATGGAAAAAAAATCGTACATTATTAATAATTATGTAATTTGGAATAAATGGAATTCGACGACGTGGAAAACTTCACAAGTTGAACGTTACACAAACCTGCATTGTCGCATGAACAATGCAATGTCAGTGAAATCGATTTACACGCATTGTAAATAATGAGAAGTGAAATATATATATATATATATATATATATATATATATATATATATATATATATATATAAGAAAAAAATAAACCATATCACGCATTTTTACAACAAAATGACGACATGATAACACTTCTAGTGAAGAATTTTTCATAATTATGCCGGTTGTCGACAAAATTAGAAATCTGTGATATTTTTGGGAAAATATTTCGGTTTATTTTTTTTTGTTTTGTTTCACTGTATATTTTTTCGCATTTGACGAAATTTATTGTCTATAATTATACGGTATGTAAATTGATAAATTACGGTTGGTTAAGTTTACAATTACTTATGTAATATAGTTTAGATAGGATTCGTTTGCGTGTTCGATTTTATAATAGAATTTGGTCTCGTGGGTAAATTATGTCAATTAAATTAATAGATACTGTATTTTGAACAACGTGTTTTTTCAACGCTTTGTTGATAATGTTTTGTCATTTAATTATAAAATGAACATTTTCTAATTTTTAATTTGCAAATATATTGATATAAATTTTTGTTTTCGTCAAAAATATTTTTAAATAATACTAATTATATTTAAATCAATTTTTTCTTTTTAATAACTAAAAAATTAGATCTTATTTTTAAAATCATATTGCATGTAGATTCATAATGTAATATAGATTTTTGAAAAGCATTGAAATTTTCAATTACAGGAAATGAGTGAATGACAATAATATAATTATATTCAATGCAGTCAGATTCAGAACTGTTGAATTATAAAATATTTTTAACACAAAAAAACATCAGACTGAATATAAATATATGCTACATAAACCGATTATTATGACAAAATTTTTAGTCTATTTAATTCGCTATTGTAATATTTCAAATATATATTACAGTAATCGATAAAATCATATCATTTCCTATATTATATTTTTTGAACATACCATATATCTAATCAAAAAATATTCACGAGATGAAGAAGGAGAGAGAAATTAAATTTGACCGTCATCGGATTTAATTTCGATTCAATTACTGCCATTTCGATGACTCATTCGAATTTTATTCGCTTTTACATACACACTGGACTGACTATGTGCAGTGCGAAATCATTTTGCAAAATTGAATGAAAAAAAAAATAACATTTTGCTCTTCTCGTACAAAATCTAAATGTTCGATCTCGGTATTTATTCGCCCACCGACGAATTCCGTTCGATTCATTATTAATATTAATATTATTATTATACTATTATGCTGACAAACGAATCGTTTCATACGACGACTATGAAATTTCGCATCTCAACATAATGACTTATCGAACAATCTCGCATATATGATAATACTTGTATATATATGTTTACATACATTTAAAAATGTGTATTATGCGTACACACATACAAATATATATATATATATATATATATATATATATATATATATATATTATATTTGAAGAGGTCGGATCGTTGACCGACCATTGCATACTTCTGGCTACCGTATCCGCCTACTAGCACGAGTCCAATTTGCCGAGGGCGAATATTTTTTGAGACGTATAAATTATACGAGCCAAAACGAAGCACATAACGTAGAAAAAGAACGTCGAGAAAAAAAAATAGATGTACGTCAGACGCCGCGAACCGAAGGAGCGCGCGCCGAACGCGACCCCATCTACGTCGACTGTTCGACGAACGAGTGTTTGAAACGATGCTAAGACATCGTGAATGTTGCACAGTAATTGTTTTTTTTTGAAATGATGTCGATTTGTTCCATTTCATAAGGCGTGTTAATAAAATATTTATATTTAAAAAACGAAATTTTAATTACTATTCGTATTTTGTACAATTTTTTCTAAATTTATTACTATCATATTAGTCCATATCAATCCATAAATCTGATTCGTATAAACAAATTTATATTCATATCTTTTTCCTATTATATGACAAAATTTAAATGATTTGATATCGTTTAATTAATTTCATTCGAAAAATTATTGAGAAGATTACTCAGAAAAAGATTTGGAATTAAGCGAGATTTCATGGAATGGAATATTTAGTTCAAAATTAATAATACATTATTTTTTCACATAATTAAATATATATAAACAAATTAATATATTTTCTTGTTCGTCAAATATGAAATCATTTTTTAATGGATTACAATTTGTTACTATAACTTTGTATTTTACTAATATAAACAGCGATTGAAATTTGAATTGAATACTTTTGTGAGCGAATCTAATTTATATATCCCTGTCGAATACAAACATATACATACGCGCGAGTCAGGCGTCGAAGAGGCAGAAGAACGATTGAATTTGCATCGTAGATGTGCGGCACGAGGTCTCCTCTCCTTCGACGTTTGATAACGAGCTGGTCGGTCATCCTAGATCAGGTTTTGCACCTGACCGACCATCGTCAGGAAGACAAAGATGTGCTTCGAATCAGAAAAACCCAAAACGAAATAAAAAAAAAATTGTACAGAATAGCTCGCATAACTTCGAATGTGTACATGTGTACGTGCGGTACATTACGTCGCATAGTGGGGCGCCGCTTGAGGCTATTCGATTTTATTTTCGTGTTAAAAATTATGAATTTTATAATATATTTAACTTAAGGATGGCCAACATGAAGCGCATTATATTCTAGAAATAATAGATTGGTTCAGGGTGTGCTAGATGTTCATTGCACATCTTAGAAACATAAAAATAGCTTTTATAACGTGAGACAATTTTATATATATTTACGCAATGAATTTTTTTTTGTTGAATATTTAAAAAATGATACGCCGTATAAACGTAGACCCACCGTATTTCAAAACTACGAAGCTGTATTAAACGGAACGTTGTTCGCGTTGTACGTACGCGTTTTGAAATAACAGGAATAGTAAACGTTTTCTAATGTGATTTATAATACGTAATTGCTTTTAGCTAGAATTGTAAAAGTATTATTATCGAGTATTAAGCATATCGCGTGGCTTACCCGAGAAGTTTTGTTGTTACTTCGTGATTCCATTCCGCGAGATGAATTAGACGATAAAATGATAACATATTAAATTCTAGTGTTTCGCGAATATATCATATATTGTATGTTGGCTTTGCACATTTTATACGTATCAGATTGACCATTTATCAATTCGTGCTTAGTTAAATTATGCTATATATATATATATATATATATATATATATATTTTTTTTTTTTATCGTCTTTCATTATTTATTTTTCAAAATGCCTCTTACGTAATTTCATTGTGAAGCCAGTTTTGTGGCAACGTTCCATCGAATTATTCATGTGATTATTCAGAAAATAATCGGTTTCAATCTAAACGCTGCTTATAAATATTTTAGAAGATTGTTTTGTAATAGTGGAATATTTAACCGATTTCGCTTGCCCGCACGAGATGTGAGAACGGTGAAGTTTAAACTTTTAGAACAATCCATTGTATAACATCGCATTCCATTTTTCACATTATTTATTAAAAAAATATATATTTCGATTAATCTTAGATGTGTATCGATTTTAATAATTGTATATGTTGTGTCTTCTCGCGCATTTCGTAAAAGCGCGCCCGCCATAAGGTTTAACTTGAAACGTGTGATTAAGCGTGAGTTAATGAGATTTTAATGTCGGTGTCAATGTGTTAATTGCTCGATAATTTACATATGTATAGCAGTAGATTCCGACGATATCTTCCGCAACATATCAGATTTCGAATTCCGATACATGGCGTCGATCGAAATCTTCCGCACCGCATTTTATATTATATATATATATATATATATATATATATATATATATATATATATATATATATATATATATATATATATATATATATATATATAATATTAAACATTCTTTGTATTAAGATATTGCAGTCGAACGATGTGGAAAAAAAGGCGTAAAGGGTTCGTTAAAAATTTCTATAGTGTTGTTCCACGTTCGAGTATTCGAAAAGCAATTACACAATTTCTGAACGGTTGAAATTTAGGCGTTTTATTAAAAATAGAAATCTCGTAATATTATTATTCGAACGCTTATCGGACAAACTCTTGACTGTTACGCAAATGCGGCCCGTCACCTTTTTTCGATTAATCGTAAATGGCCCTTGAACTGAAACCTTATTTATTGGCTTTTACTTACATAATGTGCATTATATTATATATCGTACGACACTTTCGTGTATTGGAATTTTTTCATTTTTCATTTTAATCGTGTCGATTTTTTTTTAATACTGAGATATTCAACCTCTTCAATATGAGATCATTGACTACTTTCAAGTATCTATAATTTGTTGTCAATATTTATACAATTGATCATAATTTTGAACGAAAAGTTTATATATTTTACATGTAAAAATAGTATCATTTTCTAAAAATATATTCTATGAACACATTAACTGTTGACTAATTTTCTATTTTTATGCAATAAAATTTCCTGTCTAAAAATATAATTATTTCGGACAATACAAATTGAAAATTTTCATATTATCTATTTCAATTCGAAAAACATCACTTTTCGATTATCATGCGGTTAGAATAGAATTTTAATTATACGCGAACGATTTTTTATTATTCGTTTTTCAATTTAAATATACACGTGAATCATAAAACTAGAATTTGTCTTTTATACTTGTTTTCTGATTAATATTTGCCAAATGACATCAGACCAATAAATATTTCGTTTTTACTCAATACGATGTGTGTTATATATAATGTTTGCTTACGCGCGTGTTTTCTTTCGATACTCATTTATATTGTGCAATAAGTCATATTATTTATTTATTTATTATTATTATTATTATTTGGAACTTTTTACTCATTCTTCCGGTTTTCTTCGGTGACTTAAAGTATTTGTTTCAGAAACGCCCATTTGCGGAAATAACGAATTCCACAGTCATCGCTCAGTTATTTCACGATTCGGGCGGGAAAAACGTGTTGAATTATCGAACGAAAAAAAAAATATATCCTATCGACGTATAGCTTAGTAATTTTATCAATACTTGTGCCTTTATGAATCGCGTACTTTTTATTTTTATTCTATTTTGATTATTTCTCATGTATTGTGAATTTGTTAAGGCATTTTTATTTCGTTTTAAAGACGTGTCTTATATATTACATCTGCGAGTTTTCGATGGTCATCACGTATTATATTGGTTTTTAAGTAGAAATTTCATTTTAAATCTATGGGAATTTCACTGCGTTCCATTTTTATTTCGCTCTGCATTATTATAAACGTACTACTATTTTTATTTATTTTATTTTTATATTTCGATTTATTCTTATTATAGCATTTTAATAGAATCTAGGAAGGATTTTCGAGATTATGGTCTAAGAGAACGGTTTTAGAAACTTTGACTGAATGATTGATGAATCTCGTCAATGTCATATCAATAACTCGAACATGTATGGAGTAAACACTACGATTAACCCATTTCCATAGCACGTAGTCTCGTAGTAATGTTTTCAATAAGTATAATTTATCATACGCATATAATATATATATATATATATATATATATATATATATATATATATATATATATATATATATCCATTGGTAGTGAACTATGTGAAAATTTCCGTATCATGATACCTAAGTACAATTTAATCGTTCCATATTTTTTTTTTTATTTTTTTAATATAGTGTATTTCTAGTGTAGGCTTTTACCAATGATTAATATTTCGTCATTATTAATTTATAATATTAATATCATATTGAATTAAATCTTATGAAGTTTGTAAAATTTTATTTCATTATAAATTTTGTTTAATGTTCTTGGAATATTCATTTCATATCTTGTTTTAGACTTATAGTATTATTCGTTATATATTTTTAAAGTTTTTTATGTAAATAATTTTTATATTGGCCTATTAGTTGATTTATAATATTAAATTTATTTCGACGTATAATATACCATTTAATTAATATTGTATAAAATTTGATATCGTTTTCATTTTATATTGTACAATACTAAACACGAAAACCTAACTTTCTTCGCCGTTGAAAATTATTTATAATAAGCGTAATAGTATTCGTATTAATTCAGCCTTCGTAATTCGATACTTTCATAGGCCAACAAGCAGTTTGCTCGTTCGGCATATGGTTAACGACGATTTCTCTCGTACGACGCTATTTCATTCGGTTAGTTCGATTTCGTCGCATGCACATATCGAGGGTAGTTGAAACGATTAACGTTTCACTTTTTTGGCGATGATGTCTGAAGATGGAGGCGTGTCGAAGGCTTCAGGAATGCGGTTCGAGGTCCTTGACCTCGCAATGACCTTCCCTTCGAGTGTCAAGGCCCGTGGCCCTGTGCCTGACGTGTGCCACGTGTCACGAACATCAGGATATATTATATTTCTTCCCCACATATTGAACGTATTGAATTCCACGATCTTAGTTCTTTCGTCGAAAAAAAGTGCACAGTGCCATATTGAAAATGGTAGACGCGTCTTTCGCTTCACTTGAGAAGATACGCTCTGAGAACTATTTTATATTGTGTTCACGTATTAAGATACCCTTTAAAATTTTTATTCGAGTTTGAATTCTAATTCAAAAGTTCACAATATCATCTCTTATCGCAAGACAGTTTATAACAAAGTCAAATTTATAAATTCTTTAATCTTCTTCCTTATACAATATCCCTCTTGCAATCAAAAATATCTATTATTGATAATTAATAAATATTGTATATGATGAATATATATATTTTTTTCAAATATTTGATTTTGTATTATTTTAATATTTCACATCACATATAATTCATTTTATATTTTTAATTATTTATCAATTATACCAATATTGTAAAAGTGACACATGTCAACCGTTAAAACATTGATATTTATGTATAAAAAATAAGTATAATTTATAATATAATTGGACCACAATTAGGATTAATCGTTACCTCATTTTTACGTCTATTATCAGACTGGGGTCAACGATACATATATACTTACATAATTTTCTATGAGTAGAAAATGAAATTATATAAATTAATTTCGTTTGTATTTTTTTTATGTATTTACTATATTATAAATAAAATCGAAATCGATATGTCGGAATTTTACTAAAATTTCCGTCGCCCGATTGTGCGTTTTATTTATTGTGATATCGTACTCGCTTAACGCACGGTATGCATATTGAAAAGTGCTCATAGTGTATGCATTGTTAATAATTTTTTTAAGTTGTTGTTTTGTTTTGTTTTGTTATTTTTTTTTTGTTTTTTGTTTTTGTGCGTTATTTTATCCGACAAGCTAAACCTAAGTACGAATGTGCATACGAACACGCAAACGTTACTTTATATGCGATAACCGAATATGCAAACGAATGCGCTACGTGCGCTAAAATATTCGCATTGCGGAATATATATATATATATATATATATATATATATATATATATATATATATATATATATATATATATGTTAATATCAATATGCATTGATTCACGTGGGGAGGTCTGATAGGTCCTTATCCGATACCTTAAACTTTGAGATTTAAAGCCTTAACCACTGTACGATGCCTCGTTTTATTGGTAGGACGTGCAGAATAATAAATGGAATTCAACCATCTTATATTAAATTAAACCATAAAGATACCGTCTTTTTCTTATGGTAGTCTATTGTATTGCTTCTCAACAGTTGGATAGTTTAATATTTTTGATATCGTTATGTGAAAATATTGAAGTTTATTTAATTATATTATTATTTAAAAAAAAATGTGTTCATGTTATCACTAGACATAGTGTCGCCTATATAAAATAATTCATTATACGATTGTTGTTTTTTTTTTTATTACTTAAGTTATGCTAGTTATTTATTGACGTTTATTAAAATCCCGATGATCTTCCAATTAAACAAACTTGTATATGCGCCCTTTTATTGACTTTCTTTATGTGCGCATGCACAAGTATGCCCGTGACGCATTTTATCTGATACTATTTATAAGATTGCCAATAAATTCCGCCGATAAGATAGCAAACATTATTGGACTTCTGGCAAATACCGAATTCCTAAACGGACTGATCAGTATCTGTCTATCGTTCGATGCGAATGGTTATACGTTTGTTACATTGTGTTTGTTTTCGTTTTTTTTTCTTTTCATTGACAATTGTGTAAATCGAAAATAAACGGCTTTTGTGTTGATTTTTGATATTGTTTACACTGAATAACGTGAAAATCATGAAGTTCTACCAACCGCTGTTGTCGATGATCACAAATTATCAATCGTTCAAACGACGTAAAAAAGCGGTAAATGCACAAAATATCAAACTGATTCTGCAATCTGCTTCCAAAGATGTAATTTTATTTTTGTTAATTATTATCCATAATATTTATATTTTAAATTATTCCATATTTGACATTCATAAAAACGTTTGAAATTAAATGAATTCATATGAAAATATTACATTTAAATATAATTATTATTATATTTCCAATTCATTTTAACACATCGTTTTATCTGTATCTGATTTGTTATACAGAAAACCACGTTTGTTTTTATACTGAATAAATACTACAAATTAATGTTAATTGTATGCTGAATTGTTATATTATGTTGAATTCTTTCAATGTCAGAAATGAAGTATTTCTTTGAAATTAAACTAATAATATACGCTTCGTGAACTTTATAATGTGCAATGGTGTAAAAGAATTTTTCTTTTTGCATAGCATTAAAAAATAAAACATTTAAAATTGAAATCACAACTAATGACTATATAAAAATACGAATGTGTATATTATTAAAATTCCTCATGAAATATTTCATACTATTAAATTATCATTTATACGTATGTGAACGTCATATATATATATATATATATATATATATATATATATATATATTTTTTTTTTTTTTTTTTGTAAATTTATATATGTATAATTAATTAACTTGTTGCATTTTCCTATCGTTAATTCACATTTCACATAATTGATTTGTCTTTATTGCATATTGAATTAATTCAAACTTGCCTAATTGGTATGTGGAAGTTCGTCTTATATGAATATTTGATTTTATCTTCGGATATAATTGCGAAATTACAGCTCGAACCTTAAGTTAAAGAGTGATAAACACGCGTGATAGCACTATAATTTTCGACACGCCCGTTTGTAGGTTTAACTTAATCGGTAATGTTGGTCGTGACACTTATTTTCCTTTGAGCTATTACAAACTGGAATTGATCGTGTTACATTTTACATCACACTCTTGTAAATTGTAATCTACTTTGAATGCATTTTTTTTCAACTATTCGTCATTTAAGTTTTATATAATACACGGTATATAGATGTTGTTTTGTTATTATTAATATATATATATATATATATATATATATATATATATATATATATATATATATATTGCCATTATGAAAGCAGTAAAAGTATGTTGCGTAATGAAATAACTATTCAATACAGTTAGATCGCGGGATCGTTGAAGAAAATTAATAGTTTATATAAATTTACCAATGTCGAAATTGGCAATCGTTTCGAATATTCTTTTGTCTCGTCCGTCTGCATTCCGTTGTCCTCCGACACTAGTCTGTCGCGGAATTCGATCTGGAGGTTTTATCGTGGCATTTCGATTCGTCGTACATACACACGCACGCACACACACACACACACACATTATTTATCCACTTGTTTTCGTTGACGTAATTGTTCGTCACTTGTGTGATTTTCGCCCTCGTGGCCATAAAATAAATTATGCGGCGTCGATAGATAGACGAGAAGCGGTCGGGCCTCTTAATTCCATATTGTTATCGTTAATGACATGCATTCCTCAAATTGTTTTGTATTCCGTGTGACGAACGATCGGCCCGTCAATGGCGGGCAAGGTTATCCGAGAGAATTTCAAAATGGAGATGAATATTAAAATGGCGTGACAGAAGGCAGCATCAATGGCGGCCATGTCTGAAGTCAATCGTCGGAACGCGCGATTGTCTCACCGGCCACACGGATAATTGTCTTTAATTAAAATGTTTTAATAATTCGCTCACTGTGACGATGTTGTCCGCTTGTCATGTTGCTTGGCTGCGGTTCGATCCCCCGATATTCGAATGTCATTTCAAGGTTATTGTGATATATTGGAAAATGATTTTTCTAATTCTCTACCACCTTCTGTAATCGTATTAGTATTATTTTAACACATATTAAGCGGGAGACGAAACTGGATATTGAGAATTGCCGTCCCGTTTGTTATATTTCAATATTGATAATTTATAAAGACTTAAAATAATTGCAAAACATTAAGAGTTTGAGAATGTTGTTGATTTTTCTTTCTATAGATTTAAAGAATTTTAATTATTGAATATTAAGTATAAAACGAACGATGTTCTTAAATCTAAGATCATATCGTAATGATAAAAATATGTTAAAAATCTGAGGTCTTTTGAAATAAAATCATTTAATATAGGACTATCATTTGTGATCGAAGACCTCGATTAAATAAAAGAATACCCAAAATGGAGAGAATGCAAGTTTCAAAAGATGACATTCGGACTCTTAGTATTTCGTCAATGACAATGTTAAAATATTTTTGATATTTTTGGAAGTATATATTATAAATGTATTTAAAAAACGTGTCTTTAAATAACAACTAGAATAATATATTTGAATCTAAATATTGATATTTACCTATCGATCAATCATGGACTTTTCTCCTTTAATTAATATATTCAAATTTATTTTATATCTAACAATTTCTGTAATAAAAGACACCAGTGCTTTTCACCTAGAAACTTATTACTATTTATAATAAAAACTAAATTGACGAACGTAATTTTGGAATTTTTTCTCGTACATCCGATGATACCAGGTGATAATGTGATAAAATTTTTCAACTGATATTTGTTACGTCGTCTGTGTTGACATCGATTCCGATATAGATTTGATCTTGTTTTTGTTTGTTGTATTTTATTCGATTCGATTCAATGTTTTGAAGTACGATTCGTCTCGTTGCAAACGTGATTTGACGCATAAAAACGTCACTATTTGAAGAATTTCAATTGTGTTTTTCTATTTTATTTTCATATTTCGGGAAACTTTGTTTTTGACACTGAAATTGTCATGAATGTATATAATACATTTTTAGTTAACATTTATATTGTCAATTCTCTTATTTATGATTATATAGTATTTTCTATGAATTAGTGATTATATATTAATTGTTTTTAATTATATCTTAATGGAATTATTGTTGTAAAAATATATACTCGTATATAAAAAAAATATTATATTTTTATTATTCTTATCATCATTCATATGCATCATTTTTTATATCTTTTAATAATCTATATACATAGTAAATAATATACTGATAAAATATTGGGAAATTATTGAAAAGAATTTCAAATCGCGATATTTATCATTAATTAAATATTTGTTTTTATGGTGACTATTAAGTCAATAATAAAACAATATTTCTAATATTGAAGCTATATTAGAATATGTCACGAATACCATATTTGTGAAATAGATTCGCATAAGCGCTAATATTTAAAATTTTGGAGTTTTGTATGAATAAATATTTCAGAATTTGTTATAATATAATAATTTTTAATATTATTGCAAATATTTCAATGAAATTTTTGAATCCTGGAGATCAAAGCGTGATTGAGAATATTTATTTATAATATTAATTAATAAGAATATTTAATTATGTTGTATTAGTAACGTAAATAATATCGTAAATACTTCATTCTGGCGCCGATAGTGTTTTTTTTATATTAAAATAAAATTTCCAATAACGTATGATTATATAATATTAAACGAATACGATACGAAGAATCCACTTTGTTTATCGTCAGTGAGCGACGATAATTGATGAACGCCATTAAAAGAGACAAAATCGCACGAACATCTGGAATGCGATGCAGAAAATAAAAATTGTAATAATAATGAATATATAAATAAATAAATAAATAAAAATAAATTCACGATCGTAACGAGCATGTGCTCACAAAAATGCGCATCGACGGCACAATGACGTGAATCTGTGAAAACGTATAATAAATAAATAAATAAATAAAAAATATTTTTATTTTAAACATGAGCACACGACCTTTGAGGAATGCTGATCATTGTCGTACGAGAAAACACGAGAACGAATTCACGTGGAAAACCGCAACTTTTTAATTAATGTTTTATTATCGTATGCATCGCAATCAATCATAATGACGTATGTAATTTTTATTCAATTTCGAATTAAACGATGTGTAAATTATTTTATATATTTATAAAAAATGTTTGACTAAATAAATAAATATATATATATAATTTAAGCTGAATGATATAGTTAAAAGTAACTTGAGTAATATTGAATTTGTTGATAGCAACATTTGAATATAAATTATATACAGCATAATATTATTATACGAAAATATTATCAAATATAACAGTATATAACGATGAAACTAATTCTAATCGTATTAGATACATTCTCGTATGATTATATTATTATTTTTTTTTAGATCATGTTTTGCATTATGAATGTGTTGTAGGCGGAAATGCTTAACATTTTCGTATAGACTTCTCGGAATCAATTTAATCTATATATATATATATATATATATATATATATATATATATATATATATATATATATATATATATATATATATATATATAAGTTTATTTTGACGCTAGGTGAATTCTTGAGATTACGCTTATTCATTTGGTCTTTTTATCTTTTGATAACGCGTAATTGTTGCATCAGAAAAAAAATCTGTCGTATTCTATTAATCGATTCGAATTCGTTGTAAACATTGTAGATTTTGATTCAAGATATCGATGGAAATTTTTGGAAACGCTCTTTTTTCCTATTGTTTATATCCGGCTTCATAATTAATGTTTATTGATTTTGTTCGATGATGTAAAGTAATCTTTATTTTTATAAATTTAAAGTTGAATTTAAAAATTACTTACCCTTTCCGTTGTAATTTATATGAAAATATGTAATAATTCTTCTATAAGTTCCTTAATTCTAAAATTTTAATTTATTATAGAAATCTTTTTAATACATTAACGAATCTGATTGTTAATTTGTTAATCATAAATGTGATTCCGTTTCTTTGAAATTATTTTCGCGAACGTTTATTATTTTCCATTTACTATTTAATCTTATTTTCAATAGTAAAAAATATCTCCCTATTTATCATATTCCTATAATGATATCTGATTAATATTGGATATGACAAAAGATTTGTAAGAAATCCTGTTCTTCTTGTCTGTCGTATAGTTTCTATAAAACTAGGAAAACCTGATTGAAGATGACCGATTTGATACGGATCATGTCGAATCTTCCGAATCGGCATTACTGCTCATTTATTCGAAACGCACCATTTTTCCATCGTAAAGTTTTCCGCTGTGCGTTGATTCGGCGGAAAATGCGAAATTTTCCCTACTGCCCGCTTTCGTTCCTCATTCGAACAAACAAATAACGAGTTCCACGAACTCTCGAGCAATATATATATATATATATATATATATATATATATATATATATATATATATATATATATATATATATATATATATATATAATTAATTTTACTTCGTTCTATAAGCAGAAATACTGTGAAATATTTAAACTAATTAATTGTTATATAATATTTATAATATATAATGTGTGAGCCGAGAGGCGTGTAATTTTCATAATTATTCTATTTATGTTTATGTTACGATACGTTACACACAATATATTACCGCTATAACTGAACATTTTCTGTATATATATATTTTTTTTTGCCTCGTATTGTATATTATATTTTATTATTTTAATTGCGAAATATTATTGCATAGAAAAATTAACTTATTAAAATTATTTTTTTCTTTATAACGGACGAATTGTTTATTTAAAACCGTTTATATTATATTACAATGTATTATAATATATATCCCACAATAGTCATCATTTCTTATACCATACATCTTGATACTTTTTTTTCAATTGAATAAATTCAAACTAAAAAAAAAAGATTGGCTATCTGTACAATAATTATGCAAATTGAAAAAATCGAATTTATATTTTATTACTATTTATTCCCATGATTAAAATTGATGACACACATAAATATATGAATAAGCCGTACGTTATTAAACGTAACAAAAGATACTTTTTTAACGAGCACTGTCCGAATTTTGATGGATTCTTGATTGAAATTCGTCCATAAAAGGGATCACCTTGAACGTTGCGACTTGCGGGCAAATTCGTCTTTTTTTATTTTAATCTTTTTTTTTTAATATTTTTTTCGTTGTACACAATGCTTAGGGCTCAGGGTCCATACCCTCCTAAAACCTCAGGAATGCATCACGTAAATAAATGACCAGAAAAAAAGGTTGTATTCAATTTTTTCTTTAACATTTTTCTCAACAATGCGGTGTGAAATGGTATCTGACGTTGCTTCTCGTAAAAAATGGCATGTTTTGAATAACTCTTGTTTTGTACGTAATATGTTATGGCCAGTGACTTTCAACTTATTATGCGTTCACATTATAAAATAACGAAATCGAGATTCAATAAATTAGAATATAATACAAGCAATCTAAGATAGAAATTTGCGTGCAAGTATTTAATATTTTTTATGCATATTTAACCAATATTACTGGATTTTAAATTGTTAAGAATTTATATATATAAATATATATATATATACATATATATATATATATATATATATATATATATATATATATATATAATATATGCGATCGTGTGTATATTTACTTTTATGAAAGAATTTGCGGAATGTTATTTTCTTTTTTTATGCCATTTAATTAAATAAAATTAATGTATGTGTACATACTGAAATTGTTCGTTCTTGTGAATTATTCGAAATCGACAACTGTATTAACAGCTGCTAGCCGTTTATAATTTTCCTTTTTTATGAATCGAATCTCATACACACGTTATATATATATATATATATATATATATATATATATATATATATAATGTGTATGTAAAATTAAGCTATGATATTGATTGGAATATTTTTGACGATTTCTTATTAAATACTAATTTTAAATTTATTCAAATTTCCGATGCAATTAGGTAAATTTTTCCTATTACCGTTCATTTTCTTTTTTTTTATTATTTTTTTCTTTCCTAAAGATAGACATTTGATTACGTTTGATTATTTAAAGTTTGTGATTATGCGCATAAATATCATATTACACGGTCGTTTAGATAGCAATTCGTTTATTAATCGATATTATAATATATATAATCCATGTTTCTTAATTAATTAATTTAGCTATTTAACAATTCGTGTTTATTGTAAATTGAAGGAACTTTTATTTTTTTTTAATCTGTTAATTGTTTGTTCAATTTTAATTTTTTGGCGAATTTTTTATTAAATTTCTAGTAATTAAAGTCTTAAATAATATTTTTTTTACATTGATATTTGTATATTATTATGTAAAATAAACTTTAAAAAATATATAAATGCGAAAATAGTTTCTTGTCTTTAAAAATGCTTTTCATGTTTTCTAATTATGTCATTGCTTATATATAAATACTTGTTGAATTTAACGAATGTTTCTAATGAGCAAAAAGCCTATTGTTCATTATCTGTAAGAATGTTAATAACATTTAATTGAAGAAATAAATACTTTCGTGTTAATTTCTTTTGGAAAATTTTGGTTAATTATACAGTAATTACCTATAGTTACCGTAGATATATTTAAGTTTTTTTTTCAAAATATTTAATATTTTGTATTTTTCTATAAGCAAACGATTTGTATCTATCACAAGAATAGAAAAATGCCAATTATTGTCAATTTTCGACAAACTTAATCGATACTATCTTATAATATATCATTTTTCTCATAAATCAGAATCAAATTAACTGGCTACCCGAAAGCTTCATTTTACATACATACATATATAAATCGAATAAAAATACACGACGAAGGCTTAACGCGTATGTAAATGACACACCTTTATCCGTGAAACGTAATTTATGATTAAAATTAAGACGTAGACATTTCGATAAGTAAAAATAAAATAAAAATAAAGAAACATTTTAAAATTACACGGTCCACGGAGTATTATCGAATTTTGTGGGCGTAAATTGCTAAAATGAATTTAGATCAATCCGAACTCTTGTTTTAATCAAAGTGTGTTTTGTAACGAACCGTATATAATGATAATTGGCGAACGAATATTTTCCTGTTCGTTTCCATTGCCATTTTAACGAGATAAACGAATTTTTATTATTATTTCTATATTTGCATATTTATCGTAAATATTAAAAAAAAAATTGTAATATATTTGATCATCCATATGAGGAATTATTATGACAATTTTTTGTTTCTATGATATACATATAGTAAAATAAAGAATTCTCTGCTCTAAATATATGCATTGATATGATAGCATTAAAGTCATTTAAAATGTATTATGTGATCTCGAAAATCAACGGTTTTACCTTGATTTTCCATTATATATACAAAGATAGCGTTGCCGTCTTTATAATCTGCAACGAAGAATGCCGTGCATTCATTCATAGTTTATCTAAGTAATCTGAAATGTAGATCAGCCGCGGAATAATAATAAACATAGGATATATTCTCGTCGTCGAAGGCTTCATTCAGCGATCGGTTTTCTTGTTTTTTTTTCTTACTCTCCAACTTCTGCTTCTTTTTTTTTTTGTTATTTTCTTTAAACCATCAGGAAAACTGGATGCAATTCTCTCTCTGATGCAAAAGAGAAGTAGTCGTCGTCGTGCACTTTTATATATATATATATATATATATATATATATATATATATATATATATATATATATATATATATATATATATATTACTTGGTTCTCTTGTGCGAATATAAACCGGCTGCTTTTTCGCTCTCGGCGACACAATGCCATACAAAAACAGATCTCACCGGTAATACTCATTTCGCAGCAACGAAAGGAAGTGCGTTTAAAAACGATCGGAAAAAATCGAAATATTCCATCCGGAATTCGATTTTTTTTCTCTTCTCATTTCGACCGGATCGAAGCGTTCGTTTTCTTCCGAAAAGTGTAGCTCTTTCTCTTTATTATTCATCATTGGATTTATTCGAAATATCGTCTCGTTTAAGAGCGTATCCGCTGTTTTGTTATCGAATAAAGCCTTTCTATTTTATATCTATATAAATATTTTGTATAAAAATAGAAATTTTCAGGATGTAAAATTTAAATATTTAATTCTTTATTGTGACGATTTTACGTAAAAAAAAAAGTAAACCAGAACAGTTTCTCGTTATATTTTCGAACGAATTATATTAAATTCGCAGTATATTGATATAGATATATGGAATAATTTACATATTTTTATAAAACGATTAAAAAACGACGCACACTATTCTTCGTATCCTTGCCATATGTGCTATAAATAAAACGAAACAATAAAATCGTAACAATTACTTTGAATTGACCCAAACCGTATTCGTTCGTCTAAGGTCTCTGCCATAATCGAATTCCATCATATCGTATATGGATTTTCATGCATGATGAAGTTTCGAAATAACCAAACGATGATATGATGAATTAATCAATGCCGGGACATACTGATTTATCGATTTATATGATATATATATATATATATATATATATATATATATATATATATATATATATATATATATATATATATATATATATATATATATATATATATATATATATGTGTGTATGTACGATGCGGCCCTTGTACGTTGTAAATATGTCACGTTCGTTCTCTTGCCTTGTGTAACATATTTGTGGCACACGTACATTTCAATTCATCAATAATTTATGATCTTATAAAATCCATCACGTACAGTGCCGTGCACAGTCGAGGTTCACATTTTGGAAGCGTATTATTATGTATTTCTCAGAACATAATAATGTCCATCAGAAACGATCGAATTATATACGTATATTTATAGTTTTTTTTTTTTTTTTTTACTTTCTTTTCTACTTACATCTATCTCTATGATCCGTCCGTTCGACTGAACGATAGACTCATTCCTTCGAGATCGTCATTAGTCATAATCGAATATAATTTATAAAAATAGACATGTAAAATTATTGTTTTACATTTGATAAATGGTTTATTATGGTCGCAAAATTTCTACGAGATATCGGCAAAAAAAAAAAAATAATGAGATCAATGTTCTCAATTGTTATTGTGCATGATGTCCTTGACTTCCTTTCTAAGATTTGGAAATGCGATCGGTTTTTCGTTCACGATTTTCATCAACCGTTATACTATATATGTTTATATGTAACGCAGACGCATTATGTGTGGCTTTTTTTAAATTTAATTCCTTAATTAATGATTCTTAACTATGATTCAGGTTTTTTGTTCCTATAGAAATATTTCTCAGTAATAGTCCAGCACTTATGTCATCGCTTATATATATATATATATATATATATATATATATATATATATATATATAGTTTTTTTTTTGCAAATCATTTTTTTACATATTCCTGTACCGTTTCGTAGAAAAGTGCATTAAATGTTGTAGGAAGAATTATTAGAAGGCGTCGAGACTTTTTATTCATGTTAAATACCATGACTCTTATGAAAATATACATGCATAATGTTTTTTTGTGATTTAATGAAAAAAATAAAATTTACATTTTAAATTGGAAACGTTCGCATTATTACCACATTCTACAGTGTTAAAAAGTTTTAGTAGATATATAAATAAGCAGAAGGTACAATGAAAAACAAACTGAAATATTTACTTTGAATTTGAAAGGAGCTCAAGGAAAAATTGATTATTGATTTGGAATAAATATTTAATTGTAAAGATGAGCCATTTGAGATTTTTTATAAGGAGAGAAATAAATATATAAATTAATAAAATAAAATAAAAATATATTAATAGTTTAATTCCAATATTGATTATATTATTGACTTTTGAAAAGAATCTTTTCCCATTAAAAATATTATATTTATTTACATTAATTATTATGAAAAGAAGTATATTTTATATTTTAAATATAAGAAAAAATATTGAAAATTAATATTAAAAATTGTAATTTATGTATGTTTTTTTATATTAACCATCATCCTGGGTAGTCTCTGGATTTTTGTTTAATTCATGACATTATATTTTCGAGGGTCACACATGTTGTTCTATTACGTCTAAATGGACCGTCTATCAAAAGAGGAAAAAAAACATAATATATTCAAATTAAAGTCATCGCTTTCATGGACGCTGTTGTGCTACTGGTTTTTGACTTGTTTTATTGAGAGAGGAAAAAAACGGATGAGCCTTTTGATATTTTTTTTTCAAGTATTATTATTATAATTAAATTATGCTACGTTTGAGGAGGGTTAATGTTGGGTGTTTAAAAAGTGCGTTTAGACAGCGAACGATTACCGCGGCGACAGCTTGGCCTTGTTGTATATCTGATGCTGTTGGTGGGTGGATCAATTGTGTGGGAGGAGGAGGGTGAGGGTAAGGGGAAAAGACCATTATCAGCACTGATTCCAGAAGCTGGTCGAGATACCCTGGGGCGATGCTGGCCACTCCGACATCCAAATAACACTGGTGGAATGTGAACGCAACGTCACCATCACCCGACTGACCGACGTTCTACACAGTTTTGTTGTTTGTTGCTGCTATTGCCGTTGTTGTTGTCGTTGTTGCTGTTGTCAGGGCTGTGAAATTGGAATTATTCATTTTGAGATCAGTTCAATTTGATATACTAGGTATTATGGTCGTCTACGTAATGAGACTACAAAATGAATTATGCATTTCCATTGGGGCACCCTTACCATTACGTTTGCAGATCTAAAGAATTCAATATTGTCTTTATATTATATAATTATTTCTTATTTAGATTTATTGAATAGCTGGTTAAATCTGAATATTTTGAGCATCGACTCTACAGCCCTGATGGATTCTGCTGATCTAACTTACTGTTGTAAATACATTTCGCGCTTAATGGCTACTTGGCCATCGCACTGTGGTTCTCTATTAGACTGGAGATATTTGATATCGTGTGATATCATCGGCGAGGTCAATGCTACCTGCTGGTAAACATTCTTTAGTGTTATGCTTTTTTATTGTGTATACACCTCTCTTTCATTTCCATCAAATATCGTCGTCCAAACTTTCTGATGATGTTTTTAATATGTATTTCACTAAATATTTAATTCAGAATTCAACACATTTCTTTACTACGAAAGACGTCGTATTATGATGATAGCATTTTTTTTTTAATTTTTAGTTATCTTTTGTTAAAATAAATGAGATCATTCTATGCAATCTAATGAAGTCTAATTTTAGTACAAATATCTGACACCTTTTCTCGAAGAACTGGTTTACTTATCTGAACGGAATCCCCGATTGCGTCTTGAATTTCACTTATTCTGGTTCTGAATTGAAAAACCTAATCGAAAACTTGAGTCATTTTACTCTAGTATTAATTAATATACCTTATTAGCTTACTACAAACATTTTCAATTCTACTATTATATATATATATATATATATATATATATATATATATATATATATATATATTAGAATTTAAATTTTGATATTTTTGTAACGATCGGTCATAAATCAAATTAAATGGAATATGATGTAGAAAATAATTAAAAACATTACCCACAGACATACATACACATCGACATTAATCACATATAAACTTACCGTCCCATATGAATAGTACTAAGTTACTGTTATCTGACATTAATAACAAAGGTACAATTTGGAGCAAATGTGCTATCAGGCAATTTGACTAAATTTTTTTTCACCTTAATCGTAACATGTGGCCCGCATGTATTTTCCGCATGGAATAACGTTCACATATTAAAATCGCAAAAATCGATTAAAATGCAAAGGAGTATATTGGGGGGAGGGAGGGGGGTGGGCAATATTCCATCACTTACGACTTGTTTCATATCTAAATTCTAATTTTACGATCGTCATAAAAATTCAAATTGTACAACCTTCGATCCAGATTTTCAAGGCTAACGACGATTTATATATACGTCCGATATTTATCTAGATCTAACGTACGCTAATTCAAAGATCTATCTGCCAGACGCGACAGATAGCCAAAATATTAAAAATAATCTACCGGTTCTGCTATTTGAGACTATCGTATTTGCCGCTCGTTCATAAATTAATCATCGATCGAAATTTGTGTTGACTAAAACCTATTGCGCCACGTTACATTCTTATGCATTCACGTCGTATGCACATTCTTTTACTTGTCTTTCTTGCCCAATACCATGTCTTTTTTCGGATGGACATCCCCAACCGGAATCCGCCCAAAAACCGATTTTGCCGATCAGCTCGTCCACTTTCGATTGCTGGTTCATACGTCACGCACAAAACAAACGTGTACTAATTACTTTCGTCGATTGTTGACATTAAATTTTACTGCCCATTTATAACGTGCATCATTCCTAGGTACATCTTGCTAATCGTCCAACGGAACCTAGGCAACATTTAACAAGTTTAATCCATATTTTACATTCGACCCCAACCCAACTATCTTTTTTCTACATATCTACAAAATGCTATTAAATATTTTCTCAATCGTATTTCAGAATTTATATATATATCTAAAAAATAAATATAAATATATATATGCTGCGAGTACACGGATAGTGTGGCCTTAGTCGACCGCTGTACGAATACGAGTTAAAAAATTCCACGTCAAGTTTTTTTTTTATATGGCAACATATTACTCGCGGTCCACTCTTCGAAATATTTTAATGGTTTCCTGTATCGAAGCGCACACATATATGTTCGCAGCTTTTTTCCAATCATTATTCATGATTGTTCAGATAGCTAATTGCCCAACACCTATGGGTTAATTCGATGATGTCACCAAAAATCGGGACCGCTTTCCACGAAAATTCTTCTTTAACGCGTCGTATTTATAATTTGATACACGACTTGGTATTGTTTTTCCGTCAATGGACTTTTTGGATGCTTGCTTTTTGACTCGTTTCGAATGCTTATTTAGAGGCTGCTCGCGTGCATACCTGGCCAGATTCAACCTTCATCGTGCACACGCATAGCGTAGAAATTGACCAAAAAAAAAATATGTATATATATATAGAAGGATCGTATTATAAAATACGTCGTCATTCTCGGTAAATGATATAATGGCGTGATGATAACTGCGATTAGTATTCATTTTCAGTCGTCACAATGTCGTCTCAGCGTTCGAAGAACCGCTTATTTTCATGCGATTCGCTTATGCGAGCAATCTTCAGAGTCGATCATCGAGACTTATTATAAAATTCAAATACGTCTCACGAAAGTCGTCCGTCGGTTTAAATGCAATATTTATTTATCGCGTATAAATTAACTGTACACTAGATAAAAGATAAATGCGCGTATTTTATAACATTGTCGACGTGTATAACAATGTAATAATATTGCTCACACAATAATTACGTTCTACATAAAACATCTAAATATTCTTAATTTAGAGTTACAACTGAAATACCGACATACTAAATATCCATATAACTTTTTCAACATTATAAATTAACTGTATTACAAAATATATCCATATATTCATATTACCGTAGCGGGATTCCCGTATTGATAAGAAATACGAATCGAAAGATGAAGAAAAAACGATCTGGTCCATACATATGGAAAGAAAAAATCTCGAACGTTAAAAGTTATCGTACGAAACTGGTTTTTCTTACTTTGTTTTCAAAACAATTTTAATCGCACTCTTCTAGTTTACATTCCGCGGCATATGGACGCATTCACTTTTCAAAAAAAAAAAAAACCTTTCTTCCTGAACATTGTGGGCTCTTATAATATTCTTTTCAAAAAAAATATATATATATATATATGTTGTGTTGTTTGTACCCGAAGAGTTGGACGCCATTGAATTATATGCCCCGTGTACAAAACTCTAGTCCAGAACGGTCTATTCAATTATGTATGGAGTTGAAGTGGCCAGGTGGTTTGCTTCAACGTTCTCTCTAAAAACTCACCTCCATTTTTTTTGTATTATTATTATTATTATTTCATCTCATTTTCTTTTGTTTTTCCTCATCTCCAAGGGGTCCGTCCTCTTTATTTTTATTTTTTTTTCTCCTGTCTAGAGTCAAGGTGACCAATGCTATGGTCTTTATTTTTTCTGTTTTGACGAGCGAATTCTTATGTAAATCTGTCCACCATTTTCTACATTTTCTGATTACCAAAATTATATATATACATACACACGAGAATGATGCTCTTAATCATTTTGTCTTAACATGAATTTACATAAATACAGTGGCTACCGTGATTTTTACGAGACGATACTTCATTTTGATTGCGCATTGAATACTGCATGCACAACACAATGGTTTAAATCCTTGTGCTTTTTCGTTGATGATATAAAACTTCATTGTGTTTTTGATGTGATTATCTTTCGTGTATGTAACATGCACACACACACACACGCGCGCACACACAATTTTTTTCGTGTTTTACAAACGGTCAAAGTCGTTCCGCATTCCTGCGTATCTCATCTTTCCTTCGACAACAAAACTCCCCGACGGCGTTGTGTATTATAACCAGTGCTGTGCAACCTTTTTTTTCTGCGCTGTGCGTGCGTTCGTTTCTTCGTTCGTTTTTTGTGGTGCGCTTCTTTATGTAATCCATTGGCTTGGCACGAGCTAATCCGCTTCTTTTTTTTTATCGCCATTATTATGGAACGAATTATTATGGCATTGTTTCTGAATATGTTTTTTTTTTCACCAATAATAATGACAAGTAATACATTTCATAGAATATATATATAAAAAAACTATTATAAATACTATATAATTAAATATCAATAGCTTATTATATATATATTACGTATAGTTCGTAATAGATATCTTTTTTTCTCACACATAAATCTATTCAGTTTTTTGACTTGAAATACGATATGCATTACGGACATGTTATGTCGTAAATCCACTTTTTATATATTTCATTATTACATCTACGATTTTAATGTATGTACATATTTTTTAACTGAATTCCAATCGATTATGTCTAATTAAACTTGTTTTTGTATAATAAAATGTATTTTTTTGCACACATCATATTTGACATGAATGCAACATGATTTTGCATTCAAAATAAATATTATAAATTTAATATTAACCTCTTGCATTCTAGAGGTGTAGTTTGGTCACCACTTGGATTAATGCGAGAACTTTATTTTTATTAATTTCTTTATAATATTATGAAGTGTAAAATTATATCCTTTGAAATAAAGAAGATTTTTTATCTTCAATTAGTTCGCAACAATGTAACCACAAATCGAACGCATTTTTGACATTGAAACTTTTTTTGGTTCAAACTTTAAAGTTGGAATTTTGAATTCTCATAAATATAGAATGATTGTGTAAATCAGTATATACTGTTTTTCAAGAAAATTGATGAAATGTTATTTTTTTTAGGTTTAGAAATTTGTTCAATAAATTCATACATTTCATATAAAAAAAACACCAAACAGCAGAGGTATATAAAATGTTAAGTTATAAAAGTATACAGTATTTTTTTTTATGTATAATAATTTCAAGTATTCGTAAGCTAAACGTCTCAATTGCAAAGGGTTAACAATTCATTTTATTGAAATATTTTTTCAATTGGCGTTTTTTCGAGTTCAACGCCCCTCCCGCCTCCCGAAACGTATCAGCCCTAGTAACGTCTCTGCGCTAAAACCGCGGCTCTGTTATCAGTCCGTCGAGCGGTGCGTTTCACTCGTTTTAAATTTGTACCACTTGACAAATGACGACGTGTCGTCATTATGCTTACTTTTCATTTACGATTCAATTGAATCGCTTCGTTTTTGTCTGCGCGAAGGAATTTGTCCCAATTTCACTATGTCCAACGTATTCTTGAGTAACTATCGAACGACCTTTATCATTGTAAAACAATAATGAAAAAAATATATATATTTATTCTGTCAATATCGTTCCAGGTTATTGTTTTCTATACGTGTGTTTGTTTTTGCAATATGTCTATGTTTATTATTATATTATTATTGAATTATTACGATCGTTTCAATATTTCTACAAACATATTACGTCATGATATATATATATATATTTTTAATAAAATAAATTCATATAATTATAAACAATTAATGTGAATTATAATATAAGATTTTAAATATAAAACTATTTCAACAGGAAGCAAAGAAGAAGACTAATTAAATCATTCCGATATTATATTTTCATACTTCGAAGTAATATTTATGTATTATAAATATTCTCTAAATAGTATCATTATAATAATAATTGCACCTTATTATTTCTATACAATATATAAAATAATTTACATAAAAGACAATGTATATATTGTGAAAAATCAACAATAAAAAAAAATCGAACCATTTATACGTATTGAATTCATACTAATTAGCATTGAATGACGTTTTCTAGCAAATATTTTTCTAATTTAACGATTATATGATTATAATGTGACAGTTTTTAATTCATCGTGAAATAATAAAATTAAATACTTATTATATGCAGAATATTGTACTCATTTTTTCATACGTCGAATTTTATATTATTTATTTTTTTATACTTTAAATTCACATCGAAACTCAAGTGTATTGCCATGTGTATATATTTTAATTATATAAAATATAATTGATCAATTTTTTTTTCGTCGTCTTCTTCGAAAAGAAACGTGTGTTTACATACATACACATTTCGCTTCGCACGCGTTGTCTTGCGCAGCGCGCTTTCAAATATCAGTCGGACGTTTGTTAACTTGCGTACTTATCGTGAAAGTGTTCCATTTCTCTTTGGGCCAGATCTGCCGTAAACAGTGTACGCGCACACACGCACACACGCACGTGTATGTGCGCGTATGACGCATTTCTGATTTTCGGAGAATTCCGGAAAAAAATCGTAAATTTCTCAAGAAAAACGAAAATGCCGACTTACTGATTGACTGACTGACTGACTGACTATACTTACCTTCGAAAGGACAACAAATATAAATTTCACCGTGACCTAGTTTCTTTGAGTGATAATAACGAAAATAAAATAATATATATATATATATATATATATATATATATATATATATGTTTATGAACGAGACTATATATTAAAGCAAAAATAACTATAGTGTTACAAACAATTGAATTAGACATTCAGAATGCGTTCAAAATGCATATTACAATATAATCATCGTAACCCAGTTTTTCACTTTGCTTAGTTTATGATATTGAAAGTAACAATCGATACTAAGAAATATAACTTTTTACGTAAATAACTAATAAATGTTTGTGTCAATAGGTCAATGTTAATTATAATGTTTTTTTATTTCACATATCAGTTATATTCAATCTGATAATTATTATCTTAATCGTTTTATTTTATATAAATAGTAAAAAATCGTTAATTTATATTTAAAATCTTTAAAATATAATATTTTTTCAGTTATAACTTTATATGTAAATCTTGATTAAACGATCGTATTTAATATATATTATACTATAAACGTAAATTATCAGTTTAATTTTTATAATCGTTTACGATACAAAATATGAATTCATTATGAATAAACGACCGCGACGACTCGTTTACCATTTTATTTACCATATATATATATATATATATATATATATATATATATATATATATATATATATATATATATATTCTTATTATTTATTATTCGTATTTAATTCTACCAAAAGGTTTGCGTCGACTGACAATTTCATCTTTACGGCGAAAAAAAAAAATTTTGCACGTATTGTGTTGTAAATCTTGCACATTTTAACAGATCCATAGATTTCATTGTTATCTCATATGAATAGTCTGACCCGAAAATTCCTCGAGTTCACAAACAATGAGCATAAAATGTACCTTACTTATCTTAAACTATGGAAAAAAAAAACAATATAATGGAATTTCACACCTTGCGCTTCCAAAAAGCAATATTTGTCCGACGTATACGTGTTATTTTTTTTTAGAGTCTTCTTATTATTTCCAAAATTTATATATATATATATATATATATATATATATATATATATATATATATATATATATATATATATATATAATAATTTATGCCAACAATTCGTACTATTGCATTTAAATTATATAAATATTTTATATTGCGTTGTAAATAACGATTCGGTACGGACATTCCACAAATTTTTCACTATGTTTCCTTTTACTATTTTATTTTATATATATATATATATATATATATATATATATATATATATATATATGCATACGTATATTCCACATCAATGTGTCCGTTTGAGTATGCGTAACGCTCTAAATTGTAAAACGAACAATGAAACTTTAATGTTTGATCTAGGCATTTTATCAAATTATTTCTATTCATACAACGATATTTATCAACTAGTAAAATAAACGAAACGATAATGGATAATAAGGTCAAATTCATTTTGGATATATTTAAAAATACTTATTTGTATTGTATTTTAAAATATTGATACAAATATTTATATTCAAAATAAATTTAATGCTATTTTTAAAGAGTAAGATAATTTTTATTCAAAAAGAAACGAGGTTCGAATTCCACTCTAAACATGACGAAGACGCATCTTTATTTATTATACTTGCCAAATTATACGGATGACTCTTTGCGTCCGCAGCATGTAATCTCATCCTTGCTTCATTCGGGATGTGGCTTCCTTTTATTTTTCTTGCATTATTTCTGGTTCGGACGCTGGAACCCTCATTTAAATTATTATTGATGCAGAATGTAAATTGAGGCATTTTAAAATTCGCATTTTCGATTTTTCGCGCGTAATTTATTCGCTTCGACGAATTTAATTCAAATCCCTCCCGTGGACGAGAATAATTGGGGGGTTTGTTTCGTGTTTGATATTGTTGTTTTATTTATTTTTTATTTTTATTTTTGGGACTCCAATTTTGGGGGCGTACGCTCGCCGGTACTGCAACGACTTGCACGTATTCATATACCAGTGGGATTCAACGTGGAGGCGTAAATCTTCAAGTACAGTGGCCTCAGTATATGACCACATTCCTTTAGGATCATATTATTGTGATGAATCAGCTGAGTGCTAACACAATTTGTATATGGCATTCCTGTTTATAATCTTATTTGTGTTTATTGCTCATTAAATCCTAAATGGAAACTAAGTACATATTTTAAATTGTTATCAATATATAATTGAATTTGACATAAATTTTAGTATGCAGTGATGATTATAATAAATATTTTATTTAAATATTAATGAATATATGTTCAATTTTATACTTTAGTAGTGTTATCGCAATGAAAAATTAAGATTTCGTTTTGATTATTTAAAATCGTGTTTTACGATCAACAATATTTAATTAAAATGACAACATTAAATAGTTTGCACGTTTTAAATAAAGATTTTATCTGACTTTAGTTTAATATTAAACGGAACATTTTCATATTTTATCGGCAATATTTATGACAGTTTAAGATAAGGTGACGCCCATTACTGTTCTCCATCGAAACGGCTACCGGATTTTACAATAATATCATCGGCTCCTACAAATGTACAGGGTCGTCCGCAGGATGTCATTATCCTCGGTCATTATCAAGAAGGACGCAAAAATTTTCACCGCGCCCAAAGGCATCCAAGACATTTTTTCTTCTTCTCTTCCCACTTTTAACAATAAAACTAGCCGCGTGTTAATTATTTTAAAATTATATACGCGTACTCGTTCATGGATGGAGTATTTTTTTTTTGAAAGATGGTTTATCTATCGTCGCTAATTTTTATTTATTTATACGTATATAAGCTGAAAATTAAATGCGCCCGAGGCTAATTTTTGACCAAATACGGCATCGTCTGACTGACTTGCTCGGTCATTAGAGTCGATTCGGCACAAAACAATTTGAGATAAATATTAGCGTGCGCAATTCATTAATTTTGCATACAATTTCGAAACGGCACGCTTGTGTGTGTGTGTGTATGTATGTGGAAAAAAATTGCCTAACCGCATTTTTTACCGATTAGTTTATACTGCGTGCTTTGCCCAAAGAAGCGTTACTGACCTCCTCGAACTGCTGTGTGTCCACATAAGAAGGACATTTCCGAATCATCGTGTTTACGATAACTTATAAGGCAACCTATAGTATAAATTTTAATTAATGAAATTTTTCATGATATTTATAAAAAAAATATCTCTAAATGTTAAAATTATTATACAGATCGAAAACTTTAAAAGAATTTACTTTAGATTTATAAATACTTATAAAGCTCTTACATTTTTAAGTTATGCTATATTCATAAAAAAAAAGTAACACGTCATAGGATTCACGGTATTATTTTAATTGGAATTGTTTTGATCTTTTAAAATTTACGATAAATAATATTGCACTTTGTACCATAAATTTCTTAGAATTAACGTCATAATTTTAATATTTTGTTGTATTAAGTAATAAATATTTTGTTGTGTTATCTGGTAAACAAACATTACAAAAATTATAAACATTATCTTGTTTATCTGTAAATTACGTTTTTAAAATTTAATACATTCTTTTGTTTTTTTTTTTTGTATTTGTATTCACGTTTATAGTAAAATAAACAAAATTTTGAAAAATAATAAAATAGTCGATTTAAAATTTATTTTTTTTATATTATATTATATATATATATATATATATATATATATATATAATTACATCGAATCTTTTTTAATTTATATAGACGAATTAAAAGTTTTTTTTATTGATTGAAAAAAAAAGAGAATTCTTCAATAAAAATATTTGAAGAAGGTCACGTTTACCCGCGCTATGATAATTGTTAGTGTTGTTGTTGTTGTTGTTGGTTTGTTATTGAAAAATGTGCGAGTTTCGGTTAATCGCTGTTAGCGATCATTTCTCAGAAACGTTTTCTTTCTAAGGGATCAGGGTTAATATATACCGCGTTATGTATAAATAATGACGGTTTTTCCCTGTACGAAAAATTCCACCTTGATCGACACGCAGCGATACCGAACCATCGAAATTCTATTTAAAATATATATATATATATATTGTTTATTATTAATATTATTATTTTAATTTATTTTCTATTTCATTCGTAGTAACAAAAACAAATATTTTATTGGCATACGTGTTATTTCTCACGGTGCTCAACATTTATTATTTACTTGTATAATTGCCGTGACATGATATTTTTACGTACGTATTTTTCACTATCGATTAATATAAAATATATGTAAGTACGTATAATTATAGAATAGTTAGTTATTCTTGATGAGCGTGACTATTTTTTTTTCTCTCTCTCTTAATTACTTTAGTAATTTGTGTTCATTTACTTTTAATTATTCAATATATATATAATATTCCGCTTGGAATCCTTGATCAAAATATTTGTAGATTTTTAATATTTGACGTACGAAATTAATGTTAATTTTGTTATATATATATATATATATATATATATATATATATATATATATATATATATATATATATATATATATATATATAATTTTATAAAAATGTTTTTTTCTTTTTTTGTTGCAAAATTATGAGTTATTTTTATTTCTTAATCGCCGATAATTAAATAGTTACGGTAATTACTTCTTCATTTATTTATTCTGTAATATTAAAAAAAAATATATTGGATTATTAAACAAATCTGTTTCGCTATTTTATAATCTTTGATAAGTTCTGGTGCGGTTTAAGCATGATTTGAAATTTAAAATTTTATAAATTATTTTAAATATTATAATTTTCAATTTATTAAAAAATGAAAATTTTCATTTTCTGCTATCATTGTGTTAACATTTTTTTTTTCATATTAAGACAATATTTTGGTTGTGTACCACTGGTTTGGGTATGCACGTTGTGGTATGCAGAGGCTGCAGATGTTGGTAGGAAGGCCGTCGAGGGCCCGGAAGGTCGTCGCGGCCAGGCCCTGAGCTCTTCTTGCCCATCCGCACATACCTACACCTTCACGTACCAGGACTAATACCTTTACTCTTTTTATTATTTCTTTCTTCTTTTCTTTCTGCCCTCCTCCCTGTGCGTCTTTTATGTTTCCCCTCCATTCTTTTAGGTGCTGGGCTTTCGAGACTCGAAGAATTTAAAAAAATATACCTCGAACCAGTGCACGCGGTCCCGATGCTCTCTAATGAGAGAATGCACTCCGATTTCATTGCCATTTCGTATACAGATATACACCGCTTATTCATGAACCTTTCTTATAACTATAAACACGTTATTCACTTTATTATATTATTTTTAAGACATTCTAAAGAAAGATTTAATAATGCTTTTACCGTAGATTCGGTACCTATATATATATTTTTCAATACTCTGCCTTCAAATTCATAGTGACGATGCAGGTGTTATTATAATAGTCGTAAAATGTACATGTTATTGGATATGTTTTAAAAAGTGCGGAAATCCTTTAGAAAATCGGTATATTCTATACGTACCTAATATTTGGGGCAACTCTATTGACGCTTTTTTTTTCCTTAACGATAGAAACTGTAAAACGTGCATGCGTGCATTCGTAACTCTGATGTGGAATTTTGGATGCCGCTTTGTTTTATCGGAATTCGTATTATCTAGCAAACATTTGCGTCTTTTTTTTTAAGAGTGTCGGGCTATTACATTTAGATGAACTGGATCTTGTGAAATACGACGCTGGTAGACGAACCATCTCTCGTCGGCGCCGACCGCAAATTCCACATATCGTCCGCCATCGATCGAGGTTGTTATTGCTGCCGTTGTTGTTGTTACTGCTGCCGTTGATGATGATGATGATGATGATGCTGTTACTATTGCCGTTGCTGCTAATTTGATGGCATTTAAACGACGGTAATTCCAGCGCCATCGTCGTTATACTTTGATTATGGAAGAACCCGTCTTCGGGGCGCCGCTTCGACGAGCTACGCCCTTTTTCCACAAAGACGAGGAAAATCTTCTCATGGGCTCGTTTCCGCATCTCGAATATTTCGTCACATAGTTGTAAATCCGCTAGATTCAATTCGGCTGGCGCCGACTTAATTGTGCACCTTGTCTCAGATCAAGTGCCCAACGCCCGGTACGGGCCCGAGTCTTCTTTATTCTTTCTTTATTTTTTTATTTTACTGCTATTTTAAATTTTTCAGTCGCATTCTTCGGATGTTTTCTCGATTAAATAGATTGCGATAAAGTGGATGTTATCGGATTATTGTGGTGTAAGCGCGTCACTACATTGACCTGAGTGTGTTGAACCAAATCTTTACTCTACCAGGGCCGCATCTATCTTAACACTATTATATTTTATAAAAAAAAACTACATTTTTAATTAACTAAAATTATTTTTGATTTTAATTACAATTTCATATAATGTTCCTTTAGCTGTATCGTCGAATATTTTCTTTTTATTTAAAATCTTATTAACTTAAATAATTGAATATTTTGTAAGACTAAATATATTTCAAATTTAAACTCGAATATCAATTTTAATTCCCATATTATATGTCTACAGATACATATTGTTTCGCCCCTGCTTCCATCTTTTGCAATATCGATGTTTATTTTAAACCGATTTTTACGATAAATACTCGTTATGAATATTGGAATTTTATTCAAATGAATGAATTTTACAAATAAGACACAATTATTTAAGCAATTATACTGCATGGAATGCAGTAACGTACCATTGTTGGTCAACGACACTTGGATGCGTCGAAAGGGGGGGGGGCAAGGGTAAAATGAAAAAGATCTCAAATATCATTTTCATTCAAATTAATTTCCATGTTGCATTCGAACGAATCTTTAATTCGTAATAAATTTTGCACTTTTACGACCGAATAGTATTTGTAAACAATGTTAAGTGGTGTTTTTTTTTTTTTTTTTTTTTTTAATGAAAAATAGCCTCATTCCATAGTTCGGTTATTTCTTAGACGTTCTCACGGCTCGGCACGTTGAATTTATGCTTTAATTTTCATTGAATTTGCTTTCGGATTATCGTCCATTTTTTTTTCTTTGCTTCTCCTCCTCGTCGGGTTAATTGATCGTGGAATTCGACGACGATCATGAGCACTCTTGTCTCTCGGCTTTAAATCCTTCGTGAGAAATGTGACATAATTTATTCATATGGAAGAGGTAAAAAGCCTGAATGCGAAGCAGTCGCGGAGAATGCGGGACCGATAAATTATAATAGTTGCATAATTTAACTATACGATGTAATTTTTATATTTAATTGGATTTTTTTTCTTCTTGTCGTTTATATATATTTTTATTTTTGTATACAATGCGTATTGGATTAAAGTATTATTATTTTTTTTAGCATTAGCTTTAAAATATGTGGATTTTTTTTTAGAAAAATTTCATTGTTTTCAGAATATATCGAATGGAATCCAATCGGAAAATAACATAAAGCATCTTAGAATCTAATCCGATACTAATAAAAATTTATTATCGCATAGCATTCAAATGATTATATATAAAAATTTATGTTTATTTATATTGTAAATTATCTATTAATTTCCTTATTATCTTCAGTTTATTTCCTAGTTGGAAAAGATGATGAGCCACTGTATTTATTACATCTTCAGGATTTAATAGATTTATAAAAATGTAAAACGAGAATGTTGTGAAAAATATGTTCGAATATTCGTGCCATGATTTATCTTTCTAATTTATAAGTCATTGTTTATTCTATTAGATAAATGATTAATAAAGAATTGCGTGATGAAGTAATAAGTCCAGAATTCATATAGTGGGCAGGTATCAAATTGTAAAACGATTATTAAAGTTAACCAAGGACAATAATAATTTTATTAAAGTTCACTATCAATCTTTGTCTATCTATATTATTTGGTCTACGTTTCTTTTTTTCATAATATAATTGAATATATATTATAAAAAATAAAATCACACTTGTACAAAAAAAATCTATATATACATATAAATAAATATGAATTTCAGAATAATTTTCCTGTATTATTTTTTTCATATATATATTTAAAATGACTATTTTTTCCCATATTAAGAATTCATTTCTGAATATATTATATTTCACACTGTTTACATTGGTTGTGTACTTTACATTTGAGCGTTTAATAGTCGATTAAATATTTATTTTTAAACCGGATTCGGTAAATACCGAATATTTTACCGACATAATAAATATTTTATTATTATTATATCTAATAATAATATTTTTCTTTCATTTAATTGGTTCGCGATTTTATTGAATTATTTAAGAAAAAAACGTATTATGTTATTATTATTCATATTTCATTAATAATGTAATAAAAATCTATATAAATAAGCAATATAATAAAACATTACATCACAATAACGAATAAGATTATTAATGTTTCTAAAAATCGGTCTATATTAATTAATGGGAACACATTTATTGAATTCAAACTTAACGTTTAAAAATATAAATATATTAGTAATATTTTCAAATTAAAGAGAAATTTTAATAATTCGAACGAAATTCACTTCGCTCATCGAAGGCTAGATTTTTCTATTGGAATTCTAGTTTTTGTAATGAAAGTCATTTTTTTACAGCTATATTTATTTATATACATACATATATATATTTATATATATATATATATATATATATATATATATATATATATATATATTTGTATGTGCGTATATAATGGATGTTTTTAATTTTTAGCTTCGTTTTTACGTGTGTATATGCAAAACTCGTTTCATTCACGACTATGCATGCTGTTCGTCCGTTTTTATTGCATTTTTTTGCCATATTTGGACGACGTCTCTTGGCTTGGCCATCGTTTGCCTTCGAGATCGCGTGGGCGGAAAGATTCTTTTGCCATTGGCTCTGGTTCGCTTGTCCAATTATTTGTGCAATCCGTTGGATAGTTGTTGCTCAAACCGTACTAGATGCTTGACATGTCGAAGACTTTTTTTTACATATATATATATATATATATATATATATATATATATATATATATATATATATATATACATGTATATAATATACGTCCAACCATTAGGCATCGGTTTTGTTCCATTTGATTAATGCATACCTCATCTGGTACTAAATTAAATGTATATGGGTATAACTGCGGAGTTAGGTTTTAAAATGCGTACCGTAATTGCTGGTTAAATATGTGTTCTGACTGCGTCGTTTAATTTTTATCAACAGTATTAGGTTTCGATTTTGTTTACATTATTATTGTTATATACTGTTCTATTGGTGGTTTTCTATTGTTTAAGCCTTTATACTTGAGACGTTTTGTGGTGAATTTTTTAATTCTAATTTAAAATTATCATATATACAAATTAATGTATAAGGTTTTATATGTCTCTGCTGTTTAGTGGTTTTATTTAACAAATTTCTAAGTCAAAAAAGTAGTTTCGCTAGCATTAAAGAAATTTTTCTTAAAAAAATTGAATATTGAAATATATATTGATCTACATAATCGTTTTATCATTTCGTATTTATGGGGATTAAAAATTTTAACTTATGTAATCCTCTGTCAAAATTTTCAAGTTTGAGTCAAAAAAATAATAATATCGAAAATGTAGTCCAGTTTGTGGTTACATTTGAAGTGTGTTATTTTACACTTCATAATATTATATTATAAAGAATTTAGGAATTCATTATAAAAAAAATAACATAAATAGTCATTATCGCGCATCGAGTTTTCGCAGTAATCCAAGTGGTGACCAAATGTCACCTATCGAGTGCAAAGGGTTAAGAACTAATAAATATTTGTTTTTTTTTTACAATTTAGACTTAAAAATGATTTAATTTTGTTTCGTTATTGTTAACAGGTGTCGGTGCTATGTGGGGGCATGCGTGCGTTGTGCGGCGTCCCGGCGCCGCCGTCGTGCGGGGCGCGCCCGGGCGCTCCGCTGCCGGCCGCCGCGCGCTTCCTGTCGCTGCGGCTGCCGGGGGCGCCGCCTTCGAGCCCGGGTGCTGCGCCCCCCAACTCTCTCACACAACCAGCGCCTCTCTGTCTGCTTGTCGATGCCAAAGCACGAGTTCGAGAATTGCGCGCCCATGCCTTAAGACATCTCAGACATCACAACGTACACGATGCAGACCTCTTCGGCATCGCAGTGCTCTCAGGTAAATATATTTCTAACCCCGTTAATATTCTCTCAAAATCATGAAACCTGTAATTATGATTTTAATTACATATCATATTTTTTTATGAAAAATATAATAACGTTATGATTAAACGTGCTGATCTCGAAATCTAATCGTGAGCATATTTTCTCATCGGTTATAAGTTAATTAATTTGTTCGGATTACACTTTTTATTTGTACTTGGTGGATCGAAAACGAGCATAATTTATGCGAATCGTTAGCCGGACGGTCGGCCATTGATTGTTATGCATGCATTACTGCCGGATTCTCTCTCGGTCGTAATCTATCGAATTGCCTCTTTTTTTTTCTTTTTTTTTTGTTCGCCTTATCCTTGATCTCGTCGGAATTTGTCCGAATGTCGACACATGCTTATTTATTATCGGAGCGACCAGGTGCCACCACAACATCGAGGTCCGAAAAACCACCGGTCGACCACTAACCAAAAGTATACTAATATAAGCTCACGGTTCACAAGTGGTGTAAATAAAGTGGAGCAAATATTTCTATTGTTATATTATTCTACATTAAAAAAATATCCATAAATTCATAGCCACTATCAAAATTACGTTGGGATTCTTGCTGTTAACTTATCAGTTAATGAGGAAAATTTTGTAAAAATAAACAGAATCATTTATAAACATTACATATTGAACACTACGAGTAATAGTTAAATTCTTGTTCACATCAGTCTATATCTCGATTTCTGAGAAATAAAAGAGTCGTGAGCGACGAATTGTCACCGGTCCTCTTTTACGTCGGATGTGTCCGAGGTTTTTCGAAAAAGCAACCATCGGGTGAAAGTTCTCCGAGCCTTCTCTTTCACTCTCATTTTACCAGTCGGCTTTCCTGCGGTCTTCGTCGAGGCTGTGTTGTTGTTGTGTTGTTGTTGTTGTTGTTGTTATTACTGTCGTCGATGTTGCGTTGTGTACGATTTCGACCGCATATCTCAAATTCTTGCTCGGTGAGAGTCGAGTGATGCGTGGCGCTATTCGGAATTTTTCCAGACCCCTATTGCTCGTTTCTCGGTGAAGTAATCAATTCTTATGTAATTACCACCAAGTGTGTTGTTTCATGACTTCTTTTTCTTGGATTGTTGACGCGTCGCCATGACCGTTACGGACCCGTGAACTAAGACCATTTTCTGTGAAAGTGATGCTCATCGATGCAAGAGAGAACGCATAGAATTCTTAGATCTTTCTGATACATCACGATAATCTTTCGAGTTCGTTTTTAATGCATATGACCTTCGTATTGATCGTTTCTAATAAAATTAATATTGCACAATTTATAAATCAAACGCTTTCTTGATTTTAATATTAATTTTAACATGATACCTATAATAAAAATATATTTATACTTCATATTTAACAAGTAATTGAAAAAAAAACAGAACATCGAAATGTGAAAGCGTTTTTAATAATGAGAATATGTTGATTTCTAGTTCAACATTTAGATAAAATCGAATTCCATTTATTTGCTGTTGCATTGTTTCGATTGTTATGTCGTAATGGCATTTTTATTAATGTCGAAAAAACACAAAAAATAGAATAAAATGCATAGTGTACACTGTAAACGATAAATTATCTTAAATATTCCTCAGGTTTTAAATAGTTTTTAATTATTTGTACTCTATTATACACTTCGACTTGTGTGTGACTCACGAATAGGATATGCTATTATTAATACAAAAACAAGATTATCAAGATCGGTTCAATTAACGAACAATGGATTTTAATTGATAGCCGTTTCACACGTTTGCAAATAAGCGTTATGGTATGTAAAATATAGAAAGTGTTATTTAAGAAAACATATATATTTCATATGAATATGACGCACAAGTCAACAATGTTACCGTAGATCATATAAAACGTAATCATTATTGAATTCTGTATAAAGGAAATGTACATATTCAAAGTTTAAATTTCGCGCTACTTTACTCGTGTCAACGCTGGTGTTGCCATACGTTTAACGCGGTCGAAGTGATGTACAGAATGCGGTTTTATCGCTAATTGCAGACCGCGGTCCGATTAACTACCCCTGGCCAGGGAACGGCGGAATAGAAATAAAATAAAAAAAAAGAATCCGTGCAGATAATACTAGTTATGGACTTACCGCAAAAAATTACCACGGCTCGTTTCAAATTGAACAATAAATCGCTCATGTTCGAGTATGTGGAAATACCGCATCTTGGGTCTCGAACTATGAAATTAAAAAAAAATAAAAATCTTTGCGGTTTTCTCACCGTTGTGGAAAAAAATCCCACTGTATGTACATGCATGTACACAATTTTGCTCGTGATCATATTCAAAATTATTAATTTAGAGAATGAATAAAAAAACGTTGAATTGGAAAAAATGCCTGCGTAAGCATATATCGGATAATAAAAAAAAACGACAGCCAATATGTTATTAGAAATTTTTTGAAACGGTGTTCACGTATATTACCTTGGTTAAATATGTAACCTTTATCGTTAATTACTGCGCGTACGAAATTATCGGCTATTAACCTAATTTTTGACGTTAATTTGAAATATTTTAATTGTTGTCTCTTTCGAGCTCGATTCATTCATATTATATTTCTCATCTCTTCTCTCGTCTCTTTAAAATTTAATATGCAAAAAATAATATACGATTTCTATATATTTAAAAACATCTTTTATATGATATGAATTGTTTATTTATAATATTAAAATAATAATAATATAAATTATATATTGTATATATAGCGAAACACGTGGCAAATTTAATAATTAATATTGTATAAATTGTATTATGGAAACAAACGTACTATTGTTTTTATTATTAAATCTAATATATACGTATATTTAATTTCGTATAATTCAAAATTCATATTATTATCACAATTATTTCTTATTAAAATAGATAAACGAGTCTCATATTTATTTTATGAAGAATTAAAATAGCTTTATAAAAAAAAAACAATTTGAACGTATGCGTATTAATAAGATCACATGCATAATTAATGTTGATATTTATGTTCCCTTTGTGTTCTAATATTAATTGCACGCCCCGGTTTATTACACTGATGCCATTGTGCAGTTGGCTGTCCTGTTGGCTCGTTCAAGCGATAACCGTTCGATTGTTTCAAATTTGAAATGAGAGCGTTGGCGCGGGGGGAAAGGGGTGAGCGGGAAGATGATCCTGAGCACGCGCCTTTCGAGCATGCCCCTGTCGCGCGTTCCAAGACGAAAAAAAACACCAAGTTGTTTGGTAGTTCAAAAAGGCTCGACAACACGAAACAACGTTGCAACAACGTTAATATTTTATTTATATTAAAAATGTAATACAATATTATTACCAGTGTTAAAAAATATATAACATGTCTGTTTCTTTTTGTTTTCATATGGCAACCGTAGCTCAATTATTGAATATGTCTATAATTATTCACCAGCATAACTAACCATACACATAAATGTACATTAATTATATTTATACGTAATAATGATAATAATAACGATTACACAACAGAGATTCCCGCATGTTCAGCGGTGCGTTTAAAAGTTTTGCGTTAAAAATGATTATCATTCAAAACTTTCAGCGAACCGTGATAAAATCACACTTAATTAATTCTCAACGCATAGTGATAAATAATTATGCTTATTTTTCTTAATATTTTATTAATATTATTTTAAAAATTATCTGTGGAATTCCAACTAATAACATTATGGGCGTATTCATTATACAACTTCGTAGATAAAATATTTCGAATATTTTATCGTTATCGACATATTTCCTTATATGGTAAAATGGAGTCGATGCGTATTTTTCGAATTAAAATGAAATTAAATAGATAATATGAGTCGATAAAATAATTCGTATTATAAAGAATTTTGATTATTTATAGTTTTATTTTATATTTATTGCGATACATTTTTTTGATATTAAAATCGAACGAACTGATATTATATTTTTAAAACAAATTTAAATATCGTAAAAACTTTTTTTTACAAAAAAAAATAAAATACAATATTTTAACGTCGATTGATATTTTGGTTCTATGTTCTCCAATTTATATTCAGATGAAGATTTATCGTCGTATAAATTTCACGATTTGCATAAATCGATGTAAATTTTAGTAAAATACGTTGTTTTTACGTTTTTTAATTGTATTAAATTTATACCATATATTATATATATTAAAATGTATAACACAAAACGAAATAAATATAAAATATTCTTCTATTTTGAATATTAATTATAAAAAAAATATTAATTTCAAGTCAATTTATAAAGTTTACAATTTCACTATATTAATTATTGGAAAATATTAATATGCAAAATTTTTATTTTGTTCAATATACTCCCCCAGTCTCCCCTTTATTATTATTATTATTATTATTATTATTATTATTATACATATATAAAAACGCATTTCGAATTACGTACGCAACTTTTAGGCATGCGATTTACTATTGACACAGTAATAACATACGAATGCGAAATAATAAAAGAGAAGCGAAAGAATAAGAAAAAAAAGAGACGTGGTAGACGAGAAGAAAAGAAATGAAAAGAAGAAGAAGAAGGGAAGAGAATAATAAAGAAAAAAAAGAAAAGAAGAGGAATAATAAAAACGTCCCGCGAATGTTATGTCGGTATATATATATATATATATATATATATATATATATATATGTAAATGTATATGTAAGACGTAAGACGGGTAGCCGCGCTGGTCTCAGGAATGCGGTCCGTCGAGCTCCCGCGCTCCCCTCTCCCCTCCCCTCCCTCCCTCGTCACCCCTCGCCCCCTCGGAGACGGCGTCGGACGCGCGCCAAAAAACACCCACACAATCAACGTGATTAATTAAAAAACGCGAGCGTACGCCCCCTTCTCGTCTTCTCATTATACGCGAAGCCCCCTTTGTCTTTCGTATATCTATCTATCTATCTATCTATCTATCTACCTTCTATATGTACAATATAAACATCGCCGTATAACCTTCGATCACACTTTTTGTACCTTATTCTTCTTCCATCAAGTCGATTGTTGCCGAATGTGTTTTCAGTGATTCTTTGCGAATCTATCGCGCGTTCAGATCTTTCTGTATAGTCAGTCTTTTATAAATATATTTATTTCGTAATAGAATTTAGAAATTTAATCGCGCGACTGAGGTTTTCTATTTTAAAATAGAAGATTCAGATTTTATTTAATTGTTTCTCCTCCTTGATCGTTTATTATGTGTGAATATATTATATAAAATTGATGAACGATATTCAAATTAAAAAGTAATAGAATTTTTATATATTATACAGATTAACTGAAATATATATTTTTTTAATATTTATTATCATTAGTCGTTTTTTAATATCATTTTTATTTTATTGTTTATAACCATATATTATATATTTCCTATAACTAAGAATGAACAGGTATTCAATTAATTTATCGCTTTGTAAACGTTAATCAGATGTTTAATGGAAAAAAATATAATTATTTAATCATATTTCAAAAACGTAAACTAATTGTTTTTGTTTATTTTTACTGTTTTATATTAAAGTAGAATTAGATTATTATCATAATTATTAAGTCATTAATAATCTTATATATTAATGAAAATAAAAGTTTTTTTCAATTTTCTTTTAACCAAATTCATTTTTATTTTATATTTTTGCTTCTAGGTGGAGATTACCTTTTTCCAGATCCAGAGAGCAAACTATCAAAATATGCGCCGAAAAGCTGGAGATCATCACACACTCATGTAAATACATTTTTTTTTTGAAATACGTATTTTTTAAATTATTTCGATAAATCAATTTTCATTTTTATTTTCCAGGGTTTAGATGCTAACGGACGACCTCTCCTAGAACTGCATCTACGAGTGCAGTTCTATGTAGAGAGCGCGTCTTTGGTGAAGGATGCCGGAGCTCGTCGTCAATATGTTCGCGTTTTAAGACAAGAAGCGGCTGCCCGTGATTCGACGTTACCGGCAGCCGCTCGAGTTCGTCTTTACGCATTAGCTCAACATATTGACGGTCTCAGATCATCGCCTCCGAATCAAGAAGATGCGGAACTTCAATATCTTCGGGAAGCGTGCAGCATTGACCAGCTTAATGCGCATTGCTATCGATTACGAGCTCACAAGAACGATCCAGAACCGGGGTCCGTACGTTTATACGTACGCGCCGCCGGGCTTACGGTCGCTCCCGATTGTAGACCGCCGGCTTCGTTTCCTTGGCCATCCATCGGGAAACTTAGCTTCGATAGAAAGAAATTTGAAATCAGAGCGGGTGAAAGCAGAATTACACTTTATTCATCTAGCGACGAAAAAAGTAAATTGCTGCTGTCGCTTTGTAAAGAAACTCACCAATTTTCGATGAAAATGGCACCAAAATTCTCGGATATTTTGAAGCGTGAGGAAGAAGAAAAGAACTGTCTATCGTATACGGGAACATTGAATCTTCCATATAATAAAGATAAGAACGAACAGAGAATATCGGTTATATCAAGCACGAGCTCAAACACTACATCTGGAATAGTAAGTGATAGAGTTCATTCAGAAGACGAGTTAGAAATAATGATCGATTCTCCACCAGTGTCTACTGTAGAAAATTCAACACTCGTCCGATTAACTACTGAAACACCATCACTTATGTGTGGCACGCAAGGGTCAAGATGTTCGTCTTCTGGTAGTACGGTTGTAGCCAACGTTGTTGAGTCGTGTGTCACGCCAGCTGCCTCAAGTGAAACCAGCGGCGTTTATACAATGGCTGGATCGGCAGCAATTCCAGTCAGTGACGATGGAAGTTTGAACTATGGCAGTTTTCGACCACGACCTCGTATACACAGGGATGCCTCTAGTCTGCGCTCTTCTAGCTACCAAACAGAAAGCGTTTCTTCAATAAATTATAGGAATCAAGATGGAGATATAGGTGTTACACCATCAGAATGTGCTAGTTTTTATAATGATGAAAGTTTTATATCTGGAGATAGTGTCGATGGAGCAGAACCCACAACTCCTTTCCGAGAAAGAGCTGATTCAGGAGCAAGCGGAACCGGTTCATTCCACGGTGACGGTAGTGATCCTACAGATAGACAACACGGTCCTTTAAGCGCTGTGGAATTAAGTGAACTGATTGTGGGTCGTGATGAATATCCACCAGCTCCAATACCACCACCACCATTGGTACACGAACCCCAAAATTCAGAAAGCGATTATGTAACTCTACCTCGACCAGTTGGTCACAGTTATCTTCCTGGTCATGAAGATACTGCACCTTCAGAAGATGGATATCCTGATGATGAAAGATCTTATTCTCCACCTCCTCCTGTTCCCCCAAAACGAATAGATAGTGTTGTAAATCATAATTCATCACTTCCAAATGTGTTAGATGCTGTGGATTTAATTGGTAATAGTGCTCTATTTCAAAGTACTTCAGCTTTATTTCGGCCTCCACCACCGTATGAATCTGATCATCAAACATTTCATGAATCTAGATCTTCTATTCTTGATTGTGAATTATCTGAAAGTTTGCGTGAGTTACGTTTAGGAATACCAATTCGTGATCCTCCACCGTATCCAGGACGAGCATACGCAGCAAAGTTTTTACCAACTGGACCTCACGTAACAGTATTACGAGCTCATATAAGTCCATTGAATCCTACTCCAGAGCCTAGTTGGGCAGCACCAGCACCACCTCCACCACTTACCGTTTATACCAGTCAATTAGCTCGGTCACAAATCGAACAATATCGTCGTCAATTATATAGTGATGTAGATTATGTCGTTTATCCACTTCAAGATCCTGCTATTAGTCAACAAGATTATTTAGATAGTAAGTTAGCAGCGATGTGTCCACGAGGAGCACTTTGTCGAAGTAGGGGAGGAGGTTCTACTCAAGCACTCTCTGATACTTATGTCAAACTACCACCGTGTGCTATTCCACCACGACGAGAACCTCCTCCTCCGCCATTTGGTCGAACAGTGTCAGATGATAATATTCTGAACAGCCTTGGATCTATTCCTAAATCACGTCGTCTTCCACCACCACCACCTCCATATCCTCGTCGTCCACCGCCGAGAGAACCACCATTAAAACCGACCGTAGAGACTACAGAACATATCGATATTAAAACGCTTAGAGAAAAAAGTAAAAATTTAGATTTACCACTTATATCCGCTTTATGCAATGATAAATCATTATTAAAACAAACTAAAGCGTTCGTAATGCCGAAACATGGAGATCGCGAAAGAGGTGAACGTGGACAAGGGAAACGACCAGTGTCTGGAAGCGGTGGCGTAGGTGGTAAAGGTCCAATACGCAGGGGTTGTCATCGACATCCAGGTGATGCTTTACCCGCTTTACCGCTTCCTACACCACGTGCAACTGCCAATACATATGTGCCTGATCCAAGACCCCCAGCCATTGCATAGTGCCTCATTTTACATTATTACTAGATTTTGTAAACGAATAATTTAAACGTTGTTGTATGAATGTATTACGACTATGTAAATATTAATTGTTATGTTAAGTGTATATTTGCTCAATTATTTCAATTATGTAAACGCTACCTTACCACTGTTATTATTGGTAATATAAATTTCACATTTTGTGAAATAATACTGTGCAAATTGTTTTATACAAAGCCCTTGTTTGGCATTTGGTGCTTTTGTTTTAAGATATATATGTACAGAAAAATACAAATCTATCGAATTATAGTTTTGTATACCATCGTATATAAAATTTTTATGAAATAATACACGATCAAATATTTTAAGATGTTGTTTTATTTTTCAAGTTTAATTATTATAACTTCAGCTGGAGCAAGCGTAATAGCTTTAAATGCTACTTCCTTTGAAACGAGATTTAAATCTGAACCAACCACAACGGTACCACCGTAAAACCATGATGATAAATCTGTCACAATGCTATCGGTACCTAGATTTGACACAAATACATATGAATTCTTACGAGGATACCACCTCTCAACTACAATAATATCACCTGTATATCTAATTTTAGTATTCAACAGTATGTTTCCATCCTTCCATATGGAATTTAAATATATTGGAGATGCGTTTGGTCTAATACTAACGAGAAGTCGTATTATATTAATATGCCAAAATGGAGTTATGCCAGATATAGGTTCACCGCCGGTTGTCCAAGGTAATACTTTATTGGAAGTAAATTGTCTTTGGTCATCTGGCCATACCATTGGAGTCAAGTTATGCACATGTTGTGATTCATGATAATCTTCTTCAGCATCAGATACTTCTTGAAGTGAAATTTCATCACCATAAAATATACTAGGCGTACCAGGAAGTATGATATTCAATAAAATCGCAGATAGAGTACTATTTTGTGGTAATTTTATAGAAAGCCGTTTTGAATTGACATTTCCAACTGACCAATGGATCCATGGATATCCAGGTTTGGAATATAGATATCCATTAAGCATACTATCCACTTGATTTTTAATATACGAGGTTCCATTTCCAATTTCAACAAAAACGTCTACTAAATCTATGGAATACATAATAGTGCTTATGCCCAACGACATTGCATTGTGAATAGTATCATTGCTCACTATTAATACTCTTTCAGGACCTATAATTTTTTTCCATTCTCTGATTGAATTTGAAAAATGAGGGTCATCTACTAAGTTTTCAATGCCTTTTAGATAAAATCCGTCTACATTATGCCATGTCCAAAATTTTATAGCAGAAGTTATTGATTTTTCATTGACCGTAGATGTATAATGATTATCAATCATATTAGAATCCGATGCGTTTTGTTGCTTCATTTCATGGAACTTGCTGGGTTCTAATTCAGTTATATATGGATAAATTGGCAAATCTAATATCAAAGAGATATTTTTACTATGAAATGTTTGCAATAAAACGATGAAATCTTGTATGCTTCCCATATTGTTATCAATCTCAGTAAGGGAAAGTACTTGGTTAAATTGTTCAGGATAATTTTGCGCCTTGAAAATAGAATTTAAACGTACGGCCTTCACTCCTAAACTTTTGATGTATTCCACTCTGGATACTAAGCCTCTTAAATCACCTATTCCGTCACCATTTGAATCTTGAAAACTAGCTGGGAATATTTCATAAAACAGTTGTCCTTGATACCATGGCAATTCAGGATTACAAGTACGTGGAAGTGCTGCAACCATTGCTACTACAGCAGCCACACAAGCAAACAATGCAGAGAGAATTCCCCAAAATAATATTTTTCGAATCAAAGGCCAATTCCAAGTGACGAAATGCGGTAATTGTCCACTATTTGATCCAATTCCAATACTGTCAGTATTACCTAACTCTGTCTATAAAATAATTATAATGTATATTGTATAATGTGATTGCATTTCAATTTAACAAATGTACTTACAGAATCATGAATTAATGTTGTGGTTTTGCCCAATGAGTGATAATCTAACATAGTTATGTTATTAATTAATTGTGCTGAAACGGCGTCAGCCGGTAAAACAGAACCCGCTGAACTCGAATCTCCTTCGTTATTCCCGCCATCTATGTTTAGTATTTTATATTTAAGATAGTGAATCAAAATATATTATTTTATTTCATAAATATGTAAACCTTCAGATTGTAAAATAGGTGATGGAGGTCGTGGAGATGGTGGTCCATCTGCTAGTAATGCTACATCTGGTTGTTCCATTGTATTTAGTTCTTTGATATCCTGTAATATAAATTCATATAATATTTTTATATATAATTCAATTTTTTGTTACATATTTTTATTTATTTATTTTTAGTAAAATTAGTAACGATTCATAAACTTGTGTAACATAAATATATATATAAAAAAATGATAATTTTATATTCATATGGAACAACAAATAACGTACTAATTTATTTTTTAATTTATTCATATTAAAATAATAAAAAATAGTATTAAGAACTCGTAAATACTTCTTGACTTCTTGAAATATAAAAAGAAAAAAATATATGAAACAAACGCAATTCTTAAAATTTTCATGCGCTGAAACGCATTTTTAATTATGTATGAACATTATGATAAAAATATTTTTTGAACAATGCAATTCTTAAAATATTCAAAATGTGTGTAGAAATAAATTTAAAGTATCACTAGATTAAAGAAATATTTTTTTAAATTAAACAAACCAGTCCATGTGTCAGTGAAAAAGACGAGATATATTCGCCCAATTCCTCCCACTGAGTGTCCCCTTTCCTATATTTAGCCACCCTCTCTGAATGCGATGGATATCGACCATTGTAAATTACAGTGCATGTGTAATTTTTAACAAATATAATCATAATTATAATAAATTTTATTATATTTATACAAAATATCTATTCGCCTTTATAATAATTTAATAAATATTTTTATTTATACTAATTAAAATAAAAAAAAATCAGTTTTAACAAAAAAAAAATATGTATTATTATTTTAAATATACCTATATAAATTAATAATAAATATTGTATACATCATAAAGAGCGGGTAATTGATAAAAATATATAAATTTATACCACAGAAGACGTGATTACTTTTATTTCATTTTTTGGTTTGTAGCATAATTTAATTTATTAATAATATTATTTCAAATAAATACATATTTTTTTATTACTGACGATCATTTTTTTTTGTACTACAATCAAGGATGATAAAAATGGCATTAAGACCTAAAACCGATGTTGAACATAATAATGCGGTAATATAGTACGCGCGAATTTTTAAATTCAGCGTTAATTCTTAAAATATTTTATAATAACGATAAACTTAAATAAATATAATGTTATCAATAAATCTTAAACTTATACCTATTACAAATATTTTATGATGCATGAATATTATTTGAGTGACAGACTAATACTTTTTTTTACTAATTTGTTTTTTTTATTGATATTTTTTATTTCTTTGCCGAATTGTAAATATTACATATTTTAGTTTATTGCGAGATAAAAATTATGTTGTTTATGAATGATGGATTCGTTGAAAAATATAAGAAAAACTTCGAATAACGTATATATCTTTATTTCTACATTTTACAATTATTTGTTACATTTATATTTTACGTTATATATATATATATATATATATATATATATATATATATATATATATATATATATATATATTACATATTTAAATTTTGACCTATAGATTAAAAAGCACGTCTTGTTTTAAGTTGACGCCAATTATTGAAATTGACGTCATCTTTAAAAAAATACATCAACTATTTTATTTGAAATGTGATAAGTTCCTTTTTTTTTCTTTAAATGACTTTCTATATTAATTTTTAATAACTAATATATAAATTAAATAATTGAAAATAATCAATTTTAGACATTTGTGATAGAGATAATAAATACTATAGCATTTTGTACAAAGCAATATATATTATATAATCACAGTTGAAGCTTGTTATATTAAATATTTTTATCTTAATTATGAAAAAAAATGTACAGTGAAAGTATTAACGTTTTTATGAATGAAATTTGTATATATTAAGATATTAAATTTGACATATACATATTGTTTACAAATTTATAAATGCTGATTGAAAACAATTCAATCAGTAAAATAGAGTGAAACGCTAAAAATTTTACATTATCTAAGTCGTTCAAGCGGTAATTAAATAAATATATTAGAATATATGAGTAATTATTGTATTTTAAATTTTTATAAAAATATTAAATCCACGAAGTAAAATAAATGATAATTCAAATCTTTATTTAGCTCACTATTTAATTTATTAATTTGTTCAGTTTTTAATAGTTGAAAGGGTTGAATTGTTTTTTTATTAAACATAATTACTAAGAATCGAATATTGCATCATTTTTTTTATCAGTCAAATAGCATATCCGACATTAGAATCAAATTCCATTTTTTTTTTGATTTCGCGAAAAGGTCAAAGGATATCTAATAAACTTTTACGCACAGAAATACGATTTTTTTTCTGAACTATTAATGACGTGTATTTTTTTTGCCAAATCATAAATATTTACTATTCTTTAATTTACTTGCGTATATTTGACACTTTTTCACAATTTGCGTGGACACATTTATTTATATGTAATGTAAAAGAAAACGTCATGGAAAATATTTGTCTCACAATAATAAATATCTTCATTGGTATATGACAATTTGATAAATATAGGACAATTAAAAGATTATTTATAATTAATTACGCATAAAATGTGATGTTCAAGTAGCAAAGTGCAATTTTTAAATTCTTATGATTATTTTTTTTAATATTAATTAGTTCTAAATAATCATTACTTCTATGTTTTTGAATCACTTCTTATATTAATGACATATCTTCTATTTTATATTTTAAAATTTACAATGCACATTAATGTTATCGGTTTTGATATTGTTTATTAAGATTATATAAAGGAAGGTCTTCCTGTTATATGTTGTGTCTTCATATAATTGATCAAATAAAACAATTCTTCATAATTTCAGAAAGTATTTACGGAAACGGAAAGAATGAAGGTTTTATTTTTAAAATATTTTGTAGTTTTCAATGATAGAGATAGTTATTTACTCTTTTGTTATCAATATATGAAAGTGAAGTAATATGAAGTGTAATAACGATAATTTCAAATCAAGGGAAGTTAAAAATATTATCTATTACACTAAATTTGAAGTATTACCATTGTTATATCACAAATTAATACATTTTCAGTCCTATTTTATGTTTTTAAGTAGAAATAATTGTCTGAAACTAATAAAAAGTGTAACTACAAATTGTGAAAAAGAATTTAGATTGTTTGAATGATTCAAATAAATAAAATCTGTCATTTTATATACTAAACTGCCATTAAATAAATCAAATTAAAGTTTAAAACACTTTTATATAGTACATCCTCATAAATAATGTTGTAATTCATAAAAAAGTCAATTTATAATATTATTCGCATATTTTATATGATTTGCATATAAATTACAAAAATTGCACGGTTTATTTATAAAATAATAATATGATATTCGTACCGAGTCTATAAATAATGCGTATTAAAAGCTAGAATCGTTTACAAAACGTATTTCCATATTTCAAATTATGTTGTTGAATGTTGAAAAAAAAATATATCTGGTTTCATGAGTGAAGAAGGATGACATCCAGTAATTGAATACCAGATTTTACTGGTTTACGATAAACGTTTAATATATTTATCGTAATTATGAAAGATAATTCTTATTTACATAATAAATCGTTAATGCACATATAAATAACGAAATGCATCTGAGTGTGCAAGAAAATTTTGTAATAGTACAAAGAATATTAAAAACCACTTATATAAATTATTCAAATAAATCTTATTAAAATTTTTATTTGAACGTTGTGAAGATTATATAATTTTAATATTTATTTTAACCCTTGAACAAAGATTTTTTTATTACTTTAGATAATGTATCTTCTATTTAAAATATGTATATAAGACAAAAAAAATATGAGTACTATATGATTTTTTATCATTTAAATAAATCAGAAGTATTTTAACTTTACTTATGTTATTATTTTGATATTTTGAATATTAATTTATTTTTAATAAATTAAGATATTTGACTAAATATTCATTAAAATAATGTCATAAATATGGAACCATGAGTAAAATTTCATGAATAAGATTTACCTTACAGCGAAAAAATTATTCACTATTAATCTTCTACAAACTGTAATTCAATCTACAAAGAATGATCTTAATATTAAAATCCGTAAAATTGATTTCTTGAATAAAGAATTACAAAGAAATTTCATTAAAGTTGATATTTTGAAATTAACCATTGTTTCTCTGCAAAAATTATTTTATATTATACTGTATATAATAGTAGAAGAATGTTTGATAAAAGATAAATATATATTTTTTTACAATGTATACAATGTTTTTACATAACAATATTAAATAGTAATGACGTTCGTGTCAAAGTTTTGATTTAGATTTGATCACGTTGTTTTCATATTAAATATGAATGGACAGGGCTTTTTTTTATTGAGCGCGTGCCTAGAAAAACCAACTACATCTTGTACGCTTTCATCACGTGATACGAGCTGTAGAAAAAAATAAGAGAAGAAACATATATAGATTAAGTGGAAATGATATATTTGTATTTAGAGTTTTAATGTGTGCGATTCGGGGCCACGACCCCGAGATAAAACCGCGTCCCCTCTTTTCTGCTTTGGTCAGTGATTTAGATGGACTAGAACTTTGGCACTTCAGAATCATTAGCGATTTTCATCGAGTGACACATACTGTTGTGTGACATCTGTAGACACACAGAACTTGTGAATAGCGATTGAAGAGGCTGAATTTATAAAGAAGATATCAAATTTTGAAGAAAATTAGTGAATATTAAAACATGGCTTTAGACTTTGTAGCTGGATGTATTGGAGGTACTTTCATTATATAATAATAACATATATACATATTATAGTAATGTTTTTTTTTTTTAATATTTTGATACATTTTTAAGGATGTGCTGGAGTTATTGTGGGTCATCCATTGGACACTGTTAAAGTTATATTGCAAGTAAACAAAGGACAATCTGGAATTATATCTTGCATAAAGGATGTTGTTGCAAAAGATTCAGTACGCGGTCTTTACAGAGGAGTTACCAGTCCAATGGCAGGTGTAGCCTTTGTAAATGCCATAGTATTTGGTGTATATGGTGGTATACAACGTCGTTGTTCAGAGCCAGATTCTTTGACGACTCACGCTTTCGCAGGAGCTGCTGCTGGATTATTTCAATCTTTTGTATGTAGTCCAGTTGAACTGGCAAAAACGAGATTACAGCTAGGATGTTTTGGAAATGTCAATAAAGGACCGATAGCTTGTTTAGCTCATATTGTTCGTAATGAAGGACCAAGAGCTCTTACCAGAGGATTAGGTTTAACAATACTTCGCGATATTCCTGCTTTTTCTTGTTATTTTGTAACTTATGAAGCTTTGGTCAGACGATCAGATGGTGCCACACCTGGTACTATTCGCACTTTAATGTCAGGTGGATTAGCTGGAATGGCCTCTTGGCTTATAACATTTCCTATCGATGCTGTAAAATCAAGAGTACAAGCTGATGGAATGGTGGGACCAAGAGTTTATTCTGGTGCATATGACTGTTTAAAGAAAAGTATTAAAGCCGAAGGGCCTCAATTTTTATCTCGCGGTCTAGGCGCTGTTTTGTTAAGAGCTTTTCCAACAAATGCCGCATGTTTTTTGGCAGTTAGTTGGTGTTTGAATATGCCAACTACTAAATCAAAACCAGCAATTAATACGTCTTCTGCTATCACACATCATTGCGATGTACATTATACAGTACACGCATACAAAAGCTTTTTATTTTCATCATTCTTTTCTGAAGCAGTAAACGATTACGAAATTAGTGAACTACATGAAGATTTTAGAAATGCAAAACGAAAAAATGGGGCTTGTCATCATTGTTTTACTTCTGTACCTCTAAAATTAGGCATTCTACACGAAGTTAAGATTAATAGTTGATAAAAAAAAGAGACTTATGGGTGATATGGTTTTTTTCTCATACCCAGCTTACAATATCAATATTCAAGTCGTAAGTTGGTGCATACAGCAAGTTTTCATCTTGAACATTATTTTGTTCAAATGTTTAATAATTAGATGTGAAAACGTTGTGATGATTATAAACAAATGTATTTTTTTCACAGCGATATAAACATTCGATGTAATATTTGTTTTAATATATTATTATAAGTGATGAATAGTGTCTTATCAGCAAGAAAAAAAATTGCGTCTTAAAGGGGTTATCATGATAAAACGTGTTGGGTATTTATTTATTATCGCAAAATTTGGATGGTAACTTAATATTATATTTTGATTTATTTTATGACGATTTGTAAGGGAGAATTTATTATTTTGTTAGTTTATTTATTATTGTTTAAAGTTTTATGCTTAAATATAAAATTCTGTTTTATGGAAATTTATAAAATAAAATGGATTTTTTTTAAATACCAAAGATTATACTTGTAATACTTTAGAAATTACGAAATAAATAATTTATTTTTATAATTTTTCTTGTTTATTATGTTATCTTTTTAGATTGTATATGGACTTTACATAATATAAATTATTTAGATTTATAAATGAAATTTGGTTACAAAACAGGTTAATATAATTTTTAATAATTATACATTAGAAAATATAGAAAAAGTATTAAATAATTTATATACTATAATAGATAATTAGAAGATGATAAATCATAAATATTATTTTTAACTAGCTTTCATTTTTTTATTCCTCTTTCCTTGTTTTCTCAACAATGTAAATTATGATTTCAAAAAAATCTATAAAAAGATTCAATAAATAATATCTAGAGAAAAAGTGAATAATATGAATAATAATGAAGTGTTTATGAAAACTTGAACTTTTATAGCATTGGAAAAAAATGTAAATGATGCAATAAATGTTTGACACCCCATTAATTTGTTAACTTCTTCATTGCATTGTCAATAGGGAGAATGTTTTTAATCCGGTGTATATAATCCGAAGATTTTCATATTCGTCAGCACTTTTTTGGTTTTAATCGTGAAGATGGGACATCTCATGCAAATCAAAGGTTAGATTAAAATGATATAGATTAAAAATAATTACAATATGTATATATAAGATTATTATCATATTTCAGTTGTAAAAATGATCAACATTTACATATGGATGTGCTGCATACTTACAGTAATGGTTGAAACCAAAGACATTCCGGATATGGATTGGTCTGATGTTGCTGAAAATTTGGATTCTGATTCCGATGATGCTGAATTTCAACAACAACCTGAACCTGTATCTGAAAAGGAGGCGACCACATTACGTTGTCACAGACGTTTATATAAAGCGAGGGTTGAACAAAAGGATCAAGAAGGTCGTCGCTGTTGGGATACTCTGTTTTTAGACGCTTGTTGGGGACGTTGTGATTCACACGAGGTTGTACTTTTTTACTAATTCAAAATAACTAATCAAATATTAAAAAAAAATAATTCTTTTCCCTTGTGTATTATAAAACTAGATTTAAATTATATAATAATATAATATAAATATTTTTTTAATTGATACATATCCAATATTTAACAGGCATATTATTTGAAGGAGTTGTTTTTTTCAATAATTATATTATAGCTATTGTTATTTTTATCATTATTTTTGTTTTTCAAAGGTAGGCCTTAGAAACTAATTGTTGATTTTTTATATACTAAATAATCATGAAGAGTTCAACGTTCCACATGTGTTATTTTATATATATAAAAAAAATATGCAAATAATGATTTCTTAAGTTCCAATTTGATAAGCTAATATCATAAAACTTGTTGCTAATATTAACATTTTTTAGAATACTTCAAATACATTAATTTAATTTTGAATATAAGTATAATATATATATATATATATTTAATGAAAAAGATAACAAATTAATCACTATAATATGATAACTTTTAAACCGCGTGTTAGATTTCATGCCAAATGAAAAAAATATAATAACTCTTCTATTTATTTAATACGTATTATTGAATATGTTTTTTTCTATACTCAGATATCAGAGTGGAAATTTCCTTATAAAAAATCTAAACATCCTGTTTGTGGTTTTGGAGCAAGAGTGGACAGCGTATCACGTCTTCAACATTGTGAAGAAGGAGCAAATCCTGAAACCCGCCTTTATAAATATGTTCGTCCTTTATCCTGTCGTTGCAGAGTTTGCACTTCAGCGGACACCAGCTGCGGTTGGTTGCCTCTTCATTAATTAAGATCTCATGTCAAGGAATAATATATATTTTATTTAATATTTATCAAAAAAATGTATTTACATCTATGTATTTGATATTATATTTATTGTAGAAAAGATCTCATTTTGCACAATTATTAAAATATATGTATCTTGATTATTAAAGGTTTATATAAATATTAATATAACTGTAATCAATAATACAATAAAATCAAAAGAAAGTTATTAGATTTTTAATAATTATAAATTTATCTACAATTGGCGTCAGTGTGCCTTATTATTAATATTATATAATATTTCATGTAAACATATTTATGATATATATTTATTTCATAGAATTTAAATTATAAACATAAGGAAAGTGAATTTCAATCCTGAAAACTACTATCAAATAATTTCCATTTTAAAATATAATACATATTAAATATAGAATTTATTATTAAAATATGTTAAATTCGAAAATCATTAATATTGTTTTCTATTTACGGTAAATTAAAAGTACGGTAAAATAAAAATAGATGTAATTATATATTATAATAATAATTATTTTCCTGTATTGAACGAGAATGATTAATAATATTATAGACAATTATATTTTTTAAAAATTTGTGTTTATTAATAATTTAGAATTATTTATATATTTCACTATAATTATTCTTTTTAGAAATAGAATATAACAATTATTTTAAAAACATGTTTTGTAATAATAATCTAATTGATATGTAGTGTTTCATTTTTGGAAAAATGTTAATGTATAATTTTTTAAGCATGCGATAATTTATTCAAATTATGTAATAAATATTTATACTTGTAGTCCAAAAATATTTTTTTTATATACTTATGACGTAATCTTTTTTCCCCATCTTGTTTTTTCTTTTAGTTTTTTTCCTTATTTATTTTAAATGTAAGACATAGATAATCCAGCAATATCTGTAATTGCCACTTAATATGTTGGAAATGTCTTACACACATACACACACACACACACACACACACACACACACACACACACACACACACACACACACACATATATATATATATATATATATATTTATATATATATATATATATATATTTATATATATATATATATATATATATATATTTATATATATATATATATATATATATATATTTATATATATATATATATATATTTATATATATATATATATATATATATATTTATATATATATATATATATATATATATATTTATATATATATATATATATGTATATATATTTATATATATATATATATATATATATATATATATATATATTTATATATATATATATATATATATATATATTTATATATATATATATATATATATATATATATATATATTTATATATATATATATATATATATATATATATTTATATATATATATATATATATATATATATATATATATTTATATATATCGAAATTTATTTATCTCAAATTACTTCAATACATCATTTCTTACAACTGTTTAAAAAATGTCTATCTTTAAATGATTACATACATATTTATTTTTGTCATATGCATTTATCTTGTCAATAATAAATAAAAGAACGATGTTTTACTATTAAAATTCGTCATAAATATTTTTCATATCAAAAAGTAAGATATTAAATTAATAGAAAATATAATTTCAAAGACTTTTATTGAATAAAATCTCTCGTATACATCACATATGTATATCACTCTTTAATTTGGCTTTTATATATTGATAATGATCAGTAGCATACATTTCTATCTATTATATAGTATTGAAACTAATGAAATTGATATAAAGAAATTTAATACATAAAATTTACATCATTTTGTCATTGATATATTAATATTGATCATTAATCAATCTTTACGACAATGGAAACAGGAACAAGATGTAGCAGATTTCAATGTTATCACTCGTTCACCTTCTAAGCACGGTACCTTAACCATAATCTAAAATTTCATAAAATCTATATCAGAGGATTATTTTTTCACACATTATTGTCAACTAATTTGCATAAATAAATTTCAGATTTCATATATAATAAAATTAACAATTTCCATATTACATCTTCAGATTCCATAATGCTACAGCACTGAGCCAAGGATGTTACCGGTTGATTGACACGTCCTAATGATGGAAAAGCCCAGGATTCGCAAAATCCTCGACAAGCATTCGTCGTAACAGAAAAAGGTGCACAACCTGGAATGGAAATCTTCCGACTGTGACCTAAAAAATTTCAAATCGGTATAAATTTTATAAAATAACAACTTAAATATTAATTAACTATACCTAAACGATGACATCCAGGTTTCTGCCATGTCGGTTTTTCAGAGAATACAACGGAAGGACTATCGGCAAATATTTCTATAAATGTTCCCGAGACCACCAGCACTGTTAAAAGCGCGGTCAGCCGCGGGAACATTTTAATTTCCCCTATCAACGTTTTAAAACTTTTTTTTAATAAAATTTAAAATAATAGGGGTGAATATTGAAATTCTAAGTACATACCGCTAAAATATACACAAACTCCGAAGAACGCCTTTTGTGTAATATGAACGAATGCAGAAAAGGGGACGTTTATATAGGGATCTTAATTGTGTCATTATTCAAATTTCAGTCTTTGTCTGCTAAGTTTTCATGTATCGTTAAGCATTTCCTTAATTATGAAAGAAATGCGTCAAACGTTTTGACGTCAATATTTTTTAGAATAGCTTATTTGAATACTGAAAATAGATTTTTATTATTGAATATACGTAATTTCAGTATTTAAATCAAATACATTGTTATAATTTACATTGTTTTATATCGAACAAATATATATATATATATATATATATATATATATATATATATATATATATATATATATATATATATATATATATATATATATATATATATCTTAATAATAATATATTTTTCAGTATTGCAATATTATGAATATAAAATTTTTGGATTTGAAATATGAATCATATTTTTTTTGCTTAAATTTAAAACTATTATTCGTTTACATTTTATAAAACTATGCATATATCTTAATAAAATATTAAATTCAAATTTCAATGAATACTTTCTTTTTTATAATTGCTTAATAGTTTCAATCAATGTTATGAATGCAAAAATAAAATCGAAATAAATCGTTTATAAAAAGAAAAAATAGAAATTTCTCTTTCAATTATATATTTTATAATTTAAAACGGTAACGTAGAGTGAGATATTAAGGAACGGGCGAAATTCGTTCAAAGGTTGCCAAGTGTCAATCGGTTGTCGAAGATTAGACGGATGGGTGGGCGCGAGTGCTGGCGGCGATGCCGCTTCTGCTCCGCCCCGCCTTTTGGGACTCCCGAACACTTCCTCAGGTATATCAATTCATATATTCTTTTCACATATGTCACTCTCGTCATCATAACCTCTTATTTCACATTTATCACGTTCATTTCAATTATATATAATATATAGTATATAGAACCCGTAATATGCTCGTTTCCGAACAAATTTAGCCTTTATTTGTAAAAAAATAATTCTTCACTGTTGCATTAATATTAGTAATGTATTGAAATTTTTAAATTCCTACTACACTATTTATCTCCAAAAATTTACATGGCTGACGATAAATTAAACTTTCCCAACCTTCTTGAGGAGACGGCGTGGAGAAGAAGGAGATTGAATTTTTATTCTTTATAATATAAAATTGTGTAATTTGATTTTATTTCAATTCTATTTATTCAATATTCGATAATAAATTGTTGACTTTAATAACATTCGTGCTTTTTGACGTATTTTATGTAAACTATTTATTAGCGTTCGTATATATCCGTAACTGTTTATGTTTTTTTTTCAGACATTTAAGAGATCGACACTGTTCGAGAGAAGGCGGTTCGTTTGTCTGTCAGTATGGATATAACGGGGTATGCGCATCCTTGCCCCTCGACGGAGTGGCCGGAAACGACTACGAGAGTCACGTGAGAAAGAGGCACATGTCAGAAGACGACGATAATTCGCAACAATGGACGGTTTATTCGGCGGTTCAAAATTTACCGGCCGTATTAAACGATCCGAATCGTACTAAAAGATCTACATTTTTTACTAATACGTGGGGAGATAGTTTTGTAGAAAAAACAGACATTCCAAATAGTCCATATTTGCCCGAAATTACTCATTCCCATTTTGAGATTTATATGAAAAAAATTGGAAAGAAATATAGAAAACACAATAGAATCAAAGCTCAATGTCAAAACGAAGTACCATCCGTAAAATTATCAGGAGCTTCTTATGCAGAATACGATCTTTCCGTAGTACCAAATATATTTTTTAGAAATGATTTGTTGCTTAACGATTCTCAGACATTTGATGTTGTTTTTCCCGGATTGGGAGAAACGGCTCAAGATAGTCGCGCGTGTTGTAGATTGTTACAAGAGAAACTAAGTCATTATTTAGATATTGTCGAAGTGCAGATTGCAAAACAAGTGTCCCAAAAATCAGACGCTTTCTTCCATGCGATGCTTTCTCACGATACGATTATGGAACAGATGAGTTCTGCTATTCATCTAGTCAAATCTGTACGAACTGACATTACTAATTTTAAGGCTGGCCTAACATTAAAACCGTTAAAAATTGTTAATTTAGCCACATACAAAAATAATGTTTCCAAAGTACACAATAAATTAAAGTTAATGTCGACAGTTCACCAAACGCAACCAATGATTCAATTATTATTAAGTACGGCAGATTATGTTACAGCTTTAGATCTAATTGGGACAACGCAGTCTATTCTTTCTAAAGAGTTATCCGGTATTCATGCTTTTCGTCATCTTTCGTCTCAGTTAAATGAAATGGAACGTTTGATAGATAAAATGCTAAATACCGAGTTTCAAAGGTTTGTTACTGCAGACTTAAATAGACCATTTGATGGTGACATTCAACTACCCGATGAAGACAAATTAATATCTGTCATATCAGGATTATTAAGACAAAAAAATTTCGAGTTTATCGATACTTATAAAGAAGAAGCAATAACGACGGTTCAAGCCACAGTAAAACAGGCAATGATTGAAGAAATATCAGGACATGAAGGAGAAGTGTGGGTAAAAGGCACAGGAGAAGGTAGTTGTTGGCATGGGACGGGTGTTGTTGATTTATTGAACCGTTTGGCACCAAGGTTAGTCGAATTATTATATCGAGTTATTTCTTTAAGACGTATTGTTTCGCAAACATTGCTTGTTGGCGATGTTACACTTTTGGATGGTGAAGATTTTTTTACGTCAGAGGAGCAAAAATTAGTGGAAAGTAAACTTCAGCAATTAGTTATCAGTATTTGTGATTATTGTTTAGAGCGGTGTGCTAACCTAATTAATACAAGTGACAAAGAAAAAACTAACACAATGACTAATGATCAGATTGTTAAACTTTCAAACATTGTTGAAAGTTTCAGTAATAAATGTGAGGAAATTAGTGGTAGATCATGTATAATTCTTAAAACTGCATTGAAAAACCAGGCGAGTCGATATATTCATAAATTTCATAATGAGAAACGAAGTAAACTTACGTTACTTTTAGATAACGAAAGATGGAAACAAGCTGAAGTTCCAATGGAATTTCAATTAATGGTTGATCATATAAATGAAACTGGGTATTTTCCAAAAATTAGCTCTGTTGAAGCAGAAAATGAAAAACCACCGTCTTCTTTCCTTGTAGTAAATAAAGAACCATTTACAGTTGTTGGTGTAGTATTGTTAGCAATGAGAATGATAGGTGAATATTGTAGAGTAAGTGAAGAAACTGTTGGGACTGCGATTCTTGCTGGACGTGCTCTGGTAGAATTACTAAAATATTTTAATTCTCGTTGCTGTCAACTTGTGCTTGGAGCTGGTGCATTACAAAGTGCTGGTCTTAAGACTATTACGACTACTAATCTTGCTCTAGCGTCTCGTGCCTTACAATTATTACTATGGTTGCTTGCCACTGTACGTCGACATTTCGACGTAGTAGAAATTAATGGTGCTCTATCACAAGGTTTTGATAGTGTAGAAAAAGATTTTTCATGTCATATAAAAGAGATTGAACTCAAACTATCTAGTATTGTAAGTGGTTTATTAACTGCTCAATTGATGAATTGGGAAGCTCGACCTCCTGTACCTTCACAGCAGTTTCGAAATATATCTAGACATCTTGTAAAGTTGCACGAAGCTTTAACTGGTGTATTACCTGTTTCTCAAATTTGTACTGTTTATCAAACGGTTCATAGAAACTTCAAAGATAAATTACGAGAACAACTACTTCGGTTAAATATAGTCGGTGATGGGAGTCCACAGCATGGTGTCGTGACGTCTGAGTTAACATTCTATTTACAAACTTTAGTAACACTACAAGTTCTTCCTGAAGATGACCTTGGTCTAAAGTGTATGGATGATATATGGCTTAAATAAGTTTTTAAATATATTTGTATATTTTGACTATTTATTTTGTTGCTTTTATTTATGTTTATAGAATTATATGAAAATTAAAATACATATTAATAAATTGTTTTTAAAATATTTTTATTTTTAATAATAAAGCTTGCGAATATTTATTTCAAACAATATATAAAACATCTATATTTTTGTGTTATTGTATTATGCATATATGAATAATTTAATTATTTCATTTCAATGATTTAACAAGATAAATTGATTAAGATAAAAACGCACTTTCATATATTTGAATTTGTATAGAAAATTGATTGTCGAATCTAATATAAAATTGTTAAACATTTATTTGATACAACTTAATTTTTTGTAGTTATACTGAATATTATCGAACTTGAGTTGTTTTTTTTTTAATTAGCAGTCCATATATTTTATGTACTGTAAAAACATTGATCACGGTATCATAGCAACTAGGTTACAATAACAAGTCAGTCATGAACAAAAACATCGAAAGTGAGGAGACTATAAGGGATATTGCTATTAAATTACTTGAGAATAAACAAAAAACTGAACAAAATGGAGAAAATACGTCTCGAGTCATATTTGTTATGGGCAATAAAGCTTCTGTATGTAAAATGTTTGATTTCAATATATATTATTTAAATAATAATAGATAATGTTATGTTGTATATGTATAGGGAAAATCGACATTGATAAATATGTTTCTGGAAAAAGATGAGAATATTACTGAAACATATGGATTAGAATACACATTTGGCAGAAAGAATATTCAGGGACATTTAAATGAAAAGAGTATTTGTCATGTATGGGAACTGGGTGGTGATATATTCAAAACTTCTGATATTATGTCGGTTCCATTTCAGGCTCATAAATATAATTCGATGACTGTCGTCATAGTGTTGGATCTTACTCAACCAAAACAATTGTGGTCCACTTTAGAAAGTTGTATTGATAATTTAAAAATTGTAATAGAAAAATATGGAAATATAAAACGAAAAGGAGATAAAAATGAAGTTGAAAACGAAGCATCTAAAAATAAAAGCGATGTGTTTGCATTACCACTTATTATTGTGGGTGGAAAATATGAGTTATTTAACGAGTTAGGTGAGTTCTAATACTTTGGTATTTATATGTAAATTTCTTAAATATAAATTATTTTTCATTTTTTGTAGATGTGAATTTTAGAAAACCTATTTGTAAAGCGCTAAGATGTGTATCTTGTTTATTAGGAGCAAGTTTAATATTTTTTTCCAAAAGCGATCAAGCTGTTAAACGAAGAATTAGGGATATATTTAATAACGTGGGTTTTGGAACTGAGAGTAAGATTAAGGGTATGATTCATGATGTTAACAAACCCTTTTTTATACCTGCTGGAAGTGATTCTTGGGAAAATATTGGTGTTAGTAAATGTTCTTGGAACGATATCAAATTAATGTATACAACGCAGTTTCCCCAAACACAATTGAATATCACCGTACCTGAAGATCCATCTTTGGAAGCAAATTATAAAGAACCAATGATAGATTCGATGAGGAATCAACGCGAGGAAGAATTGAAATTGTTGTTAAATAAATCAACTTTTGATCATTTTTAAATTATAAGGATTTTAATAGATTAAAAAATATATACATTTGAAAATAAGAATACAAAATTTTTTATTTTAAATATTTTTAAAAACTGATTTACAATTTTTTCCTATAAAATTACTAAAATTACAAATTTATTTGAGATTTTGTCTTTAATAAAGATAATTAAAATAACTTAAAATATTTTATGTATTATAATTGTTATTGTATGATATTTAATTCAATTATATTTTGTTTAAAATTTTTTAATATAATTATTAAATTTTCAAATTAGTTATGGATTGTACGTATTACTTTTTCTCAGAATTTTAGACAAAATTAAGTACATTTTATTAATGTAATATATTGCATGTTGTTGAGTTTATGGAATTTATATGTAAAGAAGAGAAAATCTATAAAAAGAGAGAGAGAGATATTTATTGATAACAATGGTCATAAAACATAGCGTTATGTTATACGCCATTCAGATTCAGTCGAGTGAAGATTGTTGGCGGTGTTGGTTGTGTGGGGCGGGTCATTTTAGGGAACAAAAATCATTTTGTTATCAAAATTGCCCTAAGAGAACAAGGTGCAGGGTTGTTTTCATTTTGAAATAATTGAGAATCGACAGTAATGAGTGGCTGATTCGTCATCGGCTGTCGTCGAGCCGCCGAAACGACTCTCACCTTCGGATCGATCCTTGCACCGTTTCGACGATCGCACCTTCGCTCATAGGTAATTTTCGTTGTGTCTGAAAATATATAAATATTTTGCACAATTATTATTGTTTGATACGATTAGTTTTATTTGTGAATATGTGTGCGCGCGGGAATGTTCGCGATTTTGTGTGCGAGTGCGTGTGCACACGTGACAGGTGTTGACACCTGTCATTCGTAAACGACGACGATAAACAATTATCAATATGACACTTATGTGACGATTAAGACTAAATGTCGTAAAACTGAAAATCATAAACAAATTTAGATCATAGAAACGATAAGAATGTTTCAGATATTAAACGAATCCAATTTGCGCAAAAAAATATTTATAAATTGAATTATGGTTATATTAAAAAGATCGCAAAGATGAGTCAGCGCTATTTAACATATTAAATGTTATATTTAGATCCAGATACATTTTCTTAAATGCATATTCATATGCGAGTTTGTATGTATCCAAAAATATATACGCACTTAAAAGTTTCTTTTGTGTCAAAACGTGTTTAATTTTATGGCTTGATTTAAATAAAATAAGTAGAATCTTTCTCAGAACGTTCAAATTGATGAAACTTTTACATCGATATTTATTATTATTTTTTTATAGGAGATATTCATTAATAAAAGTTATCGAGTAACTAAATGAAAAATATCGTTATTTTACTTTAATAGTTATTTTGATTTGATTTTTATTAAGGTATATAGTGCATATTTATATAAATAACAATAAAATTATGCATTTCATTTGCATATGTTCAGAAGTTAAAATAATAATTATCAAGATAAGACAGGAGATTAATAAAATTTTATAGTTAAATCTAGATTTATACAGTGTGTCAAAATTGTAATTAAACGTCTAAACAATTGTTTTATTCTATACAATAAAGTGTAACAAATATAATAAGAACCGCATAAATCAAATTTCACTTTTATTATTTTAGTTTTGTGCATCAATTTTATCAGTATACGAGTATTTATTTATATTGGACAACGTATTCAGTATGTTATTACTTAAAATAAAACAAATTGAAAATTGATTAGTTTAAGAATTATCTTAAGATTTAAATTATTTAGATTTATAAAATTGTTCTATATTTATCTGAAAAGGTTTTAACTGCCTATATTACTTTCAAGTGATTCTTTTATAAGAACTTCATTTTAGATAATTTTTTGATACATTTTTAAATATAATAGTTTTTAGTATTTCTAAAGGGTTTTCTATATTAACAAATGTATAAAGTTATACGTCATGTATAGCATTTTGAAGGATTTTTTAATATTTTGTATAAGTTTTTGTCTCTTTGATAGTAAGATAACATGTTTTTATAATTTTTATGTAATATTTATTTTAACTCAAAATACAAATTTTATAATTATAATTTTACATTTTTTAATATAACTTTCAAAACATTTATTTACAATTATATCGTGATGTTATATTATTCAATTATTAGGAAATAAATGTCTACAAATAATATAAATATTACGATTATTTTGAATCACAACGTAGTGGTTATTCTTATTGTCAGATTAAAAATGTAAGAATTTTCCTCATTATTTATTGTTATTTAACTGTATTATAAATTGTGTATCGATAATATACGAAAATTTTTTTCTATAAAAAATAATTAAATAGTTAATAACATTAAACTTGTTATATTTTAAATATTTTTTTAAAATTGTATACATTTTTTAATGAAACATGCGGTAACTTCTCAAATATTTGTACATAACGTTGATATTTTTCCTTTTTGTAATTAAACATACAATTTAATCATAAAAACGTTTAAAGGCGGAGGTAATATATGTATGCAATACTTTTTAGTGGGATGCACTATACGCGAGTGGGTTACAATTTTTTCTTGCATCATTTTCTAAATATGAAAATGTTTAATATACCATTTTTATTTTTAGCTATAATGTAAACCAAGAAAAACAATATATCACTTCTACGTCAAAATGGTTAATGTTAAGCAGTAATAATAAAAATAGCAACATATAATTAAAGTCTAATAACACTTATGATATATTTTTACTTTAGATATATTTTGAAAATTACTATCACAATAGGGGACACACACACACACACACACACACACACACACACACACACACACACACACACACACACATACATACACACACACACACACACATATATATATATATATATATATATATATATATATATATATTATAACTTCATTTAATATATGTAATATACATTTCTATAATTTTAGTTTTTTTTTCATGATGATGAATTCTTTTATGGTACGCAGAGATTGTAATCTAAATTTAAGTATTTATTTTTATTTTACATAATAAAATTTTATTTGAAAATATATAGAAAAATATATAAATATATAGTAAAATGTTTTGGAATCATCGTATCAAGGTATTACGAAATACATAGAGTTTATTTTTACTTATTCTTGAGAATATCAAAATATTTTATTTTTTATTTTGTCGCGAGTGGTAGTAGAATCGATTTTTGCAATGGTTATATAAGCGACAAATATTTACAAGATTGCTTCAATACGGGGTTGATTAACGAATTTTGAATAGAAGTTACATTGACATTTATATTTTAAATAATTAATCGTATTGTTTAAGATCAATCATACATTTGAGTTTTGTTAATGTAGTCGTTTGAATTTATGAATACTTTCGTGTACTCATAATAATAACGATGATATTATGTTTGTAATGTTAAAAAAATAGTAATAAAATATCGCAAAATATGACGGATTTGAGTATTTATTCAATTTATTTTAATAGTAAATAGAAATGTTACGTAATCTATTGAGACCTTAAATGATTTAATTTTGGACTATCGTAAAAGTAGGGACGATTTTTAGGGTTCGTCTGATAATTGAAGCTTGTGCTGAAACTCAATTATCCCTTTACATATACACGGACCTATCGCCTAATTTATGTGTTAGTCGTAATTAGAAAAACGGAAGTGAAAGCAAATGAAAATATAATGTATACGGACAGTTCCGACTTTCGTAGATCCGGAATTATATGAAAAGCTTATAAAGCTCAGTAAATAAATATTTAATCATCAGAGTTTGATCATCGTTAATGAAAGTTATATTTTTTGAATAAGATTTGTATATATCTATTGAATTATATTATATTCGTATATATATTTTTAATGCGAACGTTTATTACTATTTATACTTGTAATTTTTGGTTTATGAACGAATTTCGTTTTAACTAGAAATTTTTAGCTCAAGAAATTCTAAATTCAGACAAGCTTTTCGATCGAAGTTTATTCTTTCTGTATGTCTAACATTTCTGAGCTTATAAAATATGTATACCGTAAATCAGTAGCCATTTGGAAAAGTCAAAGAAATTTCTTTACAGGTTAAATTAGTTATATAGTAAGTTTTAATTTACTTATATATATATATATATATATATATATATATATATATATATATATATATATATATAATATAATTGGCAGTTGAGAAAGAGCTGCTGAATTGTAAAATTCTGTCTTTTATTGGATATTAATTTAATCCATTTTATATTTTTATAAAATGATTTTAAGCGTAGTTATTAAATAAAAATATTTAATATATACTCAATATTGCACTATACGTAATATTATTAAAAATAAGGGCCAATTCAGACTTTGATTAGCATGAAATTAATATATCGTTTCAATACGCTTTTATAAGAAACATAAAGCAGTTGTTCACGGCTCATCGCATGTTAAAATAATCATTTTAGTCATTCTGAACTCTACGTTCTCCGACAAATTCGTTAAAATTTTACTTGCAGCATTGCGTTGTAAATCTTTTAAATATTGGTTTTAATGTATTGTAAATTTTTCCATGGGTGAATCGTAAATTTCAAACCAGATATCGCAATTAAACGCGAACGCTTCGAATGAAATAATTATCTCGAAGTGTTAACGTTTTATATATTTTTTATTTATTAATATATCTACGGACGAAACGAGAGAAATCAATATCGTATGTGGTATTTGCGTAATAATATTGCTTTAAGTAATATATTGGGTAAAACTGCGATTATCATTTATGATAACGCGAATACCATAACAAATTCTCCTTTTTATGTTTTCATTTTTTTTTCATTAAATAATTTAATTGCATAGTGTTTTAATGATTTCCAACTTAATAATATATTCGTCTTTCTAAATTAATAACTAGAGTGAAAAATTGACCTTCTTTATTACTAAGATTTTTCAATAGATCTAATTTTTAATTATCGATATTAAAAAAATATTATTAAAATTCATTTCTATATGGAAATTAAAAAAACTTTTTATAGTTCATTTAGAGCAAAGTGTTATTAAATATGGTGTCGATAAAACATGTAGTACATCATGATTGATGATAACCTATATATTGAGTACATATTCTTTGTGAGTTTTAATAAGAAAAAATACTATTTGTAATGAAATATTTCTTATCATATTATTTTACAGTTTAAATCTTAATTATATATATGTAATTTGTCAAGTTGTCAAATTTTATTAAGTTGAAAATAAAATAATTTTAAATGCATTTAAATTAAAAGGATCTTGTTTATCGTTAATTCATTTATAATAAGATTCTGATATATTTATAATTGTAGAAAAATATTTTTGTTAACTTTTGATTATACCAACGTTTTTATTCAAGAAATTTGTATTAAATATTGAAACAAATGAGCGTTTAACATTTTTAATTAATTATGATGATGTATTATTAGACTTTTTTAATATTTATTATTTGAGATGATTTATATTTTCAACATTATACGAATATGATAAATAGTAGTTTTGATGATTTTCCCATCACTTATTATATATTGATCGAGTTGAGTATTATTTGACTAATGAACTAATTCTTAATGGTTCGACGACCTCTTGTAATTCATGCTTTACGACTGTTGCAGCACTTTGAAACTAAAGCAATCTGTGAAAGGGACAGATTTTACAGATATTTCTTGATTTAAACAAACGTCTTATTTCGTCGTTACTATAATTTATAAAAAGTATCTAATATTTTTTTTACCGATATTAAAAAATTGATACATAAGGTACACTTGTTTGGAGATGTATTCTTAACATGCTAACTTTTGGGTCAATGTAATTCATACATTGTTATTTCTTTTATTATAAGACATATGTTTTATACTTTTTTTTAGTGAGTAATTTCAAACTTAAATCCAGTGGTATCATTTGTATATTGACTTGTTATTGATGAATAATATTTTTTTAAGATAGTGATCATTTAGTAAATTATATGATGAGTAAAAATAAAGAAAGCATCAATAGAATTATAAATTTATAAATTTATTAATTAATGCAAATTAAAAAGCATTATTTTTTAATTTCAGTGAATAGAACTGCGCAGTTTTGAAGGCTCTATCAAAAGTGTTCCATATTTTTATTTTGGCCTTCTATACAAATTTTAATTAACGCATAAAATAGCGTAAATAATTAACGCTTTTTGTTGTGTACTGTAAACGATAATAACCGATAATGAAAAATTAAATTTTAATGTATTAAAAAAATGTATAGATAGTGCTCCCAATTTATAATATATATATATATATATATATATATATATATATATATATATATATATATATATATATATATATATATATATATATATATATATATATATATATATATATATATATATATATATATATATATATATATATATATATATATATATATGATGCTTACTTGCGCAATTTATATTTTGGCATGGGTGTGAATTTTGGCAAATCTCAATTCTGATGCCACGGCGTCTTGGTGTTGATCTCTTGATTCAATTTGTTGCACAACATCGTTTGTCGACATGAAACTACGACATTTTAATTATCGTCACAAGGCAGCTGTCTATTGGTTACTGCTTTGGTATTGCAAAATACTTCGTAACCACATGTCCGTCTTTTGTACGGTTTACTCTCCTGCCGAGACACAGCCCCTTGTTCTCTTCTATTCGGAACCCGCATTTCATAAATAGAACTGTCCCTGTGAACAAATTTAAATTTAGATTAAATTATGTTTGTGTATATATAAAGTTATTTGTGTATGTATGTATTTACACCCATAATTTTGTGGTTTACTATGTTGTAACTGTCAATTGCAGGAGAATAGTACGCGTTTATTTAAAACTGTGAAGAAATCACGTCGATTTTGAAAGATACTGAAATTCTTACGGCCCCCATATATGGGAGAGTGCGTGTGTAGAAAATTGGCATTTCTGTTATATACTAGTATAGTTGAATTATCGTATTATTATTATTATTTTTTTAAATATATTTTTATGTTGCATTTTTATAACAATATATATATATATATATATATATATATATATATATATATATATATTGTTATAAAAATGAACATATATTATATTAAATTTATAAATATAAAATAATTTTTATTATCTATCAGTTTTATATAAAAATAAAAAAATCACGTTTTTTTTATTAATAACAGTTTTTTCATCGTCTTGTCTCTATTGTTTTAGTTTTTTTTTCAATATTTAAATCAACTTTCACCCTCTTCTTAACATTTGAGAAGTAATCATTGAGACGGAAAAAGTTGAAAAAATATTTTTTTTAAGTATTATTTGAAATTCATTTAAATAGAATGATTTGAATACGGTTCACTTCAGTTCCACATCAAAGACGGACCACTTTTAAGAGATTAAAAGAGTCTTATCGGCAAGAGTTTATCGATTTTTTTTTACATATATCTTCACTTATAAGTATATACATTTTTTCCTATAATTTTGTGAACCCCAAAAAACACAAATACCTCTTTAAAAATTGCAATTCACCGTTTAAAGATCGGAGTTGTATGTGCTCGTTCGCAGGTTATTAAACATAAAATGTAATACCTTATATTTATTATTGTTCTTCGTTATGGAAAATCTCGTTATGACTTTGTATAATACAATTGAAAACTTTACGCATAGATAGACAGGCATAAAACGTGGCCTTTGGTTATATTTAAAGTTATGATTAGCAGAAATTTTAATATAGAACTGATGTAATTGGATTATTGTATCTATTATTTATTTACCGTTAATTTTGATATTTTATTTAATGTTGATAAATAATTGTTTAAATATTAAATATTATATTTCGTTTCTTGTAATTGTATGGGTTCAAAAGATATTTTTTTATAGAAAATCATAATTGAATAATGTTTATATAAATACAATCCAGCTTTTTAAAGCATTTTTTTTGTATCACATGAAATGTTATGTTGTGATTTATATTCAGCAAAAGTAACAACACATGTCAATGTACCTCGTTACAGCTGAATTTCGTTTTATTTGTGTAAGCCATGTGTTTATTTGTTTTTTTTCCTCTGTCTTCTCTTATATTTTATGTGTTCGAAAAAGGCTTTTCAGTGGGCGTGCGACTCCCCTTCGATCTATCTTACGTGAATTTTCCTATCGGAAAACCTTTCTTTTTACCTCGAGCAAAATGAAAGAAAGTCGAGAAAAACTAGAGCGAAAGTATTGATTATGGACGTAAATAAAAGTAAGGAGAGAATTTTCAGAATTAGATTTTTCATTGTCAAATTGTCGTTTATGGACTCGGAATTTTGAAAATTTCGCTTATCTATATATTTTTTTTGTTTTTATTTGATATTATATTTGTATTTCAATCATATTAATGTCGTGAGACTCGGATTTTTAATAGAATTTCGCAATTTTGCACCATCTTTTTATTTATCACATTGAATGGTGAGATTTTTTTCTTATCGAGCGAGTAGGCTTACAAACTCTGTCGTCATAATTATGTTGTCCGTCAAAAACCGCATTGCTATCTTTTATGTTTATATTAAACGATAAGCGATTTATTCTTACAATGTCACTCGAGCTGACTTATAAATTTAACAATTATATATATATATATATATATATATATATATATATATATATATATATATATATATATATATATACGCGCACAAATATTCCTTTATATCCTTTTCATTATACGTATTTGTTCAAACTCATTATTATATATGGAAGGATATTTTTTAATTTAATAGTTAGTCATGGCTTTTCATTTTTAATTTTGCGTAAGATAATTTGAATATTAATATTTTTTTGATATTGCGAATTCGATTTTATTTATTTTTTTTTGATGAAAAGATATATTTTTTATTAATTTAATAATAATTAAATATTTAAAAACTCGAAAAATAAATATTCGTTGCATTTTACAAATAAAGCTTGCAAATATTGTTTTTTTTTATTGAACATCAGGTTTTCAGCCGAAATCTTGATATGTCACTAGCATACTAATTTTTATTCTACGTTATGGCTAAAATATTAAAACTCAACAATATTTCATATCTTTTCATTAAAAAGTTTTTTGAATTTTAATATAATTTGCAAATTTGTGTCAGAAAATAAAAATTATCGTTAAAAATTTTGAAAAAAAAATTTCTTCAATTCTATTTATTTCACAAAGGAATTGCTTTGCTCTTAATTTTTATTTTATTTTTTACCTACGATAATTTTCTCATTGTTATATATTTATAGTGTAAAATTTAAAACTAAACCTTGTAATTTTGGAATAATAATATAATGTGTGTGGATTGATTTTTAATTTATGTATATTTATATTTATTTTTCGTTTGCACTAAATACTCTCAATTAAGAGCAATAACCATTTCTCACGTAAAAATATACGACGTACGAACATTTTAATCTCTCGAATTAATTTCAAAAACTAGTATGAGACAATCAGAGCGTGATCAAATTCATAATTTCAGCTCGAGAATAGATTAATTTTTATATGATTTTAAGTTTTTTAAGCCCCATTTAATGCGCCTTATTTGCGAAAAGAATATTATTTTATTTAACATACGTCTTTTCGCTATCTACAAAATCATAAATATGAAATGGAGATAATTCATATATAAAAAAATAATTTATTCTTTATTTTTTTTTTGAAATTCTCATTTCTTGCAGATGAAATGATTCTGATTCGTATTCTAGACGCGTTCATTGTTTGGTCTGTGCGATTAAACCATAAACCGAGGTTTCTGGATTTGTAAAGAGGTTTGATTGTTCCATCGGGGAATTTTGATTCTATTGTCGTTTTGGGAAAAAAGGGTCCAAAAGACGCAAATCGAGTTCGTGAGAAACGCAAATTCGCTTTATAACAAATCAAATACAAATTGTAATATGAATTTTGTTAGCCGGAAGAAAAAGTTGTTCCATGTTTTTTTTTCTTTATTTTTTTTCATTTTTCCCGTTATATCATTATTATATAATTTTTCCTGTAGTTTCTCGCCTATTTGAGTTATTTTGTTTTTTCAACACTTTTTCGTCCCGTTAATTAAATTTTCATGTAGCCGTAATTTAGGATTCTCCGCCGGTACAGACAGTTAAACATTTATAATGCAATTGAGATCAGAATTAACGCCGAGTTCCCTTTTCAAAGCATATAAAGCCTTTGATGACAAAACTCAAAGTCGAGTTTTCTTCGTTGTATTATTATGTTGTTCATATATTATATTTCAGAGCGTAAATTCTTTCATAATAAAGTTGTCAAAGAAATTTTAAACTGTTTTATTTTTGCAAAAGAATTTAATTGTAAAAATAAAATAAATTATTTTACAAAATTTTTGTCGAATCAAAAATATTTTTTTCGGTTCCCAGTCGTGCGATATCTTATCATTTTTTTTTTATTTCAAAATTATATGGGAAAAATATATTTGAGAAGGCTTTATTTATACGAGCTATGAGTGTTTTGCTCTTAACGTTTCAGATCTTAAATATAAGCTCGTTATTAAAAAAGTTCGTCTTTTTGTTTTCATTTTATTTTTGGAAATATAAACGAACGCTAACCTTCCGTATAGCGCAAGGTAAAATATTTATAATAATTATTATTTTTTAATAAAATAATGTATTATCAAAAAAAATCTATTTTTTATTTATGCCTGATGTATGAAATATAAGATATATTTAAAAACATTTAATTTAATATAACAATACTTGTTTAATAAAGAATTACGTGATTTTGAACTTTATAGTATTTAGACATGAAAATTAATTTGTTTTTTGCTACAATCACTATGACATTATTATAAGATTTAATATTCTCATGACATTTATCGTAAAAGATTTGTTAGATAAATTAAATCGATATATTTCCTTGTCTATTATACGCATGAACTATTAAAAAGGAATTATTTATATGTTAGATTATGTTTTTGTTTAAATATAGTTCAAATAATTATTATATTGTTATTTTGTGTCAAATTATTATTTTTTGTTATAAATTATTATCAATTCATACAATGTAATATTTTTAGATAACACGAAAAAATATATTTTTCTTTTATAAGCATGTATGAAAGGACAGTTAATGAGTTAAATCTCCCTTTTATCTAGTCATTCGGAAATGATAAGGTTATCGAAAGTATCCGTGATAAACTCCCACTTCAGTATTCTACCTAAATCGTGTGATGGATTAGAATTATATATATATATATATATATATATATATATATATATATATATATATATATATATATATATATAAATCTTTTTTCTAGATATTCAATATTAAATTATCTTTTATTTTCATGAATAATTGTAGTTGGTTAGAATCGGGCAGTTTTCCAATGATTTATGCGCGATTGTTTATTTTGTTAAGCAAAATTTAGGTCCAAGGACTTCGTCTTAACTCGCTTAGATAGTTTGTATCCAATATTGATAAATATTACTAAGTTAGTCTAAGTTTTATAAATATCTATATAGATATATTAAATAAATTGCGGATAAAATGATTACTATTGTCTGCGTGCTTCTGTCTGTTTGTAATGCATTTGATTGTTTTATAAGCGTAAGAGAAACGATCCTCGTTTTGCATATTATAATATAAAATGTCTATATTATCCTTTTCTGTTTTATAACATATTATTCAGTTATATTATATAAACAAACAGTTAAATAATTATGTAACGGAATTTATCAAGTATAATATAATTGTCGTTATCATTTCAGGTGGAAAAAACCGATTATATACTTCCTTCTTTACATAATTTTATTTTATTTAAATTAAAACATACACTCATATATATATATATATATATATATATATATATATATATATATATATATATATATATATATATATATATATATATATATATATATGGTATATATATATATATATATATATATATATATATATATATATATATATATATATGGTATATATATATATATATATATATATATATGGTATATATATATATATATATATATATATATATATATATATAAATGCATTACATGATAGGATTTTTATAATGAGCAATAAAATAGACGTTCTCATGGTAAGATATGGAATTACGCGGTTTCAATCTTTTTCACTCATCGTTATTTTGCGGTCAGGTTGTTAACGACTTGCACACATGCACACACACACACACAAGCGGTAAAATGTGTCGTTTAAATAAAATTCACAAATGCCAAAGAAGATATTTATCCATTTAATTAATAATGGCTTTTTAATGTTTCAATTTGAATTTGAAGGATCGTGAAAGTATTTCGGTTAGAATCATTGAAATGCAAGCAAGTCGTATGTGGGAATTTAGAAAACCGCCCTTGAACTTTGATTAACGCTTCGGGGTGTACATGTATTTTAATACACGCAACACTGGATTATGTAATTGAGTTTCAAACGGATTAATGCTCGCAATAGTGGAGAAATTTCATAAATTTAACCCTGTATGCGAGCGTTAAAGGGGTGTGTTTTGTTTGCTTGTATATTTTTTTTGTTTTATCATTAAATATTCATTGTGTCGTTAGAACACTGACGGTTGCCACATACAATAGCCGATGTTTCAGACTAGTAAAACGTTGATTTAAAATTCAAAGTATCTAAGTGCATTTTTATATATTGTTAAATTTACAACGGTTTGTTAAATAAAACATTGTAACTATGGTAGAGAAAGATGAAATCATAATATGTTGTGAAATATATTAAGTGACGTCAATTCTATGAATATTACTTTTTTTGTTATAATTAAATGTTTACATTTGTTATTTTTCAAGTATATCTAATCATTCAATTTTAAATTTTCTTTCTTATATCAATATAATGATTATTTCACGAATAATTTTATTTTCATAATAAAAATTGAATACTGATAATTTGATTCGGTGGCGGAAAAAATCGATATTGAAAAATATGGAGATCAAGGTTCTCGACATACTTTTAAGCGTCTTTTTTTAACGGGTTACACAATTTAAAAATCGATGTATCGTTGATATAAAACAGGAACGTATTAAATCGGATATTGGCCATAATATATATTGCTAGCTATCGCAAAGGAGTTCAGTTCCAGCCCGTAAATCGAAGCACCTGGATTTCTTCCTCGTTCGATACGTTTATATGAAACGGCGTTAATTATTATATGAACATGAATTTAATTTTGTCGAATGAGATTGTAAATTTGATTCAAATATGGCGTTTTGCAACTCGGTCTCGTTCCAGTAATGGCGTGCGTCGTTTCTATGAAAGTAGTTTTTTTTTATTATTATTATATAGCAACATGCTACTCTAGCTAAGTCGGCTTAGATTTTTTTTTCTATCTATCTATATCTCTATTCATATCGTTTTCTTCGATCGATTCAATTTTTTTAAAAGAAGAACGTTTTCATTTTCACTTTCGTCGTTGTATTCGTCGTCGGTTGGTACGATTGCTTATTTCCAATCCGGTCTTCCGCCATTCTCCTCTATTTCTTCCGTTCTTTAATACTTTTTTTTCCTTCATTTTATTAAATTTCAAGTATCGATCACGAAAGCTTTTTTAAAATATCGGGACCGGTTTGTTACCATATCGACGTGATAAGAGCGCTTTATTATTTTTATTTTTTATAGTGTCATCATATTTCTATCAGTCGGACACAGATGTAGTTTTTTGGGGTGGAGAAAATATGGAACATGGCTCCCCGGTTGATGGATCTTGACATATCCAATTTGTTTTGTAGATGAGAAAATTTACAATTTTCGCCGCGTCTGGGAAATGTCTTCGGATTATATTCGAATTTATACAATTCTAGTTTCCTCTAGGAATATTTTATATTTTATGTGTGTATAATTTCCGCACGCCGTTTTTTATAAATTTTTGTATCAAAAAAAAAAAAAAATATATATATATATATAAATCGATAGGTTCATATTCGCCATAAGTTTTAATATTTTACTCTATTGACCGCGTTCGTGCTAAATAGAGTGAAATGTGACCCCCTATCGGTGTTTTGTTAAATTTATCATGTTATAAAATTTCAATAGATGTCGCTGTATGATATTAAAATATCAGTATCAATTTTATGAAACAGATTTAAATTAGAATTTATTACAATTTAAATTAGAAAAAAAATGTTACAGATTATTTTAATATAGTCTATGTTTTATATTGTATTAAGCAGAAAATTTATTTTATAAGGATATTTTTTTTTGGTTTTTACCTTTTTATTCTTAACTATTATTTTTATAATATATATATTTTAATTTTTTTTTTACCATTTTAGTTTGGTTTTAATTTACAATAGTGTTATTGGATTTATTATTTTTCATTTTTATATTATATTCTAAAGTTATGTTTGACCTATATTTTTAAATTTATTTATTAATTCTTTATCTTTTTATGAGGTGGAATTAATAATATATTTATATTTAAAAATAAAGTTTTATTATTTAGTTACGAATACTTTTCAAAATTATCTTTGCATTTCGAAAGTTTACTGTTTTTCCATAAGATCCGTAAATATGTAATTATTATTCAATTTAGATCGCATGTTTAACTCGAAAAAACGAAGCTGATTATAATTCAACACGGAACAACTTTTCTTTTGATGAACTTTTTTCATTTCATGAACTGGTTATATGGCGTTTGGCAATTTGCAACTTCTCCACATGATTGTTAAATAAATCAAATAACTTTCTTCCTATTAAGATTTATTATTATTATTATCATCATCATCATAACTGAATGTATTTATTTATTCATCAATGATTTTCACTTATCGATTTAAGTATGTGTTATTTTTTTGTTTAATATAAAGAAGATGCGGTTATGAAAAAAAATGGGAAAAAACGGGTCACGACATTATATTATTATTATTGCAAAGCGATTTGCACAATTCGTGATGATCGTCATCGATTGTAGCAATAATTTTAATTGTAAATTACTCTGTGAACAATGTGAAAAAAAATACAGGTCTTTTTGAACGCGTTTTCCTTCTGTTTATTATTATTTATCTGCCGGTTTTTTTTCCTTCGTTATTTTTATTCGTAGTCATTAGCGCGTATCGTCCCAGATGGAATTACCGTAAAATTTCAGACTAATACAATGGATTTAGAATTTGATCAGTGGAAAGTTACCATTACATGGATTGTAAATTTCGACATGTATTCAAAATAAATTTAAATTGTAATTATTCATAGTAATATGTAGATTTATGGTATATCTCCGTCATGTGAGATTATAGAAAAATTGTCTATAAATCAATTGAAGATTTAATTAGAATTTTTATCATAAAAACCAATATTTTCTGATAATAAATATAAATGTAAGTTATAAATTATTTAGTATATTAAATTAGATTGAATATTAGTTGTAATTATCATATATCACATATATCTTAGTTATATCATTTTGTTAAAAATAAAACATTCTAAATCAGTGACTCGGTTCAAAAGAGTTGTAGTGTCACTAATTTATTTAATTACAATAACATGGAATGTAATAATTGAAAAATATGAAGGTTGAATATTTGAATAAAATTCAAGGTATCACGTAACAACAATCGATTAATAATTACATATTCATAAATCCTTCGTTCAGAGAAAGATGTTGGATTCCATATATTATTTTTAAATATGTTTTTATATTCTTCATTATTTGTATATAAATATGATAAACCGACCTTTTCTCAGAATTTTATATATTGTCGTATTTAATCAAATATGAAAAGTCAACAATATTATGATTTAATATTTGTTATATAGCTTTACTTTTTTTTTTCATTTGCTGTGTACATGTAAACTAAATATGTATATTGCATAGAATTCTCATAGAAATAAAAATCGAAAATGTCAACATACTTGTAGCTGCAGCCTTTTAACTTTGATCTTTAACGATATATGTACTAAAAAAAACTCGTATAGGCTTTACGCATTTTTTTTATTTACATGAAATCAATATACTATATTATTAAAGATTAAAATCGAATATCGAATATGCTTCTTTTCTCCAAATTATGTACAGAATTAAAGTTAATTAATCAAAACCAAAATAATTCGAATTGTTAAATCGCTAAATAATAGACTTTTTGTTTTATTCATTATAAATATTATGTTTTGATTTATTTAATTTATTTATTACATAATTAATAATGAATATGTGTCAGATACAATTTAGACACCGTATGAACACGCATAACAAATTAGAAACTGATGAATTTTATGTCAAAACTATCGTGTAATTGAATTCCTGTCATATATGAAACAGGTTGGTTAGTTGGTTCATATTATAATAAATATATACAGTATAAACTGACGAAATAGATGTACGAGTTGGTTACTGAATCCAGTAAAGGAATCCATACGTTCATATTTAGTTACTGAGAAGTGATTTGCATTCTGGTACGTGTCGATATGTCGCAATGGCGCATTATATCATTACGAATGTTATTTTGTGAAATATTTTAACTTATGCATCATACATTGATTATATTTTTTTATCATCGTATTTATATAATATAAAAAAATTTCCTCGTTTTAGTCATCTGAGACGTAATATCCAATATTGATCGAACCGAACCGATGATTTCATCTGTCACTCCTTTAATGATTCATCGGATATTGATTCATCCGTTTAATTTTCCCATTAGAAGATTAAAAGAGAATATACACTAGATATATATGACTATTTACCGGAAATATTCGGGAATTCGGTGTATGTAACTTTTTTTGTATTATTTTCGTGTCGACGAAGAAATGGAAACTGGTTGACATTGAGCAGCTAGAAATCGAATTGACATCATCGGTCTCGGTTGATCGAACTGATGAGAACGCGACTGTTTTTTTTAGAAAAACATGGAACGTATTCGATTTCAGTCAGACGCAATTCCCTTTTTTTATACGCAATATTAGATATAGAATTTCCTTTCCTGGTCGGTTTTAATGTCAACGTAATACATATTTCACACTGGGAGTAAGATGGGTAGATTGTTAAAGTGGAAAAGGGTTATTGAAGCCGTTGACCTTAGATAATTGGAAAAGAAGATAAAGGAAATTCATGGAAGATTTTAAGCTCTAAATAAAGTAAACTATCGAGAAAATATTTTTAGCTTAACAATAATTGAGATGCATAAAATTAAATAAAAGATTTTTAAAATAATAAATAAAACCGAATTAAGAGGTTATGAAAATACACAAAAGAAAATGAAAACTTTTGGCATTCGCATAACGGAAATTTATCGAAAGTGAAAATGTTCGCAGAATAAATATAGATTTTATCTCAATTCAAACGTAAAATACTTGTCATAGTGCATTAAGTCATTATATAAAATATAATATCGAAAGTAAACTTTCAGTTAATTATCATCAGACAAATTTGAGGATTGAAGACAGTGTGAAAGTGACGATTTTAAACGAGAAGGGTTAATTATATTAACAAATCGTTCTTTCAGACCTCATGGGGTCAGTTGTGTGCGAAGGGTCGCTGAACCGTTTGCATAGGGTTGGTTGTTTAGGTATTCGCTAAATAAACCGTGGGAACGTTTTCCCCATGGCCATTATTATTATTATATACGAGTCGTTATAACGAACACTATTTAACGGGCCCTGGCGTAGTCGTTAAAAATCCTTTTTTTCTCTTCTTGTG